>OX336388.2:883034266-884234266 GCA_946902985.2 Meconema thalassinum
CAAAGGTAAAGCGTGTTTCAGCGTCCTAGACCTGACCGCTTCCTTTTATCAAGTAGAGCTGGAGGAAGATAGCCGGCAATACACCGGATTCTTATTCGATCAGACCACGTATGTTTTCTGTCGCGTTCCTTTTGGAATGGTGAACAGCGGTCCGGCTTTGATCAGAGCCCTTGATAGCAAATTAACGGAAAGCGTGAAACGTAACGTTATCTGCTATATCGATGACTTGATAATCTCTTCAGCGAATGTTCAAGAACATCTTGTGCACTTGAAACAGCTATTCGAGAATTTAAGAGAGGCCAATATTAAGGTCAACATGCATAAGTGTCAATTCATGCACGAATCTATCAAGTTTCTTGGCCATACTATTGATCAGTTTGGGTATCACCCAAACCTGAAGAAGATAGACGCCATTTCAAGATTCCCTCGTCCCGCAAAGGTAAAGCAGCTCCGTGAGTTTCTGGGCATGTGCCAGTTCTTGAGTAGCCACTGTCCGGGATACTCAACTACTATGGCCCCTTTGTATGAAGCATTAAAGAAAAATAATAAATGGAAATGGACAGAGGATACGAATAGGGCATTTGAAGAGGCCAAGCTCATGCTCCAAAATTGTGTTAAGCTGGAATATCCTGAGTTTGATCGGATTTTTTACATAGAGTCTGATGCTTCAAAAGTAGGTATTAGTGCTGTCCTCTATCAAAAGGACGAGGAGGGGAGGAAGCACTATTTGGACTTCCACAGCAGAAAGCTGCAGGAACACGAAAAGAATTATTTCACCTCTGAGCTCGAAGCATTGGCATTCATCTCTGCTCTTCAAAAGTGGAAGAAACTTCTGATAGGACATCGAGTGGTCATTATCACGGATCACAGAGCGCTTCAGTTCATGATGCAAACCGACCTTTCCAGTGACAGATTGACGAGGTGGACATTGTTTCTCCAGCAGTTCAATGCCACTATCGTGCATCAGCCTGGAAAAGATAATCTGCTCGCGGATGCACTCTCAAGAAATCCAGTTAGTAAAATCGAGATTAACACTGTACAGTTGGAGAGGGAACACGAACTTACCCTGGAGAAGCTAAAGAAGATAGCGGTGTCACAGAAGAGACACACCCCAACTAGACTTATGTACAGGTTTTTGAGAGGTGCAATGGACCATACCGATCTTGATTACGAACAGACTAGGAAGCGATCTGAGAAATTCCTGGTGTGTGATGACGTCGTTTGTAAATACATTGACCGAGAGAGGACGAAAATTAGAATTGTAGTCCCTCCTAAACTGATAAATGGGTTGGTGTGGTTAGCTCACGGCACCATTGGCCATGGGGGTGTCGACAAAACGTTTAGAACGTTATTGGAAACATTCACCTGGACCAAGATGCGGGGCACTATAGCAGCCATTATCAGATCATGCCAGGAGTGCCAACGAGGGAAATACCCGTCGGCGTTATCAAAAGAGAGACCTCGAGCCATTATTCCAGAAAGGCCGAGAGAGCTAATGGCTTGCGATATCTTCGGTCCTTGCCCGAAGGGAGCTAGGGGAAACCAGTTTCTCCTAGTCACAATCGATGTATTCTCTAAATACGTGACTCTCGATCCTATGCAGAGGGCTACTACAGCCCAAGTCCTTAGTCGTCTTGAAAACAGTGTGTTTTCTAAGGCAGGAAAACCTGTAACTCTCCTATCGGATCACGGAGCTCAATTCACTTCGATGGAATTTGAGAATGCCATGATTAGACTTGGTGTCAAGCACGTGTTTTCTAGCGTTAGATATCCGGAATCTAACGTCTCGGAACGTGTTATGGCAGAAATTAGCAAGTTCGCGAGAATTTACTGTCCTGAGGATCATGCGAGCTGGGTCAAGTTCATCCCACTCATGGAAAGATGCATGAATTCCACATTCCATGAGAGCTTATCAGATATACCTATGGTTGTTCACCATAATAAGAGGCCAGAAAGAGCCTGGACAGAGATCGTGAGATTTCTACCTAAGGACAGGGAGCCTACAGTCCAAGAAAGAATTAATTCAGCTAGAGAAAGCTTGATGGATGCAGCCGAGAAGCGGCATAAACGAATCAGAAATAAAAGATATCGGCCACCGATGAGAGTAGGCGAGATGATTCTCGTCAAGAAACCGACGAAAGCAGATGTGGCTAAGAAGCAATTCACCAAGTTTTCCTATGTCTTCCACGGACCCTATAAGATTGCTAGGTCGTTCGGAAATAATTGTTATGAGGTAGTAAGCCTAAATGGAAGAGAAATGATAGGTCGTTTCAATGCAAAGAACCTGAAAAGATATGTGAAGAAGATAGACTGAGTGTTGACTGAATAATGCTACATATGCTGAGATTACCTGGAATGGTGTAAATAAAAGCTGAGGAGACTTTTATTTAAGGTATCAAAGGGAAAATGCACCATTATTCATAAAGGGCTTAAGTACAGACATGGTTACAGTATTTTGGGAACGCCCTGTAACTTTCTAACTTGCCTCTGGAGTCGATCATAACAGCTGGTCTGCAGCAAGAAAAAGCCATGCTATCAAGAAAGAGATCGGCAGAGCTCGTGTTTCCGACGAGAAACCCGAAGCTCATCGATAATAACCATGTTGACTGTGTCTAACACCATATCGATCGATTCACCTGAGAGTGATTAATACAAATTAATGCATATTTAGCGCTTTATGTAAGCAGATACATGTGTCTATATGTATATTTCCATGGCAGAAAGCTATTATTAAGAAAGCCATTATTAAGAAAGTATGAAGAACAGAAGATGATATGTTAACTCACTGCTGATTACGTTTCGACTGCGATATTTTTCGTATCGAGTCATGACGTGTGTGGTAGTGGGGGAAGCAGATGTGAGACTCAGACGACCTCGTGGAGAGTGCAATGTGTATAGAACTTGACAGCGCAGAGGGTTGAGCTGGAAATCAGTGAAAGTAAAATCGCCAGCTAACGGGAGTTTTAAAAACGTGTGACCGTGCTGAAGTGTATTCTAGTTCGTTAAGCATTCTACGTGAAGTAGAAACGTGTTTAATAGGGCTCAGACATGGTCTTAAACATGTAATAATTTACCTCTGCGACTGTGTGTCTACAGCAACTAACGGGCCATGCGGATGGATACTTTTATAATCACGACCGCGAGCTCAGCCGTGATGTGTCACGAAACTCTGCATATAATCCGTCGTGGAAATGCAGCCTAGATTTGATTCACTTTTCACAGTGATTATACCTTTTGAAAAGAGTACATTCTCAAGCAAGGTGTCAAGGGGAAGGGACAATATGAAGCTTATATCCACTACGATGGTAGGCTAAATTGATTTAAGAATACTGCATTAGCAGGGTGCAGCGGGGACTTGTTGAAGGCAACTTTCATTTAGCATGAAGTGTGCACGCGACTCTCGTGTCGAGAGGGGCCGCGTCGACCCTCGTGAACTTGTTCACACGCGCGTTCTCATATTGGAACTTGTTAGTGACTGTTCGAGTTCACCTTCGCGTCGTGACGAGCTGATAAACAGTGTGCGGTCCATCCGTTGGCATTCGAATATGTATGGAAAGATATCGCCAGGATATGTTGGAACTATTTCGACCGACCGGGTGTTGTTCGAGCCTGGGAGGACTTTGGTTCGTTCTATGGAAACCCAGTTGAAGTCCAGCATATTTTCTGTTGGTTGGAGCTGATTATGGCCAACGATATCCTTTTTTTTTCTCATCTAGAATCGCCAAAGGTACTGATCACTTCAACTTGTTACAGTAGTGTAGCGTGGACATTTATAAATACCACTTTGCCATATTTGATTTTGTAGTTTAAATGGTTCAGCAGAAAGTGCAGGTTCGATGTTTATTTCGAAACTGACCTTCTATGATGCCAGGATTTTGACTCATAAAAATGAGTGCATCCTTTGTGTAATTTTGATGAATAAATTAATAATTTCAGTAGTATTTTACAGTATTTAAACTAATATGCTCATTCTTATTTGTCGAGAAGCAAATGTAGGAAGAAGATTTACAGTTTTTCTTGTGTAAGAACATTATAGTAACGCAACTTTCTTTTGAGAACTATGGTTGAGTTTTCATATTCTAGTGCATTATACTTTAAGCACTTTCGCTTGGATCATCGTATTCTTTGGAGGGGAATTTTCCTTTTCGTATTCTTATTAAGATATTAGGAAGTTTTCGGACCCAGTTATTCTAAATGTTACTTCGAGTCCTTGGACTATATTTTCTTCAGTTTTTTTTTTAATAACAGATTTAACTTGTGTTTTCTGAGCGTTATTTTCGAAATGGATTGCCTAATGGGTCATTAGTCGCTTAGCCTTTGTTGCTAACCTAGATCCATGCTGTAGGTCTAATCCATCGACATTTTCGCGTTCGGGAAATTCAGGGAGGATCTTATTTTGAGATTGAATTTATCTTTATAGATCACTTTACAACCTCAGTTTGTGTGGTTGGGCAGCGTTATATACAGTATATATTTTTTTTTATGAAGTTAACACTGGATTAAATTGATATCATTGCCTTTAGTGCAATAGTTTTTTCTATTAAGAGGGTTTTGAACGACATCCAAATTTGCGAGGATAATCCCAGGGACGACTTACTATAAGTTATACGTTTAAGAATTATGGATCTTGTAATAAATCAATGTAAGGCAAGTTTTTAAAGTTAGGTGGAATATTTCTGAAATCCACTGGGCTTTGTTGGTAATCTGTTACGGGATCATATTTTTCGAGTTCAGGATTTTTACCATAAACAGCTGATTTGCATAACTGTGGATTTATAACAGTAAGGCTCCTATTATAGGTGCATATTGGTCTTTGGAGAGGCATGTACTATGAGTAATGTCTTTGTGTTTAAGTATATTGATGCAATGCTTTGTAAAGCATATTTTTTCTTGTTGAGGATTGAGCCAGGTGTGCCAATCAGGATTAGATTGATTGGGGTTTTAACCCAGAGAGGTGTTGTTTTAACCTAGTATGGTTAATAGTTTGGTCATAGTTAACTTTATCGCTGTTATCGTGAAAATGCCTGTGTGAAGATTAATATTTTTCCGAGCAGTATTGTTGGGAATCTTGAGTGGATATTCGGTTAAATATTTCCAGTAAAACTAATATAACAATTTTGTCATAAGATGTATGTTTAAAAAGGAAACCGATAACTATTTAAGACTGACTTTACAATTAATTTTTGCTTAGCTTAACTGTTCGGCAGAATTTCCCTAAAACAAGAATTGAAATAATATTAAACAGAAAGGAATGTCGTGACTTCAAGTCAGTAGGAAGAGAATAATTGAAATTATTCTGGAATTTTGTGTAAATTATATTCTGTAAATAGGCCATATGAATTTCTTCATTCAATAACAAGAATATATAAAGTTACTGAAGATGTCGTGTAGGATTAGTAATTATAACCAGGATATTTTTGTATAAGATGTTATTTACGTTAAGGAACCGAAATTAATTTAATGTATTCAAGTCTTATAATATTTCTCTTTTTGTGAATGCTTACCCTATGGGATTGATCATCATTGTTATTATTAATATGCCTTATATTTTAATCAGCTAAAAGTTAGTTGTGATAATGGGTAATATATATATATTTTTTTCTGGAAGATAATCCAATATAATCAATGAGATTTTTTTTTGATTGGTCGTGGTATCGACGAAATTGATATTTCTCTGTCTTGTTTATTCTTACAATAAATTACTTTATTACTTGGTTTTAATTATTGCGTGATGCTTTATAGAGGTGATGGAAGGGTGTATTAAGGGGGCCATCGCTCGGTATTTTAGTGTTTACCACACCTTTGAGATTCTTTCTTCCTCTTGAAGAATTCTCGTGTTTTGAGCTAGTCTTTTCTTTTTCTGAGCCTTGGTCAGTCTTAATACATCCTGTTAGGTATTCGAGTGGCCCTATTATCCCTGTGTCTGTTGGTAGAACTTGGGGGGGTCTTTAGAGCCGGGGCATTTTCAGGTTCTACGATCCAGCTGCTATCCAGGGATTCAACAGGTATTGGTAGGTAAAAGGGTACAGTACGAGGACTGGAAAGGGGTCTACTCAGCCTCGGGTGGCCCAAATGAGTAGAGGGGGTTCGATTCCCCCTCAGCCATCCTCGAAGTGTTTTTCCGTGGTCTCCCACTTCATCTTAGGGCAAATGCCGGGATGGTACCTTCTTCAAGGCCACGGCAGCCTCCTTCCCTCTTCCTTGCCTATCCATCCTACCCATCCCTTACCTTCCCTCATGAGGCCCCTGTTCGCTTTTGCAGGTGAGGCCGCCTGGGCGAGGTGCCAATCCCACCTCACCAGTTGTATCCCTACCGATTCGATGTTCCCAGCTCTAGGACACTGCCCGTAGAGGCGGTAGTGGTGAGTTCCCTCGCTGAGTCCGTGGGTTCCACCAACCTGGAGGGTAAACGACTAAAAAAAAGTAGTGACTAAAAGTTCAGGCTGACCCCGTATCGCGCTGGCCCTCGCCACCCTGTTGGGTCAAAATGGAGGCTAATGTTAGATCACTAGTCCATATTTCGGTAGATTAATATCCTTTCAGGAATGTACTAAACATAATAGTATCAAATGGTTTATGAAAATGGCAGAATACGCTAATGAAATCGTTCTTCCCAAGTCAAAATACGCTATAAGGATATACTAAACCAGTTGTTAACCTATGACTAGCATTGGCCGTGTTTAGCAGCGGTCTAGCGTCTTTAACTCTTAACCTGAATGTTCATGGTTCAAAACCAAACGGGTATTTTTTTACTTGTCTTTTGTTGTTGTATTTATTGATTTTTTACTACTCACACGTTATAATGTTAAGCATATATAATGGTATTTGCAATCGAAATTAGGTATGCAGTAATAATAATAATAATAATAATATCGTATGGCCTCGAGTGCCGAGTGCAAGCTTTGTTATTAGACACCCAGAGGATAGCTTGCGTGTCGAATTTCGTTGTTCCTTGAAACACTATGAAAGCCAAGGAGGTTAGATATCTAAGATGCTTGAACACTATAGGGCTTTCTAGTAGAGAAATGAGGAACTTTGTGTTGGCGGAAACTCCCGAGATTAATTTTGCCAATATGAACACCGCCTACTGATTTCAAATGGGTTCTTTAACATGCCAACAATGTATGACATGCGTATGGTATTTTTGCCGCCTTTCAAATATCCCTTACCACGGCCAGGAGCGAACCTGCAAGCTAGGGGTTAGTAGGCCGATACGTTAACCACTCACCCACCTTGGCAAGCTAGGTATGCAGTACGTACTTATATCACCGCAAATTTCAACACCCGACTACAGCGATTAAAATTCGTTGTCAATGATCCAAGGTACAGACTGTTGTTGTCGTTGTTGATTCGTTAGGGACTTGGCGGCATCGTGGCCAAGTAGCCCTGTGTACTTGGGTGTGTGTAGATGGTGTCTGATAAACTGTGTCACTGTGATGTCTGTACTAGTGTGTGTGCTTTCATACGAGGAAGGATTTTTGTTGATGTTTCATTTGAGAGTCTAGGACATCATGGTCATTTATCCCCGTGTACTTGGGTGAGTGTTGAATTTTGTCGGATAACTTGTGTTATTTTGATGGATGTACAGTATTAGTGTGTGCATTTTAATTCAGGTGAGGAATCAATCAATCAACGTATCATATAGCACGTTATATTTCAACAAACTACTACAACCAACATTCAATTAAACTCCTTGAAAAGGACAAAGAACTATAACTATACCCATACATATAGGAGAGAGTAGGCGATATGTTCATTACTGAAAGAAAAGAAAATCCACGGCCTGCTTCCAGTCTACCGACCAGGTCAGGGAATGGAATGAATGAAGCCCCCATCTAGCGGCGAGGATATGAACTGTGCCAGCTGCCGAAGCCTGTCGCACTCCCCTGGGGAAATGATTAAATGAATGACAGATGAAATGAAATGATAGTGGAGAGTGTTGCTGGAATTGAATTTGTGACAGGGAAATCGGAGTACCCGGGGAAAACCTGTCTGCCTCCGCTTTGTCCAGCACAAATCTCACATGGAGTGACCGGGATTTGAACCATGGACCCAGCGGTGAGAGGCCGGCGTGCTGCTGCCTAGGCACGGAGGCTTCCTATGTTCTTTACTGAACATTTGTGATATTTTATTTTTGTTATGGTTCAATCAAAATGTGGAAATAAATAGAGACTAGGTGCAGAAAAGCTGATTCAGCGAATTCTCAGTTGCGAATTACAACATTCTGCAAGAAAGAAGTATCGCCTAGTATTTAGACCAAACTTGCTGTATGGAAGCGAGAGCTGGGTAGATTTAGGTTATCTGATTCATTAGCCAAAGGTAACTGATATGAGGGTAGCACGAATGATTGCTGGGACAAATAGATGGGAGCAATGGCAGGAAGGTACTCGTAATGAAGAGATTAATACTAAGTTAGAAATGAACACGCAGGTCGGAGCTGTTCGTATGAGATGACTCTGATGTGAGGAAAATTTGGGAGGATAATTTATCTAAGAGCTTACTGAATTCGGCTGTACAGGGTATGAGAATCAGAGGCAGACCTAGACGACGATGTTTCGATTCAGTGTTAAATGATTACAATGTGAGAGGTGTAGAAGAAGGGGAGGCCACTGTGCTAACTGCTAACAGAGGATCCTGGAAGTGACTTGTTCGCAGACAGGGGCTTGCAAACTAGACTGGACGCTGAAAGGCAAGACAGTCTCAAATGAAATTGTATATATTCAATATGGATTTTAGGGCTTATCAGTATAGTATTTAGAAGATTATTATTGGTTCAAGCCCACTGTGGAGCACTAATGATTATTTCTTTTTAGATGCTCGCTTCCATTCCCAATACTTCCTCAGCCCCGCCAATAGTGTTTCCATCCTTTACTGTCATGAGTTTGGCGAGATTTAACAACCGTTGGTAGGGGCAACCACAAATTAACCATGTGACAAAATTTAGGGTTGTGATAGACATCTGTATCAGTGATTTCAGCGGAAGCTAAGTCCTATTTTACCTCTGTGAGCCACAAGCTTCCAATCTCGTAGCTTTTGATGAGAGGGAAGATCTTCTTTGTGAGCCTGCCGTTGTCCAATCTCAGAAGGTGCCCGTAAAACTTCATCCGCCTCCGCCGCATGCTAGTCTTAGCCTTTTCCAACTGTTGGTACAGTTCCGAGTTTGCCTTCAGTCGATAGGTACCATCCGGGAGCACTCTTGGCCCATAAATGTATTATTACATTAGATTATGCGAACCGGCCAAAACTAAGGACCACGCAAATATAATTTCATTTCCTTCTCAGAGTTATTTCTTCCTTTCTCTTCCTCCACACTTCCTTCATTCTTTCAGAGTGTTGCGTCTTTCTCTCTGCTGTCCATCTTCCTCCCCTGCGTTCTCTCTTTTCTCCCACAAGAACCTTTATGATCGAACGTATTTCCCTGAATTGTGTTCCGTCTTGACAGTCGTCATCTGTAATTCCTAGCCTCCGGAATTCTTCCTTCATCCGCTTGGTGTAACCCCCTTGGCTCTTCAGAGTAGGCTATATATTTTGTCAAAAATTTGTTTATTTATTCTTGTTGGATCCATTCTAACCATATGTCCATAGAAACGTAAACGTCTTTTCCTAATGGTTGTTTCCAGGTCTTCCACCCTTTCATATATCTCCTTGTTGGATCTTCGTCTGTAGGTTCCCTGTACCACTTTCGGGCCGTAAATCCTCCTCAATATCCTCCTTTCAATCTTCAGAAGCTTTTCCAGGCTCATCAAATTTCCCGTTTCCACACCATATAAGATCACCGGTTTTACAACAGCATTGTAGTGTTGTAGTTTGGCATTAAGGGAGAGGTTCTTTTTGTTGTATATATTTTTAGTGGAGAAGTTGAGTTCCTCTAGTTTAAGTCTTCTGTTTTCCATTATTATTATTATTGTTACCCCTACATTAACGGCACTGGCCAGCAGCACGTTGGTAACTCGATAACCAACGCTTTGCTTACCAGAATGAGACGAGTACGGGAGCGTGGATGGGCCAACTTACCTGTATTCAGAGGTCCGGGTCACTTCCGCAGCAAAATCACCTCCAGAAGGCAAGTCCCAACAGAAGAGCTCCAAAGGAGTGGAAGGAAGATGGAGAAGGGGACAACACACACAGGCTATCGTACAAACACCCCCCAAAAACCAACGGAACTTCCGTCGGTGAAATAATGCCACAACAAAAGAATTAAAAAATGGATAGTAAAAGGTTTAATATTAAAAATTTAAGGAAGACCTTCACCATAAACTGAACATGCATCAACCAACACAAATTTACAAGAAGGCCAGATAGCGCCTAACATGCTTGCTTGCAAAGCCAAGAAGAGGAAAGACTTAATTTAAAATAAAAATGTTAAAGCCCAAAGGTTAAAATAAAAATTACATGCACAACGCAATGAGAAAGGGCTTGATAAATTGCAAGGAAATGCAATCACGATCCGACATGCAGATGTTGAGGCCACGCCAAAAAAATAGGATTGAAATTAAATTAAATTTTAATGAAAAAAATAAATGGGACAGAAAATAAAAAAATGATAAGCACGAAGCCGGAAAACACAAGGACATTTACCAAAAATCACAAAATTAACATCAACAAGATTACAATTAAAAAAAGGGATTAAGCTAACAAACAACACGACCGCCTTTTAGACCCGCGCCAATGGACTGACCACGAGACCACAATGCATCACGGTAACAACATGGCCACACAAAAACATGCCAGATCGAAATTACGGCAAACAATTAATGAGATTAAATTTAAACATTAGCAGAAGGAAATGAACGACGGAAAACAATTACATCTAAAACTATTAATGCAAGTCGTTTTAAAACTGGACGGATCTTACATAGATTTAAAAAAAATGACAATCCCAAGCTTGCCACATGAAAATAAATAATAATTTTAAACGTAAAACCAACTAATAAATGTGTCTCCAGAAGGTACAAAATAATAATAAACTTAATATATACAAGGAAACGTTATTACAACGTAAAATAAATTTTAGGCCTACAAGCCAGACAATAACAGACGATCATCATTCGTACACGGCCAAATTTGGAGCTCCCAACATAAAATAATTAGATAAATTAAATTAAAAAAACGTACCTTAAAACTCCACAGCGGAGACACAATGAAAACAAAAAAAACCTAACACGTTCCAAATAAAACAAAATATGGCACTAGATTGCCCTGAAGAAGCCCGCCCAGCACATGCTTCGTTTAGATCACAAGCGAAGTTACGCGTCGAGATGCAATCACATTTCACACGTCTAAACGATGAAATTCACAACCTGAAGATCACAGGCAATTTCCAAGTAGAATTGGCATTCATATCTTCTCTTGAATCTATTTATATTTCGAAGAGGATGGGGGAGGCAACCGCCCCCCCATCAGCGGAGACACCTTTCACCACCAGTCCTTCTTCTTTCTCTTGGGGACAGCTAATGGCCTACACAAAATGGCGGAGCAACGCTCGTCATTTGCCGAACTGTCTTCATGTAAATATTTATCGTCCAATCAAGGCTTGACACCTCAAAACAACAATGTCATAAATAAGTTCATAATTTGGCGGTATCAAGAATACACCGGCATTTGTTTTAAGACGCTGGAATGCAATTGTCTTTCAATTATGTCATGCGTATTAAGAGTTTAATAAGGCGCAGCACACGCTACCTAGTGGGGAGACACAGGAACTATTTGAAATCTTTCCAAGTCCGACAGGTGCTACCATCTCGGGTTCAAAATGGGAAGCAAGTCACCAGGCGGTCGTTTCAAATGTCGAGATGTTACAATCCAAGCGTATATACATGTTTGAAAGAGTAGGGACGTGCCCTTGCACGTATCAGTCTCCCTCCCTTAAGCGTGAACACCGTTCACGAATATGCCAAGGCATAGACAGTACTCCTTAACTTGTCGATTCACCAGAGATGTTTCCCGAAGATAATGTTCACCAGTTAACTCCAATTGATGGATGAAGCCGCATCGTTTTGGTTAGGAAGAATGCTGGGTCAGATTATCAGGGAATGGATAATTGATCACCTCGCAACCAACTTAGTTAACAGCTTCCCTGTGTCCATAATTCTTCAGAAACGCAGAACACCAGCACTTGCAGTGCTTTCATAGTCCGAGACACGTTAGGAAAATTTTCAACAAGTCCAATGTAGTTCGCTTAGACGAAGTAGGTAGAAGCAATGTGCAAGATATTATGTGACGCGTGGGCAGCCATTTACAAAAATAGAAGTTAATCTAATTTCAAAAATAAAAGTTTACAAAATTACAATTTCTTACTACATTTTACAAAAGAGAAACAAGGTTGAATTTAAATGAAGGAAATATTTCTGACCAAGCCCTAGATCCGTGCTTACAAAATTTCATTAACAAGTTTACCTTTTTACAGATTCGAAGTACCTTTCAAGATTACATGAGTTGGATGACTATACATTTCGAAGGAACTACGGTAGAGGAATGACCACTAAAATTCCCAAAGGGAACAGGAATACTAGGTTACCATGAGTTAGGTCTCCCACCGAGCCCAACTTACATGTTAGCATATTCAATGAAACATCAAAACTAGGTACACTTTTACAATTTGCCATTACAATGGGAACTTCCCAACATTTACATTTTGTATCCCACTAGAGTTTTGCATATCCGGGTAAATTCAAAATTCCACAAGGAACAGATGCCTGTAGGCTTCAATGAAGGTTAGGGATACTCTACATTATACAAAATTTGTTTTACAAAATTTACGGTAGCATTTCCTCATTAGACACCTCTCCACCTCGCTTAATGTGTGATAGATGCAATCTAGAAATTTTGTTGGCCTTAGGGTTTCGAACAAGAAGAGTAACAGGAGTCAAGAATGCCTCTACATAACATGGGCCTTTAAAACGAGGGGTTAACTTGCTTGAGACAAGATTACTGACGCCCTTGGGCTCGAAATTGCGGACGTACACAACATCACCAATTTCCAAATCAGCTGGCTTGCGACAGGCATTGTGTCGCCTGGCAAGTTGGTCATGGGATACCTTAATATTCTCTCTAGCCTTGTCGAATTTCGCCCTCATATCCTCGGGCGTGAAACTGTCAGGAAGGAGATCGTGCAGGT
Source organism: Meconema thalassinum (assembly GCA_946902985.2). Lineage (NCBI taxonomy): Eukaryota > Metazoa > Arthropoda > Insecta > Orthoptera > Tettigoniidae > Meconema > Meconema thalassinum. The sequence goes on from OX336388.2 coordinate 883,047,384, forward strand.
TCCACAGGTTGGACAACGGAGAATTAGCCATAAAGGAAAACATTAGCGAAAAAGGGGTAGCTTGCGTGCTCTCATGCACGGCGGTGTTGAAAGCAAAATTGAGCCAATGCAAATTAGAATCCCACTTGGAATGGTCGGCGTGGTGGAAAGCAATCAGAGCAGAACGGAGATTACGATTGACTCGCTCAGCGAGAGACGGGTTAGGAAAATAGGGAGTGGTGGTTACGTGCGAAATAGCATAATCAAACAAGAATTGACGGAACTGATGAGATACAAAGCACTTGGCATTATCTGACACCAGATACTGACATGGCCCAAAAGACGAAAAGATGGAATTGAGGCACTTTATGACGGAACTGGTCGTAGCCTGTCTGGTGGGGAAAATCCAACTAAACCGGGAGAAACCGTCAGTGCAAACAAGCGCAAATTGGTTTCCCCGACCAGAGCGAGGGAACGGTCCAACATGGTCGATAAAAAGCCTCTCCATGGGTCTAGACGCCGGTTCAGATGACAACAGGCCAACCTTAGTAGAAACCGGAGGTTTGCTAATACTGCAAGCAGCACAATTCCTAATGAGCCTCCTGATGTCACCATCCATACCTTGCCAAATGAAAAACTGTCTGATTTTAGCTCGGGTCTTGAATACTCCTAGGTGGCCACCAATAGGAGATTCATGATAGTAACGAAAGATTTCCGGAATGAGGATTGACGGGAGCACAATTTTAGGTAGGTGGTCATGACGAGACGAACAACACAATACACCGTCCTTCAGAGAGTAGGGCTTGATCACTTCACCAGAATTGATTCGGTCAATAAGGCTAGATAAGGAGGGGTCTTCCTTCTGGAATCGTCTCACATCCTCAAAAAGCACAGGGGAATTGCTAAGAACGGCATTGACACAATTTACAGCAGATATAAGGTTTACGGGTTCACATTCCTGAACATCCTCCTCAGCTGTTTCCTCGTACATGCGGCTTAAAGAATCAGCTACCGCATTTTCGGACCCACGAATATGTTGGACAGTGAACTGGAACGACAGAATCCTAGTTGCCCACCTAGCAATTCTCCCAGTTTTGCGGGGTTTCCCTAAGACCCAGCTCAAGGCTTGGTTATCGGTCTCAAGGAGAAACTTGGTGTGCTCAAGATACATACGGAATTTTTCTAGAGCGAACAACACAGCTAAACCCTCAAGTTCGTAAATGGAATACTTCCTCTCTGCGTCCGTTAAGGTACGAGAAGCGTATGCAATGGGTTGCCTACCCAGATCAGATTCCTGCAGTAGAACACAACCAACACCACGACCAGACGCATCCGTCTGCACAATGAACTGCTTCCCAAAATCCGGAATGGCTAACACAGGGGCGTTAGAGAGCGCAAGCTTAAGATCTTCGAAGGCTGCTTGCTGCGAGGGACCCCACTCGAACTTCACAACCTTTTTGCGCAATTGATTTAGAGGAGCAGCACGGTCGGCAAAGTTACTGATAAACTTACGGAAGAAGTTGACCATACCAATGTATCGAGCAACACCCTTGGCGTTCTTGGGTGGTTTAAAATCTCTGATAGCCTGCGTACGAGACTGGTCCACTGAGATATCCGATTCAGAAACAATATGTCCCAAGAAGGAAATTTTGGGCTTGGCAAAGGAAACCTTGGACAATTTGACGGTAAGTCCAGCGTCACGCAACCGATCAAGAACAATTTTCAGATGATCAAAGTGTTCCTCGAAGGACTCAGAGTAGATCACCACATCGTCAAGGTAGTGGTACACAAACTTGAATTTAATTTCTGAAAATACCTTGTCCAGAAGTCTGCTCAACACAGCGGCTCCAGTGGATAGGCCAAACGGGACACGGGCATATTCAAACAGGTTCCAGTCAGTGGAAAAAGCAGTAACATGCCTGGATTCAGGAGAGAGGGGAATTTGGAAGTAGGAAGAATTTAAATCGAGGATCGTGAACACCTTCGCGTTGCGAAACCAACTAAAACATGTGTGAAGGTCCGGCAAAGGAATGGACTGCAAAACAACTTTTTGATTAAGAGCCCTATAGTCGACCACCGGCCGAAAACCACCGTTAGGTTTAGGCACAAGAAATACAGGGGATGAGTAGGCAGAGATAGAGGGTTGGATTACACCTTCTTCTAACATCTTATCGATAATCTTACGAAGTTCAGCCATCTTGGGCGGGGCAAGGCGATACGGGCTGGAACGCACCGGCACAGAATCGGTTAGCTCAATCTTGTACTCCATAAAATGGGTTACACCCAGCTTGTCAGTAAATACATCGCCATACTCCTGACATAACCTCTTAATGACATCCTTTTGAATACTCGTTAAATTTTCCAGATTGAGATCCTCAATAGTCATAGGTTCACTAACGGAATTGACAGCATGAGAAGATAAAAGCGGGTTAAATGATAATTTACTCTGTGGATTAAACTTAAACCATAAGTTGCGAGCACCAAAATCAAGAAGCATACCAACGTGTGACATGAAATTAGCTCCAATGACCACAGCACAAGAAAGATTTCTGGCAACCAAAAATTTAAATTTCCAAGAAAAATTTAGAATATGAATTTTGACTGTCATACTACCCAAAATACTTAAGTTTGAACAATTTGCCGAAATAAAAGATTCATTGTTAGGCTCTAACTCAGGAAATTTGCAAACACTCTTCATAGATAAAAACCAGTCCTCGCTTATAAAGGATGCGACACTACCAGAATCAAGCAATGCAGAAACGGGCTCGTCATTAACACAAATTTCAATAAACGGGGATATTCCTTTAGCCACAGGAGAAATTCCAAAATTATTACTCACTCTAACACGATTACAAGTAGGTGACGAGGACACCCGCACCACAGGTTTCACACAACGTTCAGAATTAGGCCGACTTGCCACGCCATTGCTCACCGACAGGTTAGGTAGGCCAGCGACATAAGCAGAATTAGCACATAAAGATTCAGCTTTCAACGAGCTATCAAGACTATCATTGTTAGGGCGACCAGAAACTTCACAGGGTTTTCCCAAATTCTTACACACAGAAATATCCTTGAAAGTAACACCCGAATTGGTCTCCACAACGTTCCGTCATTGGCGATACACAGCCTGGTTACTCGGACACACCTTCTTGACATGTCCCACTCCACCGCACGAGTGGCACTTAATATTAGGTCAAGGATGAAACATAACCTTAGGTGGGGGACAAGACATCAAGGAAGGAGGAGGACAAGACATCAAGGAAGGAGGAGGAACATTAGCTACACGAAGGGAATCTGCATGCTTCACAGCCATAGCCTCTATAACGACCTGTTTCAGCTCGACGAATGACGAAGGCCTGGTACACATAGTCATGTATGACCTATATTGAGGCGAAAACCCATTCACAATTGATGACACCAACTGTCGCTCGGTTAAAGGGGATGCAAAAACCTGGGCATACACCTTAATGTCGCTGACATAGTCGCTAAGGGACTCGTCCAGCCTTTGGACACGATAAAGGAACTTATGCTCGAGAGCACTTAGGGCGCTCGCAGGGACAAAAAACCACAACACTTCCCTAATAAACATGGCTAAGGACATGCGGAGGTGGATAGCTTCAACAAGCTTATCGCGCAGCATACCGGATGCAACTGGATACAAAAGTTGGAAAATCTGAACTTCCGACATCCCAAATATCGAGGCATGGTTGCCCAACTCGACCACTTGCTTTAAAAATTTTACCACTTGGGTAACGTCATCAAGGTTGAAATGCTTTAATTTAGTTAAGAAACCAGAAATAGGATGAGGAATCGACCCATAATTAACGGTAGGCGAGAATGTAGCATTAGGAATAGAGACATTGTTACCAGGGTAGCCCGCTCGCACACCCTCTACAGGCGACAAAACATTTATATTACTAGTGAAAGAACTGGGATGCAATGGGCCGGCAGGACCCAGGAAATCATTAGGTGACCTAACATGAGAGGAATGACCGCATGCAGGATTAAGTGGTATGGACGAGCCAGCGCCAGGCAATAGAGGGGCAGGCAAACCACTACTGGTAATCGATCCCAAAACCTCAGACCTAGTAACCAGAGATGATTCACGTTCAACCCCAGAAGAACTCTCCAAATTCACAAGGTTATCGCTTAAGTCAATTAAATTGAAAACACTATTGTTGTCGGCCATTTTGGAAAACACAGAATGCAGACAGCCAATATAGAAGGAAACAAAATTTCAGGACTTACAAGGACAGTTTACACTTTCACAACAGTACCACACCCAGCAATTACCATCACCAAAGATTAGGCTGACACTCAAACACAGCCACCCTACTACACAAAATCATGCACCATGCTGTCCAGAACTGCACACGTCACCACCAGCTTGGCTCGAGAACAGGGAGCTAAATTACAAAATAGGCACAAAACATCAGGCTACCAGCTTCCGACGGGGCTCCAGGATGCCTTCACACGCAGCATATAGGCTATCAGAACATCAAGAAATCTCATTTCCCATGCCAAGAACACATGTCAGACACTCACCGGGCTTCATCTTCAGCGGGGATGTTGCACACAAACAGGATAAAACTACAGCAGGAAACACCTCGCTTATAACAGGACACTTACATACAGCATTCCACATGTACATTCAGAGGCAACCATGAAACAAAACAAACGACAAGGATTAGCTTTACACAACATTAAGTGCACTTTCCTGACAAGATCCCACCAACAACTGACCCATCGGCATTAGAGGGGTCCATAAAACAGCCTGTGGGTACTGGGGAGGGGATAGTTACGGAAGTGAACATGAGCAGGATCTGCTAACAAAATGCAACCCCACATTAACGGCACTGGCCAGCAGCACGTTGGTAACTCGATAACCACGCTCTGCTACCAAAATGTTACCCCTACATTAACGGCACTGGCCAGCAGCACGTTGGTAACTCGATAACCAACGCTTTGCTTACCAGAATGAGACGAGTACGGGAGCGTGGATGGGCCAACTTACCTGTATTCAGAGGTCCGGGTCACTTCCGCAGCAAAATCACCTCCAGAAGGCAAGTCCCAACAGAAGAGCTCCAAAGGAGTGGAAGGAAGATGGAGAAGGGGACAACACACACAGGCTATCGTACAAACACCCCCCAAAAACCAACGGAACTTCCGTCGGTGAAATAATGCCACAACAAAAGAATTAAAAAATGGATAGTAAAAGGTTTAATATTAAAAATTTAAGGAAGACCTTCACCATAAACTGAACATGCATCAACCAACACAAATTTACAAGAAGGCCAGATAGCGCCTAACATGCTTGCTTGCAAAGCCAAGAAGAGGAAAGACTTAATTTAAAATAAAAATGTTAAAGCCCAAAGGTTAAAATAAAAATTAAATGCACAACGCAATTAGAAAGGGCTTGATAAATTGCAAGGAAATGCAATCACGATCCGACATGCAGATGTTGAGGCCACGCCAAAAAAATAGGATTGAAATTAAATTAAATTTTAATTAAAAAAATTAAATGGGACAGAAAATAAAAAAATGATAAGCACGAAGCCGGAAAACACAAGGACATTTACCAAAAATCACAAAATTAACATCAACAAGATTACAATTAAAAACAAGATGTTCAGTAAAGAACATATAGCCTACTTTCTCCTAAATGCATGGGTATTGTTATAACTCTTTGTCCTTTTCAAGGAGTATGATTGAATGTTGGTTGTAGTAGCTTGTTGAAATACAACGTGCTATAGGGATATTAAACATGAATATGAGGTGCCCTTTGCTAGTGCTTCCTTTGTACCAAATTTCGTTCAATTCGGTTTCAACGTGTTTGAATTGATAGGGGGAATCGATTTGCACACATACTTGGCCACCATCTGCAAACTATTGGGCTGATGTTCTTGCAGTTTGGTCAGAATATGATTGCCACATAAAGATATAGTGTTGCAAAATTTGGTAGAGACTAGATTATTAGGTTGGCCGTATTTACATTTTAGCTTTTAACATTTGGGTGGCCGCGATTACGTTTCCGTCAAGATAGTGGTGATATAAAACATGACACTGAGGTGCCCTTTGCTAGTGCTACCTCTGTACCAAATTTCGTTCATTCGGTTCCACCGTGTTCGAATTAATAGGGGGAATCAATTTTGACATATGGATGGCCGCCATCCGCAAACTGTTAGGCTAATGACCTATTAGATTGGTCAAAGGATGCTCCCTCCATAAATGTATGTTGTTGCAAAGTTTGGTAGTGATCGGATGGTTATGTTAGTCGTAATTTCATTTAAGCTTTAATCATTTGTGTGGTCACCATTACGTTTCTGTCAATATTGCGGCGATATTAATCATGACACTGAGATGCCCTTTGCTAGTGCTATCTCTGTACCAAATTTCGTTCCATTAGGTTTCACCGTGTTTGAATTAATAGGGGGAATAGATTCTGACACAAAGATGGCCGCCATCAGCAAACAATTAGGCGAATGACCTATTAGATTGGTCAAAGGATGCTCCCTCCATAAAGGTATGTAGTTGCAAAATTTGGTAGAGATCAGATGATTAGGTTAATCGTAATTTGATTTAAGCTTTGAACATTCGTGTGGCCGCCATTACGTTTCAGTCAAGATGGCGGCGATATAAAACATGACACTGAGGTGCCCTTTGCTAGTGCTACCTCTGTACCAAATTTCGTTCCATTCGGTTCCACCGTGTTCGAATTAATAGGGGGAATCAATTTTGACATAAAGATGGCCGCCATCCGCAAACTATTAGGCGAATGACCTATTAGATTGGTCAAAGGATGCTCCCTCCATAAAGGTATGTAGTTGCAAAATTTGGTAGAGATCGGATGATTAGGTTAATCGTAATTTGATTTAAGCTTTGAACATTCGTGTGGCCGCCATTACGTTTCAGTCAAGATGGCGGCGATATAAAACATGACACTGAGGTGCCCTTTGCTAGTGCTACCTCTGTACCAAATTTCGTTCCATTCGGTTCCACCGTGTTCGAATTAATAGGGGGAATCAATTTTGACATAAAGATGGCCGCCATCCGCAAACTATTAGGCTAATAACCTATTAGATTGGTCAAAGGATGCTCCCTCCAAAAAGGTATGTTTTTGCAATGTTTGGTAGAGATCGGATGGTTATGTTAGTCGTAATTTAACTTAAGCTTTGAACATTTGTGTGGCCGCCATTACGTTTCTGTCAATATGGCGGCGATATAAAACATGACACTGAGATGCCCTTTGCTAGTGCTACCTCTGTACCAAATTTCGTTCCATTCGGTTTCACCGTGTTTGAATTAATAGGGGGAATTGATTTTCACACAAAGATGGCCGCCATCCGCAAACTATTAGGCTAATGACCTATTCATTTGGTCAAAGGATGCTCTCTCCATAAAGGTATGTAGTTGCAAAATTTGGTAGAGATCGGATGATTAGGTTAATCGTAATTTGATTTAAGCTTTGAACATTCGTGTGGCCGCCATTACGTTTCAGTCAAGATGGCGGCGATATAAAACATGACACTGAGGTGCCCTTTGCTAGTGCTACCTCTGTACCAAATTTCGTTCCATTCGGTTCCACCGTGTTCGAATTAATAGGGGGAATCAATTTTGACATAAAGATGGCCGCCATCCGCAAACTATTAGGCGAATGACCTATTAGATTGGTCAAAGGATGCTCCCTCCATAAAGGTATGTAGTTGCAAAATTTGGTAGAGATCGGATGATTAGGTTAATCGTAATTTGATTTAAGCTTTGAACGTTCGTGTGGCCGCCATTACGTTTCAGTCAAGATGGCGGCGATATACAACATGCCACTGTGGTGCCCTTTGCTAGTGCTACCTCTGTACCAAATTTCGTTCCATTCGGTTCCACCGTGTTCGAATTAATAGGGGGAATCAATTTTGACATAAAGATGGCCGCCATCCGCAAACTATTAGGCTAATAACCTATTAGATTGGTCAAAGGATGCTCCCTCCAAAAAGGTATGTTGTTGCAATGTTTGGTAAAGATCGGATGGTTATGTTAGTCGTAATTTAACTTAAGCTTTGAACATTTGTGTGGCCGCCATTACGTTTCTGTCAATATGGCGGCGATATAAAACATGACACTGAGATGCCCTTTGCTAGTGCTACCTCTGTACCAAATTTCGTTCCATTCGGTTTCACCGTGTTTGAAGTAATAGGGGGAATTGATTTTCACACAAAGATGGCCGCCATCCGCAAACTATTAGGCTAATGACCTATTAATTTGGGCAAAGGATGCTTCCTCTATAAGGGTATGTTGCTGCAAAATTTGGTGTAGAGATCGGATGATTAAGTTAATCGTAATTTGATTTACGCTTTGAACATTTGTGTGGCCGCCATTACGTTTCCGTCAAGATGGTGGCAATATAAAACATGACACTGGGGTGCCTTTTGTTAGTACTACCTCTGTACCAAATTTCGTTCCATTCGGTTGGTCCGTGTTCGAATTAATAGGGGGAATCGATTTTCACTCAAAGATGGTCGCCATCCGCAAACTATTACGCTGATGACGTATTAGTTTGGTCAAAGGATGCTCCCCCCATAAAGGTATGTTGTTGCAAAATTTGGTAGAGATCGGATGATTAAGTTAGTCGTAATTTGATTTAAGCTTTGGACATTTGTGTGGCCGCCATTACGTTTCCATCAAGATGGCGGCGATATAAAACATGACACTGAGGTGCCTTTTGTTAGTACTACCTCTGTACCGAATTTCGTTCCATTCGGTTGCACCGTGTTCGAATTAATAGGGGGAATCCATTTTCACACAAAGATGGCCGCCATCCGCAAACTATTACGCTGATGACCTATTGGTTTGGTCAAAGGATGCTCCCCCCATAAAGGTATTTTGTTGCAAAATTTGGTATAGATCGGATGATTAGGTTAGTCGTAATTTGATTTAAGCTTTGAACATTTGTGTGGCCGCCATTACGATTCCGTCAAGATGGCGGCAATATAAAACATGACACTGAGGTGTCCTTTGCTAGTGCTACCTTTGTACCAAATTTCGTTCAATTCGCATTCACCGTGTTCGAAATGATAGTGGGGGACAGACATTCAGAGTACACACACTCACACACACACAGACACACACACACACAGACTCACACACACACATACACACACACACAGACTCACACACACACATACACACACAGACAGACACACTTTTTTCGCCCTGTGTTGATCTCATAAGTCTACTTTCATTTTTTGCAAAAATCGAAAGTAGGCTAAAAAGGGATTAAGCTAACACACAACACGACCGCCTTTTAGACCCGCGCCAATGGACTGACCACGAGACCACAATGCATCACGGTAACAACATGGCCACACAAAAACATGCCAGATCGAAATTACGGCAAACAATTAATGAGATTAAATTTAAACATTAGCAGAAGGAAATGAACGACGGAAAACAATTACATCTAAAACTATTAATGCAAGTCGTTTTAAAACTGGACGGATCTTACATAGATTTAAAAAAATGACAATCCCAAGCTTGCCACATGAAAATAAATAATAATTTTAAACGTAAAACAAACTAATAAATGTGTCTCCAGAAGGTACAAAATAATAATAAACTTAATATATACAAGGAAACGTTATTACAACGTAAAAGAAATTTTAGGCCTACAAGCCAGACAATAACAGACGATCAACATTCGTACACGGCCAAATTTGGAGCTCCCAACATAAAATAATTAGATAAATTAAATTAAAAAAACGTACCTTAAAACTCCACAGCGGAGACACAATGAAAACAAAAAAAAAACTAACACGTTCCAAATAAAACAAAATATGGCACTAGATTGCCCTGAAGAAGCCCGCCCAGCACATGCTTCGTTTAGATCACAAGCGAAGTTACGCGTCGAGATGCAATCACATTTCACACGTCTAAACGATGAAATTCACAACCTGAAGATCACAGGCAATTTCCAAGTAGAATTGGCATTCATATCTTCTCTTGAATATATTTATATTTCGAAGAGGATGGGGGAGGCAACCGCCCCCCCATCAGCGGAGACACCTTTCACCACCAGTCCTTCTTCTTTCTCTTGGGGACAGCTAATGGCCTACACAAAATGGCGGAGCAACGCTCGTCATTTGCCGAACTGTCTTCATGTAAATATTTATCGTCCAATCAAGGCTTGACACCTCAAAACAACAATGTCATAAATAAGTTCATAATTTGGCGGTATCAAGAATACACCGGCATTTGTTTTAAGACGCTGGAATGCAATTGTCTTTCAATTATGTCATGCGTATTAAGAGTTTAATAAGGCGCAGCACACGCTACCTAGTGGGGAGACACAGGAACTATTTGAAATCTTTCCAAGTCCGACAGGTGCTACCATCTCGTGTTCAAAATGGGAAGCAAGTCACCAGGCGGTCGTTTCAAATGTCGAGATGTTACAATCCAAGCGTATATACATGTTTGAAAGAGTAGGGACGTGCCCTTGCACGTATCAATTATTATTATTGTTATTATTATTATTATTATTATTATTATTATTATTATTAGTATATAATTTTTGCCCTTATGGACAGTGTTTGAACTTAAATATCTTATGATGACATAATTTTCACTGCTATCCCTACTTCCTCTTCGCTTCCCAAAATCTCTTCATCCTTTGGCTGTGCTCCTGTTTCCGTTGTTCTGCCCACAATGTTCCAGTCTTCTTCTTCTTCTTCTTCTTCTTCTTCTTCTTCTTCTTCTTCTTCTTCTTCTTCTCATTTACTTTAATTATTGTATTCTGAATTTTGTTTCTGAATTCTCCTCTGTCTCCAATCATTTCCCCGTCGATCCCCACCTGTCTTTAGTCTTCCTCTATTTCATGATACCAATTAGTTTTCCTGTTTGAGCTGATTAGGCCTACTACATCAAAGATTTTCTTTGTAAGTCTGTTGTTGTTGTTCATTCTCTGTATGTGCCCGTAAAATGTTACTCTTCGTTTTCTAATCATATCGGTGAGTCAGTCTTTGTACTCGTATAGCTCTTTGGTAAGTCTTATCATCCATATGCTACCTCTGTGTATTGCTCCAATATTTTTCTGAGAATTTTGCGTTCTATTTTTCCAATTTTTATGATGCCTGATGCTCCAATAATTGTTGTCGTTCCCCTTTAATATATATTTTATAACTTAGCATTTACTATTCTTACCGTTTATTGTTATCACCGGCAGCGGTAGCTACGCTTGCTAACGCGCACTGCTAGCCCATGGGCCCCAAACTACACCAGAAAGTGGACAGTTACAAATATACACTCCAATACAGACACTATAATATAGTACGATTATCTCACACACAATAAATACGTGAGGAACATGTCCATGATATCCATAGTCATTTATAATGCAGCAACAAGAGTATTCCTGCAACGAGGATATGTTATAATTAACTCAATGTTCCATGATATTTTGAATATTCTTCCAATACGTGTTATCGACAGCAGTGACAAGCCAGCCAACACGTGTCCACCGCCACAATCAATACTTACATTAGGTTGGCAATCACTCAATTAAACGCCAATTAGCGTGTGGGTTTAATAGCGTCGTCACGTTAGCTGCCATGAGTATATTTGATAAGATTAAACCACGGTGCATGATGTGATAATATCCAAATGGACAATAGAGAACAGGAGACTGAGAATTAAACTGTCAACATAAGCTGTTTATGTAACTGTAGAATTGTCATTACCGATCAGATGGCTTGCAAGTAAACATCGCCACTTCACCGGTGGGGTTGAAAAGTTCTTAATTGCACTTAATACTCTAATCATTATAATGACCTACATTTTAGCATCTGGTATTTCGAGGGAAAATACAATATATTATATGATGATATAAAACATGATGATGGTGAAGAATATGTAATGTAAACGTCCTTCTAAGAATATTCATATATCCAACGTTAAAAATAAACTAAGTAAATAAATTGATATCCTAACAAAAACACAATTTTTATTTATTTTTATTGTTTTTTTTTTAATAATCGTTTCGGTCTCCTATGGTCCACGTTATTTCAAGCGCCTTGTCCCGCGTTCTTTCACATTAGCCCAGTGTACGCGCATTCTTTTTCGGTGAGCTACTTTTAGATCTTCGGTCCAACTTCTTGCCAGTTTTCAATATGGATTTTTGCTGAAAACTCTGTATTTAACCAAGTTTTTTCTTCAAAGGGTCACGTTCCAAGCTGTCCACATGTGATATCCCCGGTTCTTCTTCCATCTGTGTAAACCAGATCCTTTTGATTTTGTTTCCCACAAAGTAGGCACAGATTCGATTGGACAATCTTCCGGAGATCATTCGTGTTAAATGGCCATAAAAGGAGAGTTTTTTAGTGTATGGTGACCGTATAAATAGTATTATTATCATTAAAATGATCATGAACTTCATTTTAAATGTAATGTATTTAAGGATATCCATGTATTTACTTACAGTTTATTTGAACATAAATATGGCTTTAAGAATATTTCAAATTCAAGTTATAATCAGAATAGATCTTGCCTTAGATTAGAGCTGAAGAAGGCGTTTTTGAAGGGACGAAATATGTACAATAATGCAATATTATATTTCATGCTTTGATAGGTTTATTACTTTTAAGAGGAATCATCAGTCAATGCGGAAACATATCTGTATTACCTGTGATGGAAAATGTTATTGCTTTAATTCTGGTATGCCAGAATTTTGCCCAGAAGGGGATCTTTAACGTTCCAGTAAATCTACCGGCACGGCTCCCTTGCATTTGCGCACCACTGCACCGTGTAGCCAGTCAATCTGTAACATATTTCCGTATGAATACAACTTATTTTACACCAGAACAATTGACAGGTAGTCTAGATACGTATCAAAGGGATATTTTTATTACCTTTTTCCGCTCAGAAATGTCAGCATGTGGTGCTCTTAAAGCAGGCAGCAGTTGAAATTAGATTTTCGTGACAGTGACTCGCGCGTGTAGCAGCTGTCAGCCGCTCAAATCCCCCCGCACCAGTTCCATTTTCTGATATGTCGAAAGGAGTGACAGTTGGGGTATCAACTTGGAAATGGCGGCAATCCAATTAATTTTGTTAAATGACAACCGCTATCTGAAATACACTACCTTGACTCGTATTCTTCAGAGGTCACCTCGTAATTTTAGTCAATTATTATCATCGAAATAATATACAGTAACGTTTGGAAGCAATATTTCAGTGTTGCTTTTGTAATACATTAGAAATGCTGCTTTTCTGTTAGTCAACACGAACGTGCCAAATTAAATAGGGCAGAAAATAACACTTATTTAATCACACTACTACCTGAAAATATTTAAAAAATAAAGGTTGTAGTTTTACGTGACCGTTAATCTCACGATCATGAGCCACAGGACCTACATTTTACGTGGAATCCGAACCACAACGTGTAATTTCATTTCGAAAATCTGACATGCATTGACCGGGAATCGAACACGGGCCACCTTGGTGAGAGGCAAGCAGCTTGACCACTGCTCACCCACGCCTCAAAAATATTTTTTAATTTTTATTTGAGTCTCCAGTCTTTTGACTGGTTTGATGCAGGTCTCCCTGTCCTGAGCTAATCGTTTTATTTCTACATAGCTGCCACACCTTAAATTTGAGACAATCTGTTTTACATATTCTAACCTTGGGATGACTGGCTGCGTGGCTCAGCGGTAACGTTCTCGCTTGCTGGACCCAAGGTTACATGTTCGTATCCTGGCGCAGTCATCTGGCATTTGAGGGTGCTCAAATGCGAGGGAGCCGTGCCAGTAGATTTACTGGCACGTTAAAGATCCCCTTCGGGGAAAAAAATCCGGCACCCCGGCGTCTCTAAAAGCCAGAGTAGTTAAGAGGAACGTAAGACCAATAACATTATTATTTATTTATTTATTTATTTTGATACAGCCATCTATGGACTACTAATACACAACCATTATTCAGGTCTTCATCTTCTTCAAGGTGTTTCTGCCTTGTAGTTTAGATCCCTGCCAGAGATCTTTCATTCGTTGGCTCCTTCGCAGTCGTTCTTCCACTGAAAGAGCGAGTCTTTTTTCGGGGGGATCCTTCACACTTGCAACTTTAGATCTGTATCATTTTTATTATTATTATTATTATTATTATTATTATTATTATTATTATTATTATCTAACCTTGGTCTACCGCTACAGTTCTTGTCCTCGACCCTTCCTTCCATAACTAAGTTTAGCTATTTCTGGGTGTCTTAGTATGTGTCTTGCCAACCGTAATTTTGTTACCCTTATAACCACAATCACCCCAACCAATGTGTTCCGGAATACATCTCGGCCAGGGTCAACCAATGATGAGACCATTTTCAGGTACAAGAAGTAGGTTAGTGTCTATTTCAACTTACGTCTACACTGATCTCAAATAAGTAGATTTGTTCCTGCCTTTAGGGCTGTTTTACAGTGCCCCTACTACTTTATTCATGATGCACACACTTTCCTTGTTTTTACGGGGCTGTGTTAGAGAAGTAAACCACACAGTATCGTAATTCTAGAAACAACACGAGACTTACGTGACGTTATATTTTGCTCTGTTTATGATGTCATTCCACGTTTTATTGCGGCTCCTCTTGCTGGTGTGTCACGGAGAGTAGAGACTAAAGGTTGAACAGGGTGACCTACTGTGCTGCGCTCAGTGTAGCGTGGAGCAGGCTCTGACAGTTGTGGAGTGTCCGGCCATGACGCTTTCATTTCATTCAACCAGTAATAGCAGAATAATGCATTCACCCATCTCCCCCGTATTTGGTTCTTTATTCGCGAATGGGACTAAAGAATGTGAAAGATTCTCGAGCCATTTCGTGATTGTACTACACAATAGTGACGTTAATTTTTCACTTTTTGACCTGATTATATGATGCCAAATAGAGACGATTTTCACAAGTTGGTAATCAATTATTGCTATTATTATTATTATTATTATTATTATTATTATTATTGAAATGGTTCATTAAAAGAAGCCGGCCGCGTGGTATTTGGGCTGCGTGCTTGCCTCAAACTCGGAGGCCTTGGGTTCGATTCCTGGCTTCATCAGGGATTTTAGAAACTGATACGAGGGATGGAATGTGGTGCACTCAGCCTTGTGAGGATATTTGAGTAGCTGTCTGACAGTGAGGCAACGTCCTGATCACGGAGACCAAGATTAAAGGCTTTTTTTTTGTCGTGTGACCTCCTGAGAGGCCGAGTGCAGGTCTTTCTAGTCGCTGCGCGTCGGGATGAGAGATGAAGATGAATGAAACTGGGCAAGGACGTGGAAGGAAGCGGCCGTGGCCGGTTAGAAGGTACCGTCCCAGCATTTGCCTGGTGTTGAAAATGGGAAACCACGGAAAACCATTTCAAGGGCGGCCAACGGTGGGGCTCGAACCCACGCGTCTACCGAGTCAGCAGAGAGCTTGGCCCCATGACCTAACGCTGCGCTTTAGCCAGCGTAGCCACTACTGTCTGTGATGAAAGGCTTACAAGAGGACTCGACGCGACCTGTCACCTCATAGTCTGCAGGCCAAATGGCTGGTCGGTGGTTGCTCGGTAGGCCCAGGCCGTTCATGTGCTGAAGTCTTGTATTTCATTATCCTAAACTTTTCTTTGATCACTTGAATACGTTACGACAATGAAAAGAAGTAGTGTTAAATATTTGAATATCAAATGAGCGCTATGTTCTGTTTGTGTTTATCAAGATTTTTGAAGTAACATTGTGCAGGATGTATTTAATTAATAGGCCTCCATCACCATGCAAAATGACAGTTTGATTGGAGGAGTAGTTATTTAGAACTGGAAAAATATTTCTCATCTCTGGCATGTTGGACTGTATTATATGTTGTTCGTAGAATTATATACCAGCAGATGAAGATTAATATGGCAATTAGTCAAACAAACTTCTAATCCGATCGCATTATAAGGACTAAGAAGTTAAAGCACTATTTTCATACTTTGCACAGCCGCTATCTTGTATTTACTTTATATTATACACCTATATATAATTTATCGAGATAAGTTTCATTCCGGTTAGATGATTACGTCGCGACAATAGCCCTTTTAATTATTTACATATGATGATGATGATAATTGTTGTTTTAAGGGGCCTAACATCAAGGTTATCGGCCCTTAATGGTTAGTGTGATAGGCCTAATGAAAATTAAAATGAAATGAATCTAAACCTACAATTAACTACATATAAGGTGCGTTCAAAAATTAACGAGCCGGAGGCTGGAATGCGCTAACCGGTGACTACATCGGCTAATCATGGCGTGTGTAACGAGGTGTGGTTCCGACCAGAGCGTGGAAGGTCACAGCCCGTCGCTAGAGGGCACGCGTGCACGTCACATGACGATACAAAGCGAGCAGCAGCATGCATCAATCATCCAACGCTGCCAGTCGCATTGCAAACAGTGGCATGGAGGCGTCAACCGAAGAGCAAAGACGTGTTGTTCGGTTTCTGATAGGGGAAGGAGTAGGGGGAACGGACATTCATCGCCGAATGTCACAAGTGTACGGCGAACACTGCATGTCCCTTGCAAGGGTCAAGGCGTGGCACAAGCGCTTCAGGGAAGGACGGGTGTCGTTAGACGATGATGCCCGGTCTGGGGCACCCCCCTGCATTACCGATGACAACGTCCAGTTGGTTGATGCACTCATTACCCAGGGCCGCCGAGTGACAGTGAACGCCATAGCCACGGTGGTCGCTCCACGACAATGCACGACCTCATACGGCCAACACAGTCGCGGCACTCCTGCAGAAATTCAAATGGGAGGTTCTCGACCACCCTCCATACAGTCCAGACCTCGCTCCCTGTGATAACGCCATGTTTGGTCCCCTGAAAAGGGCTCTGCGGGGCCAACGATTCACCTCGGACGCCGACGTCCAGCTGAACGTGCGGAACTGGTTCACATCGCAGCCCAGGGAATTTTATGAGACAGCCATTCACCGCCTCGTGTTACAATGGGACAAGTGCCTCAACAGCCAGGGCCAATACTTATAACATACAGGTTCTGGTTTCTGTAATTATGCCTCCGGCTCTTTACTTTTTGAACGCACCTTATACTTACATACGGCACTGGAAGAGGAAATGGAAAACAAAAATAAGAGTAAGTGAAACAAAAGTCAGGACGAAAAGAAATCCCCTCACCCTAGAAGAATGAGAAGAAAGGGACTTGGAAGAAAGGAGAGCCAGGAATGGCAGACAGGAAAGATAAAGAGGAGAGGGACCACCCCAAAGGCAATGGAAGAAAGAGAATTACCGGACCCAGCTCAGGAAGGCCTCGGGGTAGCCAACTCCCGACCTCACCAGATCTGAGCTATTGAGGGTGTAGCACAATCCAGGATGCACCTTAAGTGGTGGGGCTACTTACAACTTGCCTCCTTGAGGGCCTTGTGCAGAAGGCAGGAGATACAATGGTCTCTCGAAGAATGAGGGATAAGGAAAGATGAGACAAGGACCAATTAGGGCGGGAATGTGAAAGATTCCCTAGGCTTCGGATACCCTAATACCGTCGGGATCGGAAAGGAACAAGAGTTGACCAAAGGAGGTCAAGATGAAAGATAACAGAGAGGAGCCCGGCACAAGTAAGTGGAAGCAATGCCGGACTCAGCTGGGGTCCCGCTGTCGCCAACCCACGTACCACAAGTTGTGAGCCCCTGGCCGCCATAGATCCATGTACCACTATATGAAGAGTTATACCGTGATTCATTGCACGAACTTTCACTTCGATCGCTTAGTTAAGGCAAAATAGATTATTGTATATTTTTAGCCTATTTTCAATTTTGAAAAAATAGGCTTATGAGATCACCTTTTGTCCGTGTGTCTGTCTGTGTGTGCGTGTGTGTGTGTGTGTGATGGTGTGTGAAGGTGTGTCCCCCCCCTAATAACATCTAAACGGCTGGAGCGATTTCAATGAAACTCAGTAAGCTCATAGCACTATTCCGGACAACCCCGGCCGTGCCCTTCAAATTTTGTTACGTCTCAACAATCCAACATGGCGGCTGTGCGAAATATTTCACCAGCATTCAATATCTCCGAAATTATTCCCGATATCACCATGGATTTTTACGGTAATAAAGGGAACTACTAGAAGTCCATCTATGTGACTTTTGAAAAAGTGGTAACTACAAGACCAATATGGTGGCCACGCGAATTTGCGACGTTTAAATAAACGTTTCTCGCGATTTAACCAGCCAAACGCAATAAAACTTGGTCCATTATATGTTTATACACATTGTAATACACCGACATCTAACTTGGTTCAATTGCTTACATAACCACAAGATGGCGGGTGTGCGAAATATTTCACGGGCATTCTATATCTCTGAAACTATTAGCGGTATCACCCTGAAATTTTGTACGGAGATAAAGGGCACTGCTAAAAGTTCATCGATAAGACTTTCAAAAACCGCTTAACTACAAAACAAACATGGCGGCCAAGCGAATTTGAAAATTTTAAATAGACCTTTCACGCGATTTAATGTTCCAAATGCAATTAAATCTGATACCGGAAATGTTCATACACATTGTAATGCACTGGTATCTAATTTAGTTCAATTGTTTACATAACCTCAAGATGGCGGCTGTGCGAATTTTAAAATTAAGTTTTTATTTCTTGTGTCGTAATGATGCGATCGAAGTGAAAGTTTGAATAATGAAACTACGCAGTAATTTTCCTTTAATGGTACATGACTCTATGGCCTATACATTTAACAATCCAACATGGCGACCATCCAAAATATTTAGACGGCTTTCAATATCTACGAATCTATTATAGAAATCAAACTGATTTTTTTATGTTCATAGGAGCTATGAACATAAGTACACCTATAGGACTTTAAATAACTTGGTGATCAAGAATCCAACATAGCGGTGACGCGAAATATAAATATTCACATTGACGTTTCTCGCAATTTAACCATCCGAGTGCCGTGAAACTAGGTACAGTAAATCTTTATACGAATGTTAAACCACTGGCATCTAATGTATTTCAATTGTTTCCATAACCACAAGATGGCAGCTGTGCGAAATTTTAAAATCTCGTTTTTACTTCTTGTGTCCTAATTATGCGATTGAAGTTTGAATACCATACGTACGCAATAATCTTCATGTAATAGTACATAATTAAAATTCCAACCTGGCGACTATCTGAAATATTTAGACGGTTCTCAATATCTACGAATCTATCACAACAATCAAACTGAAATTTTGTATGTTGATAGAAGGAATTAACATGAGTGCGATATATGAAATAGGCTGTACAGTTCTTCACGGAACTACTTGTTATTATTTGAACTTCACATGTCCACCATGTTGGTTTGTACTTATCAGGATTTTGAAAGTAATATAGGTAAATTCAGTATAGTATCCTCTTTGACCATACTAAATGTAACTTTGATAGTGGTAATAGTTTAGGAAATACTGCATGCGGGTAAAATATTTCGTGCGGCCGACATGTTGCATTCGAGACACGTATAAAATTTGAAAGGCACGGTCGAGGTAAAACAAGGTGGCAGTAAGTTCTTACCAAGTTTCATTGATATCACTCCAGCTGGTAGCATGCTGAGCATCTATGCCCAAGATCGCGGGTTCAAACCCGGACGAAGTCGTCGGATTTTAAAGAGCGTTAAAATCCCTCAGTATGCCTTCCTTTGGAGGGGAAGTAAAGCCGGCGTTCCCATGTCATAGATTTATGGCATGAAAAAGAACCTTCCACTAACTCCACTTGTGGAAGCTAGAATTTGTAGGTTAGTTTCATAACGCTATATTAGTTCCAACGTTCGCCGCCAGCTGCTGACTGCGATGGCATTTAGTAGCCACGTCCGCTGCTAGGTGTCGTGGACGGTAGTATTTGATAACAAAAGTAGGAACTACTTGAAAAAATTAATCATCTGCAGTCCTTCTACCTGAATCACAGATAACACACACCAACACAGCCATCGCAATTAACACCGGATATCAGACGAATGCTATAGAGCATACTGCGTTGGGAAAATACTATGGGTCTTATGGGCTTTCACTTTTGACGGACACCTCCCTACGCTGGTGTTGTTACCTCACCATTTGTCATGAAGGAACTCTGAACATATATATTTTTCGACATAATAGTTTTGTACAATTATCTGCCAATTGATTACCTTTCTTATTGCTTAGAATTATCCTTTATATTACGTCTTAGTAATTCAAAAATCTTCGGGGTTAGCACGCTGGAAAGAAGATTCTCGTCCTGTGCTGCATGCTCGCCCGGAGTGGAGCACGTGTTCAGTTCCGCTGGAAACATACGTTCTGAAGCACTATCCGTCATTGGTATTATAACAAAAATACTGTTGTGTGTCTGTTTTATTTTCTGTTCGGTCGAATCAGGGCTGCCGACAGTGGGGTTCGAACCCACTATGTCCCGAATGCATGCTCACAGCTGCGTGCCCCTAACCGCACGGCTAATTGGCTACAATGTTACAAATATTAATCTAAACAAAACAACAACAAGAATAAAATTGAATGAAACTAAGTTATAGCATAACTAATAACAAAAAGAAAGGTGTTGATCAACAGTAGACTATTGCTGACGTAAAAATTGTTAACATCGTCAGCATACATCCGAGAAGGAAGGGTTCTGCTCTCGACATCTGTCAATCAGTAATGCGTCATATCACAACGAAATGAATGTCGTTATTGGTTCTCTTCGCGTATCCTTAACACTGGTCCAATCCGTTAATACCTGCAAAACTGCTCCTTCCTGGGCGTGTTCCACTGTATTTCAGGTAGCTGCTGGAGTTGTATTGTGTCGCTAACTTATGGAAGCGCAGTACTCGAAGCGGGTGAAGATAACGTATGACGACAGCGCTATTTCTGCCTAGAGTTAGCAACACGATCGCCATAAGGCTCCACAGTCTTTTCTGAACGCTGGATGCTCTATTCACACACCCAAAGTACACAAGGTTACATGACCTTGTTGCCGCAGCCCCTAAACTAAGGAACCAATCAACCATCACTCCAGCTGTTTAGAATATATTTGGGACACACACACGGACAAAAGGTGATTTCATAAGTCTATATTTCATAAATGAAAAGTCTATAAATGTAAACAATATGCCGTAAAATCAGCAAGTGTGAAAAATTCCTTCAGGCATATAACTCAATTTTGAAAACATCCTTTAATATCATAGACTAGACCTTCCATGGACACCATTGCTTTAGGGGATATTGACTTGGGAGTTTACACGGCTTCATCCCTGAATCTCATTGTTGGTGCATTTCTAATTAATTTTCACTGTTTTCTCTAGTTTTGCAAACGTAAAGGACACACTTTCTAACGAGGTGCTGGGGTGATGAAATGTGGTAGACTGACGATTGTTCAGCAGAATCTCAATAATATTCGGTCGATTAGATTGGTAGTTTGCCAATGTGAGCCCTTAATATTACTGTACTTCCTGTGTGAAGATTTTTCATAAAATCAAAAAAATGCCTGAGGGTATTGAACCAAGAACACATTAAAGAATGAATTAAGTAAATAAGTAAGTTTGGCTAGGATATGATTCAAAAAGAAAACAAGTGATTTCAGGCTGTTTTTCCGGAAATTCATTTGGGCAGGAAGTGTTTTTAGAAATTTGGAATTTTAGTTTGATAGAGCTCTCCAAGACTCACAATTTGACACAGGCAAAATGTGATCTCATAAGCTTATTTTTTTAATACGTGAAAATGGGCTAAAATCCAACTGGGATTGTACGCTTGTTTACAGACTGTAAAGTTTCAATAACAATTTGAAGCACTGAATGATGAGGAATGTAACTTGAACCAGCTCGCATTCTCTCTATGGTCTCTTAACACTGAGCCCAAGGAACAATAGTGCTTACAAGTAAGAAAACTAGCGACATGAAACAAAGCCTCTCATTGTGGCGTAGAAGCCTGACTAAACAAAGAGCCTTTTGGCTGCCTGTCACAGAGAAATGTGCTACAAGGCTTTCACATTGTGAATATCGTGCTGGAATGAAATATCTCGTATATGTCAAAAACCATATCAACACGTTATGACATATTCAGTGTAATCTCTTTACGATGCACTGAGCATTTCTAATTATATCCTAGAATCGACTCATAAATCGCTACTTAACATTTATTTGAAGAATGAATATAGTCTACAGTATTTTAGGCATCTCAATCTACAGTAGTTTCCTTTGGAGATAAATAATTTTCACTTCTTTACATAAACATCATAAAACCATCCAATTATACTTTCTGAGCCTGTCTTCCTTGGGCTCGAATTACGTATTGAGACTTAGGACACAGAGGTCCTGGGCTCTATTCATGACTCTAGCAGAATGTAATTCTGATCTGAAGATAGGAGTGGGGAACACTGAGTCTCGTGAGGCAAAACTGGGAAAAGATTGATTTGATTCCCATCTCTGATGTCTTACAATAATTGGTTTTGCTTGGTTTCCCTATTCTACTCCATATAAATACCGACAAAGCTCTTAATATAAGGCCATCGCCTCTTCCTTACAAATCTTAGGATGCATACACTAATACTGCCATCACAATGGCACAGACTATCACTAGAGCCCTGCGCGGATAAACGAAACGTTATCCGCATCCGCCCCACATCCGCACTGCTGTTATCCGCATTCGCCACGCATCCGCACGAATTTTATCCGCACCCGCACGTTTGTTTTCTGAATCTACAGGCATTACAATCATATTTTGAATTAGGTAATATATTGAAAATCCACAGCCTGCTTCCAGTCTCCGACCGGGTCAGGAATGGAATCAATGAAGCCCCCCCATCTAGCGGCGAGGATATGAACTGTGCCGGGTACCGAGGCCTGACGCACTCCTCTGGGGCAATGATTAAATGAATGACAGATGAAATGAAATGATAGTGGAGAGTGTTGCTGGAATGAAATTTTGACAGGGAAAACCGGAGTACCCGGAGAAAAACCTGTTTGCCTCCGTTTAGTCCAGCACAGATCTCACATGGAGTGACCGGGATTTGAACCACGGACCCAGCGGTGAGAGGCTGGCGTGCTGCCGCCTAAGCCACGGAGGCAGGTAATATATTAAAGCAACACATTTAGTTTTGAGGAGAAAGTCGTTTCCTTAAGCTATGTATGTCAAGGACTATGCATAAAATGAATGTTATACAGCTAGAATTGCTACCCTTTCCAGTTCGGAGTGTTAATTATGCTTAATGACATAATTTGAATGAGATTAGCGTAAATCGTCGTCTTACATTTGTCATGAAAAAGAAACATAACGGAAAAATACGAGGCACGTCCAGAAAGAAAGTTCCATTTGGTAATAAAATTAAATCGTGTACTGATACAGAAAAAATATTTATTGCACAACATTTTACACCTCTTGAACTACTTTTCCACATAACTGCCGAACTTTTGCAGGCATTTGTCATAGCGTGGCACAAGTTTTTGGAACCTTCTTCATAGAAGTTTGCCGCCTGTGTCTTCATCCTGTTGGAAACATCTTCTTTCAGCTCGTCGTCATTGTTGAAGTGTTGACCGCCCAGGAAAGACTTAAGACACCTTTTGACAGCAACCCTCGGCGCTTATTCTGTATTGCGCGGCGCAATTTCCTAAGTGTCTCGCAGTAAGTATCTGCGTTGATTGTTTGACCACGCGGTAAGAAATCAATGAGTAAGATGCCTTTCCAGTCCCAGAACACTGTGTACATCATTTTCCGAGGTGTCAAGATTTGTTTCGGCTTAACCTTTGCTGAGGATGAAGTGTGCCTCCATTCCATTGATTGCCGCTTACTATCAGGGGTGTCGTAAGAAACCCAAGTTTCATCTCCTGTGACTATCTGAGTCAGAAATTCTTTCTTCTCCTTGATACAGAGCGTCTACCGCGCATATGTGGAACTGCGCTGCAGCGGAGCGTACAACTAGTTGAAGACACAGGCGGCACTCGTCTATGAAGAAGGTATACAAAAACTCGTGCCACGCTACGACAAATGCCTGCTACATTTCGGCAGTTATGTGGAAAAGTAGTTTAAGTGTTGTAGAATTTTGTGCAATAAATAATTGTTCTGTATCTGTACACAATTTAATGTTATTACCAAACGGAACTTACTTTCTGGACGTACTTCGTATGATATGTCATAAACATCCGGGTTCTAGTAATGATATACAACAAGTTCGGATTTCATTCTAAAAACTATCCGCAAATTTACTCCGAACTTTACCCGCAGTTTATCCGCTATCCGCACAACCATGCAATCTATATCCGCATGGCGAAAAATTTGCGGATATCCGCGGGTTTATGCGTGGATATCCGCATCCGTGCGGGGCTTTAGCTATCAGACCGATTCCATACACATACCAAAGTACACGGGGCTAATTGACCACGGCGCCAAGTCCCCAAAATGAATCATCAACAACATTGAAGTATTAGAAGCGATTCTTCAGTGTTTCCTAGCAACCAATCATATGAGGGAAGTTCCGAAAATAAGTTTCGTCATTTTATTGCACGAGCTGGTGACACAAACAATCGCTATAAGATTCCACGCCCGTGGCTGGATCAAAGGTAGAAAGGGCGTCAGCGAAGGGCGCGTGACGCATGCGCAGAGTGCCGACAAAAAGAGAGAAGCAGCAGACCGACTACTGTCAACCAAAATATTATGTGTACTCGAGTTTGAAGGTTGTTTGTGAAGTAACCAATAGACCTACATAAAATCCAATAACATCATCATTTTCGTCGTTCTATTTTACGTTAGTTCATGTAGGTTTGGAATTTTTAATTCATATTTTAATGTTTTTTTATCGCAGTTGGAACACAAAAACTGCCCGTTTTTAAGCGTGTTTAAACCATGCGTCATATTTAAGAATTATCTCACAAATCCGTCATCAGATCAAATCCAAATTTTAACACAATATACATTGGAATGTTGTATAACTGGTTTATTAATTTCAAAATTTTGTGTGTCCAAGAAACAAAGTTGTTATCATGTTTGTAAGGTAACTTTTTCTCGGCTCAGGGTGGTTGGAAAATGTAGTACTTGGTTGCGTTGTAATCCTTTACATCAAAAAGGTATGCTGTATGATTGTCAAATACGTAAATTAATTCACTTATTTTATATCGGTTTGTATTTGTATGGGGAATTAAGACATGTTTCACCAGTTAGCCGCTCCGGTGAAAGCTGTACAACGTTGCCAAATTGGGCTCCGTCACGTGTCTTGGCGCGCCTCGCTCGGAAGTGATGGGCTCCATATCAGCAACGCTGTACAGCATTTCCCGGTGAGGCTAGCTGGTGAACCATGTCTTAATTCCCCGTACAAATACAAACCGATATAAAATAAGTGAATTAATATTCGTATTTCACAGTCATACAGCATAACGTTTTGATGTATAAGGATTACATCGCAACCAAGAACTATATTTTCCAACGACCCCGACCCCTGAAAAATTTACCTTACAAAAATGATAACAACTTTCGTTCTAGAACAAACAAAATTTTGAAATTAATAAACCAGTTATACAACATTCTGGTTGGTTGGTTGGTTGGTTCCTTAGTTTAGGGGCTGCGACAACGCGGTCATGTAGCCCCGTGTACTTTGGGTGTGTGTAGAATCTGTCTGATAACCGGTGTTAATTGTGATGACTGTATTAGTGTGTGTATCTGTTTTTTAATTCAAGTAGGGACTGCAACTTTGAATTTTCAAATAGTTCCTACTTTTGCCGCCAAACGCCACCGTCAACGACTACTAGGCCTAGTTCAGAACTAGCTACTAGACGCCACCGCAGTCGGCTCTTGGCAACGAACGTAGCAACCTAAGAGCGTTGTTTACATTCTTAACCTATCCAATTTAGTTTCACACAGGTGTAATTAGTGGAAAGATCTTTAACATGCCATAAATCTATGACATGGGACCGCCGGCTTTACTTCCCCTCCGAAGGAAGGCATACTGAGGGATTTTTAACGCTCTTAAAAAATCCGACGGCTTCGGCCGGGTTTGAACCCGCTATCTTGGGCATAGAAGCTCAGCATGCTACCAACTACGCCACCGAAGCCGCGTATACAACATTCTAATGCATATTTT
This sequence comes from Meconema thalassinum, assembly GCA_946902985.2. NCBI lineage: Eukaryota > Metazoa > Arthropoda > Insecta > Orthoptera > Tettigoniidae > Meconema > Meconema thalassinum. The sequence goes on from OX336388.2 coordinate 883,073,420, forward strand.
GTTAAAATATGGATTCGATCTGATGACGGGTTTGCGAGATAATAATTCTTAAATGTGACGCATGGTTGAAACATGCTTAAAACGGGCACTTTTTGTGTTTCAACAGTGATAAAAAATATTAAAATAAAAATTAAAAATTCCAACCCTACATGAACTAACGTAAAATAGAACGATGAAAATGATGATGTTATTGGATTTTATGTAGGTCTACTGGTTACTTCACAAACAACCTTCAAACTCGAGTGCACGTTATATTTTGGTCGACAGTAGCACCGTTAGCAGTGAGCCGGGTAACAAGTCAACACTGCTGTGAGGTACTTTATCAAGTTCAGTAAACATTATAATTAGATTTTTCTAGAGCATGCTAAATTTGTTAATTTATGCATTATTATTACAGTGTGTTATTCTAATTTTTATTATGGTCGAGGATTATGATGCACAGGACATCAGGACATAGATGAAAATGCCGTAACGAGACTGAAGTCCCGGAAAACTGCATGGAGGACAGCCAAGGAATTAGCTGCCATGCCTTTCAGACCTTAGGAGGCTTTCTATTATATAAATTACTCGTGTTGGTTCTGTATTGATGTACTAAATATTTTTTAGCAATAATTATAAAACCGCCTTAATCAATACATAAACGTAAATAATTATTATTAGAGTTGCTTCTGGTGCATGTTTCAGGGATTAATTAACAATATTTTTTATCCCCTTCTTCGGCCAAAGAAAATTATGAAGTAGCGTGGCACTTAAATATATGGTTATTAGACTTAATATGTTGCACCATATAAGTAGGTTGTAGACAAATATTTTAAAGTACAGAGCAAATTAAAAAGTTTGTGACTGTGATAGAATTCAGCCATCAAATATAAACGAAGATTATTATGGTCTTTGTTTTTCCATTGATCTTTTTAGGTTATGCTTCGAGATAACCTCATTGCCAAGTGAAGTTTTTCCTACCACAGTCGTGTTCTTTTGCATGCTGCCGTCTGATTTGGCTTATGGATCTGTTAACCATAAGGCTTCTTCATTGATTGTGTACGGATGGTGAAGTATTGTAATCCCACTTATGTCATTTGAAGCTATTGACCTTTGCTTGGAGCGGAAATGTGAACGAACTATCCACTGGGTTTCTTTGTATATCTTCGTTTATACTCGTATTTGATGGCTGAATTCTATGACCGTCACAAACTTTTTAATTTGCTCTATACTTTAAAATATTTCTTCTACAACCTACTTATATGGTGCACCTTATTAAGTCCAATAACCATTTATATTTAAGTGGCACGATACTTCATAATTTTGTTTGGTTGATGAAGGGCATAAAAAACGTTGTTAATTAATCCCTGAAATATGTACCAGGAGCAACTCTATTCTTTTCGTTTATGTATTAATTAAGGCGGTTGTATAGTAATCGTTAAACAGCTAAGGAGGCATGGAAACAAGAATGGTCTCAATCACACTCGTTTGGCATTGCTTTCAGGGATCCAACAATAAAACTGACTGGGTCCAATCTCCCTCGCTCCACCTGGACCAAACTTATGAGGATACGCTGTGGTGTTGGAAGAAGTGCTTCTGTTCTCCAACAGTGGGGTTGGCTGAAGTCTCCTGCTTGTGACTGTGGTTCTGAAGTGCAATCCATCATGCACATTGTGAAGGACTGCCCTTTGCCAGCATTCTCTGGATCATTCGAAGACTTCCATCGTTTAACCCCTGACGCACTCACTTGGTTGGAGAGACTGGACATACGTCTCTGAGAGGCTACCACATTGCCGAACCCTTCTTCTCATTTCTTTGTGTTTCTTTTATATATTTATATATTTTGTGTCCCGATTGTCAATTGTAACATCATACGCTAATAATAATAATAATAATTTGTAAACACGTTCATATACACCTTCACTCACGTAATCCACAAAACCTTTAGGACAGAAACAAACCTAATGTATAAGTATAACGAGAATCAAATTGCGAATCATATTATAATCACCTAAGATAATGCTCCCTATATTATTCTGCTTAGGTCCCATTCCGGTTTTGAACCGAAAATAAGGTCCTGTTAACACCAAACTACAGGTTCCGCATAACTCCATGTGTGCCCGAAACGCACTCACTCCCTCTTTAAATGCCTCACAATTAAATAAATACCTTAAAAACGTTCATTTACTATGGGAGCACCGTACCTGGCGAACCTGCCGCTAGAGCGCAGGGCAACGCGGTGGCGGCAGCCATCTGGCGGGAGCGGGGCGTACTGCTAGCTGAGGAGTCTCTCTGCAGATGGCTCCGGTGTGGTCTCGCCAAGACTTTCTCTGGGGTTCAATCCTTTGCAAATGTAACAAGAAGTTCCGTTAAGAACTATACAGCCTACTTTTCATGCCAATGATTATTCTACAGAATATGAACCTATCTAGAATAATGACGAAATTAAGTTGCTAATATCGAAATTTCCAATTAGTTCGAAATACTGTATACCTGGCATAATGTATCCTAATAGAGCACTACAGTTGGCAGCCCTGATGACTGAATATATTCTGAGTTCCGTCTCTTACGGTACTAAATACAAAATTTGGTTGAAGTCCACTGGATAGCATGGACGTTACATGCAGTTAAACATTGGATCTAACAGCGCGCGTAAAATCATGTTGGCAACAATGTCATGCATGTATTGGTCAGAAATAATCTGAAATAATATGATCTATTGTTGTGCCAATTTTGAATGAAATCCATTAGTTAGTTTAGAAGTTACATGCATTTTAAAATTGGACCTATCAGCAGGCTTAGAATCATGTTGGCAGCACTGACGTATATTAGTTACTCCAAATTCGTCTAGAATGCCAGGTACTATACGTGTGCAAAGTTTAGAGCTATTGGCTTGCATACTTTCTGATATATTGATATTAGGGTAACAAAAATAGGGACAGCACGTATTAACAGTTGGCAGCCCTGGTTGCTCCTTAGAATACGCATAGTCATATCTGTTATGGTACACATAGCACATACGAAATTTGGTTGAAATCCAAATGATAGTATGGAAGTTACATGTATTTAAAGTTGGACCTGTCAGCAGGCTTAGAATCATGTTGGTAGCACTGACGTATATAAGTTACTCCAAATTAATATAGAATGTCAGGTACTATACGTGTGCATAGTTTAAAGCTGTCGGCTTGCATACTTTCTGATATATTGGTATTTGGATAAAATAAATTAGGAGCATTTATTAACAGTTGGCAGCTCTGGTAGGTCTTAAGAATACGCTCAGTCATATCTGGTTATGTACACATACAACATACGGAATTTGGTTAAATTCCGCTTGATAGTGTAGAAGTTATACGCATTTAAAAATTGGACCTATCAGGAGGCTTATAATCATTTTGGCAACATTGCTATGTTTGGCCTCCTGGAAATTAAACTGAAATATTATGATCTGTACGTGTGCCAATTTTGAAATAGCTCCCATTCATACTTTCCAAGATATCCAACATGGAGCTCAAATTTCAATTGCGATTTTTTAGCAGTTGGTAGCACTGACATCATTTTCAAATATGGCCGTGAGATATTCAGGTATAGATCTTTACTCCTACCAAATTTTGTTTCGATTGCTGCAGCCGTTTAGGAGTTGATAGGGGGGGACACACACACAGCCAGACAGACAGACAGACAGACAGAAAGACAGACAGACAGACAGACAGACAGACACACATTTGCCCGATCTCATAAGTCTACTTTTTCCTCATTTTTGCAAAATGTGAAAAGTAGGCTAAAAATTGCTGCAGAAGAAACTCCCGAGCAAACAATAACCGATGAATTCGTTGTAACATTCAATATTGTCTACAAAGAGGTGCTGTGACAAGTACAAAACACTGTTCTACATAATTCTTTGTGTTCTTCTCATGTACGTATGCCGTTTAACAACAATAAATACATTTCTTCAATGTGTAAAACTTCGTTCTCCCACATTCTTCCCTACTACCCCATAAACCTACATTCGCGTTGCGAAAGCTCGCACGGGCCCACTTGTAATAATGTAATTGGTTTACGTCCCTTTTAAAAACTGCGGCTTTTAGAGACGCCGGGTAGCTGGAATTTTGCGCCGAAAGGGACCTTGAACGTGCCAGTAAATCTACTGACACAGCTCTCTTGCATTTGAGTACCCTCTGATGCCAACTGGCTGCACCAGAATTCGATCCTTGGATCCAGCAAGCGCGAACGTTACCGTTGAGCCATGCAGCCAGCCTATCACCTAAGACTAGCTACCAATATCTAACTAAACCCAGGTTGACAGGCTCTGATAGCGAAAATGACAATGAAATGGGAAGTATAACGGCAAGCAAGCACAAATGGAACTTAGATTGAAAAGACTCACAAAATGTAGAGTGAAATACAGTACTTACAAAAGGTAATTTAGATTGAAAATACAAAAGCAATTTAGCTTTAAAAATGCGCACAAAATGTAATTTAGGTTCAACATACTTACAAAATGCAACGTTGATTTGAAATTCTCACACAATGCAATTTAAATTTAAAATACTTACAAAATGCAATTGAAATTGAAAATATTTGCAAAAAGCAATTGAAATTGAAAATACTTGCAAAACGCAATTAAGATTGAACACACAGAATGAAATTCAGATTCAAAATACTTACAAATGCAATCGAAATTGAAAATACACAATGCAATTTGGATTGAAAATGCCCTACCAGATTTAAAATACTAACAAAATGCATTTTAAATTCAAATTACTTTCAAAATGTAATTTAGATTCGAAATACTCACAATATTTCTGCCTACGATTCAAAATAGACACAAAATGCAATTTACATTGAAAATACTTACGAAATGGAGTTTAGATCGAAAATACTTACAAAATGCAATGTAGATCGAAAATACACACAAAACGGAATTTGGATGGAAAAAGCCCGACAAAATGTAATTAAGATACACGGGGTGCCAATACTCCACACAGTGCGGAAATCTTAAATAGAAAAGAAATATAATGAAATTAAAGAGAATTCTAATCCCTCGAAGAATGAGGGATCAGGAACGCTGAGAGAAGGGCCAATTTAATTACGGCGGGAAAGGAAACGACTCGCTAGGCCTCAGATACCCTAATACCTTCGGGGTCGGAAGAAAACAAGAGTTGACCGAGAGAGGTCGAAAGGAAAGAAGACGGCGAGGAGCCTGGCGAAAGTGAGTGAAAGCGATGCCGCACTCAACTGGGGTTACGTGATCGCCAACCCACGTCCCACTATATGTGAGCCCCAAGGGGCTGTATATATGTTACCCAAAAACAAAGCATTCTCACAACTTACGATTTGGAGTAGTTCCAGGAAGAAGGAAAGGTCATTTTGGTAAACAAGAGCCCTTTTGTGATTGTTCCACTGAGCGGAAATTATTGGAAATATCCAATCAGTGAAGAAAGGTTGCGTGAGGCAGAAAATGAGAGACTGAAAATTCAATAAATAATTGTAAAAGGTGAAGGTAAAATTACTTAATGAGTAAGAACATTCAAACAGAAAGAACTGAAGTTTCCAGTGCGGCATTGCAGTGGTATATGTTTCTTTTAAGGGTTCGGATAATAGAAGTGCGTTATTCACCCGTAGTATTGTGGTTTTTTACGGGAAAATATGATTACAAATTGAGCATTTTATAATTTAAACTAGATATTTCCCTTTCATAAAGTTATCAGTATTTTGAAATCAGAAACATGTTTTACGCAGCTATATTAATTTTGCCCAAAACTTGTCCACATCCAACGCTTTTCTGTTCCTTGATGAAGGTCGTCTTCTGTGCATGAAGCTAGACATAGTCAACATTGATGCAAATGTTGAACAGTCTGGTCATCTCCGCAGTCACATAGAATATTATCTTGATCAGGGTAGCTTCATCTTGCCAAATTAGCCTTTGATCTGCCAACTCTAGATCTCAGTCTATTCAGGGACTTCCTAGTCGCCTATTCCTTGTCATAGCCTGGAGGTAAGAATTCAGAGACTCTCTTTAAACCAGGGGGAAGGTAGGTCGTAGCCCTCCACATCTGCAACCTACCTTTTTCAACAGTGGTTGACGTTCTAAGGACACTCTTCCTTAACTTCAGTCGTTGCGGTTCATACCCATACAGAGGATGGGTTCTTTGTTTCCTTATTCGCAGCTATTTATCGTCGAACAGAAGGTGGTGTATTTCCTGCGAGGTGGTGAAACCATTCAACTGGAGTGGATTTCAAGCAACCTGTCATAATTCTGCTGGTGTCGTTCAGAGCTACATCCACCTGTTTGGCGTGTGTTAAATTATACCAAACGGGACAGAAATACTCTGCCACAGAAAAGTATAGAGCAATTGCAGAGGTTCGGATTGTTTCAGGTTGACTAACCCACTGTTATCCGGTTAGTTTCCATAGAAGATTGTTCCTGGTGGAAACGTTTTTGGTTCCTCAGTTCAGGGGCTGCGGCAACTCGGTGTTATAACCCCGTGTACTTTGGGTGTGTAAAATCTGCCTGATAACCGGTGTTAATATTGTAATGGCTGTATTAGCCTGTGTTATCTGTTTTTAATTCAAGTAGGAACTGCATACATTCGATTTTCAAGTAGTTCCAGCTTTTGTTACCAAACGCCACCATCAACGACCAACTAGTTCTGAACTTGGTTACTAGATGCTACCGCAGTCGGTTCCTGGAGACGAACGTTGGAACCTAAGAGCGTTACTCAAATCTAACCTATGATTTAGCTTCACACAAGTTTAATTAGTGCAAGGTTCTTTATCATGCCTTGAATCTATAACACGGGACCGCCGGCCTTACTTCCCCTCTGAAGGAAGGAATACTGAAGGATTTTAACGCTCTTAAAAATCCGACGACTTCGGCGGGGTTTCAACCCGCGACCTTAGGCATAGAAGCTCAGCAAGCTAACCACTACGCCACCGAAGCCGGCAGGTGCAAACTTTTAACTTGCAGTTCGTACAGTGCTTGAAATTAAACTCGTTTTATAATTTCAATACGAGTGCCTTAATTACCATTATAGACGAGTAGCATACGACTGTTTATGTTCTAAGATAATTATAACTATTTTATGTTCGAACATAAATATTCCTAAATATCTGTCGAGATTTCACCAGTTTTATGTACTGAACAGAGCGCATGTGACGCAAAGAATACCTTGTATTTGACCATGGCCTCCTGGAATACCTCACTATGACACTCGCCACGCAGTGAAATTTAAAATAGGGGGCCATGGACGTGAGCGCAGGTGCGATGCTATCCTCCCCTAATTGGTCACACAATTGTTTATTGAGCTCTGATTGGTGGGAGAAAATGTATCATAATGAAAACTTGTACTATAATGAGTCTCATTATAGTACAGTTTCTGACATATAATATTTACATATCGCCAGGGTCGAACATAATCCAACATACATTTTATTGGTTAATCTGACAGATTAGTTGACGCTGAAGAGTGATAATATTAAGGTTGTACACGACGGAAAGTAAAGGGCCCAATAGTTCATCCTGAATAACGGGATTAAAGTAGATTATCATAAAAGCTATTTTTATTAAGGTCGATGATCCTTCAATCGACCAAAAGAGTTGTTCATTAAGTCCCGGAGCGTACTAACCAGCACTCTCTGTGTAATGGCTAGTAATTACAGGAATGTGTCCATTAAAATCCATCTCTTCTACGCTATTTACTTGGCTGATATTAATGAAATGTTTGTCTCCATTTAGCAGCGCCCGTACACCTGGCGCTAAATGAACGACACTCTAGGGGACGATCTGCGTGGGATTATAGTTCAGTCCCTAGCCACGGCACCAGCTGCACCAGCCTGTAGACACCGAGGAGCGCGCCACTCTGGGAGTGACTAGAAGATAATTCTTTTAAAGCTTCATATCGAAACCGACAATGATATTTCGTAGAGATGATGAGGAAACCATAAGTTAGCTATGTACAAAAAATTAGCTGCCATTTCGAACTGGAAGGTCATGAAATTGGCACGGAGATTTCTAATAGGATTGCACGTGCTAGCATATAGCTCGATGTGGACAGCCCTGGTGACCAGCTGAAACGTGCGTGTAACCTTGAGCGCTCTGTGCTCGCTTTGCAGAAGGCTGAAGCGGAATGTATGCGATGAAGACCTGCGACTGTGGGCCTTGGAAATTTCACGAGAGATTTCAATGGGGCGAACAAATTTCAGCGCATGTACTAGTTGGTTGAGTCGTTTTAAGAAAAAGTGCAGAATAAAAAGTAGAAAAATCACGAAATTCGTATCCCGTACGTATCTGCCAGAAGAAGACGAAAAATATCAAGTCGCAAAGAAATTTGTAGAAGTAGCTACAGAGCGATTTTTAGACTACACCCCTTCTTCAATATACAATACAGGTCAGAGTGGTTTCGTGCGTGAAATGAAAGCGAAAAGGACGCTATCGTTTGTTGGTGACAAAACATACAGAAACAATGAGTTCATGCACTCACCCATTCGTACACAACTATGCCTACAATTAGTAGTCTATGGCCGGTACAATTTTCCCGAAATTATTCATTGTACTTCAGGAGGCAACTGGAACTTTCGGCCCGAGAGTTTCCAAAGAAATGTTCCATGCCAGAAATATAATTGTAACAGCCACAAAATCAGAAAAAAATGGGGGAAAAGGAATTAAAACATTGGTTTAAATCATCCTTTTTCCCATTTTCGGAAGAGAAGTGTTTGCTACTGTTAGATTCCTGGACTACTTATAGTGATAAAAGATGTCATGAAGACATTCCTTCAGGCAACGGTATAGAAATTCTCCAGATTCCTCCCGGAACTACAGGGAAAATACAGCCCTTGGATAAGTTTTTCATCCGACAACGGAAAGCTTTATACCGCCGTTTAACAGACATTGTGTCAGCTTGTGAGGACGTTCAGTTTGATGTATATCAGAGAAGCAGCGTGCTGAAAATGCAATCCTTCATTCATTTTCAATTTTCTTCCCCACGGTTCAAGGACATGGTTAAACATTCGTGGTTCGCAACGCAGAGACCTCCCGAGTTCGAAGTGCCTGCAAAATATTGCCTTCAAATAAGTAAGGAAAACTGTGAAGAACAATGTGGCCTCAAAGTGCATATTCGTTGTGCATGGTGCCAAAAAAATTATGTTTTTCTTTTTATCATGTGATTAACGAATCTCATTTATGTTTCACGTTCGTTCCCTAACAATGAAGTGTCCTTGGCGCGGGGTAGCCTGCCAGTTCGTTCTCGCTCTCTCCAGCACAACTGCAACTTCACTCCGCTGTGCACCGCACGAGCCGGCAAGATGCAAGGGTTGTCGAGTAGTTGCGTTGTCACACGGATTTTGTATCAAGATTTCGATACCTTCCAGTTCGAAATGGCAGCTAATTTTTTGATCATCGCTAATTTAAGTTTTTTTTCATCATCTCTACGTATTATCACTGTCGGTTTCGATATGACCGTATGGACAGTTCCCTTGTCAGCAATATTTCCAGGTTTGCACTTTGTCTTGTGTGGGGTTTAGCCTGGGACACCAATCTGACTCGTCAGCGGGCTCTTGCTGTCCCCGCCCGATTACGTGCCGAATGCGACCGTGCCGGATGCGACCCAGTAAAAATCGTGGCTGTAGCGACCCTGCTAGTAGCTTACAGTGACCCATTGTTCGAGACAAGAATTGAAGATCTTATTTTCAAAGTGACCTAAATCCATGAAATGCAAAACTTCAGAAATCGCGGTTTTGTTTCTTCGTATAATTAAATTCAGATATGATTATGAATGTAATGTAATTGATGTTCGACCCTGACTATTATATATCAGAAAACTGTATCATGATGACGGTCATTATAACACTATTTTTCATTATGAAACAGTTTCTCCCAGAAATCAGAGCTCAAGAAAAAGTTGTTTGACCAATTAGGTGAGGATAGCAATGTACCTGCGCTGAGTTCCAAGGCCTTCTAATTTAAATTTCACTGCCTGGCTTAGTCTCATAGTGGGGCAATCGAGGAGGCCATGGTAAAATACAAGGTATTATGTGCGCCCCATGCGCTCTGTTCAGTACATAAAACTGGCGAAATCTCTACAGATATTTATGAATATTTATGTTCGAACATAAAATAGTTATAATAATTATCGTCGAACATAAACAGTCGTATGCAACTCGCCTATAATGGTAATTAAGACATTCGTAAGGAAATTATAAAACTCGCATACGCTCGTTTTATAAACATACTCGTGTCTTAATTATTGCCATTATAGACTTGTTGCGTAATGTACTATTCATTCATTACTTTTATACACATCCTGACACTGTGTTTTAAAAATCTCCTATCATTGGAAATTGTGGTAATCGTCTCCTGTAAGTTGGAGTTAGGACGTTTTGGAAATAAATCATATATTGACGTATGCTTTGAGTGGCATTTATGAACCTTTAAATGGTTTAAACACAACAGACACAAACTGATGCTCTACATATTCTTCAAAGTTAGGCATGGCCTTGATTTATCACGTGATATCACGTGATGTCCAGAGAGCTATCAGATTGATCAACATGAATATAAGACACATTGGAAATAAATACCCGTTGGAGTTACATCACTTTGCTAATAAGCTTAGTTCTTATAGCTCTGTTAATATGGGATATACGACGCTTTGCGATTTGAAACCTTTGCTATACGTTGAGAGAATCTATGAACTTGCTTATGAAAGGAAAACTGAAAAACCGTCAATTTTGGATTTACGTCACTTTGGAAATAAGCTCTTCAATTTTTACGGCGCCTAGCCTAACCTAAGCGAAATTTTAGCAGAGACAGACGTGTTAGAAATTCCCAGATTCCACCGATACTTCAGTGCTTGGGTCGCTAGTGGCACGATGGCAAATTGGTGGATCGCTTGCCGCACGGGTCGCATCCGCAACGACAACCCCCCCCCCCCCCCCCCCCACCGTCCGGACCCCCTCGCCCAGACCCCCCCGCCCCCCCACAGTTCTCGCAGTAACGAGGCGCAGGTGTGCTTCATAAGAAAGGAGGTAGCGCGCATTTCGCTACACAATACATGGCAAAAACCTAGAAAAATTGCTGAGTATTAATTCACTGGCCGTGAAGGCCAATATAACATCTTTTTTTGGAAGCCTTCATAGGGAGGTTATGGCTGCTTGAGCCTTTAGTTTCGCAGTAAAGAGGCGCAGGTGCGCTCATAAAAAGGAGGTAGCGCGCAGTTCGCTACTCCTGTGGGTGTGGGTGTCCGGGCGGAGACACTAAGAGCCCGTTGAAGATCCAGCTTGGTGTCCTAGGCGAAACCCCACACAGGACACGGCACAAACCTAGAAGAAGTGCTGAGTTTTAATTCACTGGCCGTGAAAGCCAATATACCATCTTTTTAAAATTATTTTTTCTTAACGACTGTTACAAATTAAAACGTTGAAATCAACTTATTTATCGTGTCTGAGGAGAGCTATTGTTGTTTTAATCGTTCAATCACTTAGGTTTGGGTGATGATGAAAATTGATGATGAAATATAAACTAGAACTAAAACTTAACATACGTACTTGAATTTGTTGTTCTTCTTAATTCAATTGATGGGCTTGGGACGTCCTGGTCATCAGCTCCATGTTATTGGGGACAGAGATGGGGTCGCCATCCCGGGATTTCAAGTAATGTCCATTCGACGCATTTGCCAGAAATAGTGTGGAAAAATCCAGATAAAACCACATTCAGGTTAGTTGCTGTCAACGCCTGGATTTGAACTTGGGATTTATGGACTTTCTGCAGCTGCCCCATGTGACCGTGGTGCGCGTTTTAACGAGTACAGCAACGCCGCGGATTTACGTGTTTACAAATGAATGAAGGAAATCAAATACAGCGAAAGGAATGCCTTCGGGGCAGAAGACTTAGCTGCTCCGCCCCTTAATATCTAACTACTAACGAAATGCCTTCAACCCTCAAAGAATGAGAACTAAGGGACTCGTAAAGATGATGATGATGATTGTTGTTTTATGGGGCATAACATGTGGGTTATCGGCCTTCGGTGGCGTAGTCGGTAGAATGCTGAACTGCTATTCCCAAGATAGCGGGTTCAAACCCGGCCGAAGCCGTCGGATTTTTTAAGAGCGTTAAAAATCCTTCAGTATGCCTTCCTTCGGAGGGGAAGTAAAGCCGGCGGTCCCATGTCATAGATTTATGGCATGTAAAAGATCGTTTCACAGACTAAACTTGTGTAAAGCAAAATTTGTTAGGTTAGATTTCGTCAGAACGCTCTATCAAAGTTCCAACGTTCACCGCTAGGTATCATTGATATCTGGTGGCGAAAGTTGGAACTACTTGAAATTGAACGGAACTTGTAGCTCACCCTTTTGTGTATCCGCAGGAAGCAGCTACAGACTCAGGCGAGATGAACATGTCCTCGGACACTCCCGGCACTAAAAGCCATACGATAAATAAATAATAAATAAATCGGCCCCTAATGGTTTGGGTGATTGTGAAACTAAACTATAAACTTACAAACAAGAAGAGGAAATGGAAAACAAAAACAAGATTAAGGGAATCAAAAGACTGTAGGAAAGGAAATGTCCTAAACCCTCGAAGATGAGAATTAAGGGACTTGGAAAAAAGGAGAGCCAGGAAAGGTAAAGAGGAGAGGGACCGCCCCAAAGGCAATGGAAGAAGGAGAAAAACCGGACCCAGCTCAGGAAGCCCTTGGTGTCGCCAGACTCGTAAAGAAGTATAGCCATGAAAGGCAGATAGGAAAGGGCAAGGAAGTGAGGGTCCACATCAAAGCCTATGGAAAAAGAGGGACTGTACCCAGCTCAGGAATTACTCGGGGTCGCCGTGCTCATCAGCCGTGAGCCCTTGAGTTTCTTTCTCTATCCAGAGTGCACCATAAAGTGTGGACTTATACACACAACCTGTCTCCTTCCCTAGAAAGGATGGTGTGGTAATGAACGTGTTTGAACAAGCCGTAGGACTTGGATCGAGCATGGTGCCGACATGGTCAAACGTTTTATGTGCAGGACCATATGCAATCCAAAATAATCTAGACGGGCCGAAAAGGAAATTATACATGTTTATAGATCATAAACATTTTATTTCTAAATTATAAATCAAACAATACTTATAGGCTACAATGGTAGAATACTACGTGAAAAGAACACACCTTCATTATTTGTTAGAAGAAGGAGGAGTATGTCACAAGTGAAACTGTGTCTGTGCTTCTAAAAGTTCTTCATAATCTGGATGAAATCAGGAAGAGCTGATTCTTCGTATCGCAGCTAATTGGTGGTCTGTCAATCTATTTCTGATGCTATTTTTGCGATGCTTCATTGTAGAAAACACCTGTTCACAGATATAGGAAGATTCAAACATGGCAGTTATCCTCCGTGCATGAGATTTGAAGGTTGGGAAGCTTCTTTTTAGTAGGCCCTTGTAGAACTCAATTTTCGAAACGTCGAAGAATAGTTGCTTTAATTCATTGTTACATTGTAACTCAATCAGTTCTAGCTGCTACTCTATTACAAAAAACGCATAAACACAATGAGATTGAAACAGTTTTTCACTTCCAGGTACACAGAACAGAAAATATGACTTATGTGTAATTGTAGATAGTAGGCCTATAATTCGAAGCCATGTCGAGAGCCGCATTAGACTAACTCAAGGGCCACACTTGGCCCGCGGACCGTACTTTGCTCGTGACTGCCGTGGTGGATATGTGCACAGAGTTCTCGCGTCATTTGCGACCAATTGGACAACTTAAAACACTCCCCCAATGGGCTGTCTACGGTGAGATCGCCTATGATAAATGCTGGGGGACGTAGTTGCAGCAGTGCGATAAGTCTGGGAAAAGAGAAGGTAAGAAAGCGCACATGTCTACTCCTATATTAATATTCAACTTTATATTTCAAAATTAACCCTGATTCCATGTACAAAACTTCGTATTCCATTCATTATCCCAACATTCCTTGGAACCATTCCATACATTTGTTCCGTCACTGAACACCTAAGAGATGTTCCAATCACATTTTCCACGTTCGGCAACTTCAGTCAAGATGGGGGCGGGTGTGACCATACGATGGGTTTCATCCTGCAATTCTACCCCGCAACTGACATTTTCTGGATTGAGTCTCGAACGTTGGGCGTGGACCCGTGATGTTGGGGTAGAGCACCTGCCTCTTACCCGGAGACCTTGGGTCCTATTCCCGACTCCATCAGGGATTTTAGAAATTGACGTGAGGGATGAAACAGGGTGCACTCAGACTCGTGAGGACAATTGAGGATATGAAAACAAAGATTAACGGATGAAGAGACCCGATGCGCTGACCATGCGTAAGCCAAATATCTGCAGGCCAAAGGGTTCGGTAGCGGTCAATTGCCAGGCCTAGTCCCTTCATGGGCTGAGGTGCCAAGATTTTTATAACATTGGGCATACAATAGAAACACCTTTACGACCATACGAACTCAATCATGTCATAATCAGCACAGGTCACAATAGTAACTACAAAGAGGTGAATGTTGGGATTGCTGTATGAATTGAAGCCCTGATTCCATGTGCAAAACCTCGCATCCCAGTCATTGTCGCAACAATACTTGGAACTGCCCCATGAATTTGTTCCGTCACTGAACATCCAAGAGATGTGCGAAATCACATTTGCCAATAGCAAGTTGATTTCCAGTAAAAGTTTCTAACAACTATACTGAATTGTGATATACTTCTTCATAAACATACTACTGTATTTATTAGCTCCAAAAGGTTTCTCCTTTGTGTAACCTCCTGTAAAATTCATTTCAGAAGCAGTACATCTTTTATTGCCATTGAGCGTAAATGGAAGATATGAATGATATTCTTTCTTCCTTTTATTCGTCTATTCCCTAAGGGAAATATAATGGATGCCGTCTTTGAGAAATATTTGAAAGGCATGTACTCTGGCACATGCGCAAGTACTGAATTCACGGCAAGCTGTAGTGAACTGGGAGAATTTATGGACTGTTTTTGCTCCGAATGTTACAAGACTCTGAAATATATAACAGAAGACAGCAAAATAGTGTAATATACACTCACTTCTTGGCAGAAGAATGTGAGAAATTGCTTTCTCTTTCTGTTGTCAAATATAACGAAATATATGTTTAAAGACAGGCTGTTCGGGAACTCCGGTTACAAACTTTTAAACTTTATTGAGGGGAGAGAGTACATAATATTTTAAACATAGACCAATGTCGGGAAACGATTCATTTCTGTTCTACATCCGTTTCAATTACGATGTAAACTCATCCACCTGAGGAATTGAATGCATTTTTAAATGGTACGGACTCCGTCTTAAGGAGAGAATTCATGATAAATATCAATAATTATAAAACAAAAATAACGAAATGCAGAAGAAATAAATCAGAAACTCCTATTGGCGTCAAATTGGCAGGTGAAAAGCTAAAGGAAGTAGGAAACTTCTGCTACTGATGAAGTAAAATAACCAGTTATTGATGAAGCGAAGGGGATATAAAAAGTAGGTAGGCTCAGGCAAGAAGTGAATTTATACAGAAAATATTTCTTTTACATCATAATATAGATTTAGGTATTAGGAAGTCATTCTTGAATGCCTTTGTCTGAAGCGTCACACACTATGGAAGTGAACCTTGGACTGTTGGCGAAGCAAAAAAGAAGAAAATAGAAGCGGTTGAAATGTGGTGCTACAACAGAATGATGAGGATCATATAGGTAGATAGATATAAACAAATGAAGAGGTATTAAAACGAGTGGGAGAGGAGAGATATTTCTGGAGACTGCTAATGACAATAAGAAATAGGTGGATATGACACTTTCCAAGACACCCAGGAATAACCGGCAGTAGTGACTACGCTGGCTAAAGCGCAGCGTTAGGCCATGGGGCCAAGCCCTCTGCTGACTCGGTAGACGCGTGGGTTCGAGCCCCACCGTCGGCCGTCCTTGAAATGGTTTTCCGTGGTTTCCCATTTTCAACACCAGGCAAATGCTGGGACGGTACCTTCTGACAGGCCACGGCCGCTTCCTTCCACATCCTTGCCCAGTTTCATTCATTCATCTTCATCAATTCCATCTCTCATCCCGACGAGCAGGTCGCCCACGGGCGTCGACTAGAAAGATCTGCACTCGGCCTCTCAGGAGGTCACACGACAAAAATAAATAAATAAATAAATAAATAAATAAATAAATAAATAATAACAAAAAAAAAACAGGAATAACAAACTTAGCTATGGAAGGAAGGTTCTAGGACAAGAACTGTAGGGGTGGACCAAGGTTATACAGATTGACTTGGTAGCTATGTAGAGACAATAATAATAATAATATCATATGGCCTCGGATGCCGGGTGCAAGCTTTGTTATTTGACGAATGTTGAATTTTGTAGTTCCTTGGAGCGCTATGAAAGTCAAGGAGGTTAGATATCGAATTTCCTTGACACTATAGCGCTTCCTAGTAGATAACGTAGGATATTTGTGTTGGCGGAAAATCCCGTGATTAATTTTGCCACTACGAACACAGCCTACTGAACTCAAAAGGGTTCTTTAGCATGCCAACAACGTATTACATCCGTTCCGTGATTTCTGTAGCCTTTCAAAAAAAATTATCACTTACAACGGCCAGGAGCGAACCGGCAAGCTTGGGGTTAGTAGTCCGACACAATAACCACTCACTCACCGTGGCAGGGGATATTTAGGGCTTTATCAATCCAGTCAAACGACTGAAGAATCAAACGACGATTCATCCACTTCTGCTGAGGGAATGATAATTGCAAAGCAGATTATTAATTTTTGTATCTTCAGTATTCTTTCCATATCACAACACCAATTCAGTATGAATGGGTCTGAGTGTATCCTCCAGCACAACTTTGAAAGTTAAAGAGCTGTCCAGCTCCGTGGCTAAATGGTTAGCACGCTAGGCTTTGGCCCGAATTGCCCCAGATTCGATCCCCGGCTGAGCTTTCAGGGATTTTAACCTCCAGGGGTTAATTCCCGTGGCTCGGGGACTGGGTGTATGTGACTGCTTCATCATCACTTCATCCTCATTACGACGCGCGGGTCTCCCACGGGCGTCAACTAGAAAGACCTGTACTTGGCCTCTCCGGAGGCCACACGATCATCATTAGATAAAGAGATTTGAACTCATTTATCAGTGTTCCCTTATTGACTTTCAGTTGGCCACACAATACAATTCTATTTACTGTATGTAATATACGAAAAATATAACCTGAAATAAATTACTTATGATTAAAATGAACAACACATAACTCTTCTCTTATTAGGCCTAATTGTATATCAGGATATTTTTTCCCATAGGCCATGTCAGTAATTGGAATTATTTTGTATAGACCGACTGAAAGTTAAAATATCAATTGACTTTTAAAGTTGGTACGAAATATCCAACGCAGCTAGAGCATCTCAGAAATACAACATAGTTCTAATTGCTCACAACTTTAATTTTTAATAGTTTCTTCCGACAATTTGTTAAGATGGCTGATGATTACCTCATTGTGGTCGAAAATATTCCTAGTATATTAAACAACTAATCATAATACATCTATTGGCTATTGGAGGTTAAACTTAATAGCATTTACATTTCAATCCTAAATTGTTTCCAATCTACTCACACTATTCCATGTAACTCCATGAAACTTCCGCAAAACTAGTTATGTGCAAATACTATATTTTGGAAATAACACGGAATTTATATCATACATTTTTGAGATTTTCTTGAATGACAATGATGTTAGGCTAGTTTACAGTCCAAATAATACACAGGTCAAACAAATTTTTGCCTATTGCATGATGTCGTACTTTCCTTTCTGTATGACGACATTTCGATTTTGCGCATCGGCTCATGTGTTAACTCTAAGATAACACGTTGCATTGTTTGTACCGTGCACTGTTATCGGACATGGAGTTTGTGCATACAACCTGCACACATGGGGGAAGCGGTCAAATCCCAGATGTGATTGCGGTACATCGAATGAGACCATCAGACACATTGTCGAAGATTGCAAACTAAGAGCGTACTTAGGTGACTCCAACAACTTTTCAGTGCTACACCATAGAGCCTGGAGTGCAGAAAATAGACTGGACATAAGGTCGTAAAAAGGTTGATATCTGTGCTAGTATGTACTGTACTTTTCATGTGTAATATCTTTCCACTCGGTTGCTGGATATTTTTTGTGGGAGTGATTTTGAAAAATGGGACGGAAGTGTAAGACTCACTGCCAGCTGGATCGTATCCCTCCTGGACATTCATCAACACACAAAAATCTTTTTTATAAACACACTAATAATACATAACAATTCCAAGACTCTCTTTTTTTTCTTCACTGCCTACTTGATATTTCTACTCTTGCACTGCCTTCTTGTTTGTTCTCGCACTGCCTTCTTGGTACTCTGCTGCTAATCATATCAATATGACTCATTTAACAGAATGCATATGAAATTACGTGTTGGTCTGTGAATCAAGAGGTCCGGGAACTGGGCAAGCCTTTCATGATCTACTGCTGTGTACATTGCATTTACTCGCAAGTTGGCCTATTTATAAGGAATTTAAGGTTATGAGCAGTGTGGCGTCTATTAATCTAGTTGATCCATATCGTATTCTTTATTTAGGCTAGTGCTGCTGGAAGCTACAAATCATCTGATAACATGAGTTCCGTATTATAAATTACAATATCTGTAAAATCCTTTTACAATAGATTAATATTTGTGCCAATAATATTATAAAATACCGGTGTATCAACAATTTCAGGTGAGGTTTCTTCTATGTCAGATGTTACACATCATATGCGACTACTGTAAGGCTCGTAAAGTTTTTTATTATTATTAGTATTAGTATTATACTTACAGAAGTGTTTCATGTGTAATGCCATACGCTACATAAACAAATAAAAAACGTTATCGGATAAAGCACGTGCATTATATTTGGTCTACAAATACATAAGCTTGCAATATGCAAAACTTTTTTTGACCAGTGTAAATTCCAAACTCCTATCATTATTCCATTACAAATGACAGTTTTAAGCGGTTCCCGAAGAATGTGCTTGTATGAACATGACGAGATTTGCAACTGGATGACACAAGTGATCCATTAGGCTAAATATTTAGGCATATTCATCATGGGTGTTAATAGTATTTCAATCAACTTACTTAGTTTGAGAAAGGGACTAAAATATCGTATAATTTCACACATCTAAATTCTTGCTGTTATGTTGGCTGGCATGATTCATGGCTCCACGCTTCATTACAGAGCAGTAATCCTCCTATTATCCCACAATTAGTCCGCTATGATATTATTAGCACATTGTATCCTTTGTTTTCCAACACACTGCGTAATCTCTGCCCCCAACCGAAACAAGGTAACTCATCATTTGTCCTTTAATGTGTAATCTACTGCACTATCAGCTTAATAAATACATTTGGAGAGTTAGGTGGCAATCCCCAGTGCTACTTTCTGTCATGTGAAAGTCTAAGAATTGGGAAGCTGCAGAATCAGTTACGCCGCGTTAGACTAGATTGTCCCGCTGTACATATCTAGCAGTAAAGTAGCCGATACATCAGGGGTTTCGACTAAACTGCTTTTTCGAAGCTCCTGTTACAACACTGTAACCTGTGCTACTCAACTCTATGTATGTGTTATACCTTGTACTCTTCTTAAGTGGTATGCCTAATGTTGGCCCCATGGCCTAACGCTGTGCTTTTGCAAGCGTAGCCACCAATGTCGGTAATACTACTACTACTAATAATTGTCTAATAATAATAATAATAATAATAATAATAATAATAATAATTATGAATATAATGTTGAACATGGAACGATCCGTCAGGCAAAAAAGTTCAAGTACCTAGGGGAGTGGATCGAGCCCAACATATCAGAAAAGGAAGTCTTCACGTCAAGAATGAACAAGATGGGAGTGGCCTACCAGCTAACGGAAAGAGTGTACAACAAGCGAACAGTGTCCCGCAATGCCAAACTAAGACACTATCATACAGTTATCCGACCTAAGGCGCTGTACGCAGCAGAATGCCTGGCAATGTATAGGAGGGGTCTAGTTGAGAAATTGGAAGCCAAGGAAAGGAAGATTCTCAGGAAGATCTTAGGGCCGTTGAAAGACGGTGGTGAATACAGGATACGGCATAACAATGAGCTGTACCATTATGTAGAAAGGATATCTCAAGTAATTCGGAAGAGAAGAATACATGTCTATGGCCACTTAACCCGTATGAAACCCGAGAGGATCACCAATCGGATATTTACCTATTTTCTCAACAACAACAAATACAAGGGTCCCTGGTTTTGTGAGGTAGACAAGGATTTACACGAAGTAGGGATCACCCACGCAGACATTATGGAACGTGACCTTTTGAAGGAAAAGCTTGGAGCACACCACAAATTCCAGGAAAAAGTGAAATTAAAAACCGGAAAGAAGTGGTCTGAAGAAAGAAAGGAGTCTCACAGGCAGCGAATGCGTGAACACTGCGCTAAGATGAAGGCCCAAAGACGGAAGCAGTTGAAATGACGTGGTCCAGAGCTGGCCTAAACGAAGAAAGAAGAATTATGAATATAATAAAAAAGGTTATGGTGTTTGAAGCCATCTTTCAGTGTTGCCTTAGTAAACAAAAGTTTGGTACTTTTCAGATATAACTCAACTCATTTGGGTATATTCGTGTTGACTGATTATTTTGACTCCTGCAACATTAAAGTCACCTAAATTCGGTAAATTGAAATAGCATAAATATGCTGACGAATATACTGACACAGCTCGCTCACATTTAAAGACCCTCAATTGCCAACTTACTACGCCAGGATTCAATCCCGAAACCTTTGACACAGCAGGCGAGAACATTACGTTATTGATGCCCCACGCAGCAAGCTATAGAGTTTTTGTCAGAAACCAATTCACTTAAATCAAAGGTGACATAAACTCTGTTCCACATGTTTTGCTAATTGAAAAATTCCATTCCATCCGCAGGTCCCGCGCACTCATATATTGTACAATAATGCCATGAGGCGGAGAGAAATGAATTAACCCAAGCTTGTAGAATGCTTGCAAAGGAATTTTAGAAAATATCATGAGCAAGTTCGTAGAATCCGAGTTCCGTATGCTGAACAAATTTGATGTAATCTACAGATTTCAAACTTCCAGTCTTTCTTGTTGTTATAGTTGTTATTTATATTTTGAGCATATAACATCATGGTAATCAACCACGTGTAGGCTACTACCGGAGATCATGTGTCAACACACTATCTGTAGTACTATGTAGTAATGTAGCCTATGCATACCTCTCATCTGCAGGGTCGGATTGTTATGAATTCATTTGAGGGGATTGACTCATCTTGGTAATTCGCCTCTTGTAGTTAGGTTAGTGCTGAATTTGTCTTATAAACTATATCTATGTGATGATTGTAGTAGTGTGTGTAAAGTACCTTACAAAAGTTTAAGACCATTAGCTAACAATTTCATGTATGTGATGCTCAGAATTAATCCGAATTATTACGATCTATTATAGTGCCAATTTTGGATAAAATCCATTTGTTAGTATAGAAGTTACATGTAATTAAAAGGTGAAACTATCATACAGCTATCATGTTGGCAGCACAGAGATTTATTAGTTACTCCAAATTAATCTAGAATGTTAGGTATTATACGTGTGGAAAGTTTAGAGCTCATGGCTTGCATACTTTCTGATATATTGATATTAGGATTAAGCAAATAGAGAGAGCATTTACTAACAGTTGGCAGCCCTGCTGGTTCTTACGAATACGCATAGTCATAACTGTTATGGTACGCAAAGCACATAAGAACTTTGGTTGAAATCCATTTATTACTATAGTAGTTACATGCATTTAAAATAACTTGGTCTCTTCTCCATCTGCTATTGTACAGCGTGTTCCGATTCAAAACGGAACTGTAAAATGGGTTGCCTACCCAGTCGCAATCGGTTTGTAATCTGCTCGCAGCGTGCTGGCGACTGGGCTCAGTTCGATTGCACTGATTACCGCCTTCTTATGAAAATGAAAATCCACAGCCTGCTTCCAGTCTCCGACCGGGTCAGGAATGGAATGAATGAAGGCCCTATCTAGCGGCGAGGATATGAACTGTGCCGGCTGCCGAAGCCTGTCGCACTCCCCTGGGGCAATGATTAAATGAATGACAGATGAAATGAATTGATAGTGGAGAGTGTTGCTGGAATGAAATTGTGACAGGGAAAACCGGAGTACCTGGAGAAAAACCTGTCTGCCTCCGTTTTGTCCAGCACAGATCTCACATGGAGTGACCGGGATTTGAACCACGGACCCAGCGGTGAGAGGCCGGCGTGCTGCCGCCTAAGCCACGGAGGCTCACCGCCTTCTTATGCAGCATTGCAAAGTATTTTGCTCTTTCAAAATATATTTACACAGGTTTTACAGTAAGTTTGAACGATTTCTGTTTCAGAACTTGTTATATTACGCTCCTGTTAATGACTTTTGCAGAGCATTTTTATGAAATAAAATTTTATTTTACAACATAGTTTATTACATCACAATGTATTTTTTGTTGTATTTTATTTACAACAAAATTTATTGCTTTTCAACCCAATACCACAAAACGACATACAATTTGGAAATGATTCGTTACAAAAGTGTAATCAGTCTTCGATGCGACTAAAAAGTTAATTTATCACAGACGTTACATCTACTGCAAATTGACATTTACATAAGGAATGGCGTCCATCATTTTCCAAGCAGAGGGCATGAAGTTCTCTCTTGCGTTCGACAACATCTGAGGAGTAATTTCCGCAAAGGCTTCGGTTATGACGAGCTCCATTTCACCGGGTGTTTGTGGTGATCTTAAAAATACTCTCGACCTGACGTAGCCCGAAATGAAGTAATCCAGGACGGTCAGATCAAGTGAACGTGGTGGGAATTCTATAAAGACGCCAATTTCTATGCACCGGTCAGGAAACTAACGGTTTTAAACTTTTCTCGCCAGTCTGGAGGAGTGCGCTGGATGACCATCTTGTTGAAAAAAGCGTGTTGTTCAACTCCGCCAACACAAAGTTCCTCATGTCTCTACTAGAAAACGCTATAGTGTGCAAGCAGCTTAAATATATAAACTCCTTGACTTTCATAGCGATTCAAGGAACAAAGAAATTCAACATGCAAGCTAACCATTGGATGCCAAATAACAAAGCTTGCACCCGGCACCCGAGGCCATACGATATTATTTTTATAACTCCGCCAATGTAAAATCATCCAAGATGTCCTGGAGTATGAAGTAATACTAAACTGCCTGTGTTCGTCGTTCTATTATTTTACATTGTTACAGGTAAATAGTTCTGAGATAGGAATCGTTGAAACTTATTTTTAATTTAATTCAATTTTGTAACAAATCATTTCCAAATTGCATCTCGTTTAGTGGTATTGGGTTAAAAAGCAATAAATTGTGTTGTAAATAAAATACAACACAAAAATACATTCTGTTGTAATAAACTATGTTGTAAAATAAAATTTTATTTCATAGAAATGCTCTGATGATGATGATGATAATTGTTGTTTTAAGGGGCCTAACATCTAGGCTATCGGCCCCAGAAATGCTCTGCAATAGCCATTAACAGAAGAGTAAAATAACAAGTTCTGAAACAGAAATCATTCAAACTTATTGTGAAGCCTATGTAAATATATTTTGAAAGAGCAAAATACTTTGCAATGCTGCATAAGAAGGCTGCAATCAGTTAAATTGAGGTCAGCACCGTCGCTAGCGCGCTGCGAGCAGATTTCAAGCCGATTGCGGGTGGGTAGGCAACCCATTCTACAGTTGTGTTGAATCGGAACACGCTGTAACTTTTTTGGTTAATTTGGTTTTGCTTTTCAGAAAGTATGGACAACATTGTAAAACGATAAGGGTATTTTTGAGAATGTTTTCTCTTATGCCAAACCGATCATCGTCATCATATCATGTTGATAAAAAAAACTTAACACTAAAACAAACATGTTGGTTTAGGGTCTATTAATTAATCTGTCGAACGAAAAGCTTAATATATATTTTAAACAAGAAACTTTCAATACAAATTTCGTAAATCAAAAAGTAAATGTCTGAGCACAATGGTTTCTTCATTAACAGATGCAGAAGAGGCTATGTTATTCTTAAAATAATTACGGAAACATTTTTGACGAAAGTGTATGACCAGGATTTGTTTTCTGTGAAATAAGCTAATGGTCTTAAACTTTTGTTAAGGACTGGAGTTGTATTAGGGACAGGAAGGGGGTAGGTTATAATGTGATAAACAGATGCCTTGGATGTAAGATGTGGTAGCCATGTAGAGATGAAACGATTATCTCATGACAGGGCGGCATGGAGAGTTGCATCAAACCAGACAAAAGACTAAAGACTCAAACAACATTCGCCACCTGGGTGTACGGGTAGCGTTAATGGTTTACTGAACTGTCAGGAAAAATATATTTTGGTTCTAGAGAACTATTGATATCATTCACATGAATATTTTAAAAAAATGAATTGAATCGGCTGGAGCTGAAAAGTATTAAGTCAGTTTTCACTACTTTTCAGGACACAGATAAAACAGCATTGACAGGACAGAACTTAAAAACATGCTATATTAGTAATATATGTCGTGAAGCAATTATTCAGGTTATATTTGTGTTAGCAGATTGCAATTTTCATTTAATAAACATATTTTTCAAGTCAATTTTGAAAACGTGACTTAATGCCTTTCAGTTCCGTGGTCGGTTTAGAGTGGCATAAAGCTATCCAGAATGTATACTTAGTTTATTTTAAAATGGATTTGTAACATAAAATCCACCTAAACCCTGTACAAATTTAATTTACAATAGCACTGTAAAATGCGGGAATCTGGCAGTGTGGCCAACATTAAGTACGGAATACGGCGCTGAAAGGCAGCAACTCATTGACTGAATGCTTCTATCCTCTGATCTCACTACATGTAGCAATGGTGTCTGGCTTAAGCATAAGGTTGACTTAATTATTAATTCCTATGCTGTTCCAAGGCCCTTGGGTCAATACAGCAGCATACTAATTGTTTAAAAATTAAATTGATTCAATTCGATTATGAGAGAATTTCATTCTCTCCCTCTAATGTTTATCCCTCCATACAGAGTCCGCTACGTTGCTATTTCTTCTCCATTTCAGTCTGTAGTTGGCATGTTCAGGTTTATAGTCAAGAATTTAAGCGTATGCGGGAACAAACGTCGATGTTACATTGTGTGTAAAAGGAACATAGACGTATGTTCCCGGATACCCTTCAATTGATTTTCATTAGAATTGTTTAATTAGCATCCCATTGTTCCTCTGCATCCATCAGGTTCGGCATTGGGGAATAATCATAGCAACGAAACATTTATTGAAAGCAATGGCCACATACTCACTCAAATTGAATAAATTATCTGATAACAAATTATTGAGTTAATCTGGCCTTTGAGTAGTTAATGGATAGTTGCACGTAGAGTCATCCCTTCTCGTTCATAATTTAACATGTAGCTTCAATCTGAGCGGGCCATTCAATGTTTGGCTTTGAAGTACAATGCTTCATTATTAATCAACTGCGTTCACCATCGTTCACAGGACCACGAAAATAAAGCTCTATCTGAAAAGTTTATGATAAATGTGCCTTCCCAGAATTGAAGAGATTGAGGTTCAATTCCCATTGGCAGTCTAATTCTCAAATCCTACTTAAAAGGGTTAGTTAGTTAGTTAGTTAATTAGCGTTGTTATATTAATTACAAATGCGCGCAATTTGTGCAAATTACAAGAGATACAATAACCTGTGTATTGATCAGTGCAGAAGTCAATGATGGATTTCCCACGGCTTGTGCATTTAATCACATGGTAGCGGTCACAATATTCTGATCACAGAATTCACAGTTGCACATCGGGTTATGTTCGTGGAAGCATTTAGTCTTGCTCATTAAGTGGTGGTAGCCATGCACTGTGCCCATTTAGGATTGACACAAGATTTGAACCCCTGACCATTTACAGAGAATATTTTAAAGTCTTATAGAATATTATAAAATCTTAAAGATGCACCAGAAGTCTCAGAGAGAAACTCACAGGAAAACGAACATTCATGCATTCCTGAAGGGGAGATGATTAAGTGGAAATACATATATTCCCATTTTAGTAGGCATTTTAGAAGCAAATCACCATTAAAATAACGATTAGCAAGCGCCAGAAAGTCAGACCCAAGAGGCAATAAGTAACACTCGAGATTCCAGGGAGACAGCAACTCTAGGAAAATATTGCGTTTCAAGTGGACACTAAGGGTTGGAACTATTTCTTAATAGTGAAATCAGCAGTTTTTCTTAAACAGATAAAAGGGGGAGTTACCTCGTTAAACCTCACGAAATAAACTCACCAAAGCTATTAGATACGAAGTCGAAACAAAATCTAGTGACCCAAAAATTCAAGAAGTTGGCAGTCCTGAAAAGCACTTGAGAAGAATGCAAGGTAAGGGAAAAAGGTCATAAAAACTTGAGCGGCAGGATACTAGCGGAGGGCAGTAAGTGAAAGATAGGCCCCGCCAAGAGCATATCAAATATTTTAATTAATTACAGATAACCCAGCGAAACAATTTCATTCCGCCTGCCGGAAATTGTAATATTATTACCAATTACACTTCGGATAAAAATTTAAACAAGATCGAAGCTAGGGTTCAGGATTTGAACTTCCGAAGCTCGTCAGGAACTAGTTCTCAGCCGAGATGAATAAATAGGCTTAAGGCCCGAGCAAAAGTACGAAGTTCGTCAGTCAGATTCAAACCTCGGCAGAGGAGGTACGTTACGAAGTCCGTCAGTTGAACGAGGGCCTTGGTGAGAGGCACGTCATACGAAGTATCATCAGTCTGCCAGACAGTCAGCAGAGACAAGTTATAAGTTAAAGTCCGTTAGTAGGCAAAGCTTTATTATAGGCTTATAGGGAAAGTGTACCAAGTACGATCAAAAGTAAACAGAGCCTCGGTGATAGGATACGTGAATTAGCGACAAGTAAAAACCGTCAAGAACAAAACCAAAGTAACAGACAGTAGAATTCGAGTCTCCGAAAGGGACAAAAAGTACAGAACGAATGCGCTAGGCAAATTAATAAGCTAACACGCAAGACGCAGCGAACTTATCGTCTGTTCGAAAAATACGCTAGGGACTGAAAATTTCAAAAGGACATTGGTTCGAAGAAATAAGTCAGTCAAGGGGAAACGGAATCCCTGCGGTATAGTAAATGGTCTTCACGGAAGACAAGTCGAAGGGAAACCAAAAGTAATATTGCGTCATGAGCCAAACAGAAGTAAAGTTAGAATTATAGGAATAAACTAATTAATGGAAGAATTTGATGAAGAGTATTCAAGCGGAAAACAGGCGAAATACTAATTCAATTAGGAAGGAAAGAGACTTACCAGGAGAAGAGTGGGAGCCGTTACATGAATAAAGGCTGTAGGAAAGAGACTTACCTAAACGTAGAGGGGATAACAGTAATCGTACGTCCAAACCAGTACAGGAAGAGGGACTTACTAGGATCATCAGCCACGTGAGGATATCTTCATCGTCCTCTGAGATTTGGTCCGTGTGAAAGAAAGTGTAAATAATAATTAAGCGATTTTCTTTTTAGTGAAATAAGTGCTTTCTGTGAAGCGTAAAATGTATAAAAATATGTCCGTGTGTAAAATAAAAGGCCAGAAAATGAAGAAGGTCTATTTGTGTGAAGTTATGTGGTATTAGAACCATGTATGGGTGAAAACCATCCAAAAATCATGTCACAAGATGGAAAAGGGGTGAGTAGAAAATGTTCATAATATAAAAATGAGGGTATCATATGCAAATCAGTGAATTTATGTACAAATGTATGCACGATGGTTAGTCAAAAGGCGTTAAGATGTCAAAAGGCAACTGTTCAGATGGTTTGCAAAAATGTGAATAATAATTATGAAAAGTGCAAAGTAATAATAATAATAATAATAATAATAATAATAATAATAATAATGAACTCCACCTGCAGCAACTACTGGGTGGATTGAGTAGCTCAGTCGTTGCTGTTGCCGGTCCCAAGTCCGGGTAAAGGAGGAGGGTTGGCTCGAAGCCGTAAAATAATATTCAGCCCAGAACACCAAGAGGCACCAGTAAACCACAGCATAACATCAGCTGCCGTATGAACTAACAATCCTTACGATGAGAGTGAATTTTATGGATTATCAGCGATTCACTCGCCCTGGGCTCACGCCCACCAGCTAAAATCAACCACGAACTTAGCATGATGGAAGCACAAGCAAAAAAGCAACTACCTCAGGCCAGAGCTAAGAAGAGCGAAGGCGAACCTGGTCATTCGGCTTCTGGGGGACCAGGACGTCATGCCGGGAAGGATCGGAGCTTCCCAAAACTCCTCAAACCTAAGCGAACGCAATTCATTGGTACACTAAACGTACAGACGCTGACCAAAACTTGGAAACTCAAGACACTGATGGACACCAGCGACAGATTCGGAATTCTCATACTTGCAGTACAAGAAACACGATTCCGTGATTGTGATCACTTCGACTCCGGTGGATGCCGTATCTATAAGGGAAAACCAGCAACTAAGCTAAGAAATAGTAATTTACATGTGTTCGGAACAGCATTCCTTGTGCACAACAGTATCCAGTACTCAGTGATAGACTTCACATCACCTTCGAATCGTCTCTCTCTACTCACAGTTAAACGCGCCAATAAGGCCTATACATTGATATACTCACATGCTCCAGTTAACAATGATCCTGACAAAAACAATGTTGAGAAGTTCTGGTCTCAACTTAAACGGACACTTACTAAGATTCCTCAGCACCACATTAAGATCCTCCTCGGAGATTTCAATGCGCAAATTGGCAGAGAACGGGAACACAGACATATCATTGGGAATTTCTCGGCACACAAAGAGACGAATGCGAATGGGCTTCGCTTAATCAACATATGTGGAATGGCCAACCTACAACGAATGTCCACACATTTCAAGACACCACCACGAAAAATGACTACATGGAAATCTCCCATAAACCACATCGGGGAGTATCAAATAGATCATGTAGCAATAACCAGACAATTCTCTCCAGAAATCATGAACGTGAGGGTACGCAAAGGTTACGTAGAGTCCGACCATCATCTCTCGCAGATCAAAGTCCGCTTCATACCCAATCGTAAAAAGCGTCCAAATTCCAAACTCCCACGCATAGATCCGGAATACCTAAAAGAACACGCACAGGAGTTTACACAATCATTACAGACTAACACGGAAACATGGGATGAACTTCTCAAGGCCATCCAAGAATCAACAAGAAAACTCGGCAAACCACCAAGGAAACGAAAACACAGATGGTGGAGCATAGACTGTGATAAAGCCCTAGAGTCCCGAATCCGAGCCTGGAAGACATGGAATAGCAACCGAACACCAGAACATTGGCAGAACTTTTTAGAAACGCAGAAGCAAACATCCAAAACAATCAGACGAGTTAAACGCATGTACCACCTCAAACGATTGGAAGAAATCGATAATGACTTTAAGAGGAACAACACACGAAATTTCCACAGGACATTTAGGGAAGAACTGACGAACTACAAGCCGCCCAGTCTTTGTTTTCGCCGCCCTGATGGCACACTTGAGACAAACACAAAGGCCAATTGTGATATCCTGAAACAGTTCTTCGAGGAGCTTCACAATTGTGAACCACCTGCAGAGAATCTCCAACTCCACTTTACTGCCCCAAACCAGGACTCAGTACCACCAACATATGATGAGATACAAAACATCATATTACATCTCAAAAACAACAAGGCACCAGGAGAAGACGGTGTAATCGCCGAAGTGCTCAAGATTGGAGGTGAACTCTTGACTGAAAGACTACAAAACATCATTGCTAATATATGGGAGAGTGACACCATACCGGTTGATTGGAAAACTGCTTTGATTCACCCACTACACAAAAAGGGCGACAAGACAGATCCGAATAATTACCGAGGCATTTCTCTCCTGCCAATCGCCTACAAGGTAATCTCACGTGCCCTCCTCACCAGATTGGAGCAACAGACAGAGCACATGGTCGGTGAATATCAGGTGGGATTTCGACCGCGTCGATCGTGTGCAGAACAGATCTGGAACCTCAAGATGGTACTCAAACATCGCCAGTCGAATCGCACAGTTGTCACCTTCGTAGATTTTAAGAAAGCATATGATTCAATCGACCGCGCAACTCTGTTTAATATCCTTCGTGAATATGGTGTGGACAACAAAACAACTACATTAATCCAACAGACTTTGACAGATACAACTTCTAAAGTTAAATTTATGGGTGAAGTGTCCGAACCTTTTCACATTAGAACAGGCGTAAGACAGGGTGATGGGTTGTCCCCACTCCTATTCAACCTGGTACTAGATAAGATCATCAGAACATAGGAGAAAGAAATACCTGGAATAAGTATGGGAACAAAAGAACAACGAATCAACATAAAATGCTTCGCCTTTGCTGATGACCTAGCAATAATTACCCGGACTCCAGAAGAAGCCAGACATGCCATCGAGAAGCTTCATGAGATATCAATCAGAACCGGCCTCCATATCTCTTACGAGAAAACACAGTACATGGATTCCAAGAGCACAAACCTGGCATCAATTACAACCAAATATGGCGACATCACACAAGTTAAGCACTTCAAGTACCTAGGTGAAATTATCGGGAACACTGGTAACGAAAGAATGGCTAACAAAACACGTGCAGAAAAATTACGCAAAGCTTACACAATCACTTGGAATATTTACAACAAGAAATCACTTTCCACTAAAACCAAACTCCATCACTACCACACAGTCATCCTCTCAGAGGCACTCTATGCGATTGAGACGTCATCGTTAACCATCAACATCAAATACATTGAGAAGATAGAACGACAAATACTGAGAAAAATCTTTGGACCAAAGCTTCAGGACGGTATCTGGATGAGGAAAAGCTCAGACGAACTGTATTCACGGACTGAACGATTCGCCTCAATCGCACGTAAAAGACGCATGAAATTCTACGGACATATAGCTCGAATGGACAACTCCCGACTGACCAAGAAAATCAATCTTCCTCATAGTCAATGGAAACCGACAAACCAAAGTACGCTGGCTAGCAGACACCCAAAAGGACCTCACTGAAATCAATGTTGACCCACTGACAACGACGCGGACTGCATATAGACAAAAAGTAAATTCGTATAAGTTTCCACCCAAGATCCCTACGGGACAGAATTTGAAACTTAAAGCTGCATGGGCACAAGAAAGAAGACAGGCACATAGCAAAAGGATGAGGAAGTTTTGGGAATATAAGAAGAACAAGAAGACCAATGTTAACTAATGGTTCTACGTGCTCCTTAGAGGGCCAAACGCATTATATATATAATAATAATAATGAAAACCCGAAAAAATGGTTAAATGAAAATTAAGTAAAATCTCAAAGGAGCAATCGGATATAATAAATGAAAAATGGCAAGTACAATGTATGCCAAATAAATTAACGTATATGTAATAAGCACCATTAGAATCATGATAATTAAAATTAATATTGAGTTTTATACTCCGAATAAATAATATTGAGTTTTATACTCCGAAAAATAGTATTGAGTTTTTATACTCCGAATAATAATGTTAAATTAAACAATGGCATTTTTGCAAGTTAATAATGAAATAATGAATGTTAATCAAATGATAATAATAAACTCGAGTTGAAATGATAAAATAATTGAAATAATTGAAGCGCGTGGAATAATTAACGTAATTGAAGGATCGTTGGGGATACCTTAAGAAATGAAATAATAAACGTTATTCTGCAAATGATAAAATGTAATGTGCTAAAAGTAATAGGTGAAAATTGAACGCCGTAAAATAAAGTTGAATGTTATAGGCTATAGGCCATGTCGAAATAAAATGTTAAACACGAGCAAAGTTGTTGTAATGAAGATCCAAGTCTTATAAAAGTTACGGAGCCGGAGTAGGCCCGTAAAATGATGAAATGAGTCAAATAGGCTAGCTAGTGGAATGAATATGTCTTGTAGCGTGCGTAAGATGAGAGATCTAAAAGTAATAATGGTCGATATTGTTGTATTACGAGGGTTTGACCCGTCTGGACGAACATGGATTCGAACCAGAGGCATTATAGTTGTTGCAATCTAAGTCCCGATGGGCAATTGCTAAATGTGTGTGTATTAATCTGGAAAGTATTAGTGCTTCTATGAGATATGGTTATAACTGGGGAAACAGTGTGTTCCGAGCCAAAAAAATCATATAACCTTACTTTGCCAGCATCGAAATGTTATGACCAAGTGAAATGTGTAAAAGGAATGAACGGGATTTGAAGCAAGGAATGGTAAAGACCTCTTGTCTCCTCCCAATAAATAAATAAATAAATAAATGCGTCGTGATCTCCAATTTCAGCACTGGTTACAAGGACAATGAAATGAATAAAAGTTAATGAGGGATAGAGTTGAATTAAGTAATGTCGCACTTGGATTTTCACGCATCTTATGTTGTAGAAATAAACAGTTGAAGATTCTTTTAAAGGGAAGTGAATGGTGTGAGCGCAAGGTCGTAAATTATCGTGAAACGAGGGTGTAAGGGAGGTTCTGCCACCCGGCCGACCGACCCTAGACACGAAAGGAAAGTACAATGGTTTTTTGTTTAAAAAGGTTGCGGTTGCTGAATAAATATGAAGTGCGTTATAGTTAAATATGCAAATTTGTAAATTAACGGTGCTATAAAGTTGTTAATCAAATAATTGATTTGGTGGGTTCTTGAAAATCATCCCCACATTAATTTTGTTAAAATCTGATAATATTTGACCATAGTAGTCAAAGTTTATGTTGAACACTAAATATCCGATTCCTACCTAAAAGAGAGATATGAAATGAAAACGGGTTAACTCATAATGGAGTGTGCAAGTAATTAAATAACTATATAGTGATGGCATATGATACCTCATTTTTAAACCACCCTATTGCATGGAAGAGATTTTGGAGGGACATGAATACGAGAACATGGCATGGTTAATTGTTTTAAAATGTTGATTTGTTGTGATAAACTAAGGCTTACCGGCAGAGGTAATATAATCAAAATAAAATGACAATTAAAGAATTTAAAGTAAACTGAGGGTAAAATAAAAACCCAGAAGGGATTTTAATTAGACGGTTAAATATCCGTAAAGCCTTAGAGAAAAATGATATGAAATAATAGGCAAGCTTTGTGCCTAAACGGATAATGTGTTGTAAACAAAAAATATATAGAAATGCTAATGTATGAAATATGATCTAAGCAAGATAATGATAAGGATAAGATAATGATAGAGATTTAAGTGAATTTTTGATATTTTTGTGGATTTTGGGATTTTCCAAAATGTTTATGTATGACAATTTGTATTGTTCCTTTGAGTTTTTCTGCAATAAACTCATGTCATTTGTAACATGTCTGGTTTCCAATTTAGTCTTGTAGATCCTAAAAAAGTGCTATCATATCGAATGTGGAATCACGGTGGGGGTTGACGTTACACGCCCCGGACCGAAGTAGTTAACCAGGTCGTGATGAAGCATTCTCCATTGTGAAATGGGTACAGTACCACTAGTCAATTGACAAAATGTCGTAAGTCTTAGTTGGTTTCTGTCTTTGTCATGGCCTCTTTTGAGTAAAATCCATCCAAATATCATCTCTTTTTAAGGTGCGGTCTTCTATTGACCTCTTCCAGGTGTCCGTAGATGGCAGCAAGAACTTGTATCTCAAATTCTCTAATAAGAACGGCTCTGTAGCAAGTTCATATACCAGCCTTGAGCAGGTTTATTTAGAAACTCGAAGCACCACCTTCAGATATCTTGTTGTGACCTTCTCAAGTGTTAGGAGATCTCCAACGCTTAGTTTTTTGCCAAACTACCTTAATCCCATAAGTGAATATTGGTATAATTTTGGCGTCAAACAGTAGCATGGCGGACTTCAGCGATATTTTGGTAATGGCTTTGATGTTTTAAGGGGCAGACAAAGGGAGGTCATCTGTTTCGTTATTTAGTACCACATTTCATGGTACTCTCTTTATCCTTTGAGTGTGCCTCGACTGCAAATGAGCTCTACTGACCAATCTCGACATCGAAGGTTTTAATCCCGACATTTATGTGGAGTTGAAATGGGGAAAAAGAGTTCTAAGATAGCTGCGGTGGGAATCGAACCCACCTCTCCACAGTTTTGGCTTACGATCATGAATGTATCCTGTTCTAGTCCTGTGACCAGAATCAAATTTCTCGGCAGAGCCGGGAATCACAGGGGACCTCCAAGAACATGCCAACTAGAGACTGAAATGGAGGAGCTATCAAAGGTGGAGGCTGTGATACATGGCATCAGAACGATGCCTCCAGAGGGCGAGTGATTCTGTTTTTGTTCCATGGGTTTATATTAATCAATACATGGTGGAGTACCCCGCATGGTTTTCTTAATTTTCCGTCAGGAATTCATTAATTGTTATTTATTTATTTAGTCTCGTATCAGAAACATACATTTTAAACATATAACACAGTTATAATATTATCTTTGCCCAAAACTTGGCCGCTTCCAGAGAACTCTGAGCTCCCCGACGAAGATCTTCTTCCGTGCAGGATGCTGGGCACAGTCGACACTCAGTCATATGCTGAACAGTCTGGTTTTCTCCACAATCACATTGAATATAATCCTGGTCAGTGTAATCCCATCTTGCCATATTAACCTTTGATCTGCCTACTCTAGAGCGCAGTCTATTCAGGGACTTGTAAGTCGTCCATTCCTCGTCATAGCCAGGAGGTAGAGTTTAAGAAACATTTTCCCAACCAGGGGGAAGGTTGGTCGTAGCCCTCCTCATTTGCAAACTAGCTTTTTCAGCAGTGGTTCTAAGTTCCTTTGATGTTCTAAGGAAACTCTTCCTCGACTTCACTCGTTGCGGCTGCGGTTCGTGTCCATATAGAGGATGAGTTCTTTCATGCTCCACTGTATTTCGTTCCTTGTTCGCAGCTATTTCTCTTCGAACAGGGGGTGGTGCTATTCTTGCGAGGTGATACAGCCATTTGACTGGAGTTGATTTCAAGCAACCTGTTATAATTCTGCAAATATCGTTGAGAGCTACATCCACCTGTTTGCCATGTGTTGAGTTATACCAAACAGGAGAAGCATTCTCTGCTGCAGAATAGCATAGTGCCATTGCAGAAGTTCGGATCGCTTCAGGTTGACTACCCCACTGTGATCCAGCCAGTTTGCGTAGGAGATTGTTCCTGGAAAAAACTTTCGACTTGGAGTTCATGCAGTGCTTCTTGAAAGTAAGAGATCTGTCAAGTGTCACTCCTAGATATTTTGGAGTCTCACAGTGTTCCAGTTCGACCCCTGACCATGCGATCTTTAACTTGCGAGTAGCTTCCCTATTTCTCAAATGAAAAGCACACACTTGTGTCTTTGAGGGGTTTGGCTTAAGCTGGTTTGTGTTGTAGAATCTGGAAAGATCTTTAAGAGCATTCGTGAGGGTGTTCTCCACTGATTCAAAATCTGTGCTCTGAGTGGCTAGAGCAAGGTCATCAGCAAACAGGTTACTTCTGTTTGGGGCTATAGGTTTGTCGTTTGCGTATATATTGAACACCAGAAACACCCATTAATTGTTATTATAGACAGCCAATAATACTTGCCTCCATACCATGAGGTCGTCTTTATGTGATTGCAAGAAAACGTATTCAATAGTATTAAGAAACGCGGGAGCCGTTATAACTATTGTATTGATCCTGTTTGCTCTATAACTTTATATACAATTCACATTGAACCAGTTTTTCTGAATTCTGGTACCCTTATTAAATTATTACAATGTGTATTTGATTTGAAAAGAGAGTTTACATATATTTGCAGGTATGCCAAGTCTAGAGACGGCAATCTTGGATCATAAGATCTCGCAGGGCCACCAAATTATGGGGATAATCATTTTTTGCGTTTTACCTGACATAGTAAAGAATAATGTTCAACATGATGGTTAAATGAAACAGTATCTGCATTAACTGAAATGAATGAAAATCCACAGCAGTGGATCTGCATTAACTAGCAAATTTTATTGAAATGATATTAATAAGTAATTCAATCCGACAGTGAAAATTAATTTTCACATAAAATGGACATACTACAAGCTACTTTGAGCTCATCAGCAATAAAATACAGTAGATACCTTAAATAAATTAATCCTTATAATGTAAGGCTACTATAAATGTTATTAACATGCAATGCATTACATTTAAGGAATCGAATAAGTTAAAGGAACATAAAAATGACGACAAAATAACGTATAATTATAAGTAGAATTCAATCCTGTAAGAAAGTATAAATTAAACAAATAAAATGATCTTTGAAAATCTTCAAAAGAAAGTAATAATAGAAAATTCAATAACTTTATGAACTATGGGGAAGAATAATCAAAAAAGCGAATAACTTCTATCACAGATAAAATATTATTATATAAACAATGCATTTTATAAATGACTGTAATGGCAATTATAAAATAAGATTTTTCTTCCATCCAAATTTTTAGCCTACTTTTCACACTTTGCAAAAATGAGGAAAAAGTAGCCTTATGAGATCGATCCGGAAAAATGTGTGTCTGTCTGTCTGTCCTTCTGTCGGTCTATCTGTCTGTCCTTCTGTCTGTCTGGCTGTGTGTGTGTCCTCCACTATCAACTCCTAAACGGCTGCAGCAATCGAAACCAAATTTAGTATGAGTAAAGATGTATACCGGAATATCTCAAGCCCATATTTGAAAATGATGTCAGTGACACCAACTGCTGATAAAATGCACTAGAAATTTGAGCTCATGTTGGATATCTTGGAAGGTATGCATGGGAGCTATTCCAAAATTGGCACACATGTAGATAATACTAGTTCAGTTTAATTTCCAGGAGGACATAAATGACAGTGTTGCCAAAATAATTTTAAGCCTTCTGATAAGTCCAAATTTTAATGCATATAACTTCTACACTATCAATTGAATTTCAACCAAATTTTGTATGTAATGTGTGTACATAAACAGATATGACTGAGCGTATTCTTAAGAGCCACCAGGGCTGCCAACAGTTAATAATTTCTCTCTCTATTTTTCGCCTATTTTCAATTTTGAAAAAATAGGCTTATGAGATCACCTTTTGTCCGTGTGTGTGTGCGCGCGTGTGTGTGTGTGTGTGTGTGTGTGAGGTGTGTGTGTGTCCCTCCCTAATAAATTCTAAACGGCTGGAGCGATTTCAATGAATCTCGGTAAGTCGATAGCACAAATCCGAGCGACCTCGACCGTGCTCTTCAAATTTTGTTAAGTCCCACCAATCCAACATGGCGGCTGTGCGAAATATTTCACCAGCATTCAATATCTCCGAAACTATTCCCGATATCGCCCTGGAATTTGTTACGGTGATAAAGATAACTACTAGAAGTCCACCTATGTGACTTTTGAAAAACTGGTAACCACAAAACCAACATGGCGGCCAAGCGAATTTGCGACTTTTCAATAGACGCTTCTCGCGACTTAATCAACCAAACGCAATAAAACTTGGTACAGTATATGGTTACACACATTATAATGCACCGACATCTAACTTCGTTCAATTGTGTACATAACCACAAGACGGCGGACGTGCGAAATACTTCACCGGCATTCTAAATCTCTGAAACTATTAGCGGTATCACCCTGAAATTTTGTACGGAGGTAAAGGGTAGTACTGGAAGTTCATCTATAAGACTTTCAAAATCCGGTTAACTACAAAACGAACATGGTGGCCAAGCGAATTTGAAAATTTTAAATAGACCTTTCTCGCGATTTAATGTTCCAAACGCAATGAAATCTGGTACAAGAAATGTTTATACACATTGTAATGCACCGGTATCTAATTTAGTTCAATTGTTTACATAACCTCAAGATGGCGGCAGTGTGAATTTCGAAAATTAAGTTTTTATTTCTTATGTCGTAATCATGCGATCGAAGTGAAAGTTTGAATAATGAACTTACACAATAATGTTCCTCTAATGGTGCATGACTCTATGGCCTATACATTTAACAATCCAACATGGCGACCATCAGAAATATTTAGACGGCTCTGAATATCTACAAATCTATTATAGCAATGAAACTGATTTTTTTTATGTTCATAGGGGCTATGAACTTACGTTCACATATAGGACTTTAATTAACCTGGTGATCACAAATCCAGCTTGGCGGCGACGCGAAGTATAAATATTCACATGGACGTTTCTCGCAATTTAACCATCCGAGTGCAGTGAAACTTGGTACAGTAAATCCTTATACGAATGTTAATCCACTGGCATCTAATTTATTTCAAATGTTTCCATAACCACAAGATGGCAGCAGTGCGAAATTCTAAAATCTCCTTGTTACTTCTTGTGTCCTAATCATGCGATTGAAGTTTGAATGCTACACGTACACAATAATCTCCATGTAACAGTACATAACTCTAGGACCTACATATATAAAATGCAACATGGTGACCATCCAAAATATTTAGTCGGTTCTCATTATTTACGAATCTCTTACAGCAATTAAACTGAAATTTTGTACGTTGATAGTGGCAGTTAACATAAGTAGGATATATGAAAATAGGCTGTATAGTTCTTCACGGAACTACTTGTTTTAAAATCCAAATACCAATATATCTGAAAGTATGCACACCGACAGCTTTAAATTATGCACACATATAGTACCTGACATTTTAGATTAATTTGGAGTAACTTATATACGTCAGTGCTACCAACATGATTCTAAGCCTGCTGATAAGACCAATTTTAAATACATGTAACTTCTATACAATCAGTTGGATTTCAACCAAATTTCGTATGTGCTATGTGTAATATAAGAGATATGACTATAAGTATTCTTAAGAACAATCAGGGCTGCCAACTGTTAATAAATGCTGTCTATACTTTTTTACCCTAATATCAATATATCAGAAAGTATGCAAGCCAACGGCTCTATACTTTGCACACGTATAGCACCTAACATTCTAGATTAATTTGGAGTAATTAATATAAGTCAGTGCTGCCAACATGATTCTGTGCCTGCTGATAGCTCCAATTTTAAAATACATGTAACTTCTATACTAAAAAATGGATTTCATCCAAAATTGGCACAACAAGATATAATATTTCAGATTATTTCTGATCAGCACACGCCTTTCATTGTTGCCAATATGCTTTTGCGTGTGCTGATAGATCCAATGTGTATTTCCATGTAACGTCCATTGGAATTCAACCAAATTTTGTAATCTGTACCTTAAGAGATGGAACTAAGAATATATTCAGCCATCAGGGCTGCCAACTGTATTGCTCTATTCGGCTACATTATACCAGGTATATTTCGAACTAATTAGACATTTCAATATTACCAACTTAATTTCGTTATTATTCTAGATAAGTTCATATACTATAGATTAATCATTGGCATGAATCTTAATTTTAAGAAAAGTAGGCTCTTTAGTTCGTCATGGAACTTCTTGTTTTATGTCAATACGGAAACAGCAATGTTGTCACCCAAGTACCACATATAAATAAATAAATAAATACATAAATAAATAAATTGAAAATAAAGAAATGAATGTATGAATAAAATAATAAAATGATAAATAAATAAACTGATAATCACACAATAAGTAAATAAACAAATAACTAAATATACATGACTGAATGGATGATAGATTAATAAATAGGTAAAAGAATGCATAAATGAATAAACAGGAAGTACGTAAATAAGTGAATAACTTATACATTATTAAGTAATGTTTTCTTTCACTTGTGAGCTTATATATTTCTAATACATCTAAACAGTGACAGATTCATACATTAAATAGTCCGGATATAATTAATTATAACAATTTACGACTATCGCTAAACGCTGCAATTTAGAGACGACGCCCAGTTTTAGGCAAGGTTGGCGGTAACAGCTCTGATAATTATTTAAAGTTATTGCACAGTGTAGTGTGCTGCTCGGGATATTAATTACAGCATTAAGGTACTTAAACGGGCTCTCACAGCTTAGGAGCTTGTAACTTGTATGTTAGAAATTGTTGGCTTAAGATTGTGAATTATATTCCAACTCACAACAACTCACATCTTCCTTAAGTTTCCATTTTGTGAATAATTAATTCTAATATTTACAAAGGGAAGATTTTAGATGGTATATTGACTTTCACGGCCAGTGAATAAAACTCAGCAACTTTTTTTCTAGGTTTATGCCGTGTCTTCTGCGGGGTTTCGCCTAGGACACCAAGCTGGCTTATCAGCGGACTCTTGGTGTTTCCGCCCGGATCCCCACGGAAGTAGTGACTGCGCGCTACCTCCCTTATTATTAAGTGCACCAGAATGTACGTAGGCTATTTATTTATTTATCTAGTCTATTTATTTATTTAATTATTTAGTCTATTTATTTATTTGTTTATTTATGTGGAAGAAAGAAAGTATGTCATATTCAAGAATCCAAATTTTATCAGGTAGTGCACAGAAAATTTACATTGTAATTATTTTTAAGGATACCAGGAATCAGATAAACTAACTTATTTCCATTGCAAATAAAGTTAAAGAGCAAACACAATGAACACATAGGTTAGAACAGGTCCCATATTTCGTAATAGTATAAATTATGTCTTCTTGCATTCATAATGGAGACGACCTCGTGGTGTAGCAACCTGCATTCTTGGCTGTTGCCACGGAGGTCGCGTTTGATTATCGGCTCTGTCAAGAAATTTAATTCTGATCACAGGATACACTCGACCTCGTGAGTGAAAACTGAGAAGAGGTGGGTTCGATTCCTACGTCAGCTATCCTAGAACTTTTACTTTGTGGTTTCCCACTTCCACACCAGGCAAATGTCGGGATGATCCTGATACTTTCGATTGGCTTCAACAGAAATTTACTTGTGAATTCAACCAGATAATTTTCTTGAAAACTACTGTACAGTCAAATCTTCGAGTAAGTTAAATTTTATAATTTAAAGCACTCATAATGGTTCCGTGTTGATGTGATTATACAATTTTAAAATAAGTTTATATTTCCGCCTGAATCAATACATTAATGAAAAAATTATTAAGTAAGTTGTTCTTGGATACGGTACATGTTCCAGGGACTAATGGACAATTTTCGTCCTCTTCTTCAGCCAAATATAAAGCATTAAATGAACGAAATTATGATAAGCGTAGCACTAAACTATCAAAGGTATCAGGATCATCCGACATTTGCCTGGTGTGGAAGTGAGAAACCACAAAGTAAAAGTTCAAGGATAGCTGACGTGGGAATCGAACCCACCTCTTCTCGGTATTCACTCACGAAGTCAAGTGCACCATATATATATAGGCTATATAAGTTGTTGAATTAATTGAGGTACAGATCAAATTAATGTGGTTGTTGATGGTGTGACATATGCGAAGATAGTATGCGGAAAGTCTCTGCAAAGGTTATTGAAGATGCATAAAGTAACCAGTTGTCGGTGCATTCATAGCCTTGTTTGAAGCAATAGGTAAATAGCTGGAGATAATATACGTGGTATACACCACCATTTTGTGGATAATCAATGAAGAAGATTGGCTTAAATTATCAAAATGCCAATTAATTGGCACATTAATTTAATCTGTAACATTTTTAGCCTACTTTTCACATTTTGCAACAAGAAGTTCCGTGAAGAACTATACAGCCTACTTTTCATGCCAATGATTATTCTACAGAATATGAACCTATCTAGAATAATGACGAAATTAAGTTGCTAATATCGAAATTTCCAATTAGTTCGAAATACTGTATACCTGGCATAATGTATCCTAATAGAGCACTACAGTTGGCAGCCCTGATGACTGAATATATTCTTGGTTCCATCTCTTAAGGTACAAAATACAAAATTTGGTTGAAGTCCAATGAATAGCCTGGACGTTACATGCAGTTAAACATTGGATCTAACAGCGCGCGTAAAATCATGTTGGCAACAGTGTCATGCATGTATTGGTCAGAAATAATCTGATATAATATGATCTATTGTTGTGCCAATTTTGAATGAAATCCATTAGTTAGTATAGAAGTTACATGCATTTTAAAATTGGACCTATCAGCAGGCTTAGAATCATGTTGGCAGCACTGACGTTTATTAGTTACTCCAAATTCGTCTAGAATGCCAGGTACTATACGTGTGCAAAGTTTAGAGCTATTGGCTTGCATACTTTCTGATATATTGATATTAGGGTAATAAAAATAGGGACAGCACATATTAACAGTTGGCAGCCCTGGTTGCTCCTTAGAATACGCATAGTCATATCTGTTATGGTACACATAGCACATACGAAATTTGGTTGAAATCCAAATGACAGTATGGAAGTTACATGTATTTAAAGTTGGACCTGTCAGCAGGCTTAGAATCATGTTGGTAGCACTGACGTATATAAGTTACTCCAAATTAATATAGAATGTCAGGTACTATACGTGTGCATAGTTTAAAGCTGTCGGCTTGCATATTTTCTGATATATAGGTATTTGGATAAAATAAATTAGGAGCATTTATTAACAGTTGGCAGCCCTGGTAGGTCTTAAGAATACGCTCAGTCATATCTGGTTATGTACACATACAACATACGAAATTTGGTTGAATTCCAATTGATAGTGTAGAAGTTATATGCATTTAAAAATTGGACCTATCAGGAGGCTTATAATCATTTTGGCAACACTGCCATGTTTGGCCTCCTGGAAATTAAACCGAAATATTATGATCTGTACGTGTGCCAATTTTGAAATAGCTCCCATTCATACTTTCCAAGATATCCAACATGGAGCTCAAATTTCAATTGCGATTTTTTAGCAGTTGGTAGCACTGACATCATTTTCAAATATGGCCGTGAGATATTCAGGTAAAGATCTTTACTCCTACCAAATTTTGTTTCGATTGCTGCAGCCGTTTAGGAGTTGATAGGGGGGGACACACACACAGCCAGACAGACAGACAGAAGGACAGACAGACAGACAGACAGACAGACAGACAGACAGACAGACACACATTTGCCCGATCTCATAAGTCTACTTTTTCCTCATTTTTGCAAAATGTGAAAAGTAGGCTAAAAATGAGGAAAAAGTAGACTTATGAGATTGATCCGGGAAAATGTGTATCTGTCTGTCCTTCTGTCTGTCTGTCCTTCTGTCTGTCTGGCTGTGTGTGTGTCCCCCCCTATCAACTCCTAAACGGCTGCAGCAATCAAAACCAAATTTAGTATGAGTAAAGATGTGCACCGGAATAGTTCACGTCCATATTTGAAAATGATGTCAGTGCTACCAACTGCTGAAAAAACGCACTAGAAATTTGAGCTCCATGTTGGATATCTTGCAAGGTATGCATGGGAGCTATTCCAAAATTGGCACACATGTAGATAATACTACTTCAGTTTAATTTCCAGGAGGCTAACAATAACAGTGTTGCCAAAATAATTTTAAGCCTTCTGATAAGTCCAAAGTTTAAATGCATATAACTTCTACACTATCAATTGGATTTCAACCAAATTTTGTATGTAATATCTGTACATGAACAGATATGACTGAGCGTATTCTTAAGAGCCATCAGGGCTGCCAACTGTTAATAATTGCTCTCTCTATTTTTTTTATCCAAATACCAATATATCAGAAAGTATGCAAGCCAACAGCTTTAAACTATGCACACGTATATTCTGACATTTTAGATTAATTTGGAGTAACTTATATACGTCAGTTCTACCAACATGATTATAAGCCTGCTGATAGTACCAATTTTAAATACATGTAACTTCTATACTATCAGTTGGATTTCAACCAAATTTCGTATGTGCTATGTGTACCATAACAGATATGACTATAAGTATTGTTAAGAGCAATCAGGGCTGCCAACTGTTAATAAATGCTGTCTATATTCGTTTTACCCTAATATCAATATATCAGAAAGTATGCAAGCCAACAGCTCTATACTTTGCACACGTATAGCACCTGACAT
This sequence comes from Meconema thalassinum, assembly GCA_946902985.2. Classification (NCBI taxonomy): domain Eukaryota; kingdom Metazoa; phylum Arthropoda; class Insecta; order Orthoptera; family Tettigoniidae; genus Meconema; species Meconema thalassinum. Next base: position 883,117,405 of record OX336388.2, read on the forward strand.
TCTAGATTAATTTGGAGTAATTAATACAAGGCAGTGCTGCCAACATGATTATATGCCTGCTGATATGTCCAATTTTAAAATACATGTAACTTCTATACTAACAAATGGATTTCATCCAAAATTGGCACAACAAGATATCATAATAATTCAGATTATTTCTGACCAGCACACGCATGACATTGTTGGCAACATGCTTTTACGCGTGCTGATAGATCCAGTGTCTAACTGCATGTAACGTCCATTGGACTTCAACCAAATTTTGTATTCTGTACCTTAAGAGGTGGAACTAAGAATATATTCAGTCACCAGGGCTGCCAACTGTAGTGCTCTATTAGGCTACATTATACCAGGTATATTTTGAACTAATTAGATATTTCGATATTACCAACTTAATTTCGTCAATATTCTAGATAGGTTCATATACTGTGGAATATTCATTGGCATGAAAAGTAGGCTGTATATTTCTTCACGGAACTTCTTGTTTTACTGAATAAGTTAAATTTAGTATAGATTTCATGCTTACCGGAAACCTGTATGAATGCCCTAACCTTGGTATCTTGCTCACATGGCAGAACGCATGGAATAATGGCTTTGAAACTTCACAATTTTCAGTATAATAAATGTTATATGTTATCCCTATTGAGTTACCAGTTAATACACTTCACATACAATGATAAATATGAACTCTCCATTATAAATGTCGCTCCCCGAGGAGGATTAGAAACAGCTATTTTGAAAACCTCAAATTGAAGCAGATTTTTGCTCAATTAAATACAACGGTAACCCACAAATGAAATGCATGTCCTGGAGAGCTGGATTATCAATTTTTTAATGAACACCGCAGGTAATGCTCGCTAATTCTCGTGGTTTATATGAATCTCTCATGTGGTCTGGATCATTACCCCGTTGCAAATGGGATGAATTCATAGTGTGTAAGCATTCCTACAGCTACAGTATATTCTTAAACCTTCAAATGGAATTCTACTTTAACATCTGTGATGTCACACGAAGAAAGATACTTATTCCGTCACACATGATGTTTAGGATCAGTTATTATTAAAAAAGAATAGTTTGACAACAGACTAGTACGAGGGAAATATAACAGAATTCAGTATCGTTGGCAGGATATTCTTGCAGTGCATTAGTACCATACAGGATGCAAGCAGAGAAATATCGATCTTCGTGACAACATGTGGTAGTTGGGTTGCAACAAACGATATTGGAAGGGGCTGCTGAATCCCCCGGTACCTTTATGGAAAAGTTTTGTGATACCAAATAGAATATCACACGGGACAATATTAGACTTTGATACAATATTAGCATTTTTCGAGGCTGAACCATACGGAAAGAACTGGGAGTACAGAACCTAAATGACAAACTGGAGCAAAACAGATTGAGATGGTTTGGACATGTCAAATGAATGAATGAAGTAACCGACAGTAGTTGCTACGCTGGCTAAAGCGCAGCGTTAGGTCATGGGACCAAGCTCTCTGCTGACTCGGTAGACGTGTGGGTTCGAGCCCCACCGTCGGCCGTCTTGAAATGGTTTTCCGTGGTTTCCCATTTTCAACACCAGGAAAATGCTGGGAGGGTACCTTCTGATAGGCCACGGCCGATTTCTTCCACATCCTTGCCCAGTTTCATTCATCTTCTTCCATTCCATCTCTCATCCCGACGCGCAGGTCGCCCACGGGCGTCGAATAGATAGACCTGCACTGGGTCTCGGACGAGGCCACACGACAAAAAAAAATGAATGAAGTAAGACTACCAAGACGAGCAATGGAACGACTGATGACAGGGAAGGTATGACGAAGAAGACCAAGAATGCGTTGGATGGACTCATTGGAGAATAGTAATAGAAAACGGAACCTGGATTGGATCACTGTGTCGGAAGAGGAATGGTGGAACGACAGAACAAAGTGGAGAGGAACCATATTTGCCTCCACCCAGTGTCAACTGGAAAAGGGGAAATGAAGATGATGATGATGATGATGATGATGACAATTTTAGCAAAGTGTATATCGTAATAAAGTCTTCTGGCAACAGAAAAAAGACTTCTGGATTATGTCCAGACATGAAATATTTGTAAGAAATAGTATCCAGGGTTAGAGTATAAAAGTGATGAACAGAACTACGTAAATTCAAATATGTGTCTTTAAGGGACCGAATTATGACTGTTAATCCATTTTTAATTGTAATACAGCATCTGAATTTCCGAGTATGTTTGAAAAGACGCTGTTGTTGTTGGTTCATTTAGGGGTTTTACGACAACGTGGTCATGTAGCACATTTTCACTTAGTTGTACAGGGTCAGTGTATTGTAGGGGTGGGACTGACATTTCTCAGTCAACTCGGGTCGCTGAGTGATGTCTATAGTCAAATCTGGGAGTAAGTTAAACTTAGCATAGTTTTTACTTTCACCATAAACATGTATACATTTTGGTAACCTTGGATTATAGGTTTGCACTTCAAAAACAAGAAGTTCCGTGAAGAACTATTCAGCCTACTTTTCATGCCAATTATTATTCTACAGTATATGAACCTATCTAGAATAATGACGAAATTAAGTTGGTAACATCGACATATCTAATTAGTTCAAAATATACCTGGTATAATGTAGCCTAATAGAGCACTACAGTTGGCAGCCCTGGTGACTGAATATATTCTTAGTTCCACCTCTTAAGGTACAGAATACAAAATTTGGTTGAAGTCCAATGGACGTTACATGCAGTTAGACACTGTCTATTGTCATCTATATATTTAAACACAATGCGTTTTCTTTTGTAAATCGCCAACAACTCACCAAAACGCCGTTTGAATATCTGCAATCAGTACCAGTAACTGACAACAGATGGCAGTACCTCGCCCGTATAGTTCCAGCAACTGACAACAGATGGCAGTACCTCGCCCGTATAGTTCCAGCAACTGACAACAGATGGATGCAGCATTGCATCGTTATATTTAAAACACAAGACATGGCGCGTTTTCACGTGATATTTATGAGAATTATAAAGGAGGGTAATATTTTCTAAGATGTTTCTACGATATGTATACTGTAATAGAGTTATAAAAGAAGGGAAATGTTGAAGAACATTAACTGACAGATGAATTTGTATGTTGTTTATGTACCTTAATATTTCAATTTCTTCCCAATTTTTCGGTGTCAAGTTGGTAGCGTCCTAGACTAAAAGTTATAATTATGCATCGTCGATATACTCTTCAATTATTAAAGAAAAAAGTAGTTTTCCAGGCACTCGCGCGTGTCCACAATTGCTTTCGCCATGAGAGTCACTTGGCAAACATAATTCGTTTGAAGGGCTCCGACATCGTGGTCACTCAGCCCCGTGTACTATGGTGTGTATGTGTAAACTTTTCTCTGATAACCTGTGTTATTGTGTTGGCTGCATTAATGTGTGTATTTGTAATTAAGGTGGGGCATGGCAAGGAGACGGCCGAGGCTTTAAGTTAGGAACCATCCCGGTATTTGCCTTGAATGGAAGTGGGAAACAACGGAAAACCACATCCAAGATTGTTGAGGTGGGAATCGAGCCTTCCTCTTCTTTATACCTCAAGAGACTGAATGTGCTCCGTTTTTGCCCTCAGACCAGAATTACATTTCTTGGCAGAGCAGGGAATGTAACCCGGGATCCAGGGCGATAGCCAAGAATGGGTGGGCTTCCGTGTGTTAATACGATTTTTGACATGCACGGGACATAGAATTTTAAAACTGCCTCCATTAGTGTGACTGCCGAAGTGAGTATTGAGTATAGGCCTATGCTCATTAGGGTGGAACGGTGGTATAGGGAAAAAATAGTTTTCTGTAATACCCATTCTAATAGTGATTAAAATTTGTCTTTTAGGTGAGAAGTTATTCTACAAAGTTTTATTGTGATAGAACCACATCTTGAGGTGCCGCAAAAGCCTTGAACATAATTTTTTGTCTTTAAATTTTCAAATTTTCTAGAATCGTATTTTTAGCCTACTTTCGATTTTTGCAAAAAATGAAAGTAGACTTATGAGATCAACACAGGGCGAAAAAAGTGTGTCTGTCTGTGTGTGTGTATGTGTGTGTGTGAGTCTGTGTGTGTGTGTCTGTGTGTCGGTGTGTGTGTGTGTGAGTGTGTGTACTCTGAATGTCTGTCCCCCCCCTATCAATTCGAACACGGTGAATGCGAATTGAACGAAATTTGGTACAAAGGTAGCACTAGCAAAGGACACCTCAGTGTCATGTTTTATATCGCCGCCATCTTGACGGAAACGTAATGGCGGCCACACAAATGTTCAAAGCTTAAATCAAATTACGACTAACCTAATCATCCGATCTCTACCAAATTTTGCAACAACATACCTTTATGGGGGGAGCATCCTTTGACCAAACTAATGAGTCATCAGCGTAATAGTTTGCGGATGGCGGCCATCTTTGTGTGAAAATCGATTCCCCCTATTAATTCGAACACGGTGCAACCGAATGGAACGAAATTTGGTACAGAGGTAGTACTAACAAAAGGCACCTCAGTGTCATGTTTTATATCGCCGCCATCTTGACGGAAACGTAATGGCGGCCACACAAATGTTCAAAGCTTAAATCAAATAACGATTAACCTAATCATCCGATCTCTACCAAATTTTGCAACAACATACCTTTATAGAGGGAGCATCCTTTGACCAAATAACTAGGTCATTAGCCTAATAGTTTGCGGATGGCGGCCATCTTTGTGTGAAAATCAATTTCCCCTATTAATTCAAACACGGTGAAACCAAATGGAACGAAATTTGGTACAGAGGTAGCACTAGCAAAGGGCACCTCAGTGTCATGTTTTATATCGCCGCCATCTTGACAGAAACGTAATGGCGGCCACACGAATGTTCAAAGCTTAAATCAAATTACGATTAACCTAATCATTCGATCCCTACCAAATTTTGCAACTACATACCTTTATGGAGGGAGCATCCTTTGACCAATCTAATAGGTTATTAGCCTAATAGTTTGCGGGTGGCGGCCATCTTTATGTCAAAATTGATTCCCCCTATTAATTCGAACACGGTGGAACCGAATGGAACGAAATTTGGTACAGAGGTAGCACTAGCAAAGGGCACCTCAGTGTCCGGTTTTATATCGCCACCATCTTGACTGAAACGTAATGGTGGCCACACGAATGTTCAAAGCTTAAATCAAATTACGATTAACCTAATCATCCGATCTCTACCAAATTTTGCAACTACATACCCTTATGGAGGGAGCATCCTTTGACCAATCTAATAGGTCATTCGCCTAATAGTTTGCGGATGGCGGCCATCTTTGTGTCAAAATCGATTCTCCCTATTAATTCAAACACGGTGAAACCGAATGGAACGAAATTTGGTACAGAGGTAGCACTAGCAAAGGGCACCTCAGTGTCATGTTTTATATCACCGCTATCTTGGCGGAAACGTAATCGCGGCCACCCAAATGTTAAAAGCTAAAATGTAATTACGACCAACCTAATAATCTAGTCTCTACCAAATTTTGCAACACCATATCTTTATGTGGGAAACATATTCAGACCAAACTGCAAGAACATCAGCCCAATAGTTTGCAGATGGTGGCCATGTATGTGTGCAAATCGATTCCCCCTATCAATTCAAACACGGTGAAACCGAATTGAACGAAATTTGGTACAGAGGTATTACTAGCAAAGGCACCTCATACTCATGTTTAATATCCCTATAGCACGTTGTATTTCAACAAGCTACTACAACCAACATTCAATCCTACTCCTTGAATAGGACAAAGAGTTATAACAATACCCATGCATTTAGGAGAAAGTAGGCTATATGTTCTTTACTGAACATCTTGTTTATTTTATTGATGGTTTTTTATGTTTATTATTTGAATTACATTAAAACTACTCCTAAAATAATGCAAAAGTTTAAAATTTGTTGTGCATCATCATTTTATAGGCCCACTTAGTAGGCATTAAAACATGAATAAATGAAGGTTTTTCTCAAAAAATGTACTTTTTTGACTTTGTCTTAGTAAGATAGGGGTAGGTATGATATTGTAATGATTTTTCTTTGACGAACACTTATTTGAGGCACTTAGAATGTCCCTTTCATTTTTATAATACAGTGATAATATTGAACCAAATCAGAGAGTACAAAAGGCACTTAACCTAAGCAATGAAGCCATAACCATTGAGATAAGAACACACATTTATTCAAAAAATGCAAACAATAGACATATAAAACATTATAACAAAGCTAAATGACATTCAATATTCTCAGATACATTTCAGGTAAAGTGGTTCTTTGTTTCAAATTTTGGCATCATCTTGTGTGAAGCAATTCTGGCTTTGACAAATCCATTTCTTTCTTCTAGACCACAAACACAGAGTGATGATTCTGTTACAAGCTTGATTACTCTTTCCTCTGCTTGTGTATGACAGGAAAAACGTGGGAAATCAATAGAATGCATCAGGCCATCTTCTCTTGCTTCACTTACGTACTTATGTATAGATAGAAGCTACTGTTGGCGTTGTAGCATATTTTTTGTGAGGGGGTCTGAGAAGAGGTGGAATGCTTTGCATTATCAATTGATTCAGCCAGAAACTCATCTACTGTATCATAATCTTCAGGTTGAAGCACATCAATTCCAGTCATATTGGCCGATTCTACCGGCAACTCGTTATTAGAATCATCAGATTGAGGCACCACGTTATTTTGTGTTGTATTAGCTGTCTCAGCTTCCAAATGTTGTTTGTATTTAAGCTCTTGTCGAATCACCTTTAACTTTCGATCCTCTCTCTGGCTCAAAATCTTAGTAACCGACTTATCAAGTATGCAGATACACGTTTTCCTATCAGTTCTTTGATCTACTAAAAACTATTGTTCAAGCACAGGTACTTTTTTTTGTCGTTTATACACTTACACTCTGAGAGCAACTTGCACTTGCAAGATGCTATATCAAAAAGACTCTTACTTTTATTTAAAAATTTGTCTACAGCTAAATCTAAATTTTCTGTGCCTCTTCTTTCCTTTGATCTCAATATATTTCTATACTTGTCATGATATGCCTTTCCCAGTTGCAACATACGGGTACGAGACTCTGTAGGAATTGATGCTTTAACCCAAACATTTTCAACTTTCTCCTTTAGAATATCTAATATCTCACTCACCGTTGGCTCTTTTGTTGATATATCTCGTTTCAACTCATGTCGAATATAAAGGTAATTCTTCATGACATCATCATAGGTTGGTAAATAAGTATCACTCAATACTTTAGGATGACCGAAAATGGGACATTCCCACTGAAGTCTAGTCTGAACTCGCTTTGGCAATATCTCGGCCATCTCATTAACAAAAGGCTTGTAAGTATTATGCAAATACACTAAAGGTCTATTAACAAATTATTTACTGACACTACCAACACGATCAAAATTAATCATTCACAACTTGCACTTCACATCAACTACTTGTGTCTCACACCAACACTTGGACTGGACTGACCTCTGAGGCATAGAGAGACAAGTCGCGACATGAAACGGTACACTCCCCCTCCCACCTACTTGCTGCAGACAAGCAGTAATACTCTCCCCCCTCCACTATTCCCGCGCATACTATGTCACCAACTATTATCACATTGATCAGCTGTTAGCTAGTGCATCTTAGTCACCTAAAACTGCCATTTTTAAGCAGAAATTGATAAATATAACAATATTTTTTACCGATCCAAATGTAATGAAATTTCGTAAATATCACTAAAAAAATCACAAATTCTAACCCTTTGCGGCACCTCTTACCCTACTCCAATCGTATTCAAACTTTACAATTGATTTATTAATAGCAAAAGGCAACTTTTTATCACTATTACGTATTGAAATTGAAAGCAATATTTTTTCGTTCCACCCTAATGCTCATTCCAGTAGTTGGCGAAGTGTTTCTATGCTCCCTGCAAAATGTACTGCCATAACCTATAACAGGTGATTGAAATTGCTGATTTAGAGCAGTTTCGTACTGTTTATATCGAAATGAAGAACGTCATTCTAAGCTGCATTTTCAAGCTATTGTAAAAAAATTCGCTGGCAGGAAAAATTAAAAGAATTTAATTATAGGCGATCAGTCTCATCGCATTCTCCTCACCAACCAACTTGAGTATGAAAGTATCTGGACGGTCATGTTGAGCTTCATTGTATAATATATTGTTTAATGATTATTTGTTTAGAGTACTGAGTCTAACTACCCAGTTGATTTCGGCAATGGAAGTATTATTTGCCATTTAATATTTATCGGCTCCGTTATTTCAGGACATTATAGTGTTATCGATTAATACGAAGCCACTACCGGGTGAGTTAGCCGTGGTGGTTACAGCATGACTGATGGCAGTCGCTCACATCCGGGAGGCGAGGAGGTTCGAATCCCCCCGCCGGCAACCTTGAAGATGGTCTTCTGTGTTTTCCCATCTTCCTTCCAGGCAAATGCCGGGGTTGGTCCCTAACTATAGGCCACAGCCGCTACCTTCCAACTCCTCGTCCTTACATTCCAACTTCCCTCCTTCCCTCCCCAACGGTACTTGTAGCTCACCCATTGGGTGTCCGTCTCGAAGCAGCTACAAAAAACTGGCGAGCCGAACATGTCCTCGGACACTCCCGGCCCAAAAAAAGCCATACGCTAAAAAAAAAAAAAAAAAAAAACGAAGCCACTTTTAAAATCAAGTATAAATAGACCATTTCAAAAACAATTCCAAATATTATGCAGTACAGTGTAAGGTCCTTGACGATCAAATGTAAACATTGTTCTACATTGTATTTCTCTTGCGTAAAATCTACGCGTGGTTACTTTGGCCTTTACTGTTGTGATGGTAAAATTGATCTGCTGGAATATAAAATATTTGACAGGTTGCAACAATGTAATGATATTAATTTAAAAGTTATTGAACTTATTATATTAAATAGTTCAAACACATACATCATCGTTAACAGATTAGATACTGAAGATGAAAGCCAGCTACTTCATTTCCCTATTATAGAATTCTTCAATTCGTTGGAATGAAGTGATTCGCCTCCACATACTCCGAACATTTGAGCCATTATGCTCCTTAGAAATCTGTTCGTTTCCCAAGGACTCCTATATGGAAACATATTAGTTGTAGGAAATTGTAAGAAATTGCTTGGATTCGGATGTAATAGGTGCAGTAATATTACGCAGAGAGCTCAAATCCTACGATTTGACTTATCACCTCCCGATAAAACACTTACATGTACAGTACATTTCCTTTTAATAGGCAACAATTTCCTATTCGCTCGGCATGCTTTATCACAATCAATAAAGCTCAAGGAGAATCTCTGGAACGTATTGGTCTATTTACCTCACGTTTTCAGTCATGACCAGCATTATGTTGCAATATTTAGAGTGCTACCTTTTGACGCCCTTAAAATCGAAATAGTGCCAAAAATAATCGTACAAAGAATGTAACTTATATAAGAAGCTTCTTCAGTAAATATTTTCTTAGCCATTGTCCGTCATGTTTTGACGGGTTTCAACTAGTTAAATATTTAAATTGGTTGATTCTGAGGAATGTTATGAGTGCCAAATCGAATATTAAAAATAATTATGTAAACTTAACCGAGACCGTCCGGCCATTCTATCCGGTCAATTTCCTTCATTCTTTTTTAATTGAAAGGTATTCATGCACGGATTTGTTATCAAGTATTACAAATCACTTAACTTCCGCCTTCCTCAAATTCTTTGATTTCATTAACTTTTTCCAACATTTTTTTCTCTTTGAAGCAATAAAAATGATAGTTTGTCTGTTTTTTCTGAATTTCCACGTAAATTTGAGTTATTAAGGCGTTTCAGACTGGTATATGACGGTTGCGCGCAAAAACAAAATTTTTGTCTGTCTGTCTGTTTGTTTGTTTGTATGTTTGACTGTGTACAAATTTGCACGCGCATCACTCGAGAACGGCTCAGTGGATCAACGTAAAATTTGGTACAGATGTCCATCAGAGGCACGAAAGTAATCATTGATGTAACTCTTCTCCATACCTCTCATAAAAGAGGGCTACCCCCTTAAAATGCATGCTGAAAAGGGCGTAGAAAGACGAGACAAAGCGTCTCAATGTCAGAAACAAAACTCGAAGCCCTACGGACCCCGAAAACATGTTAAGGTCCTAAAACCAATAGTTATTGAGATATACCCAGAAAACTAATTTCATTTCTTAAGCTATTGAACGAATGCAAGCCGGTAACCATGGCAACACAATCTCTGAAGTCCATCCATTTCTGTCAGACGCAATGCCATTCCATTTATTACATTACAGTGAACGTTTGCAAACGGCTATAAGGTTATCACGGAACCAACTTAAGCTGTAAAATTCACCAATACTTATATAATGCGCTCAAGGGGGTCAAGGGGTACTCTTGGATTTTTAGCCTATTTTCAATTTTGAAAAAAATAGTCTCATAGGATCACCTTTTGTCCGTGTGTGTGTGTGTGTGTGTGTCCCTCTAGTAACTTCTAAATGGCTGGAGCGATTTCAATGAAACTCGGTAAGTTCATAGCACAATTCCGGACGACCCCGACCATGCCCTTCAAATTTTATTACGTCTCACCAATCTAACATGGCGGCAGTGCGAAATATTTCACCTGCATTCAATATCTCCGAAACTATTCCCGATATCACCCTGGAATTTTTACGGTGATAAAGAGAACTACGAGAAGTTCGCTTATGTGACTTTTGAAAAACCGGTACCTAGAAAACCATCATGGCGGCTACGCGAAATTGCGACATTTAAATAGACGTTTTTCGCGATTTAACCAACCAAACGCAATTAAACTTGGTACAGTATATGTTTATACACATTCTAATGCACCGACATCTAACTTTGTTCAATTGTTTACATAACCTCAATATGGCGGCTGTGCGAAATATTTCACCGGCATTCTATATCTCTGAAACTATTAGCGGTATCACCCTAAAATTTTGTACGGAGATAAAGGGCACTACTGGAAATTCATCTATAAGACTTTCAAAAACCGGTTAACTACAAAACGAACATGGCGGAAAAGCGAGTTTGAAATTTTTAAATAGACCTTTCTCGCGATTTAATGTTCCAAACGCAATGAAATCTGGTACAGGAAATGTTTATGCACATTGTAATGCACTGGTATCTACTTTAGTTCAACTGTTTACATAACCTCAAGATGGCGGCTGTGCGAATTTTAAAATTAAGTTTTTATTTCTTGTTTCGTAATCATGCGATCGAAGTGAAAGTTTGGATAATGAACCTACGCAAACATTTTCCTTTAATGGTACACGACTCTATGGCCCATACATTTAACAATCCAACATGGCGACCATCCGAAATATTAAGACGGCTCTGAATATCTACGAATCTATTATAGCAATCAAACTGTTTTTTATTATCATAGAGGCTATGAACTTAAGTTCACCTATAGGACTTTAAATAACCTGGTGATCACAAATCCAACATTGCGGCGAAGCGAAGTTTAAATATTAACATGGAGGTTTCTCGCAATTTAACCATCCGAGTGCAGTGAAACTCGGTACAGTAAATCCTTATAGGAATGTTAATCCACTGGCATCAAATTTATTTCAATTGTTTCCATAACCACAAGATGGCAGCAGTGGGAAATTTTAAAATCTCCTTGTTACTTCTCGTGTCCTGATCATGCGATAGAAGTTTGAATGCTACACGTACACAATAATATTCATATAACAGTACATAACTCTAGGACCTACATATATAAAATCCAACATGGTGACCATCTGAAATATTTAATCGGTCCTCAATATCTACGAATCTATTACAGCAATCAAACTGAACTTTTGTATGTTGATAGAGGCAATTAACATAAGTAGGATATATGAAAATAGCCTGTATAGTTCTTCACGGAACTTCTTGTTTCACATGATTTACTCGGGTGGGTGTGGTACTAAAGGTCTATTATATCTCTATCCCTATATTATTAAATTATTATTACACCAGCTCTATCCCCCCTTACCCTTTAAATAAACCAAAATAATAATAACTAGTTGAAACCCGTCAATACATGACGGCCAATAAGAAAATATTTACTGAAGAATTTTATTATATACGTTCTTTGTACAATTATTTTTTGGTACTATTGAAGCTTGAAGGGCGTCAAAAGATTGCACTCTAGACATTGCAACATACTGCTGGCCATGATTGAAAACTTGATGAGGCAAATTGAGACCTATACGTTCCAGAGTTCCCCCTTGAGCTTTATTGATTGTGATAAAGTATGCCAAGCGAATCGGAAAGAAAATGATTGTTTTATCCGGTGGTGTTAAATCAAGTCGAAGGATTAGACCTTTCTGCCTAATTTTAACTGCACTTATTTCCAAATCCAAGCATTTTCATGCATATTTCATATAATTAATATGGAATCAAGTCGAAGGGTTAGATCTCTCAGCCTAATTTTAACTGCACTTATTATTTCCAAAATCAAGCAATTTTCGTACATATTTCTTATAATTAATATGGTACCATTTAGATGCCCTTAGGAAACTTCAGATTTCTCAGGAGCATATCTATGGGTCAATCGTTTGGAGTATGTGGAAGCAAATCACTTAATTCCAAGGAATTCAAGAATTCTGAGGAGTCTAATATATACAACTGGCCGCAGGAACCGTCGCTTATAATTTTGGAATATACATTAACGAAGTTCTCTCTTAAATTCCTTGAGATATCATTTCTAGTGAAAAATTGTTGCAGTCTGTCAAATATTTTATATTTAGGAAGATTAATTTTGCCATTACAACACCAAAGGTCAAAGTAACCAGGCGTAGATTTCTCGCTACAGAAATACAGTGCAGAACAATGTTTACATTTGTTCGTCAAGGACCATACACTGTACGGCATAATATCTGGAATTGTTTCTGAAATGGCATTTTTATATTAGATTTTAAAAGTGGCTTCGTATTTTCTACGATTTCCCACTTTTTTTGTGGCTAATGTTCTTTTTCGTCAAATGGGTATATTTATTGCAGCATTTCTCTCCAAATTAACGTCATATTCAATAACACTATAGTGGCCTGCATCAACGCAGCCGCCAAATATTCAGTGGCAAATAATACTTCCATTGCCAAAATCAACAGCGTGGTTAGACTCATTGTTATGTACTCTAAACAAATAATCAATAAACAATAATATTCACGTATACAATGAAGTTCAGATACTTTCATTCTCAAGTTTGTTGCTGATGAGAATGCGATGATACTGATCGCCAATAATAAAATCCTTATAATTATTCATGCCAGCAACAATTTTTGCAATTTGCTTGCAAACGCAGCTCAGGATAACGTCCTGCATTATGGAATAAACAGTACGAAACTGCTCTAAATAAGCAATTTCCATCACCTGATGTAGGTACAATCCCTTGCATTTTCATGACAGTAAATTAAGCAAGGGAGCATACTTCGCCAACTACTGGAATGAGCATACTCACTTCGACAGCCACCGTAATGGAGGGAGTTTAAGAGTTAGACTATATGCTCAGTGCTTGTCAAAAATCGTATTAACACAGGGAAGCCCAATCTGAAGGCTACATTCTCAGCTATCGCCCCGGATTCCAGGTTCGATCCCTGGTTTGCCAAGAAATTTACTTCTGGTCTGAGGGCTGGAACGGGGCACACTCTTGAGGCAAAACTCGGGAGAGCAAGGTTACATTCCTATCTCAACAATCTGGGATGTGACTTTCCGTGGTTTGCCACGTCCACTGCAGGTAAATACAGGGATAGTTCGTAACTTAAAGCCTCGGTCGTCAATTCCCCATTCCCCACTTGAATTACAAATGCACACATCAGTACAGCCATCACAATAACACAGGTTATCAGAGAAAATTTTACACACACACACACACCAAAGTAGACGGGGCTGAGCGACCACGATGTCGGAGTCCATCAAATGAATTATATTCGTCAATTGTCTCTCATGGAGAAAGCGATTGTGGCCATCTTTTATTTAATAATTTAAAAGTATATGGCAATGTAAATCGTGGAGAATTCCTTACTGTACGGGAATAACGAAAGTAAAATATGTTAAGACGGTGAATTGCCAATAGCCAGAAAGAATAATTAGGAAATAAAAATACATGTCTGAGGTGAGACGCCTTCGACTATGCAAAATTCATTCCTGGGTTCGCAATGTTACCCCTGAGCTACCCAGTCAACAGACTTCTAAACCAATATTAAGTTACTTAAACAACAAACGAACTCAAACGCCTGTTGAAGTTCTTCTATCCCCTCTTTTTAATTCTCAAAAACAAAGATCACACTACGATACGGTGAATCCTTTATCCGCCATTTTTCTAGAACTGTAATTCTGGTCTGAGGGCTGGAACGGGGCGCACTCTTGAGGCAAAACTAAGAAGGGCAAGGTTCGATTCCCATCTCAACAATCTGGGATTTGGTTTACCGTGGTTTGCCACTTCCACTGCAGGTGTAATTCTGGTCTGAGGGCTGGAACGGGGCGCACTCTTGAGGCAAAACTAAGTAGGGCAAGGTTCTATTCCCATCTCAACAATCTGGGATGTGGTTTTCCGTGGTTTACCACTTCCACTGCAGGTAAATACCAGGATAGTTCCTAACTTAAAGCCTCGGTCGCCAATTTCCCATTCCCCACTTTAATTACAAATGCACACATCAGTACAGCCATCACAATAACACAGGTTATCAGAGAAAATTTGACACACACACCAAAGTAGACGGGGCTGAGTGACCACGATGTCTGAGTCCAACAAATGAATTATGTTCGTCAATTGTCTCTCATGGCGAAAGCGATTGTGGCCATCTTTTATTTAATAATTTAAAAGTATATGGCAATGTAAATCGTGGAGAATTCCTTACTTTATGGGAATAATAAAAGTAAAATATGTTAAGACAATGAATTACCAATAGCCAGAAAGAATAATTGAGAAATAAAAATATGTGTCGGAGGTGGGATTCGAACTGCTTCCATTGCGCGATGTATAAATTAAGAGTTCTGAACTCTACCGCCTGAGCTACCGAATCACTGGTAAAAGAGTGCAATATTAAGGTACTTAAAGAACATTCGCTCTCAACAGTCTGTATAAGTTCTTCTACATTTCCCGTTTTTTATAATATTCTATTCCTGTTTATATCGTGTAAACTTCATAATCAGTATTCCCCTCCTTTATTATAATTCTTATAAATAACTATTGCATTAATACGCGGTGGACATCCGCCATGTCTGTCATTAACCAAGATGATTCTGCGCATGCGCTTGAACCAATAATTTTGCAGTTTTGTTTATAAATTTAAAAATATGTCGTAACATATTTGTTTATTTTAAAGACACTCTGCAAATCTACAGGCCTACAGCTTTCGACAGATAGCTCTGTGAAGTGAATCGGTTCTACCGTTCCTACAATCTCGCGGTAACAAAAATCAGCTTAGTGTTTTAAATATATAGATAATAATAATAAAATTAGCATATCAAAAATATAATTTAGAACACACAGAAACTGCCCTAATTTATGTGACTCGATAGGCCAGCTGAGTTCACAGCAAAAAACCTAGGAGTGAATGTTCCTATTTTCGTGATATTCAAGTACATCCTGATTTAATTTAGGATAAGAGGTCAGGCGGGACGAACCTAATTCAAGACCAGCTTGTTGAATGGAAGGCTGGACGTACACAGAAAGGCCGACAATTTTAATTTTAATGCTGAAAGAAACAGGAATAATCTTCCTACTGACTGCCAGCATTAAATAAAAAACAACATCCAAATATTAAAGTATAATAAAAATCTAGAAGTGATACAATTTAATTACAACTAAAACCCTTAACCGCTTAACCTAATATTTAAAAGGCAATACAGAATTTAGTTTCATACAATAATGTTAATAAAATAAAATCAGTCATTGCCCAGTCGGCAAAATTTCATTTCCCAATTAAACGATTAATAGAATTACAGAACAGTGAGTAGTATCATCCGCAAAGATAAAGGAAATATAACAACATGAAATTCAGGACCGGTGCCATTTCACAAACAAATTGCACAAAGCAACAAACGTGTTCCTTAGGGAACGAAAGCGTCCAACAAGCTTCATAGTCCAGCACTGACTGTCCTTGGAAGCCTATCTGACTAAAGTTAAATCCACGAGGTTCCCACCTAGCTAACAGGAAATAGGACAATGAATAACCCACCCTGCAGTAAACTACATATAACAGTATGACCAAATTATACAAGCCCTTCCAAAATATTACATACTAATATACTAAATAAAAAATGTAAGTCTGTATCTAGCTATGAATATGGTCCATACGACACATGGCCTCGAAATCACATTACCAAAATATCTTGCAGTCAAAGTTTGTATTCATTAAAGAAAAGTTTCTTTCAGTTGCCCCTTGTATTAAGTTAAGATTGTACCACCTGGTGTCTTCCAGCCCTCCGAGGAAACTGCCCAATGAGTTTCCCCGGAGGCAATTGCTTGTGAGTCTAGTTGTCAGCAAGGTTCTTCACACACTGTCTCTGGAGTCACAGGCCGCAACCCTTGAGCCCAATGCACACCCACCACACTACTCCAGTCATACCAACGTGACTAGTGGTGCAAACGTGCCAAACAAAGCCAGAGTCCAAGGTTTACAATTGGTACCTCAAATATCACCCCACACAGTTAGTGCGTAGAATCTTCCCAGGAGTTGAGATGTTTCACAAGGTTCTTGCAAAATATTTTCTTAGAACAAGGGTTTGGTCAAATGTAGTTGACAGGGAGTGTTCACATCTCCAATGTTCACAGATACAAAGCTTGATATATCTCCCTCGACAAGTTTCCATTAGCGATAATACTTTAAGTGGCAGGACACACAAAGGGTAGAATTCCTGGCAGAAAAGGGCTTGGCGAACCCACTTCACCAACAGAACATAGTGGTGCAGGAACAAGGGCGAAAGGAATTCCCAGAAGAGGCTTGGTGTATGCTCCCATGATAGTTAGTCCGGTCACACCAGGAGTTCTTACTGCGTCTCGAAGATATAGATGTGTATGTACCGATTTACTACAGCCCTCTCCTCCAAAGGAAGACGATGGGGAGATGAAAAGCAGGGTGATGGTGTCCAGCTGGTCTCTTGGCAGATGAAGAGGCTACTCCAATCTCCGCCAGCAGACCTTGAAGTAGATCTCCTCGGGCAGAATGATGCCATGGGACCTAGATGGTACCTCCAAACTGGGCCCAGATTGGTAGTACACGTCCCACATTGTGACAACTGAAACACACATCAAAACAGCAGCGTATGGTCCAAATACAGTTCCCTTAGAGGGAACGAGTGTTCCAGGCCAGCCAACCAGCCCTAAACAACTTTAGTCTTCCCAGGAAGGATAAAAAAAACATCACACGAATCATTAGTGTGCCATCGAAATTCACTTAAGAGTTCTCCAAGTCACACACAGGGTACTTAAGGCTTCAAACAAGGTTCTGCGCAGAGATATGGCTTCCAGGGCATAATGAAAGGTCCCCTGAAGTATTAAAATCACACGAAAGGGCAACCAACTGCACGATGAGACTGACGTTAACAAGTTTAATAAGAAGGTTCACTACAATACTTAGCATGAATAACCAAAATTTGACTACGGCATACAGAACCCACAGTTTTTACAGAATACGCAACTCAAAGGCACCTACAAATTTGCCCACCGAAAATTTTAAACAATTTTTCAAAATGAATTTACTTTAACCAAACCGAAGGACCTTTTCTCTGTGACTTCACGAAATCAGGACTGCACGTAACTATTCCCAAAATTCACAATGACAATTACATTAATATGCCGCACGGGGCATTCCATCAAAACTTCATTTATTATACCGCCCATGGTATTGCTCAAGTTAACACATTACAAATTACCTACCGCACCGAAAGCATCACACAGAGCTCGTTTTGATATGCACACAAACACAAAATTACATGTCTTGCTCAATTTCACTTGCTCCTGAATCGCACTGCCCTCAGTGGCCTCCAAGGGCAGGAGGAACAGACCACAACATCCTATCACACAAGCATACTAGCAGCAAGACGAACAAATAAGGAAAAACCCACGTCACTCACATAATTCACACACATTCACACTCCCGGCACCTGGGCTGAGAACTGAACCCAAGGCCAAGGACTCATACAAGGTGGAGGACTGGCTCTGCAGAACGATTCACACTAAAATATAAGACCCTCAATTCCATCGGACTGTCACCCCGATATTTCTCCCACTCCATAACTGCCTACGGGCACTGATCCCGGCGACAACACAAAGACATTATTACTCATTCATACTGCAACTTGCGAACCAGGAAAACAGCACGGAGACTGCAGTTCACAAGCCTGACATGAATTATAAAAACAGTATGCACTGTCATTCACGCACTACACATAAATCCCCCTGTCCTTCATACGACAGGTCCTCTCCCTTACGAACGCGGGAGGAACATTTACTCTTGTGCCACCAAACCCTGGCCATCAAGACGTAAATCAGCTCGGTACCTGAGCTCTCCCTCCGGATCAATACATGACTCGATGGAGGGTACTTAACATCTTCCTACCAAAGGCACGCCGCCTCAGAAGATGACAGTACAACACCTTACACATAACATAGATATACATACGACATACCTAAATTATCCCTCTGGTCCAAACACGACCCCTCAGAGGGTACTTAACATCTTTCCCCCACAAAGGCCTCAGAAGATGACAGTACAACACTTTACAAATACACCGAGATATACACACGACACACCTGAACTATCCCTCTGGTCCAAACACGACCCCACAGAGGGTACTTAACATCTTCCCCCACAAAGGCACGCCGCCTCAGAAGATGACAGTACAACACATTACCAAACATAAATACACATTCGACACAAGGTAGGGCACTCACCAACGTCATCCGTACGGCCACCAAGTGTCACACACACCCTAGTGCACGCGGCTCACCTTCCAATCACACAACACAGTCAACCAAAACCCCAAAAATGTCGCTAAATAGCGTTACCACAGACCACAGACATCTCTAACTAACAACGTGTGTCACCTACTATTAATGTTCATCATCCAAGTACAACTTCCTCGACTAACATCACGTGTCTGTATCTCACAAAATACTAACGCCGATAAAATCTCTCCCAGAATACCAAAACTAATTTGTTCAGAATTACAAGTCACAGAAATGACCGATGTTACATTTAAAAAGGCACGAAGCAATTAAAATCTTCAAAATAAGTCCATAAATCCAGCTCGCACCAACCACATTGGAACCTCTCATACCCAAAAAAACTGCCAAGCTATCAACACACTATTACTCAGAGAATTTAAATTTATTTACCACAAAAGATGACACTACTCCAGTAGCCTCCCCAGGACACTGACTGACACTACGGCTCACAATCGATCAGAACATCTGGTGGCAACAGCCGAACTCACACACACCCAAGATGACGGGGCTACACAAAATTTTAACGAACCCAGAACTTTTCAGAGTTGAGACTACAACAGAAACGCTAGCGGTCTAACAGATCAAGGCTGCAGGTTATAAATAACTAACCAACTAATGCACCGAAGCACCCTCAAGCGAATACTCCAGAATCAAAATATCAAAATATGCCCGAACGCCTACAACAGCTGATTGTAAAGTGAACACACACCCAAACTAACGGAGTCTACATGAAATCTCATGAACCTACAACCCTTCAGAATGTGACCACAATAGAATAACCTAGCCGCCTAACAGCAAGAGCTGCAAGTTATGAATAACTAATGAACCAGCCTACCCAATGCAATCCCAAACGAAACACTGCAACCTCAAAAAGCCTCAAAATCAGACTAGCGAACACAGCAGCTGACATACAACGACAGCTCAGCATGCCACCGCAGGATCATCTCCCTAAAGGAAAACTTTCACCAACCGAACTACCAAATAATTTTTTACTACCAAAAATCAACAAGTATTCCCAGAGCTAGCAACTTCATCACTGTAACTCGAACACAGGACTCCAGTTCCTAGCATTCATCCATCACACATCACACATCCTTCTCAAACATCTCATTATAAGATTTAACCACCCACGACAATAACCCGTTACATTCAAGTATGCAAATTAGCAGTCATACAGATATCATGAACCTAAACTAATGGTATTGCGGACTCTTACCAAGGGGGCCTCCGTAGAGGTCTTTTAACCCCGACTCCCCACTGACTGAGCGGCCTCAACTACCCAAAAAAATGCCTGTCACCGAGATAACGAAGTCCAATACCTTCAGTCACTCGACTCGGACAAATACTATATACACCCTGCCCAGAGCCAACCAAACTGGTACTCACACCCCAAATTAATTGAACTCCTGACAGTAGATCCTCGTACGAAGCACATCTGCATAATAGGTCCAGTTCAAAATGCAACTAATACAACTAATATAAATAACAATCGACCTTACGTTAATGGCAATTAGGCCTCAATTTACACCCACCCTAATTCAAATTGCAAACTTACATCAATTCATTCACACATGACTAATTCATTCAATCAACAGGATCAAAAAAACTTGAAGGATTACAGAAGAAGAAAAAAATTGACGTCAAAGGAAAACCAGTTCGATCCCTAGTCAGGACAGCAATTAAAATCGCATCACACACCCTCTTACATCCTGAACACAATCAATTACAGAAATACATTCATACCTCCACCAGACACACAGGCTCCCTTCCCTGAACAATTCTAAATTCCCCATTTACACCAGTATGTTAGTATTCGGATCGTCAAGACACTATAACGCCAACGGAGTTTCAACTCACGTGAGGACCTGATAAAACAACCCGTAGTTGTAGCCCAGAAATCACAGTTCGCCTTACATCGTAGAAATGCGTCCGAAACGGAAGACACGAATCGGGAGAAAATTATTTATTTTCACCCTAAATGAGATGGGACCTGAAGGTTAATGCCTCCCAGAACAATCCCACTTAGTTGCCTCCCAGAACAATCCCACTTAGTAAGTCACTCAACGAAACACACACTAAGATACGGAATATTAAAGCAATCACAACTACTTGACCAATTTAGATGACAACCTAACCTTAAAATCCCATGTCACAACAAGACAATTTACTCTCCCCCCAATTACTAAGCAAACTTAAACATAAATCAAACATACATAAACACTCACCTGATTCACTTATACTGAATTAGCACACACGCAATTCGACATTTAACATCATTCAAAACACAATTACCGAACGCACATTTAGACAGCAATGCGACCATTCCCCAGAATTAATTTAATGCAGAATAAGTTGACAACACCGAATTTTAATACTCTCACGGTCAAATTTAATTTAACAGAACTACCAACAGCGAAATAATTAACCTCCGGCTAAAGAAATGACAACAAAACTTGAAATGTTTGGCCTAACGAACAGCTGACAACTACCAATTATACCTCACACGTATTATGCACAGCGAATCGCAGAACTTCACATCTCGAGCCTTACGTCACTAATAATTATGAAAAACAATTACAGATTTACCCCAAGGAACCTGCTGATGATAAATCCACACGCAATTCACATTTTTACTGACATCAGTTATATGAAAATAATAACTTCTCCACAGTCGCCGGCCATGATAGTTCAAAATCACTACGTGATTCAACAGGCGTACACTCAAGGCACGTCAAAACAGACACTAAGTTATTCTTACTGGAAATACAATCTCGTCAATTTCAGACTATTGTCAAGAGAATTTTAAACGTCAATAACTTAAATTTTACCAAAACTACTTCCAATCAGACAACCATTTTATTCTTTCCAAACTTGTGACACAATTAAGTCAAAACAACACTTCCCGAGGTGTACTTTTAGCACAGGCGCAGTAAAATTGAGCTGGACTATTACTCACAAGAAACAGAATGAATTTACAACCACCCCAAAACCATACAAACAGCATATCAAAACTCACCACGTGCGAAATTCTTTCAGCCGGTCGTTCCATCAATCTGGCAACGCAGCTCCGCCATTACTCCCTCAGCAGTTCTGAATTTCGTTCAGCGCACTCTGACTGTCAATTACAGTACTCGTGATCTTCTCGTCTGACAGCTGACGATAGAATTGCTCATTTGGTCTCCGGTGTACACAGCAAGTTATTTTACATGAAATCAAATCACAACAGATATTAGGTTCAGCTCTAATTACTAGCCTACCTATTGGAAAGAGGAAAAATTAGTAAGGAGGACCCAATCTACGTTAATAACTGATTTTAAAATTTTAATTAATTAATGCAATCAGTCAGCAGGAAAGATTATTTGCTAATGGCAAGATCCCAGAAACAACCATGATCTCTGCTACCAACTACACCAGCTCTATCCCCCCTTACTCTTTAAATAAACCAAAATAATAATAATAATAATAATAAAATTAGCATATAAAAATATAATTTAGAACACACAGAAACTGCCCTAATTTAAGTGACTCGATAGGCCAGCTGAGTTCACAGCAAAAAACCTAGGAGTGAATGTTCCTATTTTCGTGATATTCAAGAACATCCTGATTTAATTTAGGAAAAGAGATCAGGCGGGCCGAACCTAATTCAAGACCAGCTTGTTGAATGGAAGGCTGGACGTACACAGAAAGGCCGACAATTTTAATCTTGCCACTCATGGTGAAGGAAACAGGAATAATCTTCCTACTGACTGCCATCATTAAATAAAAAACAACATCCAAATATTAAAGTATAATAACAATCTAGAAGTGATACAATTAAATTACAACTAAAACCCTTAACCGCTTAACCTAATATTTAGAAGGCAATACAGAATTTAGTTTCAGACAATACTGTAAAAAAAACAGTCATTGCCCAGTCGGCAAAATTTCATTTCCCAATCAAACGATTAATAGAATTACAGAACAGTGAGTAGTATCACCCGCAAAGATGATGGAAATATAACAACATGAAATTCAGGACCGGTGCCATTTCACAAACAAATTGCACAAAGCAACAAACGTGTTCCTTAGGGAACGAAAGCGTCCAACAAGCTTCATAGTCCAGCACTGACTGTCCTTGGAAGCCAATCTGACTAAAGTTAAATCCACGAGGTTCCCACCCAGCTAACAGGAAATAGGACAATGAATAACCCACCCTGCAGAAAACTACATATAACAGTATGACCAAATTATACAAGCACTTCCAAAATATTACATACTAATATACTAAATAAAAAATGTCAGTCTGTATCTAGCTATGAATATGGTCCATACGACACATGGCCTCGAAATCACATTACCAAAATATCTTGCAGTCAAAGTTTGTATTCATTAAAGAAAAGTTTCTTTCAGTTGCCCCTTGTATTAAGTTAAGATTGTACCACCTGGTGTCTTCCAGCCCTCCGAGGAAACTGCCCAATGAGTTTCCCCGGAGGCAATTGCTTGTGAGTCTAGTTGTCAGCAAGGTTCTTCACACACTGTCTCTGGAGTCACAGGCCGCAACCCTCGAGCCCAATGCACACCCACCACACTACTCCAGTCATACCAACGTGACTAGTGGTGCAAACGTGCCAAAGCAAAGCCAGAGTCCAAGGTTTACAATTGGTACCTCGAATATCACCCCACACAGTTAGTGCGTAGAATCTTCCCAGGAGTTGAGATGTTTCACAAGGTTCTTGCAAAATATTTTCTTAGAACAAGGGTTTGGCCAAATGTAGTTGACAGGGGGTGTCCACATCTCAAATGTTCACAGATACAAAGCTTGATATATCTCCCTCGACAAGTTTCCATTAGCGATAATACTTTAAGTGGCAGGACACACAAAGGGTAGAATTCCTGGCAGAAAAGGGCTTGGCGAACCCACTTCACCAACAGAACATAGTGGTGCAGGAAAAAGGGCGAAAGGAATTCCCAGAAGAGGCTTGGTGTATGCTCCCATGATAGTTAGTCCGGTCACAACTGGAGTTCTTACTGCGTCTCGAAGATATAGATATATATGTACTGATTTACAAAATCGGTACAATTATTATGATTATTATTATATTATGGCGTTCAAAAGGCGAAACAAAACTCATTTTCAACCCCTCGGTGGCTCGGAGGCTACTATGTTTTAAGGCACTAAAACCACGTTTCTGAGATATTCCCAGAAAACTAATTTCATTCAATAAACTAATAAATAGATGACGAGTAAAGAAGAAGACAAAATCCGGAGCTATATAGATATACTGAGAAAATCACAGATGTGGCCTGGAAGAGACGTCTGGCTTTCTACGAACATATCTCATGGATGAACCCAACAAGACTAACCAACCGGCTTCTCAACTACTGGGAGAATTGATAGAGCGTGACATCGTCGCTAACAGTAGTTAGTTAACAAGGATATCCAAGAACTGAAGAAAATGAAAAGTGATATTAGATGCCGATCACATCTCAGAATGATACATAAACAGAAGAGTTAGCAGGACAGACCATCCTGTAAGAAAACCGGCATCATCTGGACAACAGAGGGAAAGGAGAAACATAGCCAGATAAAGCGCGAATGTTGGGCAAATATCAAGTCCCTCTCCAATCCAAAAAGTTGAACGTCGTGGACCTTAGCTGGCCCATCCGAAAGAAGAAGAACAAGAAGAAACTAATGAAGTAATGCAAGCCGGTAACCATGACAACAGTAGGCCTATCACAAGAGGTGATATCCAACTTTCCATCTATTTCTGTAAGAAGCAATGCCACTCCATTTATTACATTTCTGTGAACGTTTGCAAATGGCTATAAGGTTATCGTGGACTCAAACATAGACTGTAAAATTCTACAATGCGATTAAGGGGGTCAAGATGTACCCTACAGTTTTTAGACGTAACTTACACGTGCGGCATGCGATATGTTGTACAGAAGCCTATTATATCTCCAAACAGCAACGTTATTTTCAAAAATTCATGGATTGGAATACGGTGGTGCTTTTGCAGCTTTTGGGAATTTGGGCCACTGGAGGATAAAAATCTCGAATTTTCATGCACCACAATCCTTTATAATTTATTAAAGTGGACTTTCCACAACGGTGAAGGTCAGTAATAATTTGACATATATTCCGTTTCGTCTACGAGATTTTCAATATTATTTTCACGTCAGGAAGTACATGTTAGGTGAATTTAGTTTGAGAGCATATTTTAACTAATCATTATTATTTTTGTCGACAAACGGGTTCATCATAAAGGCGATTTTGTTTGATACTGTGTGGTTGATGTATCTTTATGTATATGTACGCCTATAATTCTTGTTCGGGTGCTAGGAGCATCGTAAAATTAGGTATTTTAACAATGAGTCAATACACCAATCATTTATAAATCTCTTCAACGTACTGTACCTCTCATAGAAGGGCGGGTAAGGAACAACTTTTCAAAATACATGCTAAAATAGGGGGGAAATAAAATTTTCCTAGAAGGACGACCAAAGCATATGTTGCGCTTCTCAATGTGTGACACAAAACTAGGGAGTATATAAAGGGTCTCCGAAAACCACATTTTATGGCCCTTAAATTAACAGTGACGGCGATATACCCAGAAAACTAACTTCTTTCTGATAAACTTATGAAGGAATGACAAGCCCCTAACCATTGCAACAGTAGCTCAATTGATCATGTCTGGTTATTAATACCGAAGACCGTTCCAAGAGCGGGTACTTCTGCTAGTATGATTTTATTTCTTTCCTGTTATGCAGCTTCCTCCGTATGACTCTGACGTAATTTGGCGTATGTCTTCTCTTGGCACTCTGTGGAATTAAAACTTGGACTGTTGGTGCAGCAGAAACGAGGTCAATAAAGAATTTGAAATGCGGTGTTACAGGACAATATTATAAATATTGGATGGGTAGATATAGTAACAAATGAAGAGGTATTATTGTTGTTATAGTTATTTTAAGGGGCAAAACTACGAGGTCGTCTGCTCCTTTTAACACAGATTAAAGTATACAAATTTGGAATGGATTTTAAATTTAGAGGTGGACACCTATATTTGAAAAGACTGAAAAATAATAAGACAAAAAGTTAAACAAAACGAATAATTCTACTATAACCAAAAATTGTGGATAAACAAAAATTCAGAATTCAAAAACGAACTAGTCCTTGAGTCAATGTACACTGAGAAATTTAGATTGCTGGACCTAACCCACTCTCACTTATAAAGCGGATGACGAGATCAGCAGCCACCGCGTCATCGGCTAATATAGGTTTGAGTGTCATCTGCAAACCAAGGTTCCTTCGTAAGTCAGCAAGATCCACACACTCGGTTAAAATGTGGGCCACGGTGAAAGTGGCTCCACAGATACAAAGTGACGGGTATCAAGAGGAGTGGGGAGGAGAGATTCCTCTGGCAAGTGCTTAGGAAGAGAAGGAAGAAGTAGGTAGGGCACATACTAAGACACCCGTAGAAAAGAGCTGTGGGTGTAGACCTAATGCTAGAATATGTTAATCAGATGG
This sequence comes from Meconema thalassinum, assembly GCA_946902985.2. Classification (NCBI taxonomy): domain Eukaryota; kingdom Metazoa; phylum Arthropoda; class Insecta; order Orthoptera; family Tettigoniidae; genus Meconema; species Meconema thalassinum. The sequence continues at coordinate 883,143,875 of OX336388.2, forward strand.
CCATGGATGTAGGTTTTTTTTCTTTTTAGCGTATGACTTTTAGTGCCGGGAGTGTCCGAGGACATGTTCGGCTCGCCAGTTTGTAGCTACTTCTAGGCGGACACCCAATGGGTGAGCTACAAGTACCGTCGCGTTTGGAGTGTTGTTTGGGGAGGAAAGTTTGAATGTAAGGACAAGGAGTTGGAAGGTAGCGACTGTGGCCTATAGTTAGGGACCAACCCCGGCATTTGCCTGGAAGGAAGATGGGAAACCACAGAAGACCATCTTCAAGGTTGCCGGCGGGGGCATTCGAACCTCCTTGCCTCCCGGATGTGAGCGACTGCCAGCAGCAATGCCGTAACGACCACGGCTTACTCACCCGGTATGGATGTAGGGTGTGTGGTAGCTATGTAGAGACGAAACGATCAGCTCTGGACAGGGAGGCGTGGAAAACTGCATCAAACCAGTCAAAAGACTGAAGACAAATACAACAACAACTACAACAATGAACACAAGTAAGTCGTGTGATACACTAATTAATAGTAATATTAATATGTTCTAAAATCTGTTTTACTTAATCTCATTTTAATTTTCTTATGGGGAGAGCGCTGAGTATGGTTTACAATTGGTTGGCCGTACATGATTTAATTTCAGGTTGAGTGGTCCGCAGACTTCTACGGGTTTGGAACCATTCCTCTAACTCAGGCTGTTCCAAATCCACGAGTTTGAGTATGCGTACACGCGAGTACTCAGCAGTGATGCTCGGAGCATGGTTGGAGGGGGACTGGGGGAGATAGCCAATACGTCACTGGGCGAAGGTCATAGCACAAGTCCATGCGCTTCCTCCCAGTCTTGATGTATCCACAGCGCAATGACGGCAGCCCCCACAGCAGAGCTGTATTGCATGTTGCAGGTTTACTAACGCAAGGCGGCGAGTACTCCACTGCTCACTGCTGAGCACCTCGGCTGGAACAGCCTGCTAACTGAACTATAATATTAACTTAACGTTCATAATACGACTTTCCGTTTCAATGAAGGGAAATTATTGTTGTTATTGTTCTTTTAAGGGCAGAACTACGAGGTCGTCTGCTCCTTTTAACACAGATTAAAATATATGAATTTGGAATGGATTTTAAATTTAGAGGTGGACACCTAAATTTGAAAAGACTGAATATTAAAAAGACAAAAATTAAATAATACTAATAATTATACTATAACCAAAAATTGTGGATAAACAAAAATGCAGCATTCAAAAACGAATTAGCCGTCGAGTGAAAGTACACTGAGAAATTTATATTGCTAGCCCTAACCCACTCTCACTTATAAAGCGGATGACGAGATCAGCAGCCACCGCGTCATCGGCTCATATAAGTTTGAGTGTCATCTGGAAACCAAGGTTTCTTCGTAAGTCAGCAAGATCCACACACTCGGTTAAAATGTGGGCCACGGTGAAAGTGGCTCCACAGATACAAAGTGGCGGGTATCAAGAGGAGTGGGGAGGAGAGATTCCTCTGGCAAGTGCTTAGGAAGAGAAGGAAGAAGTAGGTAGGGCACATACTAAGACACCCGTAGAAAAGAGCTGTGGATGTAGACCTAATGCTAGAATATGTTACAGATGGCCACGGATGTAGTTTTTGTTTTGTTTTGCGTATGGGTTTTAATGCCGGGAGTGTCCGAGGACATGTTCGGCTCGTCAGTTTGTAGCTACTTCTAGGCGGACACCCAATGGGTGAGCTACAAGTACCGTCGCGTGTGGAGTGTTGTCTGGGGAGGAAAGTATGAATGTAAGGACAAAGAGTAGAAGGTAGCGGCTGTGGCCTATAGTTAGGGACCAACCCCGGCATTTGTCTGGAAGGAAGATGGGAAACCACAGAAGACCATCTTCAAGGTTGCCGGCGGGGGGGGTTCGTACCTCCTCGCCTCCCGGATGTGAGCGACTGCCAGCAGCCATGCCGTAACGACCACGTTTAACTCAGCCGGTATGGATGTAGGGTGTGTGGTAGCTATGTAGAGACGAAACGATTAGCTCAGGACAGGGAGGCGTGGAAAACTGCATCAAACCAGTCAAAAGACTGAAGACACGTACAACAACAACAACAACTACAACAATTTTTTTTTTAGCGTATGGCTTTTAGTGCCGGGAGTGTCCGAGGACATGTTCGGCTCGCCAGTTTTGTAGCTGCTTCGAGACGGACACCCAATGGGTGAGCTACAAGTACCGTTGGGGAGGAAAGTTGGAAGGGAAGGGCGAAGAGTTGGAGGGTAGCGGCTGTGGCCTATAGTGAGGGACCAACCCCGGCATTTGCCTGGAAGGAAGATGGGAAACCACAGAAGACCATCTTCAAGGTTGCCGGCGGGGGGATTCGAACCTCCTCGCCTCCCGGATGTGAGCGACTGCCATTAGTCATGCCGTAACCACCACGGCTAACTCACCCGGTAACTACAACAATGAACACAAGTAAGCCGTGTGCTACATTAATTAATACTAATATTAATATGTTCTAAAATCTGTTTTACTTAATCACATTTTAATTTTCTTATGGGGAGAGCGCTGAGTATGGGTTACAATTGGTTGGCCGTACATGATTTAATTTCAGGTTGAGTGGTCCGCAGACTTCTACGGGTTTGGAACCATTCCTCTAACTCAGGCTGTTCCAAATCCACGAGTTTGAGTATGCGTACACGCGAGTACTCAGCAGTGATGCTCGGGGCACGGTTGGAGAGGGACTGGGGATGATAGCCAATGCGTCACTGGGCGAAGGTCATAACACAAGTCCAAGCTTTTCATGCCAGTCTTGATGTATCCACCGCGCAGTGACAGCAGCCCCGACAGCTAAGCTGTATTGCATGTTGCAGGTTTACTCACGCAAGGCGGCGAGTACGCCACTGCTCACTGATGAGCATCTTGGCTGGAACATCCAGTTATAATATTAACGAAACGTTCATAATACGACTTTCCGTTTCTATTACGAATTAACAATAACAAGTATTTATCATCGTAATAAATTGAAATATCCATTAACGATTACATTTTTGTGTACCCTAGTGCCCGGTACCATTATCAACACGTAGGCTATAAAGGTTGATTGTTTACTGAACCCTGAATATGCTCCAAAATCTCAAAATAGAACGCAGCATGAATATAAAGGGGACGTTTAATATTTAATATAGTGTTTCTACTTCAGGTAGAAGCATTTTTGACAGACACCGGATGTTCTTTTTATTTTAAAATAATATACCGTACGTTTTAAGTTTTTGAAAGGTTAATTGCAAAATATAATGAGTCAACTTATTTACGAACATGATTTAGTTGATGAAATTCATGCTCTAGGCGCAACCTGATCAGTATGTGTACCTCTTCCGTAGCTCCACAATTGCGGGGAGTTCAATGGGAATCAATATGTTGATAGTTTATGTGTCAGACAATTGTGAATCACTACTTTTTTGTACTGACAGATTCAGTTTCTATCCAATATTTCTAGTTATAATACGACAAATTGAGACTCCTGTGTCTGCTCACCTGAGACGATGATGGACAGATTTTGAATATAGTTTTCCACGGCCACGCATGGAACCCAGAAACCAACAGTTACCTGAAACAAAGATATCCATGTATTAATTTAACAAAATTCAATACAAGTCCAAGAAGAGTTTTACTAAATATGGGCACATACTGTAAACACAAAGTGTGCCAAATAAGTTAACTTATGCGTTATGGCATGACCTTGGCAACAATTTATGAAACTAAGGAGTTGAAGACATCAATGATTTATCCCCTAGAAACAACATCTACCATCCACTAGCTGAAAGGAAATCCTCCATAACCCTTTTTTTTCCACCAGTTCACAAGGCATATATCGCATCCCGAGGGGTTTAAATAGTAGAATTAACACATGTTCTAATTTTTTGCATTTTAAGAGGGGAACAAATGACGCGGCAGACACCTGCAGGTGACAAAAAAAATACGAGCCTTACAGTAGTCGCATATGATGTGTAACATCTGACATAGAAGAAACCTCACGTGAAATTGTTGATACACTGGTATTTTATACTATTATTGGCATAAATATTAATCTAATGTAAAAGGGAGTGTTTTACAGATATTGAGGTTTATAATACGGAACTCATTTTATTAGATGATTTGTAGCTTCCACCAGCACTAGCCTAATTAAAGAATACGATATGGATCAACTAGATTAATAGACAAGACACCGCTTAAATTCATTATAAACAGGTCCTCCATTCATAGACCAACACGTAATTTCATATGAATTCTGTTAAAATGAGTCATATTGATATGAAAAATATCGTTTAAAATGATAATCTGGTAGCAAAAATAGCTACCCCGTCTGGGATTCGAAACCCAGATCTCTAGATTCACAGTCATAAGCACTAACTCCACGGCTATTTTAACTACGCAAATTTTGTGCACAAGACGGTGACTTATTTCCACGTCCCAATAATACTACATTACGGAATTAAGTTTCATTTATATTTTGCTTGTTTCGATAATGTTCCTGCGTGAAATTGAGTTTAAAATGCCTTATGAATAGGCCCTCTTGTGAGTAAAGAGAATGTATTCAGTAATAGTTCATGAAGGCTTGTTCAATTCTCGTATAACCACAACGATTATATTATATTGATGACTGCATTACCGTTGTGTGGGTTAATATTTGAATAGGCATTGTGCAGAAACATAATACCGGCAATGCCGACTACTTACAATGTTTGATATTAAGGCATTTTACCATTAAAATACTGATACGAAGACTTCGTACATGTACCATGCCATTTCTTTCAATCACTTGACACCAGAGTTCGCATGAGCATTTTCCGTTCAGTATGTCATAATACATTCCACATGGCCGAGAATACGTCATGGTATCAATATCCAAAACCGCACGCTCATTGTTTCTCGTACCACTGCCAGCTGGGTCTTACGACTGCCCGCTGGATCGATCGATCGAGTTGGCAGTGCATCTTATGATTCCGTTCGTTCCACCACTGCCAGCTAGTACACTTCCGTTCGATCGATCGAGCGGGCAGTGCATACTTCCGTTTTCCACCACTGCCAGCTAGTACACTTCCGTTCGATTGATCGAGCGGGCAGTACATACTTCTTTTTTCCACCACTGATAGCTAGTAAATTTCCGTTCGATCGATCGAGCGGGAAGTGCATACTTCCGTTCGATCCACCACTGCCAGCTCGATCGTTCCGATCCACTTCCGTCCCCAATTTTCAAAATCACTCCCACAAAACTATCCAGCAACCGAGAGGGAAGATGTTACATATCAAAAACATTTCGCTATTGAAGGGCGTAGAGAATACTTGACAATATTGCAAACATACACTGCCGAAAAAAAATAAGTCACCTGAAAAGACGACGTCGCGCCGGCTTTACCTCCCCTCCGAAGGAAAGCATACTGAGGGATATATAACGCTATAAAAAATCCGACGACATTGGCCGGGCTTGAACCCGCGATCTTGGACATAGAAGCTCAGCATGTTACCAAGTACGCCACCGAAGCCGCTGAAGACACTGTCCTTGCGACTGTAAAGGAATGATCGCTCGCAGAGTCTGTGAGTGGAACTGAGTTGGGAAGTTAAGTGATTAAAGAACCTAGTCACTTTACTTATTCGTACTTATTGAGATTTTTGAGAAATTTTGAGGAACCGATCACGATAGGTTACCGTTTGCCAGTCAACTTGTTACAACACAGCTCATTCCTTAAAATGGTGTGACTAAAACTTAAAACAGTTAGCTTCTTTTGACCTAAATAAATATTCAAACAAGTTAACAATACCTTATGAAATATTGGAATATTGATTAGAGCGAAGCGGGTTAAGTAACATTAGTTTATAACCGGAAGGAGTGCATGTGCCAAATATACAAACAACATGCTTTCAGATCTTTGTCCGACGCCATAACTAACTGACTAGCATGCCAGGAATTGGCTTAGGAGGGTCCTGGGTTCGATTCCCGGCCATGGCGTGGGGTTTTTAAGCTCTTGAGGTTATTCGTGAGAGATTTAGAAGTGAAATGTCACTTCTTGTGTTTTAGAATCTTCTTAAGATCACGAGATTAATCATCACATAAAACTACAACCATCCCTTCTTCCTCCTTTTCTTCTTTCCTTTCTTCCATCTTCCTTTCCTTACTTCTTCCTTTTTGTTTCCTTCTTTCCTTATTTTTTCATATTTCCTTCTTTTCTTCCTTCCTTCCTACTCTTCTTTATTCATTCTTTCTATCTGATTTATTTCTTTCCTTTCTTCATGCCTGCTTTCTTTATCTATATTATTAAAAATATTGATGAAAATTTATCCGAGTCCGTCCGGCCATACTATCCGGCCGATTTTCTTCATCTTTTTTTAAATGAAAGGTATTCATGCACAGATTTGTCATCAAGTATTACAAATCACTTAAATTACGCCTTTCTCAAATTATTTGATTTTTTCAACTTTTTCCAACTTTTTCCAACTTTGAAGTAATCATATCTTCGGTTCTTATTGATTTACGAAGGTCGTTTTAGTCTAAGAACTCTCAGTGAGTCAAGCGCTATCATTTGAGCTCATAACCATTCAAATCGGCTGATTCTGAGGAAAGTTATGATTGGACATACGATATTACATCTCATTTTTTCAACAGTTTTTCTCATTGTAGCAATCATATCTTTGGTTCTAATTGAGTTACACTGTTCGTTTTTGGTCTAAGAGCACTCAGTGGATCAATCTCTATCTTGTGAGGTATTAAATATTTACATTGGTTGACCCTGAGGAATGTTATGAGTGCCGAAGCGAATATTACAAAATATTTATGAAAACATAACCGAGTCCGTCCGGCCATTCTATACGGTCGATTTCCTTCATTCCTATTTTAAATGAAAGGTATTCATGCACAGATTTGTTATCAAGTATTACAAATCACTTAACTTCCGCCTTCCTCAAATTATTTGATTTCTTGAACATTTTCCAACTTTTTTTTCACATTGAAGCTATCTATATTATTAAAAATATTGATGAAAACTTATCCGAGTCCATCCGGCCATACTATCCGGCCGATTTTCTTCATCTTTTTTTAAATGAAAGGTATTCATGCACAGATTTGTCATCAAGTATTACAAATCACTTAAATTACGCCTTTGTCAAATTATTTGATATTTTCAACTTTTTCCATCTTTTTCCAAATTTGAAGAAATCGTATCTTTGGTTCTAATTAAGGTACTCAAGTCATTTTGGGCTAAGAACACTCAGTGACTGAAGCGCTTTCATTTGAGCTGTTAACTATTCAAATTGGCTGATTCTTCGGAATGTTATGAGTGAACATTCGATATTACATCTCATTTTTTCAACATTTTTTCTCATTGAAGCAATCATATCTTTGGTTCTAATGACGGAAATTTCGTATTACAGTAGCGTTTTGTATTTCAATCAACAAAACGCAAGATGAAACGCTTCATCGAGTTGGAATCTACTCCCCTGATCCTGTTTTAGGCCATGGAATGTTCTATGTTGCCTTATACCGAGGAAAATCATTCAACACTAATGGTCGACGCACAGCGAACATTGTCTGGAAGGAAGTAATGTGAAATAAAGGTTATAAACTATTACATAATGTCGTAATTTTATAATTCTATTACTGAAAAATTATGCTGCGGAGCAGTACGGGCGCCCCTAGTTTCTTTCTTAACTTTCTTCCTTCCTCCTTTTCTTCTTTTCCTTCGTTCATCCTTCCTTCCTTTGTTCTTTCGTTCTTTCTTTCCTCCTACGTTATTTCTTTCCTTGAATTTTTCCTTCCTCCCTTCCTTATTTCCTTTCATCCTTCTTTTTCCATCATAATTCCCTTCTTTTCTTCCTCCCTTCCTTCTTTCCATTCTTCCTTATTTCTTTCATTCGTACCCTTTTTCTTTCTTACTACCTTCCTTTTCTTTCTTCCGTTATTTCCTGGCCCCTTTCTTTATTCCTTTCTCCCTTTCTCTCCATCCTTCTTCATTCCTCCCTGCCTTCCTTCCGTCGTTCCATTATTCCTTCCTCCATTTTTCCTGTGATTCCTATATGTATTCCTCTCCTCCTTTCTCCCTTCGATCTTCGTAGTAGTCACCTACTGTCGACCAAAGTATTATGTGCACTCGAGTTTGAAGGTAGTTTGTGAAGGAACCAATAGACCTACATATAATCCAATAACATCATCATTTTTGTCGTTTTATTTTACGTTAGTTCATGTAGGCTTGGAATTTTTAATTTATATTTCAATATTTTTTATCGCAGTTGGAACACAAAAAGTGCACGTTTTAAAGCGTGTTTCAACCAAGCATCACATTTAACATTAATTATCTCAAAAACCTGGCATCATATCGAATCCAAATTTTAGCACAATATACTCGTATATTGGAATGTTGTATAACGGGTTTATTAATTTCAACATTTTGTGTGTCCAAGAAACAAAGTTGTCATCATTTTTTGTAAGGTAACTTTTTCTCGGCTCTGGGAGGTTGGAAAATGTAGTTCTTGATCGCGTTGGAATCCTTATATATCGAAAATTAATGCTGTATGACTGTGAAATACGTAAATTAATTCACTTATTTTACATCGGTTTGTATTTGTAGGGGGAAATAACACATGGTTCACCAGCTAGCCGCTCCGGGAAAAGCTCTACAGCGTTGCTGAGATGAAGCCCATCACTTCTGAGCGAGGCACGCCATGATGCGTGATGGGCTCTATTTCGTCAACGCTGTACAGCTTTTCCCGGAGCGGTTAGCTGGTGAAACATGTCTTATTTCCCCCTACAAATACAAACTGATATAAAATAAGTGAATTAATTTACGTATTTCACAGTCATACTGCATAACTTTTCGATGTATAAGGATTCCAACCCGACCAAGAACTACATTTTCCAACCACCCCGAGCCGAGAAAAAGTTACCTTACAAAAATTATAACTATGTTCCTTGGACACACAAAATTTTCAAATTAATAAACCAGTTATACAATATTCCAATGTATATTGTGCTAAAATTTGGATTCGATCTGATAACGGGTGTTTGATATAATAATTCTTAAATGTGACGCATGTTTGAAACACGCTTAAAAACCTTCACTTTTTGTGTTCCAACTGCGATAAAAAATATTAAAATATAAAATGAATATTCGTAACCTACATGAACTAACGTAAATTACAACGACGAAAATAATGATGTTATTGGATTTTATGTAGGTCTATTGGTTACTTCACAAACAACCTTTAAACTCGAGTGCGCATAATACTTTGGTCGACAGTAGTTCTGAGACATGGCGCCTGGAGGATAGGCCACCATACGACCCTGTATGTTGCACACGCTACCGCATTACCCGGCGTACACCTACACAGAACCACATCCACCCTCAATATAGTCGTCTTTGGCCGTTATGCTATTTTACCTACGTTGGTATAGCTGCTGGAAGCGCCACTGAAATGAGTTAGCAGGAAGATCCCCCATGGCTTCTCATGTGACCGTCATGACCTCTTCCGACGACCAAGATCTTCGCCCACGTAGGAGTGTTTTCAGGAGAGGAAAAAGAAATAAATCGCATGGTGCGAGATCAGGTGAACGGAGGGTTGGGAAAAACTGTCACCTGTTGACTTCCAAGTTCCTCTTGGAAAAGGACAGGGCGATGTGCAGGGGCCTTATCGGGTAGCAACAGCCAATCCTTTGTATGACAAAGCCCAGATCGCTTACGGCGAATTGCATCACGTAAACGACCAAGGATTCTCAAGGAGATCGTTGCACCGTTTGGTAGGAATTACATGTGAACGATTCCATTTATATCAAAAAACAGTTCCAGCATCACCTTGACTTTTCACCTGTCTTGTCGTGGTTTCTTCTGCCGTGGTGATGATGGTGATTTCCAGGTGGCTGATTGTCGTTTCAGTTGCGGATCGTAAAGGAAACACCATGTTTCGTCTCCCGTTATTATCCGGTTGAGAAACGTCGGATCATCGTCAGGTCCGACTGGCGCATTCAAATCACCTTCACAACAATGATCGTACGTCTGCTTCCAGAGCATGCACTCAACTGTCTCTTGCAGGGACGAGAGACTAACTGACATGGTACCATACCACGGCGCCACCTATGCGCTATAGTGCCCCACAACGACGTCATGCGGTCAGTCTCAGAAATTAATGACTGTACCACGTATATCTCCTTCATTCTTTTCTTTCCTCCTTTCATTCTCCTCTTCTCCCTTCATTCCACTAGTCCAGTGGCCAAAGCAAAGACATACAAAGCCGGAAATGGTGGGGTCGAGTCCATATGAGCCAGGTACTGTAAACCTCATCCTTAGATCTAAATGAATTGAACTTTCTCTACAATACACGATGTGGTACATGTAAGTTTCCAGTTATCTTCAATTCGGTTCTGAAAATCAAATCACACTCATATTTTTATCAAATCTAATATCTCTAGAGACAAATAAATCCTTTCACGTACAATGCTACCCTGTTCATCACATTGTACGGTATCTGCAGCCATGACAATGCAAAATGTCGCTGTTGGGTCATGGTTGGTGTGCTATTTCATAGCATTCCTCGAGTCCACAGAATTACTGAGAGTTCTCTGTCTCTTTGCATATTAGGTAAATTATTGGGTGCTTCCTCTGGGGAATTTACATCTGTGATCCCAGAGGAGTTGTTTCTTCATATTCTTGTTCACTCTTTTCCACCTGCTAAGTCCGTGACCTAGTTACTTTTATTAAAACGTTCCATCTCTTTCTTCATTTATATACAATGCACTAAGTACCTTAACGTCAAAAACCACGCTGGGGGTCTCATGTTTCATACAACTATACCATTACTTTGATAAAGTGGTTTCACGGTCCGTGAATTAAAACTCAGCAATTGTTCTAGGTTTATGCCGTGTCATGTGTGGGGTTTCGTCCAGGAACACCAAGTTGGCTCATCAGCGGGCTCTTGGTGCTCCGCGCCCGTATCCCCACAGGAATAGCGAACTGTGCACTACCTCCCTTCTTAATAAGCGCACGTGAGCCTCTTAGCTGCGAAAGCTAAAAGATCAACCATATATCTTAGTTCACCCGAGTGATCTTACTTTGCTCCTATGGTTATTGCAGTTGTTTGGCCAAAAATGAAGCCTGACATTCAAGTATTATATATCTGAATCCTATGTTGCTGACTTTGCTTATTTATATGAACAAACATTATTTTATGAAAGAAAAAGTCTCAAAATATCTGATTTTTGCAAAATATCTCTACATAGTATAGAACTAAGTCCCCGATCCTTGGATGTAACGGGTAATCTCGAGAACCACTGGATGGATTTTGATGCGGGTTTCACCATTCTGTAAACGATTTCTTGAGGAAGGTTTTCGCGAAAAAACAATTATTTGTTACTAAAGGAAGCCGAGCAGTAACGATTTCAGTGAATTGAGTCAAAGAAAATCCTGCCGTTCGTTCCCTTTAAGCTCACGCTGGTTAACTGTTAAATATATATATACTATGAATGTAAGAATTGTTCAGCATGAAAAGTTGTTCAAAAACGTCCCCGACAACATATCTTCATCTGTAATACATCGCCCACTATTAGTGTCTCTTACGTTTTCATTTCTTCCAACAACCTTCATTGAATGGAAATTTTAATTACTAGATTCAGAGCGATTTTACGAGCTAGCCAACGAGCCTATCACCCAAGCTTCGATTAGCAATGAACTGTCGAATCGTGTCGAGTTAAGGCTTCAGAGAAGAGTATTATGTGTTTGGAGTCTTGCTGTTCAGTTCGGCTTTAATAATTGCGTCTGGGACCTACCGTCGGTGCGCCCTTCAAGCTTACGCTGGGTAAACCGTTAAAAATACCGAGCTAAACCGGGGTGCGTAGCTAGTTTTCACATAAAATTCTTCTCCAACAATTGCCAATCTGGACAGTCAATGATACGATTGTAATATGTGTTCCGTCACTTTGGCTTCAGTATTAGACCGAAGGGAGATGTACGTCAGTAACAACTGTAATTTTGGAGAAAGTGCTATATTGGAATGGATTGATTTGACGTACATAAAATATAAATATTATGTTAGTTGTTGTTGGAAGCGGATGTGACCTTTAGTTAGGTACAATCGTGGCATTTGCCTGGAGTAGAAGTGGGGAACCACGGAAAACCATTTCCAGGATGTCTGAGGTAGGAATCGAAACCGCCTCTTCTTAGTTTTGCCTCACGAGGCTCAGTGTACCCCATTCCATCCCTCAGACCAGAATTAAATTTCTTGGCTGGAGCTACATGACCACGATGTCGCAAGTCCCACAAATCAATCAACAACAACTAACATATATATACGGTATTAATACATTTATATATTAGCCTACTTTCGATTTTTGCAAAAAATGAAAGTAGACTTATGAGATCACTACAGGGCGAAAAAAAGTGTGTCTGTCTGTGTGTGTGTATGTGTGTGTGTGAGTCTGTGTGTGTGTGTGTGTGTGAGTGTGTGTATTCTGAATGCCTGTCCCCCCCCCCTATCAATTCGAACGCGGTGAGCGCAAATTGAACGAAATTTGGTACAAAGGTAGCACTAGCAAAGGACACCTCAGTGTCATGTTTTATATCGCCGCCATCTTGACGAAAACGTAATGGCGGCCACACAAATGTTCAAAGCTTAAATCAAATTACGACTAACCTAATCATACGATCTCTACCAAATTTTGCAACAACATACCTTTATGGAGGGAGCATCCTTTGACAAATCTAATAGGTCATTAGCCTAATAGTTTGCGGATGGTGGCCATCTTTGTGTCAAAATCGATTACCCCTATTAATTCGAACACGGTGAAACCGAATGGAATGAAATTTGGTACAGAGGTAGCACTAGCAAAGGGCACCTCAGTGTCATGTTTTATATCACCGCCATCTTGACGAAAACGTAATGGCGGCCACACAAGTGTTCAAAGCTTAAATCAAATTACGAGTAACTGAATCATCCGATCTCTACCAAATTTTGCAACAACATACCTTTATGGAGGAAGCATCCTTTGACAAATCTAATAGGTCATTAGCCTAATAGTTTGCGGATGACGGCCATCTTTGTGTCAAAATCGATTACCCCTATTAATTCGAACACGGTGAAACCGAATGGTACGAAATTTGGTACAGAGGTAGCACTAGAAAAGGCCACCTCAATGTCATGTTTTATATCACCGCCATCTTGACGGAAACGTAATCGCGGCCACCCAAATGTTAAAGTCTAAAATGTAATTACGACCAACCTAATAATCTAGTCTCTACCAAATTTTGCAACAACAAATCTCTATGTGGGAAGCATATTCTGACCAAACTGCTAGATCATCAGCCCAATAGTTTGTAGATGATGGCCAAGTATGTGTGCAAATCGATTCCCCCTATCAATTCTAACGCGGTGAAACCGAATTGAACGACATTTGGTACAGAGGTAGCACTAGCAAAAGGCACCTCAGTGTCATGTTTTATATCGCCGCCATCTTGACGGAAACGGAATGACGGCCACCCAAATGTTAAAAGCTTAAATCAAATTTCGACCATCCTAATAATTTGATCTCTACTGGATTTTGCAACAACATGCCTTTTTGTGGAAAGCATCTTATGACTGACTACAAGGTCATCAGCCCAACAGTTTTCAAATAGCGGCCATGTATGTGTGCAAATCCATTCCCCAGATCAATTCAAACACGGTGAAACCGAATTGAATGAATTTTTTTACAGAGGTAGCACTAGCAAAGGGCACCTCATATTCATGTTTAATATCCCTATAGCACGTTGTATTTCAACAAGCTACTACAACCAACATTCAATTATACTCCTTGAAAAGGACAAAGAGTTATAACAATACCCATGCATTTAGGAGAAAGTAGGCTATATGTTCTTTACTGAACATCTTGTTTTTTATGTCAACTCAATCCATGTCGGGAATCGAACCCAGGCCTTTGAAGCGACAGGCAAAAATGCTAGCCACTACGCTACGGGGTGGACCTTTATACACATAAGTTGTTGTTTTTGATTCATTTACGGGCTTTGCAACATCGTTGCCATTTAGCCCTATGTACTTGGGTGAATGTGTAGAATCTGTCAGATAACCTGTGCCATTATAATAATATCGTATGGCCTCGGATGCCGGGTGCAAGCTTTGTAATTTGACACCCAGAGGGTAGCTTGCATGTCGAATTTCGTTGTTCCTCGAATCACCATGAAAGTCAAGGAGGTTAGATATCTAAGCTCCTTGAACACTATAGCGCTTTCTAGTAGAGAAATGAGAAACTTTGTATTGGCGGAAACTCCCGAGATTAATTTTGCCATTATGAATACGGCATACTGAATTCAAATGGGTTCTTTGTCACGCCAACATCGTGTGACATGCGTGTCGTATTTTTGCCGCCTTTCAAAAATCACTTACCACGGCCAGGAGCGAACCTACAACTTTGGGGTTGGTAGAACGACACGCTATCCACTCACCCACCATGGCAAGTTACCTGTGCAATTGTGATGGTTGGAGTGGCGTATGTACTTTACAAGAGACTATGATATAGAAGGAGGCGGCCGTGGACTTAAATTAGCGTGGCACAAACCACCGCTTATGTTGTGTCAATTGCAGAAACATCAGACAAAGCAAAGACGCACTGGACAAGGAGGGATTTCTGCAACATGCAATGATCCAATATAGAAAGGGTGAAATAGGTAATCACACTTATTGAATCGTTCTGAATTTGTTAGCCAGTCCTCAGTCTGATTAAGTGGGGAAGGGAAATATGTGTGATGCAACTACCATATCTCGGGATACGCCACTCTTATATCTGCTCTCCCGCCCAGGGGCTCACATCTAGTGAGACATGGGTTGGCGACCACGGGATCCCAACTGAGTCCGGCATTGCTTCCACTTACTTGTGCCGGGCTCCTCTCCATCTTCTTTCCTGTCGACCTCTCTTGGTCAACTCTTGTTCTCCTCCGACCCCGACGGTATTAGGGTATCCAAGGCCTAGGGAGTCTCTTCCGTTCACGCCTTAATTGGCCCTTGTCTCATCTTTCCTGATCCCTCATTCTTTGAGCCGTCATGTTTCATGTTATCTTCTACTCAAGGCCCTCAAGGACGCAGGGTGTGTGTAGCCCCACCACTTATGGTGCACCCTGGATTGTGCTACACCCTCGAGGGCTCACGTCGGAAGTTGGCTTCCTAAGCTGGGTCCGGTTTTTTTCTTTCTTCCATTGTTTTTGGGGTGTTGTCTATCCTCTTTACTATTCCTATCTGCCTTTCCTGGCTCTCTTTTTACCAAGTACCTTAATTTTCATTCTTCGAGGGTATAATGCATTTCCTTTCCTCCTGTCTTTTGTTTCCCTTTGTTTCTTTTCTTCAATAGTCAAAAACAATATCTTCCTCACATCATGTATTTAATTATTTATTTGTGTTGTGACCATTAGAGGAAGCCCCAATTACATTGCTCACTACTAGAATTAGATAATATACAACTATATATAAATATCAATACAATAGATACATAAAAAGAAGATATAGATAGAGATACACGTGATAAATAATAAAAAGAAAAGAAGGGTTAGGTATGAGAAGGAAATAGGCTAAATAGTAGTTTCAGTAGTATAGATCCCTCCTGCGTCGCTTACAAGCGAGCGATCGTGACAAATGAGCATTCAAATGAAAGAGAATAAACATTAGCAGTGACGGATTGCACTCTAATTTCATAAATATTTATAATTTCTTAAAAACATGGCTTTAAAATGTATGAAGTGTGCGGTTTGCAGATACTGTTGCTGTAGGAAAATACGCTCCATAATTACTGTCCACTTCACATTTTAGCCGCTGTACGCCTGTTTCATGGCATTTTAACATTGTGAGGTCTTTCCTTTATCATTTTGCATGGATTTCAGAAACAGTTAATCAAAGGAATGAGTACTCAAATCGTATAATTTCATAAATATCGAATAACCGGTGAGTGTTATGATGATCCAATTTTCAGTGATTGCCTTCTTAAGTTAGGGAACGTAGAACTTGAAATAGTGTTCTATAATCATTTGGTCACTCATTATAAATCTATTTGGGGAAAGTATTAAGGTACGTAACAACCCGAATCGCCGTTGACCACCGCAAGTATTTATCCCATGCTGTGAAATGAATACGAAATGGTGCGCTCAACCAGAAGTGATCACCACATTGGAGGGCCTCTTTGAAACGTTTTTAATTTTGCACTATCTAACGGCTCATTATGAGACGATTGCAATTTTACATGAATGACTATTAATATTTCATAGTGACATCAATAATCCACCATCATCTATCATACATGTGGGTGGCAATTGCTTTTTTAATGAATGTGCCAACCTTTCATGATGACAGTTGACCGAATACGTAACTTAGCCGTATGAATAACGATAGAGGATTAAATATAGCTTTGAAGCTATTTCTCAGTGTTTCCTTTTGTGTGTTTGAGTCTTCAGTCTTTTGACTGGTTTGATGCAGCACTCCATGCCTCCCTGTCCTGAGCTAATAGTTTCATATCTACATAGTTACCACACCCTACATCCGAGGCAATCTGTTTAACATATTCTAACCTGGTCTACCCCTACAGTTCTTGTCCTCGACCCTTCCTTCCATAGCTAAGCTTGCTATTCCTGGGTGTCTTAGTATGTATCCTACCAACCTACCTCTTCTCTTCATTAGCAGTCGCATCTCTCCTCTCCCACTAGTCTTAATACCTCTTCGTTTGTAAGCCTATCTACTCATCTGATCTTCATTATTCTCCTGTAACACCTCATTCCAAATTCTCCTTTTTTCTGCTGCACCAATAGTCCAAGTTTCACTTCCATCGAGTGCCACGCCCCAGACAAAGGCCTTCAAAAAAGACTTCCTAATACCTAAATCTATATTAGATGTCAACCGATTCCTTTTTTGTAGAAATGCTTTCCTTGCCTGAGTTAACCTACTTTTTATATCCTCTTTGCTTCGTCTATCACTGGTTAATTTGCTTCTTAAGGAACAGAAGTCTCCTACTTACTTTAGTTTTCACCTGCCAATTTGAAGTCCAGAGAGGTTTCTGATTTATTTCGGTTGCATTCCAATATTTTTGTCTTACATTTATTAATTTTCATCATGTATTCTTTCCGTAAGACGGAGTCCATACCATTCAAATCCTCAGGCGTGTCGGCCAAGATGACGATGTCATCGGCAAATCTCAGAGTTGAAATTATTTCTCCTTGAATCTTCACCCCCACTTTAATTTTTTCTCCAATTCGCTGCATTGCTTGTTCAATGTAAAGATTGAAAAGTATGGGTGATAAGTTGCAGCCTTGCCTCACACCATTCTGAATACCAGCTTCTCTGTCATGTCCTTCAGCTCGAATGACTGCTGTCTGGTTTCTGTATAGATTGTAGATCACCCTCCAATCCCTGTACTTCAGTCCAAGAGTTTTCAAAATGTCAAACAATTTAGTCCAATCAATGTTATCAAAAGCTTTCTCTAAGTCTTATTGACGATTTATAGTGTAACTTTCAGTCGGTCAATTAAACTAAAACCAATTACAGGAATATCTGACAAGTAACTTGAAATAAATTATACTAGCGGACCCGTGCGAGGAATCTCGCATGTTCATAAACCACACTTTCCCCAATAGGTTTATAATGAGACACTTAGGGAGAAAGGTTGTTATGTTTTTATTTCAACCGAATGACTAAAACACTGTTTATATTTCATTTAGAATTCCAAGTTCTACGTTCCCTAACTTAAGAAGGCAATCACTGAAAATTGGATCATCGTAACACTCACTGGTTATCCTATATTTATGAAATTATACGATTTGAGTACTCATTCCTTTGATTAACTGTTTCTGAAATCCATGCAAAATGATAAAGGAAGACCTCACAATGTTAAAATGCCAAGAAACAGGCATCACAGCGGCTAAAATGTGACGTGGGCAGCAATTATGGAGCATATTTTCCTACAGCAACAGTATATGCAAACCGCACACTTCATATATTTTAAGTCATTTTTAAAGAAATTATACATATTTATGAAATTCGAGTGCAATCCATCACTGCTAATGTCTATTCTCATTCATTTGAATGCTCATTTGTCACGATCCATCGCTTGTGAGCGACGCAGGAGGGATCTATACTACTGAAACTACTATATAGCCTATTTCCTTCTCATACCTAACACTTCTTATCTTCTTCTTATTTATCACGTGTATCTCTATCTATATCTTTTTATGTATCTTTTGTATTTCTATTTAGACAGGTGAACAAAAATTGCCGCACTTGGAGGTCGGCATGCGGTTGCTCGTCGAAATTCAAGACAAATGTTTATCTTGCAAAACCTAGTACCGCCAATAGGTTAAACAGAAATGCGTGTTAAGAAACAAGGCTCTGGCAACGCTGTAACTTCATGCAGCGTGGCCAGAAACAGGTCGCTGCTACTCGGCGCTCTGTCGGAGCTGTCTCACTACCTCAGTGAGACGAGATATTGCCGTAAATGCCGGTTGAGCTTACAATCGCAGTTAAACGAAGGGAACTAGGCACGGCTAACGAGAAAGACAGGCCATGGCGCGTAAATCTAATCCTTTTGTGACGTACGCAATGTAGTGCTTGATGGTGCTTGTACGTTTAAGTCGAGAGCAATTCATGAGCAGCAGAAATGCGATATTTTATATCAATCTTCTTGAAATGGACCCAGTTTAGGTGTTCCGTGTGTTTTCAATCACGGTAAATTATGCTCTATAGGTTTACAAAACTACGCCAGCTATAGATAGCCTATTTACATGTCGAAGTAACTCGTAACAAATTTACACGCAAACAAGGATTCGAGGGTTTGTTGTGTCTTTAATAGCTGCAACGAGTACAGTAAGTTGAGTTGTAGAGCCTGTGACATTCGTTGTGAGTTAAATTAGGTGCAAATGAGTATAATTAGTTCAAAGAATCTTGCAGTGAACGTATTACTTAGTTACTCTTGTTTGAAGGGGCGGAACAGAAATCAATACGTTTATAAAAGAGATCTGAGGAATACACTCACCATCGACTAACGACTCATACCAATACCTTACATTAAGACAAGTGGTAACTGAATACCAGCATTTATACAGGTTCAATGATGCAGACAATATGACTACCACACCGGCAGTAAAACGAAGACCATAGAATATTATGTTCGAAATATCTTTCTATTACAAAAACGTTTGATACATTTATGTATATCGTTCAACTATAAGAGTTATATATGCATTCATAGTCCGGCACTATCCATAGCTTTTCATAACCTTCCTGAACGATTTGTACCAGTCAAGTAATTCCACATAATTAACAAGCAACCGCCAGGGAGAGATAACATACTCCTAAAAAGTGATCAACTACAACGATTAAATATAAGTGATATACTGGTTCTACTTAGAGTAATGAATAAATAAGTAAATTGTGGCTACGTATTGGACTTAATACGATTGATCAGTGTAAGACTTGAGTTGCAATTACCATGTATGTTTTGCCAGATGCCATGGTTGTGTTGGGTCAATGATTTTTACAGCGTGTTTTCTGATATGATATGGGTTAAGTACGATGTTCTAATTCTGAGATTTCAGCAACTTGTAGACAAAAGGGTTTATGTTCCTGTCATACATAACCCTACCGGAAGTGGTGCAACAGCACTACATTGCTGACGTCACGAAAGTGCACCAGGGCCAGTCTTTCTCGTTGGCCGCGGGAACAAGGGAACTGACGTCACACACACACAAATAAAAATGACTTGACGTAGATTCGAACCTTAGCTCCATGGTTCATGTGGTTTGATAACCCAGCAGTCTACCAAGTGAGCTGCGACGGCTAGTATGTTAGAGCGGGATTATGCACATTTCTCTGTACATTCCGATGCACTGCAGGTTGCGACAATGATGCCAGCTTCTCGTTTTCATACTTGCGTTTTCAAACATCACCCGATCCGAGTTTGCTATAGAAACTTTTGTCTTGTAATTGTATGAGGAATCGAATGCCGACCTCCAAGTGCGGCATTTTTTGTTCACCCTGTATTTTGTTGTATATTATCTAATTCCAGTAGCGAGCAATGTAAATGGGTCTTCCTGTAATGGTCACAACATAAATCATACTAATATGTAAAAATGAGATGGTGTGTGTCTGTCTGTCTGTCTGTCTGTCTGTTACTCAATAACTCAAGAACCACTGGTCCGATTTAAATGAAACTTTGCATGGATGTAGCTGATTTACCAGGTTTACATATAGGATAGTTTTAATTTCGAAATTGTGCACTATTAAAATATGGCGACCATTTTAGTGACGTCATTAGACCCTTTGGTTTCAAAATTTCATAATTCAAGATCAAATAGAAAGAGAACGGTAGGAAATAGCAAACTTTTGATGGCACATAAGAATGTGCAATTTAATTTCCTATCCGAAAGGTCCTTATCACTTTTCGTGTATCTCCAACAGTTAGCGAGTAAATCCGACATTTGTGACGTCACTACACCCTTTGGTTTCAAAATTTCATATTTCCTTTTCAAATAAAAAGAGAACGCTAAGAAATAGCAAACTTTTGATGGTATACATGAGCTTTAACATTTAATTTTCTATCCGAAAGTTCCTGATCACTTTCCGTATATCTCCAACGGTTAGCGAGTAAAACCAAAATCTGTGCAATAAAAAACGGTCAACACCGAGCGGTGCAGTATATCTCTCTATATATAAAAATGAAAATTTGTGTGTTTTTCTCTGAATTTCTTCGGAAATTTGAGTTGTTTACACGTTTCAGACTGTTTTATGATGGATGCGCGCGAAAATATTTTTTTTTGTCTGTCTGTCTGTTTGTTTGTTTGTGTGTGGACAAATTGGTTCCCTTATAACTCGAGAACGGCTGGGTGTATCAACGTAAAATTTGGTACAGTTATCCATCAGAGGCACGACACTAATCATTGATGTAACTCTTCTCCGTACCTCTCAAAAAAGGGGGCCTACCCCCTTAAAATACATGCTGAAATAGGCGTAGAAGGACGAGACAAAACTCATTTTCAGCCCCTCAATGTGAGAGACAAAACTCGGGGCCTCGAAAACCACATTTTAAGGACCGAAGACCAACCGTTTTTGAGATATTCCCAGAAAACTAATTTCATTTAATAAACTAATGAACGAATGCAAGCCAGTAACCATGCCAACGGAATCGCAGAGGTCCATCTACTGCTGTAAGACGCAATGCAATTCCATTAATTACATAAGTATGAAAGTTTGCAAACGGCTAGAAGGTTATCACGGAACCAAATTAAGCCGTAAAATTCCTCAATACGTATAATGCGCTTAAGGGGATCAAGGGGTACTCTTGATTTTTTCACGCGATTTACACCTGCGGGTGTGGTACGGCAGGTCTATTATATTCCTATCCCCATATTATTCATTCATTCATTTCGTATAGGCCATCTATGGACCGCGTCATTCCAACCGCCTCCTACTGGCTTTGATGTTTGCCCTGTACGCCCGCATTCGTTCTCGGTGGACTTTCTTCCGTTCCTGGGTCCAAATCTTCCCCGTTTTCACCTTCGTTTTTTCTTGGAAACCTTTATCGCTTGAAGTTTCCCTTTGAGTGGGGCGCGCTCCTGAATGTATGTTGGTGTAATCCCCACTTCTTTCAGATCTTTATCCAGTTCAATGAACCAGGCCCATTTTGTTTTCCTCTGAAAGTAAGTTATGTTGCGGTTGGTCAGTCTCGCTGGGCACATTCGTTTCACATGCCCAACAAATGGTAACCTTCTCTTCCAGATGACGTTGCTTATCTTCTCCACATGAGTATATAGGTCATGGTTATGCCGTCTTTTGTATTCCCCATTGTCTTTGATGGAACCCAATATCTTTCTCAAAATTTTCCTTTCTTTGGCCTCCAGTTTCTCGACCAAGCCTTTTTTGTTCATCGTGAGGCATTCAGAAGCATGCAAGACCTCCGGACGGATGACACTGCAGTAATGTTTTAGTTTTGCGTTGAAGGATATTGACCTTTTCTTATAGATGTCCTTAGTTAAATGGTAGGGCATTTCCATTTTGCTCATGCGTGATGTGAATGCTTCTTTCTCTGATAATATCCCTTCCCTGACCCGTCCTGAAAAGAAAAGTACATGGTCATTGGCTGAATTTAAAAAAATAGGAGTTATAATTTCTCCCTATATTATATTATTATTAGTATTATATTATGGCGTACAACGAAGTGAGAAATCCCCTCGGTGCCAGCAACAAAAGTCGGGGGCCCTAAAGGGTCCTCGAAAACTACATTATAAGGCTCTAAATCCAACAGTTTCTGAAATATTCCCAGAAAACTAATTTAATACAATTTAACAAACTAATGAAGGAATGCAAATCGGTAACCATGAGAACATTATCTCAAGGGGTGGCATAAAACTGTCCATCTATTTCTGTAAGAAGCAATGTCACTCCATTTATTACATTTCTGTGAAAGTTTGCAAATGGCTATAAGGTTATCACGGAACTAACGTAGACCGTATAATTCATCAATGCAATTAAGTGGGTGAAGGGGTAACCTAGAATTTTTTCATGCAATTTTCACGTTCGACATATAGTACAGAAGGTCTATTATATCTCCAAACAGCAACATTCTTTTCAAAAATTCCTGAATTGAACCAGCATTTTTTGCGGCTTTTAAGAATTTGGGCAATTTGAGGCTAAAGAACCTGAATTTTCATGCACCACAAGCCTTTATAATTTATGAAAGGGGTCTTCCTGTGTATGGGCACCTAGCACATCGTAGAGGGTCAGTAATTATGTGACGTGTATTGCGTTTCGTCTACAAGGCTTTCAATTGTATTTCACGTCAGGAAGTACACGTTAGGTGAATTTAGTCTGAGAGCACATTTTAACTATTTTTTTGTCGACATACGGGTTCATCGTAAGGATGATTTTATTTGATACTGTGTGGTAGATATACCCATATTTTGATATCTGGTTGATATGTTGTAGACAATAGAATTGTCTGTCTGTCTTTCTGTTTATCTTTATGTAGACCTATAACTCGTGCTCGGATGCTTCGTGCATCGTAAAATTAGTTATGGTAACCATGAGAGTCAATACACCAATCATCTATGAAACTCTTTACCGTACTTTTCATACAGTAGAAGGGTGGATATAGAGAAAAACTTCTCAATATATGCTAAAATAGGCGAAATATAAAAATTATTCTAGAAGGACGACCAAAGCATATGTTGCGCTTCTCAATGTGAGACACAAAATTCGGGAATCTATAAAGGGTCTCCGAAAACTACATTTTAAGGGCCTTAAATTAACAGTGTGTGTGATATTCCCAGTAAACTAACTTCGTTCTGATAAACTTGACGGAATGACAAACCGCTGACCATTGCAACAGTAGCTCAATTGATAATGTCTGGTGTTAACAACGAACAACGTTCGAAGAACGGGTACTTCTGCTAGTAAATAAATAAATACATGATGTGAGGAAGATATTGTTTTTGACTATTGAAGAAGGATAACACTCAGGGATGACGTATTTTGCTCGTAGAGCGAGCCTCATCAGATCCAAATTTACAAGACAAATGGCTCAAAGAAACATTACCAAACCTACAATGACACACACAGACAGTCTCGCCCTCCAAGACTTAATAATTTATCTGACATGTTTTTTGATGTGTAACATCTTTCCACTCGGTTGCTGGATATCATTTGTGGGAGTGATTTTGAAAAATGGGACGGAAGTGGATCGAACGGAAGTGTGTAAGACGCACTGCCAGTTGGATTGCATCCCTCATGGTTGTTTTTAGCAGCCAGGAGGGATGTGATCCAGCTGGCAGTGGTACCATGTGGAATGTTTATCACATACGGATTACTTTGTAACAGCAGAGTATCAAGAAGGCAGTGCGAGAGTAGAAATATCAAGTAGGCAGTGAATAAAAAAAGAGAGTCTTGGAATTGTTATGTATTATGAGAGTGTAAAAAAATAAAAAGATTTTTTGTGTGTTGATGAATGTCAAGGATAATAAAAACGGTAACAACTTCAAGGTAGGATAACATGTCAATGTTACACATCATATACGACTACTGTAAGGCTCGTATCTCTTTTGTTTTTCCTTCAGGGGGCTGACACTGTCTGTAGGTGTGGTAGTGAATTCAAGATCTATTTGCCTTGTGGTTTTGGATCAGATGATGCTCGCTTGATGATCGAAACATGCCATCCCTTAGTTTTATCATTCTTCAATAGTCCTTTACATCATCATCATCATCATCATCATCATCTTAATTTCCCCTTTTCCAGTTGGCACTGGGTTGGGGCAAATATGGTTCCTCTCCACTTTGTTCTGTCGTTCCACCATTCCTCTTCCGACACAGTGTTCCAATCCAGGTTTCGTTTTCTAATACTATTCTCCACCGAGTCCATCCAACTCATTCTTGGTCTTCCTCGTCCTCTCTTACCTGTCATCCGTCGTTCCAGTGCTCATCTTGGTGGCCTTACTTCATTCATCCGTTTGGTATGTCCAAACCATCTCAATCTGTTTTGCTCCAGTTTGATATTTAGTTTCTGTACTCCCAGTTCATTCTGTATATCTTCGTTTCTCACTCTGTCCCTCCTCGTTTTCTGGACCATACTTCTCAGGAATCTCATCTCATCTGCTTGCACTCTGCTCTCATCCCTCTTGGTCAATATATATCTTTATCACATATAATTTATTTCTGGTAATTTTTCCCATATTACAGAAATTGTATTTATTTTGTGTCGACTCAAAGTTACAATATAAGGTGCGTTCAAAAAGTAACGAGCCGGAGGCATAATTACAGAACCTGTATGTTAAAAGTATTGGCCCTGGCTGTTGAGGCATTTATCCCACTGTGACACGAGGTGGCGAATTACTGTCTCATGGGCTGCGATGTGAACCAGTTCCGCACGTACAGCTGGACGTCGGCGTCCGAGGTGAAACTTTGGCCCCGAAGAGCCCTCTTCAGGGGACCAAACATGGCGTAATCACAGGGAGAGAGGTCTGGACTGTATGCATGGTGGCCGAGAACCTCCCATTTGAATTTCTGATGGAGTGCCGCAACTGTGTTGGCCGTATGAGGTCCTGCATTGTCGTGGAGCAGAATGACCCCACGGGTGAGATTGCCTGGTCGTTATGTTTTGATCGCCTGGTTTGCGTGTAACGCTGGGCATTCACTGTTGTTCCGTGCGGCATGAAGTGTATCAAAAGGGGACCATCTTAGTCAAAGAAGAACGTCAGCATTACTGGCAGCGTTGGACGATTGATGCATGCTGCTGCTCGCTTTGTATCGTCACGTGACGAGCACGCGTGCCCTCTAGCGACGGGCTGCGATCATCCACGCTCTGGTCAGAACCACACCTCGTTGCACACGCCACTATTAGCCGATGTTGTCACCGGTTTGCGCATTCCAGCCTGCGGCTCGTTACTATTTAAACGCACCTTATACATATTCACAAGGGATAAAGACGACTCGATTAGTGTTCCTGGCTCTGTTAAGGGATCAATAATCAAGCGTCCCGAGGTGGAGTTAACGTGCAATAGGGTGGCCAGTTCCATTCCACTCCTCCTTCACCTGCCACAGAATCACGAAGCTCAGAGACTTGTGTTAGACAGAGGTTACATTGTGAATTGTGAACGGAAGAATTAATTATAATGGGAGAATTAATAATGGTGAGATTCAAGAGCACAGCTAAGCTTAATAGGAGCTCGTCACCATGGAGAGAAAAACGATGAATGATACTACTGGACGTGAGTAATATCCTACCCGTGCGACTGTACCTGACAAATATGCAAGCTGACCACATGACACAAGTAAAACAAGAATAACTGGCGGACTCGCGCGAGAAACCCCGTATGTTCATAAACCACACTTTTCCGTTGGGTTTATAATGAGTAACTTAAGGAGAAAGGGTGTTATGTTTTTATTTCCACCAAATGATTAGAGAATACTACTTACATTTCAGTAAGAATTCCAAGTTCTGCATTCCCTAACTTAAGAAGGCAGTCACCGAAAATTTGATCATCATAACACTCACCGGTTATTCGATATTTATGAAATTATACGATTTGAGTAGTCTACTCATTCCATTGATTTACTGTTTCTGAAATCCATGCAAAATGATAACGGAAAGAATTCAGAGTATTAAAATGATATGAAACAAGCGTCACAGCGGCCAAAATCTAAAGTGGGCAGTAATTATGGAGCGTATTTTCCTTCAGCAACAGTATATGCAAATCGCACACTTCGTACATATTTTGTAAAGTCTTTTCTTAAAGAAATTAGAGATATTTATGAAATTACAGTGCAATTCGTCATTGCTAATGTCTATTATATTTCATTTGAATGTTCTTTTGTCACGATCGGTCGCTTGTGAGCGCCGCATAGGGGGGATCTACACAAATGAAATAAAATACGGAGGTCGAGTCATAAGTCATGGCAACTATTCTTTTTCTCGCGAACAGGAGACAACACGGAAAATATACGATACGCATTTGGAAACGTACGGTATGTACTGGCGAAGAATGCCACTAGATGGTGTATGTAAACAACAGTGTGAGTCTGTGCATGCCCCCAAGTTCAGTGTGTGAGTGAGAGCGTCACACAATGGAAGTCAACAAGCAGGAGCAACGATCGTTTATTAAAATCGCAGTTCACCGCGGCAGAAATGCACGCCAATGCCATGCAGAGCTGCGAGAAGCATTAGTTGTGCAAGCCATGCCCTATAGAACAGTGGCGAAGTGGGTGGAGACGCTCAAACGGAGTAGAGTATCAACAGCCGATTTGCCTCGCCCAGGCCGTCCACTGTTCAGGGACCAAGATGTACCGATAATGGTGATCTGTCGCGGAGAACTGCGATTTTAATATACGATCGTTGCTCCAGCTTGTTGACTTCCATTGTGTGACGCACTCACTCACACACTGAACTTGGGAGCATGCTCACACCCACACTGTTGTTTACATACACCATCTAGTGGCATCCTACGCAAATACATACCGTACGTTTCCAAATGCATATCGTACAGGGTCTTTATATTGGCTTGGCAAGGACATTCTCGCTCACGCGCTCCGCCAGTGACAGCTCAGTTAGCAGTGACCGCGCGCGTATATGTACGGTAGAATACGGTGCTTAAAATCAGTATCATGCATTTTTACATGTTTACAGTAGATGCTGAAATTGTTCCCCATCCGCTGGCAAACATAATTGGAATCTCCTTATGAAGTTCCCGGTTACTCCGGTTAATTTAGCGTCAGTAAGGAAATAACAACGTCTATTCTTATTGTTTACTGAACTTGTACGTTTGAATCTCTTAGCCAGTTGTTTTATTGTCCGATTTATAGGAATGCGTCTCCATAGAAATTACACTTGAAACTTTTGTCTTGTTCTAGTGCACGATTTCCAGCACTTGGTGTACGTACTGTGTAGATATACACGTTCACGTAACGAATATTTCACATAAGGATTTACAGCACTATACACAATCACAATTAGACACTATACAGCACGATATACAGTACACAGTAGCTTTAAAAACACCCAATTAGCTCGGAGCTCACACGTCTACCGCAAAAGAGCGTGGGAATACGGCCGGAGACGGCTCGCGCCAACCTGTAACAGCCGGCGAAGGTCGAGCGGAATCGCCTTACCAAGCAAAAACAAGATGTTCAGTATAGAACATATAGCCTACTTTCTCCTAAATGCATGGGTATTGTTATAACTATTTGTCCTTTTCAAGGAGTATAATTGAATGTTGGTTGTAGTAGCTTGTTGAAATACAACTTGCTATAGGGATATTAAAAATGAATATGAGGTGCCCTTTGCTAGTGCTACCTCTGTAAAAAAAATCATTCAATTCGGTTTCACCGTGTTTGAATTGATCTGGGGAATGGATTTGCACACATACATGGCCGCTATTTGCAAACTATTGGGCTGATGACCTTGTAGTCAGTCATAAGATGCTTTCCACAAAAAGGCATGTTGTTGCAAAATCCGGTAGAGATCAAATTATTAGGATGGTCGAAACTTGATTTAAGCTTTTAACATTTGGGTGGCCGTCATTCCGTTTCCGTCAAGATGGCGGCGATATAAAACATGACACTGAGGTGCCTTTTGCTAATGCTACCTCTGTACCAAATTTCGTTCAATTCGGTTTCAACGTGTTTGAATTGATAGGGGGAATCGATTTGCACACATACTTGGCCACCATCTGCAAACTATTGGGCTGATGATCTAGCAGTTTGGTCAGAATATGCTTCCCACATAAAGATTTGTTGTTGCAAAATTTGGTAGAGATTAGATTATTAGGTGGGTCGTAATTACATTTTAGCCTTTAACATTTGGGTGGCCGCGATTACGTTTCCGTCAAGATGGCGGTGATATAAAACATGACACTGAGGTGGGCTTTTCTAATGCTACCTCTGTATCAAATTTCGTTCCATTCGGTTTCACCGTGTTCGAATTAATAGGGGGAATCGATTTTCACACAAAGATGGCCGCCATCCGCAAAATATTAGGCTAATGACCTATTAGTTTGGTCAAAGGATGCTCCCTCCAAAATGGTATGTTGATGGAAAATTTGGTAGAGATCGGATGATTAGGTTAATCGTAATTTGATTTAAGCTTTGAATATTTGTGTGGCCGCCATTACGTTTCCGTCTAGATGGCGGCGATATAAAACATGAAACTGAGGTGCCCTTTGCTAGTGCTACCTCTGTACCAAATTTCATTCCATTCGGTTTCACCGTGTTCGAATTAATAGGGGTAATCGATTTTGACACAAAGATGGCCGCCATCCGCAAACTATTAGGCTAATGACCTATTAGATTTGTCAAAGGATGCTTCCTCCATAAAGGTATGTTGTTGCAAAATTTGGTAGAGATCGGATGATTAAGTTAGTCGTAATTTGATTTAAGATTTGAACATTTGTGTGGCCGCCATTACGTTTCCGTCAAGATGGCGGTGATATAAAACATGACACTGAGGTGCCCTTTGCTAGTGCTACCTCTGCACCAAACGTCATTCCATTCGGTTTCACCGTGTTCGAATTAATAGGGGGAATCGATTTTGACACAAAGATGGCCGCCATCCGCAAACTATTAGGCTAATGACCTATTATATTTGTCAAAGGATGCCCCCTTCATAAAGGTATGTTGTTGAAAAATTTGGTAGAGATCGGATGATTAGGTTAGTCGTAATTTGATTTAAGTTTTGAACATATGGGTGGCCGCCATTACGTTTCCGTCAAGATGGCGGCAATATAAAACATGACACTGGGGTGCCCTTTGCTAGTGCTACCTCTGCACCAAATTTCATTCCATTCGGTTTCACCGTGTTTGAATTAATAGGGGTAATCGATTTTGACATAAAGATGGCCGCCATCCGCAAACTATTAGGCTAATGACCTATTAGATTTGTCAAAGGATGCTCCCTCCATAAAGGTATGTTGTTGCAAAATTTGTTAGAGATCGGATGATTAGGTTAGTCGTAATTTGATTTAAGTTTTGAACATTTGTGTGGCCGCCATTACGTTTCCGTCAAGATGGCGGCAATATAAAACATGACACTGGGGTGCCCTTTGCTAGTACTACCTCTGTACCAAATTTCGTTCCATTCGGTTTCACCGTGTTCGAATTAATAGGGGCAATCCATTATCACACAAAGATGACCGCCATCCGCAAACTATTAGGCTGATGACCTATTAGTTTGGTCAAAGGATGCTGCCCCCATAAAGGTATGTTGTTGCAAAATTTGGTAGAGATCGGATGATTGTGTTAGTCGTAATTTGATTTAAGCTTTGAACATTTGTGTGGCCGCCATTACGTTTCCGTCAAGATGGCGGCGATATAAAACATGACACTGAGGTGTCCTTTGCTAATGCTACCTTTGTACCAAATTTCGTTCAATTTGCGCTCACCGTGTTCGAATTGATAGGGGGGGACAGACATTCAGAGTCCACACACTCACACACACACACACACACACAGACTCACACACATACACACACACAGAGAGACACACTTTTTTTCGCCCTGTAGTGATCTCATAAGTCTACTTTCATTTTTTGCAAAAATCGAAAGTAGGCTAATAAAGACCCTGTAGATTTTCCGTGTTGTCTCCTGTTCGCGAGAAAAAAATAGTTGCCATGACTTATGACTCGACCTCCGTATATGGTTCCCAGCTCGGCCACCGGTGCTGGTATCTTGAAAGGCTAATAGCCTCCTACTATTGATGTCCCCCTTTGTTGAGACAAAGATCTGGCATGTATCGATTCAACATGCTGCTTAATTGCACACCTCAAGAAATGCTACATGGGTGGTTGGAAGGGTTCACAGGAGCCGTGGTGGGAGTGAGTTGGTAAGGGTAGAGGATATCAAAGTGGTTCATGAACAGTGGAAACCAAGATGCTATAGACTACAGTGATACGATTCAGAGGAGATGACTGGCATTAGAGATGCCTGCATTTTGGGCGCGCTGAAAGCTTTATAACCTGCTGGACTATTGCATCTGCACGTCTTGTCAAAAAAGCCATACTAATTGCCATATAATAAATTATGTTCTACATAAATTTACACAACATTGCAAGAGATATATTTTAAATCCAAGAATAATCATGTACTGTATATCTCAAACGCAAATCGCTATCCATTGTGGATGGAGATAAATGAATCCAATTTAATTTCGTCACTTGCGAGGGTCATTCCATAAGTCATGGCAACTATGTTATGTCTTTCGATAATGCTACAGCATGGGATATCCACGATGTGCATTGAACCGTTAAGGGCATCTGATATCTCAATGTCAACAGAAAGGAGGGTTAACGGTAAAAGTACAAATGAAATCCACACAATGGAACTCTGTGTACAATGTTTTGCACTAGTACAAATGGAACACAAATCAATCAATTAACATCCAGGGCACCGCTTCCAAGCATTGAAACACTGTTCAATAACAGACACGGACATGTCAGAGCAGGCAGACAAGGGGCACACACTTCGCGGCGAGTCTACAGTTGCTGCGCGTCCATGTCGGAAAGCCTCCAACCAACGTGCAACTGTTCGGTAATCACCAACAGCTTCACATAGTGCTGCATGACACTACGTAGTATTCCTTCCACCGAGAAAAGCAATTTTCACGAATGATCGCTGTTCCCATCTGCTTACATCCATCTTGTAGCACGGCCAAGCTCAGAAAGAACGTGTATGGCGCTGTTACCTAGCCACCTGCACTTACAGTCGCCTTCCGTCGGGTGAATTCTGTGCTGTTACCAGCGGGGTTTCGAATGTCTACACTGGAATTACCGTGATGCCATATGTTCGAAAGATATAACATACAGTAGTTGGCATGACTTGTGTAATGACCCTCGTATGTTTAGCCGTTTGATGTTTTATACCTGAAGTCATAATTAGCCAGTATTAGTATCTGTTATGTAATGTTATCAACCCAGAGGCTAGTTGAATCCTCAGTAAACACTATCTGAGATATAAGAAAAGAAGAATGTTGGCTCGTGGTGCCAATCTTGCTCTGTGACATCACAAGCTTGACTCTAGCTAGACGAGCGTTCAATATAAACTGGGTCGGCCTCTTTGCGTGGTGGCTAGCTTTCTTGGCTGTTACCGTGGAGATCCAGGTTCGATTCCCGACTATGCCAAGAAATTTAATTCTGGTCTGAGGGCTGGAACAAGGTACTGTTGCCTTGTGAGAACAAACTGGCAAGAACTGGGTTCGATTCCCACCTCCGCCATCCCGTTGCCCGTCTGAAAGTTACAATACCAATTTAAGGCAACACTCAAAAATGGCTTAGAAACTATCTCTAAATCTAACAGGTGAAAAACATTTTTTATGGTATTTCCTTAACTAAAAGTGCAGCTAATATTTATTTTTATTTGATTTTATTTTATTTTGTTTAATTTAATTTTATTTTGTTTTGTTTTGTTTTATTTTCATTTTTTTAATTTGTTTTGTTTTATTTTGATTTTCCAGAAAACAAACACAAAAACAAAAGACACGAAGCAAAAAGCAAAATTCAAAAGCAAAAGCACAAAGCAAACACAAAACCAAAAACCAAAATCACAAAGCAAAAATAAAAAAGTAGAAAACAACAAACACAAAAAATAGGTGAGGCAATGTCCAGAGAAACGTTTCTCATGAAATTGATTCTTATTCACAATTGGATTAAACGGGTTCTGTAACTGGACGACTCAATTGTGAAAATATGTAATAAAATAAAAATATATTCAGATTCCAATTTTTACGTATCATTTATAGCTTTTTGCTTGACTCCACGTGAGGCTATCCTGCAGTATGCAGCAAACACTGAAACCTTTTAAAAAGCTGCGTGTAATTTAAAAGTAAAGCCCTTAATGCTGGCAGGCTCACGTAATCTGCCGCAGTGAGGGACTGTAAGTAAAGGCTTTGGCTTGTCTCCCCGTGTAATACTCTTCTCATTCAAGATACCGTGCATGTATGGACCGTTAACATGTGATTTTATCCATCTTTATTTGTATTCATCCTACCTTGAATTGTCATAAACAAGGTTCTTGAGAATAATATTCTGTGTATTGTAGTCTATAACTAAGGATTGCGAATGGTTTGTAACCGACACTAAGGAAACTACAGTACATCACGGAATTTATTTATTTATCGTATGGCTTTTAGTGCCGGGAGTGTCCGAGGACATGTTCAGCTCGCCGGAGGCTGTAGCTGCTTCCAGCGGAAACCCTTAGGGTGAGTTACAAGTTCCGTTCAATTGCAAGTAGTTCCAACTTTCGCTACCAGATATCAATGATAACTAGAGGTGAACGTTGGAACTTTGATAGAGCGTTCCGACGAAATCTAACCTAACAATTTATCTTCACACAAGATTAGTCTGTGGATGGATCTTTTACATGCCATAAATCTATGACATGGAACCGCCGGGTTTATTCCCCTCCGAAGGAAGGCATACTGAAGGATTTTTAGCGCTCTTAAAAAAATCCGACGACTTCGGCCAGGTTTGATCCCGCTATCTTGGGAACAGCAGTTCAGCATGCAACCAACTACGCCACGGAAGCCGCTATCACGGAATTACAAACGTGAACATTCACGATAACTGTCAGGACAATGAATGTGTGAATAATTCATTAATATGACGTTACAAGACTCCAAGTAGTAATGAGACCGATATTAATACTTCTAAATAACACTCTCATCCGCCTAGGCCATAGAAGGGCTGCCTATCTCCTAATTTTTGATTCCGAGCAAACAATTAATAATTTAACCAAAGAATGCATAATCTTAATAAGAGTATATTTATTACGGACACATTATGTGCAAAATGGACAAAAGGTAAATTCCTGGTGATATAACGTTTATGAAAATGATATACGAAATTGAGTTAAATGCAAATGTATGCAGCATGAAATGGTGACGCTTGATCTTTGATTAGGAAACTATATTTAGATGGATCGACTTTTGTGCAATGTGTTCCCTCTGTGTTTGGTGTTAAATACATCCACTTTAATTCTAATGAAGACATTTCAGTAAAAACAAGAAGTTCCGTGAAGAACTATACAGCCTACTTTTCATGCCAATGATTATTCTACAGTATATGAACCTATCTAGAATAATGACGAAATTAAGTTGGTAATATCGAAAAATCAAATTAGTTCAAAATATACCTGGTATAATGTAGCCTAATAGAGCACTACAGTTGGCAGCCCTGGTGACTGAATATATTCTTAGTTCCACCTCTTAAGGTACAGAATATAAAATTTGGTTGAAGTCCAATGGACGTTACATGCAGTTAGACACTGGATCTATCAGCACGCGTAAAAGCATGTTGCCAACAATACCATGCGTGTGCTGGTCAGAAATAATCTGAATTATTATGATATCTTGTTGTGCCAATTTTGGATGAAATCCATTTGTTAATATAGAAGTTACATGTATTTTAAAATAGGACATATCAGCAGGCATAGAATCATGTTGGCAGCACTGCCTTGTATTAATTACTCCAAATTAATCTAGAATGTCAGGTGCTATACGTGTTTAAAGTATAGAGCTGTTGCTTGCATACTTTCTGATATATTGATATTAGGGTAAAAAGAATATAGACAGCATTTATTAACAGTTGGCAGCCCTGATTGTTCTTAACAATACTTATAGTCATATCAGTTATGGTACACATATCACATACGAAATTTGGTTGAAATCCAACTGATAGTATAGAAGTTACATGTATTTAAAAATTGGTACTATCAGCAGGCTTATAATCATGTTGGTAGAACTGACGTATATAATTTACTCCAAATTAACCTAAAATGTCAGAATATACGTGTGCATAGTTTAAAGCTGTTGGCTTGCATACTTTCTGATATATTGGTATTTGGATAAAAAAAAATAGAGAGAGCAATTATTAACAGTTGGCAGCCCTGGTGGCTCTTAAGAACACGCTCAGTCATATCTGTTTATCCAATTGATAGTGTAGAAGTTTTATGCATTTCAACATTGGACCTATCAGAAGGCTTAAAATTATTTTGGCAACACTGTCATGGTTGGCCTCCTGGAAATTAAACTGAAATTGGCACACATGTAGATAATTGTAACGAACACAATTATCTACATGTGTGCGAATTTTGGAATAGCTCCCATGCATACCTTGCAAGATATCCAACATGGAGCTCAAATTTCTAGTGCGTTTTTTCAGCAGTTGGTAGCACTGACATCATTTTCAAATATGGACGTGAGCTATTCCGGTGCACATCTTTACTCATACTAAATTTGGTTTTGATTGCTGCAGCCGTTTAGGAGTTGATAGGGACACACACACACACACACAGCCAGACAAAC
Source organism: Meconema thalassinum (assembly GCA_946902985.2). NCBI lineage: Eukaryota > Metazoa > Arthropoda > Insecta > Orthoptera > Tettigoniidae > Meconema > Meconema thalassinum. The sequence continues at coordinate 883,178,671 of OX336388.2, forward strand.
AGACAGACAGACAGACAGACAGACAGACAGACAGACAGGACAGACAGACAGACAGACAGAAGGGCAGACAGACAGACAGACACACATTTTCCCGGATCGATCTCATAAGTCTACTTTTTCCTCATTTTTGCAAAATGTGAAAAGTAGGCTAAAAATCTTTATTAGGCATAATTTCTATACAAGGTGTATGGGATAATTCTTGGTTTGCCACAGGGGAATTTGTAAATGATTGAAAAGGGGCTATTTATTTATTTATTGACTTATTTATTTATTTAGGAAAATTGCCGTTTGAAAATAAAATTTGAAATTCTATTTCTTTTTTCAATAGAATTCAAAGAATGTGGCCAAAGAAAGTGTGTCAATGAGCTTACAAAAACCTAGTGAAATTCCTCTGTTCGTCACCAGATAGCAGTCACAAGCTACTCTATGAGCATTGATAGAAAAAACGCGCCATATTAATTACAACGGCGGAAAGAATAGTAAGAAATGACAAGGAAATAGGGGAGGGTGAAAAATAGAGGTTCCTCGAAGAATGAGGATGTCCAATTAAGGAGAAAGGATTAGGGGAAGGGGGGGGGGGGGAGGGTCGGAGGGATGGATATACGGAAGCAGAAACAAAAGGGAAGAGTGCCTGTACGGTAACCAACGTCATAGAGGCCTCGGCGAAAAAACAGATGGAAACTCCTCCAGTGACGAATAAAGGAGAAGAAATTATGGCACTGTAGCCATAGAGGGAACCGTACTATTTACACGTCTGTCAACAGACAGGCGTCCGCAATTGACTCACCAGATAGGTCTGTCTATAGACGGGCGTCCGCAACTGTCACTTAGCTCGTGACATCCTCATTCTTCAAGGCATCTCAACTTCTTCCCCCGACCCCATTTCCTTCTCCTTCCTTACTACTCTTTCCGCTGTTGTAATTAATATGGTGCGCTTTTTCTACCAAGGTCCATACAGTAGCTTTTGGCAGCTATCTGGTGACGAACAGAGGTGACACACATTCTTCGGCCACATTGCTATAATTCTGTTGACAAACGAGGCAAGGTTCCTCTCGAAACGTCTAGAATTTTAAATTCTATTTTCACACGGCAATAACCCAAAGCATGAATAATTTTAATATTATTCCGGGCCGCGAAAGCCCTAATCTATACAGTTATTTGTTTATTCATTCATTTATTCATACATGTATTCGTTTATTAATTTAATATTTATTTATATACTTATTTATTTCTTAAACTAAATAGTTTTAGTAAGATTTATATAACCGACTTAATCAATACATGAATGAAAATAATTATTAATAAATTTGTTCTCGGTACATGTTTCAGGGATTAATCAAGAACATTTTTATCCCCTTCATCAGCAAATTACTACGTTATTTCATAATTTCATTATGCTTTACAATTGGCTGATGAAGGGGATAAAAATATTGTTGATTAATCCCTGAAACATGTACCAAGAACAACTTTATTACTAATTCTTTTCATTAATGTATTGATTTACGCGGTTATACAGTATAAATCTTATTAAAAACCATTTAAGTACGTCAATACGGAACCATCATGAGTATTTTAAATAATATAATTTTTAGCCTACTTTCGATTTTTGGAAAAAATTAAAGTAGACTTATGAGATCACTACAGGGCGAAAAAAAAGTGTGTCTGTCTGTGTGTGTGTGAGTCTGTGTGTGTGTGTGTGTGTGAGTGTGTACTCTGAATGTCTGTCCCCCCTATCAATTCGAACACGGTGAGCGTAAATTGAACGAAATTTGGTACAAAGGTAGCACTAGCAAAGGACACCTCAGTGTCATGTTTTATATTGCCGCCAGCTTGACGGAAACGTAATGGCGGCCACACAAATGTTCAAAGCTTAAATCAAATTACGACTAACCTAATCATCCGATCTCTACCAAATTTTGCAACAACATACCTTTATTGGGGCAGCATCCTTTGACCAAACTAGTAGGTCATCAGCCTAATAGTTTGCGGATGGCGGCCATCTTTGTGTGAAAATCGATAGCCCCTATTAATTCGAACACGGTGAAACCGAATGGAACGAAATTTGGTACAGAGGTAGTACTAGCAAAGAGCACACCATTGTCATGTTTAATATCGCCGCCATCTTGACGGAAACGTAATGGGGGCCACACAAATGTTCAAAGCTTAAATCAAATTACGACTAACCTAATCATCCGATCTCTACCAAATTTTGCAACAACATACCTTTATGGATGGAGCATCCTTTGACAAACCTAATAGGTCATTAGCCTAATAGTTTGCGGATGGCGGCCATCTTTGTGTCAAAATCGATTCCCCCTATTAATTCGAACACGGTGAAACCGAATGGAATGAAATTTGGTACAGAAGTAGCACTGGCAAAGGGCACCCCAGTGTCATGTTTTATATCGCCGCCATCTTGACGGAAACGTAATGGCGGCCACCCAAATGTTCAAAGCTTAAATCAAATTACAACTAACCTAATCATCCGATCTCTACCAAATTTTGCAACAACATACCTTTATAAAGGGAGCATTCTTTGACAAATCTAATAGGTCATTAGCCTAATAGTTTGCGGATGGCGGCCATCTTTATGTCAAAATCGATTACCCCTATTAATTCGAACACGGTGAAACCGAATGGAACGAAATTTGGTACAGAGGTAGCACTAGAAAAGGCCACCTCAGTGTCATGTTCTATATCACCGCCATCTTGATGGGAGCGTAATCGCGGCCACCCAAATGTTAAAGGCTAAAATGTAATTACGACCAACCTAATAATCTAGTCTCTACCAAATTTTGCAACAACAAATCTTTATGTGGGAAGCATATTCTGACCAAACTGCTAGATCATCAGCCCAATAGTTTGCAGATGGTGGCTATGTATGTGTGCAAATCGATTCCCCCTATCAATTCAAACACGGTGAAACCGAATTGAACGAAATTTGGTACAGAGGTAGCACTAGCAAAAGGCACCTCAGTGTCATGTTTTATATCGCCGCCATCTTGACGGAAACGGAATGACGGCCACCCAAATGTTAAAAGCTTAAATCAAATTTCGACCATCCTAATAATTTGATCTCTACCGGATTTTGCAACAACATGCCTTTTTGTGGAAAGCATCTTATGACTGACTACAAGGTCATCAGCCCAATAGTTTGCAAATAGCGGCCATGTATGTGTGCAAATCCATTCCCCATATCAATTCAAACACGGTGAAACCGAATTGAATGTTTTTTTTACAGAGGTAGCACTAGCAAAGGGCACCTCATATTCATGTTTAATATACCTATAGCACGTTGTATTTCAACAAGCTACTACAACCAACATTCAATTATACTCCTTGAAAAGGACAAAGAGTTATAACAATACCCATGCATTTAGGAGAAAGTAGGCTATATGTTCTTTACTGAACATCTTGTTAAAACTATGCAAAATGTTTGGAGTCTGCAAAGAAAGCTATCATACGTTGAAATATTTTGGTTTCTATGACAAGAATCAATGTAAAAAATGGAGTTGGTTCTCAGAATGAATATTCGTACAAGAGGATGAAATATATTTTGGGAACAGAGATGAAGGCGTGCATGTCATTTCCTGAAACATAAGTAACCTTTCTATTTCTATCATAAATATTTAGTAGATTTTCCTCGAGTGCTTTCCATGGACAGACGGTTTCATGTCCAAACAAAACAAACTCGCAACACAACCAACTAAATTAGTTAAGTAACAGCACTGTTAATAGTCAGCATTCCCTTTACTTTGTCCGGCCACTGTGTTCCCTGATAAATTGGTGACATGCATAATTCAGATCCTCGATGCCCTGTCTGAGTGACTGACCGGAAATATCCCTCATCCCCATGCATAAGTCAAGACACAGCGTTTAATTTATCGACAGCCTGCAGGGACGGACGCTAAGCCCCTGTTTGAATATGAGCTCAGTAATGGCGAGTCAGACGGCATGCTCCAGTTTCAACAGCGTCTCGTGACCTCCTTTCCTCGCCTGGCTCTACTGCGCGGGTTAAGGAAATCAGTTTTGCTGAGGAACTCTTATGAAGGCAATGTAAATGAGTGCTGGGCGTTGTAAGTCCCATAATATACAGCACTAACACTGTTGCGTGCATTGTTTTGTTAATGGGTCTATAATTACCAATGGTCATATGCACTGCATTTCACTGCGGTTGACCTGCATAGTCTGGCGTACTAAAGCGATTAACCCGGGAGAGGTGGCGCGGTGGACTTAGTGACCCCACGCAGTTTCGTTATGCTGGGGTTTCTACCTTTTACTACACACAGACTATAGAGCTTCCACGAGTTAAAATGGCACCGGATCTTAAGCATAGCTAACTTCCGGTCCGTGAATCTCCATTTGATTTTCATTGCCAATGAATTGTCCGTGATTATTTTCATTATTATTTTGAATTGCGGTTTTGTTTTAGGCGTTCAACTTATGAAATAAACACTAGAGGGTTGGCCTTTCTTGAATATTCCAAAGACAAGTGTCTCCTAAAAGAGAAATTAGTAAAAATTAGCAACAGAAACGACCATAACATACAGCGATCTGCACATATCAAACGGCAGTGGTGTATCATATCTTAGACTACAATTGTATTAAATTGGTGCCAATTAAATATGTTATATGGAAGAACATTATAACCATTTGCTAACCGGTTGTTATATTGGTATATTACGCATTAACTTGACCCGTTTAAATGTTAAAACGTGACGAAACGAGTTATAGGCTATTCGCCATACCCGTAGGCCTAATATTTACTAACAACTCGTTGTTTCTTCTTTAACATTTAATTAATCATTATAATTACAATAGCCTAGGTATCTATTAACACTATTTAACCAATAACCATTTTATAATTACATACCGGTACATATTCTACGTAGGTTACTTAGGCCTATTGCAAGAAAGCGATATTTGATAGCACGTTCAGTTTCACCTTAAAATCCAACCGTGCCTAGTTTTCAGTATGGAAAATATTACCGTAAGTTAATAGAACAAACAACAAGCGACACACTTTTTAAAGAAATGTCTACGTAAAGTAGGTACTCTACCATACGGTAATCATTGAAAAGGTAAATTTCAAAAACGACCGAACTTCATTTTGCATGGATTATTGAACCCGAAACCTTCTAATGGAGGCATGGATTGTCTGTCTTTACAAATATTTTAGTCAATAATTTAAAACAAGTTGCCTGAAAACTAAATACAAAGAGCTGCGTGCCTACTACGATGTAAAGTTGCTCTGTGAGAAAAACAACATTGCCAAGAGTATACGACGTGCATACAGTTAAATACAATCATTCAATTGGAGAAACACTTTCTTCGTCACGATCTTTTTAAAAATTTCAAACATAATCTGTTGTAAATTGACGGGAAAATGTGCAACATCTAGAGACTGCGAGTGTTGTAAGCGGCACAACGTTAGCCGACATTTCGCATCATTAATACATAAGAAATAAACACATGCAGAGCTTTCTCATTGCACACAGCGGAAGATCATTTCGCTCTTGGTGCATTTTACAAATTTTATTTCTCCTAACAACAATAATTTGCTTAGTTACTTGCAAGGAAAATTGTAGTACACAGTTCCCATTGCTTCCATTACCAGACTACTAAACCGGAAGCTGGTAATGCTTAACCATACGCCGGTGGCGCGTCCTATGGCAAGTGAAAGAACGAAAGAAAGTGTAAGCTCTATACCTGCCACATACCTATCCCCACATTCCTTATCTATTGTCTGAGGGCAGTAACCTATTAGTGGAAGGGATGAGGGCCGAGACAAATTTATTTTTGTCGAGTCATGTTGATATATGTTCCGAAAGACCACCGCGCCACCAGTACCGCTGGCGGAATGAACAGGTGTTCCATTCTTACTCGTAATCCATGGGAATGTATCTGTCTGATCGCGAATAGATAGATTAGAATAGATTATAGTTAAGTGATAATTATAACAATGTGAATCGTTTGAGCTACGAAGAGCAAGAATCCAGGTTGCTATCTCTTCTGCATGACGTCGAAGAGGAAGCAATATTGGGAGGTGAAAACAATATTAGTGGAGATGAACTAGAAATAGCAGTATCTTGTAGTGATACTGAACCGAGTGTAGATGAACAAGAAAATACAGAAATTGACGATGATGTGCCTCTTTCTCAACGGATGTGTACCCTTACTGCAAAAAGAAAAGAGTTACAAGATGGAGTACAACACAACTCCAATACAATACAACAAGATACTTCTCTGAAATGTGTCATTGGTGAACAACTAGAATCCTACATTATCTAAAACGTGTCTAATCATTCATTTTGAAATTGTTAATGTGCAAACTAAAGTAAGAATTATAATATATTTCATAAAAATAGATGATTACCTGTCCGATCCGCAGAATTTCTTATTGTAGTGTAAATACGCGTTTATAATATGTGCATGATTTACATTTTAGACAAATATACTTGCTCATTGGTTCAGTGAATGTTTTCATGCCATATCAGTAGCATAAACGAAATAATTGTAGTTACTACAGATAAATAATTGAGAGGGGTCATAAATGACCCCGCGCCACCTCTAACGTTGCTCTAGTAAGCGCCACCTCTCCCGGGTTAACTGATATCTACAGGTACAGTATGTATTTTGGCTTCAGCCCCTAAAATAAGCAACATCAACGATCCCTCTGTCATCACTAGAATCTCGTGTGGATCGCCAGAGAATGCGCGTAAAGGACATTTCTGAATTATATAATGAACAGTTTTCCTGATGTCACCTCAGTCACGGAGCAGTTATTTACTTCCTCTTATCGAGGGAATCCGCGCACCTGCCACATTTGTTTCTCATTCGGTTAAAAACCCATCAGACCTTCCGTAGTAGTACGAAACCTTGCGGTTTGATTGATATGGATGGCATGTTAAGTTATTCTGTTATAGCGTACATCTGTCATGTTTGTGTCCAGTATTCAGTTGGATTAAAACCACCGTCAATTAACTTCCGTACGCTTTGCATAGGGAGGACCCGAGAACGAAGCCGTTTCTCACATCCGTAGGTTTAAGCTACTACGTATAGGCAAAAGGGCAAGCCAAATACTCAGTGTGCCCCCTGACCTGTGCACAATAAAATAAAAACAAATATATAGATTACTGTATTTAGAAACGACGCTAGTGAGTATAAAATATTTGCATACGTACATTTAGACAGATCTTAATCCCCCACGTACACTCACTCATTCATTCATTCTTCCCCGTATCCATGCATTACTCATCGCATGTGCTCCCTAACTTAACACTTAACGATATTTACATTTCTACATTTAACTCGATGAGTGCTACGTCCGTCTATAGGCGGGCGTCCGCAGCTGAGTCACCAGTGCACATCTCTGGCCTGTTCTGCTATATACTGAACATAATGTAGCACTACTTGAATTTGAATTTAGGTTTCCAGAAGCAATTACCATACCATTTGTAGACGTCTATCCTCTACAACTGGAGTTCATCAATGATGTAAACCAGCATGGCGGAAGAACATGCAAGGTCTCCTCACTGTGTCGTTATTTTGGATCAAGAAATATCAGTTTTACTGTTAGTAAGGAGCGTGGACTCAATTATGTTCATTTTAATTTTCTTAAAATGTAAATAAAAATGTAGAATTTTTAAATAGCGTTTTGATTAACAAAGACTCAACTCTTTAGATTTTATTAGCCTATCAACCTCTTGTTAAGATAAAACAAGTAGTTCCGTGAAGAACTATACAGCCTATTTTCATATATCCTACTAATGTTAATTGCTCCTACCAACATACTAAATTTCAGTTTGATTGATGTAATAGATTCGTAGATATTGAGAACCGTATAAATATTTCGGGTGGTCGCCATGTTGAAGTTTATATATGTAGGGCTTAAGAGTTATGTACTGTTACATGAAGATTATTGTGTACGTGTAGTATTCAAACTTCAATCGCATGATTAGTACACAAGAAGTAAAAACGAGATTTTAAAATTTCGCACAAATGCCATCATAAGGTTATGGAAACAATTGAAAAACATTAGATGCCAGTGGATTAACATTTGTATAAGGATTTACTGTACCAAGTGTCACTGCACTCGGATGGTTAAATTGCGAGAAACGACCATGTGAATATTTATACTTCGCTCCACCGCCATGTTGGATTTGTGATCACCAGGTTATTGAAAGTCCTATAGGTGAACTTATGTCCACGGCCCCTATGAACATTAAACAATTCAGTTTGATTGCTGTAATAGATTCGTAGATATTGAGAACCATCTAAATATTTCGGATGGTCGCCATGTTGGATTGTTATATGTACAGGCCTTAGAGTCATGTACCTTTAAAGGAAAATTATTGCGTAGGTTCATTATTCAAACTTTCATTTCGATCGAATGATTACGACCCAAGAAATAAAAACTTAATTTAAAAATTCGCACAGCCGCCATCTTGAGGTTATGTAAATAATTGAACTAAATTACATACCAGTACTTAACAATGTATATAAACATTTGCTGTACCGAGTTTAATTGACTTTGGATCATTAAATCGCGAGAAAAGTCTATTTAAAACTTTCAATTTCTCTTGGCCTCCATGTTCGTTTTGTAGTTAACCGGTTTTTGAAAGACTCATATCCGAACTTCCAGTAGCGCCCTTTATCTCCATGCAACATTTCAGGGTGATACCGGTAATAGTTGTAGAGATATAGAATGCCGGTGAAATATTTCGCACAGCCGCCATATTGAGGTTATATAAACAATTGAACGAAGTTAGATGAAGGTGCATTACAATGTGTATAAACATATACTGTGCCAAGTTTCATTGCGTTTGGTTGGTTAACTCGCGAGAAACATCTATTTAAAAGTCGCAAATTCGCTTGGCCGCCATGTTGGTTTTGTAGTTACCAGGTTATCAAAGGTCACATAAGTGAACTTTGAGTAGTTCATTCTGTCACCATACAAAATTCCAGGGTGATATCCGTAATAGTTTCGGAGATATTGAATGCTGGTGAAATATTTCGCACAGCCGCCATGTTGAATTGGTGAGACGTAACAAAATGTTAAGGGCTCGGTCGGGGTCGCCCGGAATAGTGCTATGAACTTACCGAGTTTCATTGAAATCGCTCCAGTCTTTTAGATTTGATTAGGGGACACACACACACACACACACACACACACACACTCCTCACACGCACACACACACACACACACTAACAAAAGGTGATCTCATAAGCCTATTTTTTCAACATTGAAAATAGGCTAAAAATACTACTTCTACATTTCTTTCTTGCGAATAAAAAAACTCAGCACTTAAAAGGTAAATGTTGACGGGAAGGTTGCTCAAAGCCGCGCTGAGCCAGAAATAAACCATAGTCTGACCTCGCAAAGTGTGTGTGTGTGGGGGGGGGGGGGGGGGGGCAAAAGACCCTCCCTTTGCCCCTTCAGAAGGAACGGTAGGAAAGGGAGAGTCAAGGAAATGGTGAAAGGTGAATGGCCAGTGTGAGGGACTTGTGTAGCAATGTGATAGCATCTATTTGTTTACATAATTATGTGACTGACGTGAGAAATGCTCCTCTTACAATAACACCACACTTTGTGGTCGGACTGTAGCACTGAGCCTCGCGGTACAACACAAGAAATACGACCATCCTGCTAATGGGAAAACAATCTCATCACCCGGAATCCGGGTTTTGTGTGATAACCATTCAATCTTCATCAGTATTACGTTACCACGGCGCGGATGTTCAATAATATTTGGTCTCAAGTTAAATTGTAGGCGTTTACGTTGCTGTATTATGCGGTGAAAGTCCCCTGAGAATATTCGACATTTTCCAGAATAGTCAGCCCCCACCAACAAAAAGTTGTATATACGCCCCTAGCCGGAATAACAATACTGATAATACTAATAAGGGATATAAAACCAATAACGTTATTATTAACCCTAGCAATATCATCGTGGGAGATTTCCTGCCCACCAGTTCCATTTTTAGCCTACTCTTCACATTTTGCAAAAATGAGGGATAAGTAGACTTATGAGATCGGGCAAATGTGTGTGTGTCTGTCTGTCTGTCTGTCCTTCTGTCTGTCTGTCTGTCTGGCTGGCTGTGTGTGTGTCCCCCCTATCAACTCCTAAACGGCTGCAGCAATCGAAACAAAAATTGGTAGGAGTAAAGATATATACGTGAATATCTCACGACCATATTTGAAAATGATGTCAGTGCTACCAACTGCTGAAAAATCGCAATTGAAATTTGAGCTCCATGTTGGATATCTTGGAAGGTATGAACGGAAGCTATTTCAAAATTGGCACACGTATAGATAATAATATTTCAGTTTAATGTCCAGGAGGCCATACATGACAGTGTTGCCAAAATAATTATAAGCCTGCTGATAGGCCCAAATTTCAAATGCATATAACTTCTACACTATCAATTGTATTTCAACCAAATTTCGTATGTGCTATGCGTACATAAACAGATATTATTATTAACAGAAAAGCGCACGAATGTGCATAACATAGATTTACACTTGTGAAACAAACATGCTATAAAGAGTTAATTGATGTGAAAAACATCATGATCCAGTAATCGATCAGGAATGTGTGCATTAAAGCATTCATTCATGACCAGTCATTATATTGTGAATTGAATGTTATTTGTGAAATAGAGCAACACTGTATGATGCTTTGTTCATTTTAAATGTTAGTCCTTGCTATAATCACAGAGTGATTTCCGGTTATTTTTAGCCTACTTTCGATTTTTGCAAAAAATGAAAGTAGACTTATGAGATCAACACAGGGCGAAAAAAGTGTGTCTGTCTGTGTGTGTGTATGTGTGTGTGTGAGTCTGTGTGTGTGTGTGTGTGTATGTGTGTGTGAGTCTGTGTGTGTGTGTGTGTGTCTGTGTGTGTGTGAGTGTGTGTACTCTGAATGTCTGTCCCCCCCCTATCAATTCGAACACGGTGAATGCGAATTGAACGAAATTTGGTACAAAGGTAGCACTAGCAAAGGACACCTCAGTGTCATGTTTTATATCGCCGCCATCTTTACTAAAACTGAATGGCGGCCACTCAAACGTTCAAAACGTAAAATCAAATAACGACTAACCAAATCATCCGATCTCTACCAAATTTGGTAACAACATACCTTCGTATAGGATGCGTCTTGTGACCAAACTACAAGGTCGTCCGCCATACCATTTCAGGATGGTGGCCGTGCGAATTATGCAAACTTTATAATCCTTATCATGGGACCCACCAGTTCCGATTATCGAGCCGAGAATCGTTTTAACTGTTCTAAAGGAAGAGGCACGTTCGAAATTAAAAGTTTATTTTGTAATACTATAGTGCAGACGTGATTTTAAAAAGCTGAGCTGATTTAGTAATAAGACAAGATGGCAGCGGATATCTTGTGCCTGACATATATTTCACTAATTTGAGTATTGCATGCAATATAGCGTACTGATACAAAATAAATAAACTTTGTATGAAATGCTTTATATATAAATAATATACTCCAGTGATGAAATCGTTTAGTATAAATCATTATTTGCTAACAAGTTCTATGTAAGTCATTTTATATAGAACGATATTCGTTGACACAATTAGCTCAGTGGTAGAGCGTTAGCCTATCGCTCAAATGCCTATGGTTCAAACCCGATCAGAGCTAGGTTTTTTGCTTGAAATGATATATGTTTATTGTTTTGTAATGACTCAGATGTTTTAAAATTAAGCGTTATATTGTGCATATTATGGTGTAAAATATATATTTAATTAAAACATAATTCGCCAGCAGATTTACTCGAGACATCTAGCTGCCAAAAAGGTAACTAGATTAACTTCCAGATTTTATTGAAAAGTTTCTTCTTCTGGCCGCTAGAATGCACTCGCTCTGTTAGGATTATATTGTTCGATATTTCACCACTAGATGTCACGACTAGTCTACGTGGGGCTCCATTGATTACTACACCATTGGCATTCTATGCGCATCGAATTTGAAGAATGACAAGATGATACTACGATACATTTTTACTTTTTATTTTAAAGGGTTTGTAACAGCCTATTTTGCGTTACTTGAAAATGTTATTTGAATTCAATTAGGGTTGTGAAAGCCATGCACAACCAGACGTGTAAAGACATGCCTCAACTCAAAGTTGGATGTTGCCCACGGCAGGTCGTATATGTAATAATAATAATAATAATAATGTTATTGGTTTTACATCCCTTTTAACTAGTGCTGCTTTTAGAGACACCAGGGTGCCGGAATTTTGGCCCGAAGGGGATCTTTAACGTGCCAGTACATGTACTGACACGGCTCCCTCGCATTTGTGCACCCTCAAATGCCAGCTGACTGCGCCAGGATACAAACCTGCAACCTAGGGCCCAGCAAGCGAGAACGTTACCTCTGAGCCCCGCAGCCAGTCCGATCGATTATGTCTCCAGATCCATAACATTCTTGATATACTTCTTATCTTTCTTTCTTCAATGATGGTAGCAGTTTTTATCTAGGTTGTGGCGTTAGGTAGAGGTAAATCGTTTCTAAGGTCTTCAACAAAGAATAGTTCTATTATACTCTTTGATAATAACAACGAGTTATAACTATACTCATACATTTAGGAGAAAGTAGGCTATATGTTCTTTACTGAACATCTTGTTACATCGTGTGATGTGATATGTGTCACAGAACTGGTCACATAACGAGCACACGCAGAGTTCATTTGGGGCGTGGTAGGACATGTTTTTACATATTTTATGGTGGTACCCATGCACTGCTAAATTTATCACCACATGTCTTAGTTTCTGATTGGCGCTGGTCCAGTTCCGGTTGATCATGGCATCCGTGCTGTAAAATTCTAGCGGAATGCCTTCTCTCTTATCTCTTCTCTCTGCTAGGTGCGCTTCAGCATTCTTTGTTGATGGAAACTGTAATTTTGTTCTTATTTCTTCGGCAAGGAAGGGTTCCCGTGCAAATTCATATGTTAGGCGGAAGCGCGTGTATTTTGAGATGCCCATTAAGGTTTTCAGGAATTGGGCTTTAACAGATATGACTGAGCGTATTCTTAAGAGCCACCAGGGCTGCAAACTGTTAATAAATGCTATCAATATTTTTTATTCTAATACCCATACATCAGAAAGTATGCAAGCCGACAGCTTTAAACTATGCACACGTATAGTACCTGACAATCTATATTAATTTGGAGTAACTTATATACGTCAGTGCTACCAACATGATTCTAAGCCTGCTGAGAGGTCCAACTTTAAATACATGTAACTTCTATACTATCATTTGGATTTCAACCAAATTTCGTGTGTGCTATGTGCACCATAACAGATATGACTATGCCGAGTCAGAGTAACCAGGGCTGCCAACTGTTAATAAATGCTGTCTCTATTTTTGTTACCCTAATATCAATATATCAGAAAGTATGCAAGCCAACAGCTCTAAACTTTGCACACGTATAGTAAGTACCTGGCATTCTAGATTAATTTGGAGTAACTAATATAGGCCTACGCCAGTGCTGCCAACATGATTCTAAGCCTGCTGATAGGTCCAATTTTAAAATGCATTTAACTTCTTTACTAACTAATGGATTTCATTCTAAATTGACACAACAATTGATCATATTATTTCAGATTACTTCTGATCAATACATGTATGTCATTGTTGCCCACATGATTTTAGATCCAATGTTTAACTGCATGTAACGTCCATGCTATCCAATGGACTTCAACTAAATTTTGTATTCTGTACCTTAAGAGATGGAATTAAGAATATATTTAGTCACCAGGGCTGCCAACTGTAGTTCTCTATTATTAACAACTTAATATCGTCATTGTTCTAGATAGATCCATATAGATTAATCATTGGCATGAATCTTAAATTTTAAGAAAAGTAGGCTCTTTAGTTCGTCACGGAACTTCTTGTTAATGGTGTATTCATGGTATTCCATTTCTACGCTTACTGTGCGGAAAGTTATTTTCAATATTGAATCCGGTTACCTAACCACACATTTTCAATTTTATTATTTTAATTCTTGTATAAGATATTAACAACTTTCTTTTGGTGGGCACAGAAACGCCTCTGTTGGTAGATCGTGTGCCTCATCATACTGCGCACTGTGGTCATTATTTTCTTTTTGTTTTGTTTTTATCAACTGAGTGCACTATTATACAGGGTGTAACAAAAATGTACGGCACAACATTCAGGACACATTCCTCACACCTAGACGAAGAAATTATGTTACATAAAGATAGGTCCGCAAACGCTTTGTTTCCATGTTATACCTCATTGTTTCCAACTCATTAATTATGGGAAACACACAAGAACAGAACTTACCAGCATACCACATGCAACTCTTGCTCACAGGAGATGTTCAATATGCCCTACCTGAGCATTGATACATTCACCAACCCACCGTCGTAGTGAATCTCGGTTGCGCTGATGTATCCCTGGTTTAGCAGCCATCCATAATACGGGCACGGAGACCCTGAACATCTTGTACTGGGGTTCGACACACAAGAGCATTCCAATGCCCTCACAAATAAAAGTACAGTGAATTTAGGTCCGGAGTGCGTGGAGGCCAGGCAATTGGTCCACCTCTACCTATCCATCTGTCACCAAATCGGTTATTTAGAAGCCGACGGACATTAACACTAAAATGAGGAGGTGCTCCATCGTGCATGAAGTACATGTTTTGTCACACAGCTAAAGGCACATCTGCTAAGTCGCATGGCAACAGGGCCATGTAAAACAAACCACTGGCGGTGCACCTACGATTAGGTAGGTATACCTTCGCGCAAGCGCTCAAAATCCAACATGTATATATGGACATGGAGAGTGCACCGTCCATATGTTCGCCTAAATAAACTGGCGAATATGAGACAAGAAGTAGCACTGTACCTTAATATCCCTAACTCCAATTTCTACACAGCGCATTGCTTTCAGACGACTTCTGTGACACTTTGACTGAATACTGGCGCACATCGGCGGGCTGTAAACATATGTCCTGCATATTGTGACCGAAATCCTCCATGTTGGTGATCTTTAATTGCCGAGATTCGTAAAGCAACCTTGGAAGTGGTTGATGAATGTAACATATTGTAATGTATTCTAGCATGTGTTTGTAGCAGACCTAGAGCTAAAGAAACATTCTTCATAATTATTCTAGCTGCTAAATTGACCCATCCTTATGGCATTGAGCTAAAATTTAGCACAAGCGAGTGTGGAACATCTTCAACTCTTATCGGCTTTGACAAGTCATGACGCAATAGAAGAGGGGTGGAAACTCCCCACACTCCTACGGATCAGGTGACCAGGGCAACCGGTGTGCTATGTGTAACACATTCGGAGAGATCATTCCTTTCTAGTATGTTCTTTTGCTGATTTAAACACATGTGCGCGGAGACGATCATTCTACCTTCGGGAAGCGTGTGTCCACACTATGATATTAGCATTACAATTTGCTTGTGAAATACCGGTACTTGTTATAACTAATTTTACGAGTGACAGGTAAAATTAAAATTAGTGATTTCTCCAAGAGGCTGATGTAAGTAGAAACTGTATTTTTATCAAGTGAACACATTAACACAGCTACAAATCGGACTTGACAAATTCACCGTGGAACGCCAGAATACGGAGACATTAATATGCAACATGTTAAAGCACACGATACAATAGCAGACCTTGTCGTGCTACGAAACCCGGCATATAGTCAGTCAATGTTGAACATTTCTACAATAGTAATTGCATCTTATTCAACATAATACATTCAACAAATAACCGGATTGCCAGCAAGAGCATTAATAAATTATTAACAGTATCGAAACAACACCGTCCATTCCATATCAGTGAAATACATGGAACATTTCTTCAGCAGTGGCGTACACCTAATTCTTTTTAGGGGGTGTCTGATGTCATCCACTATGATACTTTCACTCAAGAATAAGAATATGGGAACATTCATGGAACTTTTCATATACTTCAAGATAATGGCTTAAGCATTTAATAGGGAAACTTGATGGTGAGGACGAATCCGGGATTCGGAGAGGCTGAATACACTATAGACCAGGCATCACGATGATGTTGGCGTTAAACGAGTTTCTTAAACGCCGATCTTGCAAATTAAAGAACAGAATCAAGATTAATTCGTCGTGGGAAAATATGGGAAACACATTTATCGTCAACTTGGGCATATATTCACACCACATCCTTCTGAACATTTAGGGCAAACCAACACCATGATTTAATTATGTTCTTTCTTCCAGGAGGATAAAATATATTTCGAATGAATTTCCAAACTTAGAGAGCAAATTATTTTCAAGATATTGAGATCTTTCACACACATAAATTCCGATATTTAATAATTATTTTGTTTTATAATCTAATATATAAAAGTGAAAGTCTGTATGTATGTATGTATGTATGTATGTATGTATGTATATATGTTGGTTCCGTATACAAATCTACACCGTTCCACCAATCTCAACCATATTTTGCATACACATAGTTTAGGACCCAGAAGGAACCGCTGGCTACATGAATTTTCGATAGTCTTTCTCATTCTTCTGATTTCGGCCCTTTTTCACTCAAAAACAGGCTAATCAAATCATAAAATATACTCATGAAGGAATGGCAAGGCAGATAGTTTCCATGGCAACATATCTCAAGTCGAGACACGGCCGACTTGATGCCAATTGCGCTCAGCACTACCGGTATAGAAAATGAGGATCTTTACTTGAAATCCCGTTAGTTACTCAACTGCTGACACAGCACTGTCAACCGAGTTTAGCATAACAAAGACTTGACACGATCTTCTTTCTACTATATATTTTTCAAACACCACTCACTCACTCACTCACTCATTCATTTATCCATCACGAAATCTCAGAAACCACCGAACGGATTGGAATTAAATCTGGTATGCAGCTTCCTCAAGGGCCGAAAATGCCCACTAAGAGAGAAATTTTGGCTATTCAGGTTCTAAAGGGGTGTTAAGGGGGTAGACCTGCATTTAATTGAATAGCAATATCTCCCGATTGGTTTCATGGGGGGATGTGATACTCGGCATATAAACTCATCATTAAAAATAAGAAGACATGTGTCTGAGGGCTTTTCGATGTGGTGTATATTATGAGGTGAAAGGGGTGAAAAGTGGGGATTAAAAGATTCTTAACGGAGCGTGTGTCTCTTAGACGACACAGGCGAGGAATTTGAAACACAGCGAAAAAAAAATCAACATAAAAAAGAAGTAAATATGTGTTTGACAGTTTTTTTCATAAATCCAATTTAAGGGGCCCACGGGGAGAGATGAAATTCTGGGAGGGGGGGGGGGGAACAGGAAAGAAAGTCTCCTAAGTGATTGACTGACTGGCTCACTCATCAAACTCAGGGGGAAAAACTGCTTTAAAGTAAGTAAATAGCTGTTCGACAGTTTTTTTTTTCATAAATCAAATTTAAGGGGTTCATGGGGAGGGGTGAAATTCTGAAAAAAGGAAATTGAAAGAAAATATCCAGACTCACTCACTTACTCACTCACTCATCATCGCCTAGCCAAAATTATCGAAGTTAGAAACATGACAGTTTGGGGATATGTTCATTGTATGTCAAAACCGTCTACTAAGGGAGGATTTTCGGATATTCAGGTTCTAAAGGGGTTTTAAGTGGGTTAAACCTGCATTTCATTGAATAACAATATCTCCCGATTGGTTTCATTGGGGGATGTGATACACGGCATATAAACTTATCATTAAAAAGTAACAAGACACGTGTCTGAGGGTTTTTCGATGTGTTTATGAGGTTAAAGGGGTGAAAAGTGTGGATTGAAAGATTCCTAACGGAGCGTGTATCTCTTAAACGACATAGGCGAGGAGTTTGAAACTCAGCGGGAAAAATATCAGCATAAAAATAAGTAAATATGTGTTTGACCGCTTTTCCATTAATCCAATTTAAGGGGCCCATGGGGAGGGGTGAAATTCGGGGGGGGGGGGGGACAGGAAAGAAAGTGTCCTAACTGATTGACTGACTGACTCACTCATCAAACCCGTGGCTCATGATCTCAAGATTAACGGTCACGTTAAACTACAAGCTTCCTTCCTTTTTCACTCATCAAACTCAGGGGGAAAACTGCTTTAAAGTAAGTAAATAGCTTTTCGACAGTTTTTTTTCAATCAAATTGAAGGGGTTCATCGGGAGGGATGAAATTCTGAAGAAAAAAAAATTAAAGGAAATGTCCTGACTCATTCACTCACTCATCATCGCCCAGCCAAAAATATTGAAGTTGGAAACATGACATTCCGGGGATAGGTTCGTTGTATGTCAAAACCGTACACTAAGGGAGGTTTTTTGGATATTCGTATTCTAAAGGGGTCTTAAGGGGGTTAATCCTGCATTTCATTGAATATCAATATCTCACGAGTGGTTTCATTTGTGGATGTGATACTCGGCATATAAACTAATCATTAAAAATACGCAGACATGTGTGTAAGCGTTTTTCGATATGGTGTATTATTATGAGGTGAAAGGGCTGAAAAGTGGGGGTTGAAGGATTCCTAATGGAGCGTGTAGGCCTATCTCGTAAATGACAAAGGCGAGAAATTTGAAACTCATCGAAAAAAAAATCAGCTTAAAAAGTAAGTAAATCGGTTTTCGACTGTTTTTTCATAAATTAATTTAAGGGGCCAATGGGGTGGGGTGACATTCTGGGGAAAAAAAGGAGAGAAAGTGTCCTAACCGACTGACTCAGGGGAAAAAGACAGCTTAAGAAATAAGTTAATAGGTGTTCAAGCGTTTTTTAATCAATCCAATTTAAGGGGCCCATGGGGAGGGGTGAAATTCTGGTAAAATAAATGAAAGAAAATGTCCTGTCTGACTCACTCACTCATCACGCCCAGCGAAAACTATTAAAGTTGGAAACATGAAATTTTGGGAAGATGTTCGCTGTATGTCGAAAACGTTAACTAAGGAATGATTTTTGTTTATTCGGGTTTTAGAGACGTGTCAAGGGGGTAAACGTGCATTTCATTGAATAACGATATCTCATGAGTTGTTTGTTTGGGGATGTGATATTCGGTATATTAACTAATCATTAAAAATAATCAGACATATGTCTAAGGGTTTATCGATGTGGTGTATATTATGAGGTGAAAGGGGTGAAAATTGGGGGTTGAGGGATTCTTGACGGATCGTGTATCTCTGAAACGACATAGGCGTGAAGTTTGAAATTCGGTGAAAAAAAAACAGCTTAAAATACAAGTAAATAGGTGTTCGAACGTTTTTTCATAAATCCAATTTAAGGGGCCCTTGGAGAGGGGTGAAATTCTGGGGGAAAAAACAGGAAAGAAAGTGTCCGAACTGATTGACTCACTTACTCACTCATCAAACTCAGGGGGAAAACAGCTTTAAATAAGTAAATAGGTGTTTGACCGTTTGTTTCATAAATCCAATTTAAGGGGTTCATGGGGACGGGTGAAATTATCAAAAATAAATGAAAGAATATGTCCTGACTGACTCACTCACTCATCATCGCCCAGCCAAAATTATTGAAGTTAGAAACTTGAAATTTTGGGGATATGTTCGTTGTATGTCGAAAACGTCCACTAAGGAAAGAGTTTTGGATATTCAGGTTCTAAAGAGGTGTTAAGGGGGTAAACGTGCTTTCCATTGAATAACATTATCTCACGAGTGGCTTCATTTGGGGATGCGATATTTGGCACATATACTAATCATTAAAAATAAGCTGACACATGTCTAATGGTTTTTCGATGTAGTGTATATTATGAGGTGAAAGGGATGAAAAGTGGGGGGTTGAAATATTCCTAACTGAGCGTGTATCTCTTAAACGACATAGGGAGGAGTCTGAAACTCGGAGGAAATCTATCAGCTTTAAAATAAATAAATAAATAAATAAATGAATAAATAAATAAAATAAATAGGTGTTCGACCGTGTTTTCATAAATGCAATTTAAGGGGCATATGGGGAGGGGTGAACTTCTGGAAGACAAACGTCCACTAAGGAAGGATTTTTGGATGTTTGCTCTCATCGACCAACCAAAACTATTAAAGTGAGAAAAATGATATTTTGGGGATATGTTTGTTGTGTGTCGAAAACGTCTACTAATGAGGGATTTTTGGGTATTCAGGTTCTAAAGGGTTGTTAACGGGGTTAAACCTGCATTTCATTGAAAAACAATATGATACGACTATGACGCGAGCGAAGCGAGGCTAAAATTGAGATGGTGTGTGTCTGTGTATTACTCAATCTCGCAAGTACCACTGGTCCGATTTACGTGAATTTTACATGGAAGTAGCTGATTTACCTGGTTAACATATAGGTTACTTTTGATTTCAATACTTTGCACTATTTAAAATGGCGACCATTTTAGTGACGTCACTACACCCTTTGGTTTCAAACTTTCATATTTCCATTTCAAATAAAAAGAGAACGCTAAGAAATAGCAAACTTTTGATGGCATATGCGAGGTTTAAAACTACATTTTCTATCCGAAAGGTATCTGCAACTGATAGCGAGTAAAACCTAAATTTGTGCTATAAAACACGGTCAACGCCGAGGGGTGTAGTTGGACAAAATGTTCCATCCTTAATCTCCCTCTGCGCAGCACCTCGCCTATCCCCTGTTTTAACTGTCACCTTCACATTTTAATTTATTTATGACGCGTAGCGAAGCACGGGTACTTCAGCTAGTATTTAATAATTCTAAACTTAGGATTTTCTTTTCTCATGGCGATTTTTACCATGAAGGCGATTGCGAACGGAACGTTTGACTTTTTGCAGCGGTAATGATTGTAGCATATTCATTAAGTTATGGCATTGAGATTATAATTATGGTTTATGATCTATGATCCTAGACTTTACAGTAATTTAATTCAGATTGCACAAGAATACAAAGCATATGATGCTGAGTCACATTAGGGAAATTTTGACCAGATTTAGGAATGCAGATTACGAGAGTTTATAATAATTTGAGGATTATTTGTCATTATGTCAAATGGATTTGGAACTGCACTTTGAGTATAAGCACAATGAATTATGAGTTGTAGACACTTTATAGTGGTCTTAAGGTGGCAACTGTTGGACATGAGAAATACCATTCCAACTTGTTAATACGATTAATAAATCAATTAATAAATGTCTTCGATGATATAGTAAATGATTATGATTATGCCAGGACGTATAGGGGCTTATGCTGTCCTATGTTCAATGGAATTAGAATGTGCTTTATATTTGTAATTATGTTAAGTAGTTCCAACGGTGGAAAACAGTGCAATGGCAGTTACTGCATTACTGTTCAATTAATCGTCATAATAAATGCAATGTTATCAGAGTTACTAGTGCTGGTCAATTTAAAATTAATAATTCCTGCAGATCACAGGTGAATCATTTGTATCTTAATTTAAAATGTGCTAAAAGTCATAATATCGCAATTTGAATAATTAAATTGATCCCATAAGGATATGATAAACTTAGCTAATGATTTGAAAATGATATGAGGGATTAGGATGTCATTTGTAGCCAGTTATTGTGCGGCTATAACAAGTTATTGTTATTTATAGCTGATGTAATTTCCATAAGGAAACTTTAAATTATGTTGATAGAAATTAATAATAATAATTTCATTCCACAAGTTCATTTAGTCAAATTAAATGATTGACAGTCATCATTGACATTCGTAAGTCTGTAAATATTAGAAATGTGTGAAATTTATGTGTAAATTATTAATTCAGTTAACATTCATGGGAAGGAAAAATGTATAGTGAATTTTATTCTAATTTTTGCTTCTTTTAGAAGCTGAAAGTGAAAGTGAAGTGTTTTTTTTAATCATTATTATTCAGCTAATCATCGAACACTTAAACTCTAATCATTTCTTTTGCGAGTACTTCCCTAATTAAGTCAAACAGGGTAGCTCAATGACATTGATGGACATTATGGATTTTTATGATCCCAAACTAATAATATTCATTGAGTAATAGGAGTGTTAATTTTTTTTTTGTCCGTCTGCTCAAAAATAAATTTAGGATCTCGATTTTTCAAGTTCTGGTTATTCTTGTGGTTTGGAACTTCTCCCGAGTCAGTGATACTTTTTTTCTCTTTTTCTTGTTTGTGAAGTATTTGTCCTGTTGAACCTTGCATGCCTTTCCCTTTAATCGACCCGAGATATTCGATCTCTTGCCTGCCCGAGCTAGTTGCTTGATTTTTTTTATTGGACAAATATTTCCTGGACTTATTTTTTTTTGTATCGCCTGTGTCCCTTCTTCGGTTTCTCGTTGAAATCGCCGGGCCAACGTGACGTCGGGGAAACGGGCACAATATGGCATAGCCAAGCACACAGAGCGCTTGCGTCGGTCGGTCAGAGAACTCGGAAAACAGAGATATCAAACCCAACGCTTGCACTCCGATTACAAAATTTAAGTGGCTGAATCTCAACAGATATTTATGAATATTTATGTGAAAACATATGAAAAATCCACAGCCTGCTTCCAGTCTCCGACCGGGTCAGGAATTGAATGAATGAAGCCCCCATTCATTCATGGAAGCAGGCTGTGGGATTTGAAAACATACAATAAAGTTAAAATTATCGTCGAACATAAACAGTCGTATGCAACTCGCCTATAATGGTAATTAAGACACTCGTGTCTTAATTATTGCCATTATAGGCTCGTTGCATAATGTACTATTCTGAACTTCTTTTTCCATGATTCTTTGATTTTGTTCGCAACTGTTGTTAATTAAGTTCTATTTTCGTCATTTATGGTTCATTTAAAGTTTAAAATACAAGATATGTTTATTAAAAATCACGCAAAAGGAATTTAGTCTGGTGGTCACGAAATCCCCCCGTTGGTAGACCATGGTTTGAAAAATAGCATGGTATTGCTAGGGTGAACAATGCTATTAGTTATGTGGCCCTTTTAACTATTGAGGCTTTTAGAGACGCCAGGAAACCGTACCTTTGCCCCGAGGGGTATCTTTGACGTTTCAGTAAATTTACTGAATCAGCTCCCTCGCATTTATGCACCCTCAAGTGCCAACAGACTGCGCCAGGGTTCAACCGTGCAACCTTGGAAACAGCAGGCGATAACGTTACCACTGTGTCACGAATCCGGTCATTATTAGGTCCATTATTATTTATTTAAGCGAAAATTCCCCTACAGGAGAGCGATTAAACTTGGTAACATGATGTCATTTGGAGGCGTGTCTCCTCCGCTCCTCCCAAAATCTCTCTATTCTCGCGGAATGTTCCCTCTTCTTCTCATCCGTCCACTTTTTCTCAGGTTGTCGTAATGATCTTGGTTCAAACTTAACATTCGCAACTTTCGTCTGGCACTCAGTTCGGTGTTCGAAATTTTCTATGCTGATTACTAGTAAGTCTCTCTATACCTCTTTAAAACTTTCTGTGCCACATTTACTCTGTGTTATGATGTGTTGTGGATGTGAGTGTAAAATTTGGCCCTGCGTTTTCTAGTTTCGTCTGTTATCGTATTGGTCTTTTGAGAGAGATCTGTACTAGGTTTCTTTACCCATGCCGTTTATGTTGATCACTCCGTAGATCCGGAAAATTTTTCACTCCTGCTTTTCCAGTTCCCTAACCTTGGAATGACCATCGATTACTATTGTTTCAGCGGAATATGTTGCTTCTGGAAGAATATCTGTTTTTATTAGGTCTACTGTAATTAATATTATTATCATTGGAGGTTATGCCATCACGAACCTCAATTAGAAGTTATACAAACCTAATAACTAATTTTAAATATACTACTTGTTATTTCCCCTTTACAAAACAACTTACTTTGTATGAGGCGCTATGGCCTCTTCCGGGACATGTTTCCGACCAACAAGGGCCCTTCTTCAGCCTAGTTCAGTAAGTTCTAGACTAAAAAAGGACTCCTGTTGGTCCGGAACATGTCCCTGAGGAGGACATAGCGCCTCATGAAAAGTAAGTTGTGTTGTAAATTGGGAATAACAATTAGTAGATTTGTAACGTCTACATGGCAAATGTTCATAAATGATATTCAAACCAATTTCAATGGGAATCAATTTCGAACTAATGAACAATAATTGGTCGGATCTGAAGAGCACTAAGTCAAAAATGGTCATTTTTTAAGAATTAATATTCTGAAGTATTGACCCAAGGACCTTGGAACGGCTTAGGAAATAATTAAGTCAACCTTCTGTTTAAGACAGAAACCACTTCTACATGCAGTGCGATTAGAGGAGGAAAGCATTAACTCAATGACTTGCTGCCTTTCAGCGCCGTATTCCGTACTTAACGCTGACCGCACCGCAAAGTTCCCGCGTGTTACAGTCCTATTGTAGATTACATTTGTACTGGATTTCGGTGGATTTTATGTTACAAATCCATTTTAAAATAAAATATCACGCGAAATGTTAATTCTGGATGGCTTTATGCTGCACTTAACTGACCACGGAACTGAAAGGCATGAAGTCACGTTTAAGAAATTGATGATTATTAAATTAAAATTGATATTCCACTAACGCACATATAACCTGAATAGTTGCTTCACAACATAGGTGATTATTATAGTGAGTTTGTTAAGTTCTGTTCGGTCAATGACGATTTATCTGTCCCCTGAAACGCAGTGAAAACTGACTTAATGCCTTTCAGCTCCGACCGATTCAATTCTACTGACAGGAGTAGCTACACTTGCTAACTCGCAGCTCTAGTTCATGAGACTAAGTATTCTGAGGACTCGGTAGACGTCGGTTTGAACCCCACGGTCGACTGTCCTTGAAAAGGCTTAGGCCTACCGTGGTTTCCCACTTCTACTTCAGGAAAATGTGGGAATGATTCCTAACTTATGGCAACGGCCACTTCCTACACAAATCCTACCTCAATTGCAAATATTTAATACGACCATAGCACCAATAGCAGCCTATGGAATCCACATAATCTGGAAATAAACTGAAAATCAACAACGTCATAACACTGTAGAAATCAAAGCCCGCTATATGAAACGCATCTTGGGTATTGGGAAGACAGCGCCGTCAAGACTGACTTGCCTAACAAAATAAAGTGTGTACATAGAATATACTAGAATGAAGATATAACTGCCAAACACGATGGTCTACGATACTGTACGTCAAAACCTTACAGAAAAACATAACGCAATCTTGGGCGATTTCTACTAAACTGACGGCATAATGACAGAAGAATGGAAACATACAAAACTACGCAACGTAGTAATACGTTACGCCACACATCGATATCATCTCAATTTCTGCCAAAATGAGAAATTCCACCAGCCGAATGAAGACTGTGTGTGTGTGAACTGTGCAGAATTATAAAATGCAAAACCATGTAGAAAAAAGACAAATGTCAATCACGCAAATAGGATTAGAATAATGTTCCTAATTTTGTTTTGCACATAGTGTGCATTGCTCATAAAAAGGTACAAATACACACATTAATATAGACATCACATAGACACAGCTAGCCACTACACCAAGAGGAAGATACATTTATTTGTCTTGTTTTGTCACAAAATATAACTTTAAGGCTGCCCTACGAGTTTCATATAATGCATCAAATACCTCCAAAATGTATTATATCGCAGTGTTCATGAAAGTTAAAACAACAGATATGCTACTACTTCGATTAATATTTACAGCCTTCTTTAATAATTTAAGCCGCTGAATAAGTAAGATCATTTGTACACATTCACAAAACAACAACGCCTTTTACAGAAATAAAGACCCATAAAAGTGTAATAATCTGGAAATTCAGTTAATATTAAAAGGAGTACGAAGAACATACCAATGTTTGCGCCTGTAATAACCTACAAGATCCCTTCTAACATGGTTTGGATTCTATCATTCTAGATTCAAGTAAGCTGCAGCAACCAACTGCAGCCAGGCGCTGGAGTAGACTACCCTGCAGGACAACTCCTTCCTGGGGTTTCAGCGCCTAATCCAGGGTATGAGTAGGCACACCCGCAGCACACAGGTCTGTACACTGAGAGACCGCAAACCGCAGTACACCTCTGTCGCAGTTAGAGAGTGGAGAGCAAACTGGGCAATACCACCAGAAGCACTATACAGGGTGTCTTATGTACATTTGGAGAATGATAGGTCGTGTAGGGGACGAGTATAGAAGTAATTTGATATGGGGAACTTGGGGTCGGAGCGGCCTCCTTAACCTCTAAAATAGGGGTTGATTCAGGCCCTCCATCCTGTCAGTTGGGTAACCGACCCAAGCCACTATTACCTTTCTCAATCCTTTAACTCTTGGCAAGATTCATTTCACCATCTGGCGCTGGCGTAATGGATAGCGTGGCTGTAGTCCCAGGTTCGATTCCGGGCTTGGGCATTTTTTTAATGTCATTTGTCGTATTGTAGTCACATGATACAGTCTGGTGCTACGTCAGAGAAGAGAGTGCAAATACAACAAATAACTTTAAAAAAGGATTTTTCCGAAGCCCGGAATCGAACCCGGGACTACCAGCCTTTCGCACCGCTACGCTATCTATTACGCCAGCGCCACGTGGTGAAATGAATCTTGCCAAGAGTTAAAAGTTTGAGAAATGTATTAGAGGCTTGGGTCAGTTGCCCAACTGACAGGGTGGAGGGCTTGAATCAACCCTTATTTTAGGGTTAAGGAGGCCACTCCGACCCCAAGTCCCCTATCTCAAATTACTTCTTTACCCGTCCCCTACATGACCTATCATTCTCCAAAGGTACATAAAAGACATCCTGTCTTGTACCGTAAGGCCGGCATTCCTTGCATGTATAGATCATCCCTCGGAAATATTGTTAAGTACCTAACCCTGGTCAATTCCATTCAAATGCATCTAAGAATCCAAAGTTTCCTTCAACACATATTAATCTGTTATTTATGTAATTTGTATGCATGAAGTTTCTGATACGAGCAATCAAATAAAATACAATAGAAATGTATTTAGATAAATCCTGATGACAGTACTTGATATCTAGCCTATGTTAGACGAAGGCATATCAATAGATGAAGTCAGGGAAGTAAATGGGGAAAATCAGGTGTTATTTCGGGCATAAGAAACGAATTCGGGAAAGCATTAGGTAGAAATAGTTTTACGTTGGAATAATTGATAAAATATTTAACAAGATTTTTGAAGGAGGTAGATATTCGAGTGCGTTTCAGGAAGGGATCATTTGTCCAATATATAAGAAACGAGGAGATAAATCAGATCCAAGTAATTATAGAAGCATAACTTTGCTTGATAATCTGAGTAAAATACACAACAAGCGTTTAAGGGGGGATGTAATGAAATTTGTGTGAAAAATCTATTTTTTGAAACTTGTTATTTGTAATCTACATAGTGTAATTTACATTGAGTATAAATTTTATAGATATCGGAGGCATGGAAGTTCATTAAAAACATTAAATGTCAAACTCTGCACCTATACTTAGTGTGAATCCAGGAGTGAATAAAGGCGTTCAACACCATTGACAAGAATAGATTCATGAAAGCTGAGAAAGGGATGTCTGATTTTGAGCTGGAAGCCAGACAGAAAATAAGAGGGCAGAAAAGAATGTTGGAGGATGAAGAGTATGAACATGGATGATTTTAAAAATCTAATTTAAGCATTTTTCATATTTGAATATGGTAAACAAATGTTTAAATGCATTTTTCTCTAATATACATTTTTGTAGAATCTGAAACCTTTTCTCAAAAAACTATAAATCGCAGAGCTATAATTTTTTCAGGAGTTGTTCATTACTCATTGCGGAATATATGGAGCTATATTTGTAATCATTACTTATTTAAATTTTTATTTATAGGGTTTTATTGTGATGAAAAAATGTATTATTTCTGCAACAGTAAGTTCAATATTTTTAAGTAAAAAACTAATATGCATATGTAATTTATTTTAGTTCAATATTCTTATTTTAGTGATAGCTTCATACAGTAAAAATTTCAAAGTGATTGTATCATTAGAATTCCTGCTATAGCATTCATGCTAAAAGGGCATAACTGTTAAATGTCTTATAATATTAATGTATATGCCTTACATCTAGGTCTCTAATTATATATATTTTTTCATTTATTACAGTTAGTTATCTATCTATACATAGCATTTCACATCTAGGCCATAGAGTTATATACCACTCAAGGAAAATTACTGCCTAGGTTCATTATTCAAACTTTCACTTCGATCGCATGATTACGACACAATAAATGAAAACTTAATTTTAAAATTTCGCGCAGCCGCCATCTTGAGGTTATGTAAACAATTGAACTAAATTAGATGCCAGTGCATTACAATATGTATAATCATTTACTGTACCATATTTCACTGCGCTCAGAGAGTTAAATCACGAGAAAAGACTATTAAAATGTTTCAAATTCCCTTGATCGCCATGTTCGTTTTGCACTTTACAGGTTTATGAAAGTTACATAGATAAACTTGCATCAGTACCCTTTATCACCGTACAAAATTTCAGGGTGATATCTGTAATAGTTTCCGAGATATAGAATGTCAGTGAAATATTTCACACAGCCGTCTTATTGAGGTTATGTAAACAATTGAACTAAATTAGAATCCAGTGCAATACTATGTATAAACATTTTCTGTACCAGGTTTCATTACGTTTGGATTGTTAAATCGCGAGAAAAGTCTATTTAAATTCTCAACTTCGCTTGGCCGCCATGTTGGTTTTGTAGTTACCAGGTTTTGAAAGTCTCATAAGTGAACTTCTAGTAGTGCCCTTTATCACCGTACACAATTTCAGGGCGATATCGGTAATAGTTTCGGAGATACTGAATGCTGGTGAAATATTTCGCACAGCCGCCATGTTGGATAGTTGAGACACAATAAAATTTGAATGGCACGATCGGGGTCGGCCAGAACGGTGCTATGATCTTACCGAGTTTCGTTGTAATCGCTTCAGCCATTTAGATGTTATTAGGGGACACACACGCACACACAGACACACTGACAAAAGGTAATCTCTCAAGCCTATTTTTCATTAAAATGAAAATAGGCTAATAAAAGTACATATGATTTGATAAACAACTGAAGATTTGCCGAGATGAAGATATTGTTCTATGTGGAGCAAAGGTCGTCCAAAAAGAGGTTCTTGTCCCTTACTTTCAAAACCACTCAACTTGCGCCTTACTCCTCTGTCTCAATACACACAAACACCATCTCTCTCTCTCTCTCCCATGCACAAACATACCACAAGTCATAACAAAATCGTATTTAAGGGACTAATGTAGAAGGATGACTTGCCAATCCCAAGGGATTATAACTAGTGGGAACTATGTTAGTGGCCATTAGGCCCCATCTGACTTGGGCATTGCTTTCCGTTACTTAATGCGGGCTTCTCCTTTTAACTGTCGACCACCCTTGGTCATCTCTAGTTCTCTTCCGACACAGGACTATTAGAGTATCATAGGCCTACGGTGTCTTTGATTTTCCCGACTTCATCGCTCCTTGACCCATCTCATTTAATACAGTACTTTCATTTTCCAAGGTAGTCAGAACTCTTCGTTTCCTTTCATTGTTTCTATGCCTTCTGTAAACAACCCCAAGGGAAGTAGAGGGTGTGCAACTCCACCACGCATGGAACAAAATTGATATTGGCACATTCTAAATGGTTCACAGCTGTTTGGATATCCCGAGGGAATCCTGAACTTTTTCCAGTCACTTTGGGGCGGACTCATTCTTTTTACCTATTGATGTCTGCGTGTCATGGTTCAGCATCTTTTGGAACCCCCCCCCCCCCCCATCAATGCTCTTTAAATCGTGCACTACGGTCGCAAGAGCAACTGGAGTAAGTCCAGAGATCGTAGTTTCTAATCTTGGCGCTGACAGCGGCTATCCTGAGTGTGCTTTTTCCCAGATTTTTTCACACTTCCTCCAGGCAAATATCGGGATAGTTCCTTACCTCAAGTCCAGGGGTAACTACCTCATCATACAGTTAAACACTCTAATACAGTCATCACATAAATACAAGTTATCACATAACTTCAACACACATCTGACTATACGGTGCTGATTATCAAGATGTCACAAGACCCCAAAATGAATGAACGACAACAAAGCCATTCTTTGAGGGCAAAGGGCATTTATTTCCCCTCCCTCCTTTAATTGCCTTAGTATGCTGGGATTGTCGCCTCCATCCCTATCCACAACTCAATTACAAATTCACATACTAATACAGATGCCACAATAATATGGGTTATCAGACAGATTCTACACACACCCAACTACACGGTTATGACATTACTACGATGTCTAAGGTCCTAAAATGAAACAACATGAATATCTTATTATGTTAGGTGTAGATGCGTAATTGTTGGCATTGTAATAGTAGTATACATAGTCATTAATTTTCATTATCTTATATATAAAATTGTGAGCAGATGACTCAGATGTTTCAATCTTGAATGCAACAGTCATCACCACCACCAGACGTTTGCTATTCATTAATAAATAACTACGCGATATATAAGGTGCGTTCAAAAAGTAACGAGCCGGATGCATAATTACAGAAACCAGTACCTGTATATTAGAAGTATTGTCCCTGGCTGTTGAGTCACTTGTCCCACTGTGACACGGGGCGGTGAATGGCTGTCTCATAAAATTCCCTGGGCTGTGATGTGAACCAGTTCCGCACGTACAGCTGGACGTCGGCGTCCGAGGTTAATCGTTGGCCCCGCAGAGCCCTTTCCAGGGGACCAAACATGGCGTAATCACAGGGAGAGAGGTCTGGTCTGTATGGAGGGTGGCCGAGAACCTCCTATTTGAACACCTCGTTACACACGCCACGATTAGCCGCGACTGTGTTGGCCGTATGAGGTCGTACATTGTCGTGGAGCGACCACGGCGGCTATGGCGTTTACTGTCACTTGGCGGTCCATGGTAATGAGTGCATCAACCAGCTGGACGTTGTCATCGGTAATGCAGGGGGGTGCCCCAGACCGGGCATTATCGGCTAACGACACCCGTCCTTCCCTGAAGCGCTTGTGCCACACCTTGACCCTTGCAAGGAACATGCAGTGTTCGCCGTACTTTTGACATTCGGCGATGAATGTCCGTTCCCCCTACTCCTTCCTCTGTCAGAAGCCGAACAACACCTCGTTGCTCTTCGGTTGACGCCTCCATGCCACTGTTTTCAATGCGAATGGCGGCGTTGGAGATTGATGCATGCTGCTGCTCGCTTTGTATCGTCACGTGACGTGCACGCGTTCCCTCTAGCGACGGGCTGTGATCTTCCACGCTCTGGTCGGAACCACACCTCGTTACACACGCCACGATTAGCCGATGTAGTCACCGGTTTGCGCACTCCAGCCTCCGGTTCATTACTTTTTCAACGCACCTTATATTAATATAGTGTGAACCGAGGAACGCAGGCTGACAAACTGATGGACGATGGAAAGGAGACAGGCTGCCAGGCAAAGAATGCAAGGATACGGGGCTAATGGGTTGTTTGACGTGGTCACTAATGTCCAAAAACAAAATACAAAAAAATATAGTGTGCACATTAAGAAAGAGAACAAAGCTCTTGATCGATTTGATAGGTTATTGCACGAGAGTCATTTGATTTTATATCGTTTATATCACTTGTCAAATATTAATGTTATTGATTTAATGTCAGTTTGAACCGCGCGCTGTGGTTCAAGACTGCCGAGATGGTGAAATTTTGCTCTGAATGGGTTCTCTATCGTGCATGTAAATCTACTAACAAGGGACTTGTACATTTCAGCACTGTCTTATGCCATCCGACAGTGCAAAAATTCCCTCCTGCAGCCTGGGGCAAAATAGATGCTATCACCTTGAAGTCAGCATTGGAATACATATAAAAAACTGTTGCGTCAGACAATAAAATACCATGAGCGATGCACAGTGATAATTTGGGTTAAGACAATGATGTTATGTTTTGCAAGTTTTGAACTGTATGTTCGCTTATAGTGTTTAAAGTAAATTTTCAGAGCTGTAGATTTCCTACTCTGAAATATACAACATTTACATAATCTCAGTAAGTTGAGCTGCTTACAGTAATTGGAGCTTCGAAACATCAGACATGCAGACAAAACTCACGGTTTCTCGGCAAATTCTCTCCTGTAGACGTACAGTAGAGCAATCAAGTCTTAAAGAGACAGCTGCAGATTCTGTCACTCGGGAAAATACTCTTGAGTACCTATGACACCAATACTACCCACATCCTGATATATCAATATAATCTGAAATTAGTAAAAGGTGTCAATTGCAAGTAAAAGCGGCTTCGGTGACGTAGGTGGTAGCATGATGAACTGCTGTCCCCAAGATCGTGGGTTCAAACCCGGCCGAAGTCTTCGGAATTTTTAAGAGCGTTAAAATCCTTCAGTATGCCTTCCTTTGGAGGGGAAGTAAAGCCGGCGGTCCCATGTCATAGATTTATAGCATGTAAAAAAAACTTCCACTAAATAAACTTTCGTGAAGCGTAATTTCTAGGTTAGATTTCGTTGAAACGCTCAATCAGAGTTACAACGTTCACCGCTAGGTGTCAGTGACATCTGGTAGCAGAAGTTGGAACTACTTGAAATTGAACGGAACGTGTAGCTCACCGACTGAATCAGCTACAGCGTATGGAGAGTCGAAAATGTCCGGGACACTCCCGGCACTAAAAGCCATACGCTGAATAAATAAATAAATAAGTAAATAAATAAGTAAATAAATTGCAAGGAAAGATAATGAAGGAAAATATGAATGTGTGTTTTATGCATTGTGATATATTTTACTCAAGAAGATGTCAATCATAAGTTGCCTTTGTTTTACATGATACATTTTCTGCAGTTCGAAAGACAACATACAGCAATGAACATGGACGTCCAGAGAAAAGATACGAGGTTTGGGTATGGATCTCATATGAACACAGAATTCCAGTTTAGTATTTATATCACGTACTATGGGCTCGCCTGTGGTGTGTAGTTTACAAAGTAAACTTTGAGGCGAAACTGTCTGGATATTTTTATGATAAGGAGATCAAACTATAGCGGATTAATAAAGTTGTACGTAGACAAGCCGGGAGCTCAAAGGAAGTGCAACCCAAAGTTCTAATGCCGCTTATTACACAATAACCAATACTGTGGCTGCCTCTTTATAGAACAGAATTCAGACCCCGTATCCATGGAAACATGGTGGACTACTGGTCATTTCAAATAACGGAACGTAAGGGCAAGAAGGTATGCAAATGTAAACAGTCATTCAAATGAAGAATCAGTGCATGGTTCGTATCAGGGCAGTTCTATCTTTCTTCTTATTTTTGTTTTGCTTGGTTAGTTTTCGAACTCAGAGCCAACAAGTAGTTCCGTGAAGAACTAAGTAGCCTATTTTCATACATCCCACTCGTCTGTTCTATTAAAATTCTCATGCCTATTAAAAGGAAATTCCTTGTGATATACGTCAATATAATAATAATATCGTATGGCCTCGGGGGCTGGGTGCAAGCTTTGTAATTTGACACCCAGAGGGTAGCATGCATTTCGAATGTCGTTGTTCCTTGAATCACTATGAAAGTCAAGGAGGTTAGATATCTAAGCTCCTTGAACACTATAGCGCTTTCTAGTAGAGAAATGAGGAACATTGTGTTGGCGGAAGCTCCCGAGATTAATTTTGCCATTATGAACACGACCTACTGAATTCAAATATATACGTCAATGAAGGCAGCTTTGGTGGCGTAGTTGTTAGCATGCTGTGCTTCCATGCCCAAGATCCCGGGTTCAAACCCAGCCCGATGTCGTCGGATTTTAAGAAAGTTAAAAATCTTTCAGTATGCCTTCCTTCGGAGGGGAAGTAAAGCCGGTGGACCCATGTCATAGATATATGGCATGTAAAAAAAAACTTCCATTAACTACGATTGTCTGAAGCTAAATTTGTAAGTTAGATTTGATTAATGCTCTATAAGTTCAAATATTCGGTGCCAGGTGCCGGTTGCAGTGGCATCTAGTAGCCAAATTCCCAGCTAGGTGTCGTTGACGGTAGCATTTGGTAGCAGAAGTAGGAACCACTTGAAATTGATCGTCTGCAGACCTTACCTGAATTACAGATAACACACACAAATACAGCCATCATAATTAACACCGGTTATCAGTCAGATTCTACACACAACCAAAGTACACGGGCCTACATGACCGTGTTGTCGCAGCCCTTAACTGATAAACCAACCAACCAACCATACTGTAATATTTAATCAAATAATATTAGGTAGAGCACAGCAGAACTCTCCCTTCTCAAGCCGTAGGATGATACAATCACCAACCAGAATCATCAGATGAGAGGCAAAACACTGTAATATAATTTATTATTAACTTAGACACACGGTGAAACATACTACAAATATGAAATAATGAAATAATATTTTCAATTGATAGCAGCAAACAATCACTCTCTGGGAAAATGGCTCTGTTTTGGGCAAACTCCCTTTCTGGTTGTTATCTCACAGTGCACATTATGTTCATGATTCTAAGCACTTCTGCGTCTAGAAATCCTCCTTTGATCCTTCTAGCAACTCAATTGTGATCTCTCCATACGCATTAGTTTTCTTGGACTGTCGCAACATTGCAAATCTGAATTTCTTCGCGGATAATCTTCTTCCAATTTAATCTCCTTTATTATATCTTCTCTCCGAATAAAGAATTATAGTAGCTCTCTTTGCTGTACGCTCTTATGCTATTAGTTCACGATATTACCACTACACAAGTTCCAAAGCCACAGAAGCCATCGTGCACTTTACGTATATAAAATTTGTTAAGTTCAGCGTTTCTCCTCAACATCATATCCCTCAGTCATAGCAGCCATCTTGCACGTTATTTACATAAATTCTGTTTACCTTTACCTTAGTTGCTTTATTTGAACACAAATAGTGCTAAATGTTCCGGCATAACTCAACAAGAAGACAGTGTTTCGCCCCGGTGTGCTATTGGGCTCTTCAGTTGGTTAAAGCACACCTCACCAAGACACTGTCTAATGCACACCGGGAAGGCCATTGCAAGACGTATTTGATACATGTGTATCCGCGTCACGAGCAAGCCAGTGCACTATGGGAGTCGGAACTCCATTCCAAAGCAATTATAACCTTACCTTGGCATTGAATATACAATTTTCATAAGAAAATTATGAAAATTGTATATAGTTGCTTTACTCCATGCTAGCAAATCAGGATGCATATAATAAGATACCAATACAAGTACATGTATTAATCTTCTCAGGAATACCACAATCACGCCTCACTCCTACAACTCAACGCAATTGCACCAGTTCGCTGTTAAACAGTTCAATCATGGTTTCAGGATACGTTACAATACGTCAATGAGCTGCTCAATCAATTGCTGTTTTGTTTTTATGGGATTGTGGCATAGCTTGTAGAAGTTAATTTCAGGAAACATACCATGAAATACACAGACATAGGCAACTGATAACGGCAATAATAGTAGTTTTATCATAAAATGACTGTTAGCCTAGTAAACTCAATTCAAGATAATTTATATTCCAATACTCAACAGAATTACAATTTGTCTTACAACCTGGGTTATGAAAATAAGACTTTTGCAATTTTCCGCCTATTCAATACTTTTACTTCTAACACACTTCAGGGGTACATGTTTAGGAACCTATGGATACCTTCCTCATCCCATAATCCTATGTTTAGGACACATCATGAAATAGAACGTCGGATCTCTCAAAACAATGGTAAAATACACTTTATACAATAAAAACATTTAAAAATAATAATTAAAAACTAATATAAAATAATATGCTTGAGAACCTTACAGGAAGGAATCAATAGCTTCCGAAACATGTACCCCTGAAGTGTGTTAGAAGTAAAAGTATTGAATAGACGGAAAATTGCAAAAGTCTTATTTTCATTCACTGTCAATAGGGAACCTAAAATGAATATTATTTCTAACCTTGTATTATTGTAAGGGCTGTATTTCAATAACACAGGTTGTAAGACAAATTCCACACACACACACATACAAGTACACTGGGTTACATGACCATGATGTCGCAAAGCAGTTAAGTTAATCAACAAACACAACAACAACAACCAATATGACGTAGCAAGCATATGTCGCCTGCTGCCACAGTAGCTTAAAATGGCGGCTCTCATTCCTTCTCCCGTCACGTGCAAAACACCGTGAAGCACTGCGGAAATTGCGACAAGCAATTCAATTCAAGAGGCGTGGAATGCTTACTGCCAGCCGGTGTTGTGCTGCTCCATGATAATGCTCGTCCACATACGGCTCAGCTCACAACACCTGTTCTGCAGGAGTTCGGCTGGGAGGTATTTGGTTATCCACCAAACAATCCTGATCTTGCTCCCAGCGATTTCCATGTGTTCCTGCACCTCAAAAAAATCCTGTCGTCCGTGGAAGTGTTTTTACAACGACCATGATGACCATGATGATGATAATTGTTGTTTTAAGGGGCCTAACATCTGTGTTATCAGCCTCCAATTGCCGGATGATAAACGAAAGTGACAATGAAATGGAAATGCATAACGAAAATTAAGTTAGACTGAAAATACTTACCAAATAGAACCCAGATTGAAACGACTCACAAAATGTAGAGTGGAAATGCTTACAAAAGGTAATTTAGAAGGAAAATACTCACAAAAGGAATAGATTGATAAATACGCACAAAATGTTGTTTAGGTTCAAAATACTTGCGAAATGCATTGTAGATTCAAAATACTCACAAAATGCAATTGAAGTTCAAAATACTTACAAAATGGAATTGAGGTTCAAAATACTTACACAATACAACGGAAATTGAAAATTCACAATGCAATTTAGATGGAAAATGCCATATCAGATTCAAAATACTTACAAAGTGCAATTGAAATTGAAAATACTTACAAAATGTAATTTAGATTCAAAATACACCCAAAATGCAATTGAGAATCAAAATAATTACAAAATTCTCATTATAAGAATGCAATTTACATTGAATATACTTGCAAAATGCGGTTTAGGTTGAAATTACTTACAAAATGCAATTGAAATTCAGAAAACTCACAAAAATGGTACCACACATTCAAATACTTAGACAACTAAAAAACAATTTAGATTGTCAATCCTTACAAAATGCAATTGAGGTTGGAAATACTTAGTAGTGTAGAGTCAAAACATTCACAAAATGGAATTTACATACACGGGGAGCCAATTCACAAGAACAGGAAATATAATGAAAAGAAAAAGAAGGCTGATCCCTAGAAGAATGAGGGATCAGCAAAGATGAGAGAAGGGCCAATTAAGACGGGAAAGGAAGAGACTCCCTTGGCCTCGGATACCCTAATACCATCGGGGTCAGAAGAGAACAAGAGTGGACCAAGAGAGGTCGACAGGAAAGAAGACGGAGAGGAGCCCAGCACAAGTAAGTGGAAGTAATTCCTGACTCAGCTGGGGTCCCGTGGTCAACAACCATCGCCCTACTAGATGTAACCCCCTGGGTGGCAACGACGGAGAGATAAATACGACTGTTACACGCTGGTTCCATTCGCAGGCGGCTGACTTGTATAACACAGGACTACAAAATTTGATACCACGCTATGAAAATTGTCTCAATTTGTGTGGTGCCTATGTCGAAAGATAGCTGTCACATTGCTGTACCTGATGCTAATAAAGTTTTGCATATAACTATGCTTTCTTTTATTTTTAATTAGGGAAACTTACTTCATGAATATTATATTTATTGATCGCAGCCAATGGCCATACAAGGAAAGAATGTCATAATAAAAATGAAAGCTTCTTTTCGATTACATAGTCGTCATTCCTTTTGCACACAATGTGCTTTATTGTCTAGCGTAATCACACAATGATTTTGATCTATTTTTGAAAAATTGCAAGTGGTATCTGCCACACCGAACATCACACAGTTTACAAACACACGAATCACAAGGTTCATGAAATATCTTATTGGTGCAGACCGCATGATGGAAATCATGGTGACAACATGTCTCAACTCGTAGTTAGTCTGACTATAGTTCCTATTCATCATCGCGTCAGAGCTGTAAAATTCCCACCATACGTCTGCTCTTTTTTGTTCTCGTCTGCTTATAGTGCCTTGGAAAGCGGTCGTTGATGGCAGAAACATTCTATTTCTGATCTCTTGTATCAGATAGTCTTCCTTAGATTGTATACATACGAGTCTTGAACGAGTGAATTTCGAGACTTCCTGAATATGCCTGGTCCACCTTGTTAAGAGGGAAGCACTCTGGCCGTTGCGCCATCACGCTCCTTTGACTAGAGCCATAGTCGTTAAATATGATGCTAGAAGATAATATAATTGTAAATACCGTAGAGCAGAACCCTGGAATATATTTGAAATGCATTTTTGTTTTAAAATACGTTCAAAGCTTCCATAAATCTGTAATGCCAATCGACTTTATAGTGCCACAGCAATCGGTGGTTCATTCATAATGTATGTGAAGTTGCGCAAAACTCTTGCGGACGTAACTGTGGTACAGCTGGTTACATCAATGGGGGACGAATGAAACAGCTTCCGCCCGAGAAGAGGCAATAACGAGAAAATTGGGGGAAAGTAAAAAAAAAGAGTCCCATTGCCTTTGGCAGTCTTTGGTCGCTTTTACCAAGATCTGCTGATGCCTGTGTTGCCAAGTGGACACAGAACTGCTTGTAAAGCAGACAATAAGCCTTGTCTTCTTTTGATCCTTTCATAAATATGTGGAGGTATCTACAGACAAAGCAAATTTTATGTTTCAACGTCTTTCAATTTATCTGATCACAGTTTAGTTGCCGTAATATTCAACAAACGAAACCTCTTGATGTTCAAATTGTTGTTGCTGTTGTTCATAATTTGATAGAGGGGCTTAGGAGATCTTGATCATTAATCCCGTGTACTTGTGTGTGAGTATTTTTTTATGATAAACTTTGTTTTTATGGTGACTATAGTAGTGCACTGTAATTATAATTGTTAAGGAAAGGGATGTGGTCTGTACCCGGGACTTATGTAAGGTGCTATCCTGGCATTTTGTTGGATGGACTGTGGAAAATCTCGGGTAAAATACACTCGGAGTAGTCACTATCAGTGCCAGGATTAGAACCTCAGATCTACGGACTTGCTGTAACTCCCCATCTTGCTCTGGTGTGTTATTTAACACGTGTGGCTAAGTCATATGGTCGATAATGTCATCAAAGTAACACAGGTGTACCTATCAATTGGGTACCTTCAAAGTACATTGGGCTAATGATCACCATATTTCAAGACCGTCTTTCCTTTGCTTCTCGGGAGTTCCAATTCCCTCTTTAAGTTGTACGGAACAACAACAGGTGCCGTGAGCATCGCTTAGATGAACCAATGGTCTTATAGTTTATGGTGTTTAAAGTGTCAGACCTATTTACCGATATTATTAATCTATCGCACTTCCATAAATACTGTTTTATTACTAGTATGTCACCTCAGGGATTTGTTAACCTATTATTCTAATGAGCGTTAGATATGAATGCTGTCAACACTATTCAGCTGTTGTCTGATTCTCTTTAAAGTTCCTATTTAACTGGTAATCTAATGAGAATAATTATGCTGATATTCAGATTCTAATCCACCAGTACACTGGAATTACATGGTTTTTCTTAAATTTATTTTGGAGTATGTCTTTTAGTGCCGGGAGTGTCCGAGGATATGTTCGGATCGTTAGAGTTGGTAGCCGCTTCAAAGCTGACACCCATACGGAGAGCTATAAGTACCGTCGCATGTGGATGAAATGAAATGAATGAAGAGGAATGAAAATGGGCAATTTCAAGTAGCTCTAACTTTGGCTACCAGATGCCACTGACAGCTAGAAACGAACGTTGGAACTTGATAGAGCGTTTCTAACGAAATATAACCTCCAAATTTGGCTACAAACTACCAATTGTAGTGGTAGGTTCTTTTTCGTGCCATAAATCTCCGACATGGACCCGCCGGCTTTACTTCCCCTCCGAAGGAAGGCATACTGAAAAATTTTAACGCTCTTAAAATTACGACTGTTTGGCCGGGTTTGAACCCGCGACCTTAGGCATAGCAGTTCAGCATGCTACTTACTACGCCATCCTTATTTGTTACCCTAAAGCGAGTAATATACACTACTAGCAGAAGTGCACATTCTTCGAACGGTCTTCGGTATTAATAACCAGATGTTATCAATTGATCTACTGTTGCAATGTTTAGGGGCTTGGAACCTGTTTGTTGGCAAAGAAAATGATTAGCTAAAATGTGCTCTCAAACTAAATTTACTTAACGTGTTCTTCCTGGCGTGAAAATAAAATTGAAAACCTCGTAGACGAATCGCAATACACGTCACATACGAACTGACCCTAACAATTGTGTCAAGTGCCCAACTAAAGGAAGACCCCTTTTATAAATTATAAAGGCTTGTTTGTGGTGCATGAAAATTCAGTTTTCTTTAGCCTCCAATGGCCCAAAATCCTAAAATCAGCAAAAACAGTCTACTATTTCAAATCAGAAATTTTTGAAAATAATGTTGCTGTTTGGAGATATAATAGACCTTCTGTACAACATATCGCAAGTGTAAGTCGTGTGAAAAAAATCTAGGGTACTCCTTGAACCCCTTAAGCGCATTGATGAATTTTACAGTTTTAGTTGGTTCCGTGATTACCTTATAGCCATTTGCAACCTTTCTCAGAAATGTAATAAATGGAGTGGCATTACTTATTCCAGAAATAGATGGAAAGTTGGATGCCACCTCTTGAGATACTGTTGTCATGGTTAGTGGCTTGAATTCCTTGTTTAGTTTATTAAATGAAATTAGTTTTCTGGGAATATCTAAGAAACTGTTGAGTTTAGAGCCTTAAAATATAGTTTTGGGGTACCCTTTACGGCTCATGAGGGGCCCCGAGTTTTGTTTCTGACACCAAGGGTTTGAAAATGAGTTTGTCTCGTCGTCTCGTCGTTGTACGCCATAATAATGATAATAATTAAAATA
The DNA here is from genome assembly GCA_946902985.2 of Meconema thalassinum. NCBI lineage: Eukaryota > Metazoa > Arthropoda > Insecta > Orthoptera > Tettigoniidae > Meconema > Meconema thalassinum. Next base: position 883,219,603 of record OX336388.2, read on the forward strand.
ATAGTAATAATAATAATATAACAATATATGGATAGGGATATAATAGACCTTCCGTACCATACCCGCACGTGTAAATATCGTTAAAAAATTCTAGAGTACGCCTTGACCCCTTAAGCGTTTTATTTATATTGATGAATATTTCAGCTTAATTTGGATCCGTTATAACCTTATTGTCGTTTGCAAACCTTCACAGTAATATAATAAATGGAATTGCATTGCGTCTTACAGAAATAGATGGACCTCTGAGATTCTGTTGCCATTGTTACCGGCATGCATTCCTTCATTAATTTATTAAGTAAAATTAGTTTTTTGGGAATATCTCGAAAAATGTTGGTTTTAGGGCCTTATAATGTGGTTTTCGGGGTTCTTTTAGGGCCCCCGAGTTTCGTTTCTCACATTGAAGGGCTGAAAATGAGCTTTGTCTCACCCTTCTACGCTTATTTCAGCATATATTTTAAGGGGGTAGGCCCCCTGTTATGAGAGGTACGGAGAAGAGTTACATCATTGATTAGTGTCGTGCCTCTGATGGATATCTGAATAATATTTCACGTTAATCCACCCAGCCGTTCTCGAGTAATTAGGACACAAATTATTGTCCACAGATAGACAAGACAGACAGAGAGACAAAAAAAATATTTTTGCGCGCATCCATCATAAAACAGTCTGAAACGCGCAAATATCGCAAATTTCCGTTGAAATTCAGAAAAAACAGACATTCATTTTTATATAATAGAGAAGGGATATAATAGACCTTCCGTACCACACCCGCACGTGTAAATCGCGTGAAAAAAATCTACAGTACCCCTTGACCCCTTAAGCGCATTGTATGTATTGATGAATATTTCAGCTTAATTTGGATCCGTTATAACCTTATAGCCGTTTGCAAACCTTCTCAGTAAAGTAATAAATGGAACTGCATTGCGTCTTACAGAAATAGATGGACTTCTGAGATTCAGTTGCCATGGTTAACGGCATGCATTCTTTCATTAATTTATTAAGTGAAATTAGTTTTCTGGGAATATCTCAAAAACTGTTGGTTTTAGGGCCTTAAAATGAGGTTTTCGGAGTTTCGTTTCTCACATTGAGGGGCTGAAAATGAGCTTTGTTTCACCCTTCTACGCCTATTTCAGCATGTATTTTAAGGGGGTAGGGCCCCTTTTATGAGAGGTACGGAGAAGAGTTACATCAATGATTGGTGTCGTGCCTCTGAAGGATATCTGTATCAAATTTTACGTTGATCCTCTCAGCCGTTCTCGAGTTATAAGGACACAAAAAATTGTCCACAGACAGACAAACAAACTGACAGACAGACAACAAATTTATTTTTGCGCGCATTCATCATAAAACAGTCTAAAACGCACAAATATCGCAAATTTCCGTGGAAATTCAGGAAAAACAGGCAAACTTTCATTTTTATATATATAGAGATTACTTGTGTCCAAATTATGCGATCGAAATCAACGTTTGAATTATGAACCTATGCAATAATCTTCATATAATGGTACATAAGTCTATGGCCTAAACATATAACAATCTTACATGGCGACCATCCGAAATATTCAGGTGGTTGTCAATATCTACGAACCTATTACAGCAATCAAACTGACATTTTGTATGTAGGTAGAGATTATTAACTTAAATTCACCTGTGGGACGATTAACAGTCTGGTGATTACAACACCAACATGGCGGCAACGTGGAATCAAATATTTGAATGTTTTTCCCGCAAATTTTCTTCCAAGTGCTGTGAAATTTGGCCTCAAACAAGTCTCAATATACTGACATCTAATTTAATGGAATTTTATGAGAACTAAGAAACGGCGGCTTTCCAGTTTTTTTAAATCGCGTTTTTATTTCTCGGGTCCTAAGCAAGACCAGTATGATATATGGAAATATGCTATTTAGCTCTTCAAGAAACTACTGTCGACCAAAATATTATGTGCACTCGAGTTTGAAGGTTGTTTGTGAAGTAACTAATAGGCCTACATAAAATCCAATTCCAACAACATTTTCATCGTTCAATTTTACGTTAGTAGCAGCCTTTCAGAATAAATCAATTCTTTACTAGTCTTATAGACGGTTAAGATATTGATAATATAAGCCAAATAATGGCTACACTGCGTCCTGCTGCACGGCTAAAAGCAACGGGAAACTACAGCCGTATGCTATTCCCGAGGATATGCACCTCTCTATGCATAATCACATGTGATGGTGGCCTCCTCCCTTGTAAAATTTCAATCCGGAGGTAAACTAGTCCCCCGTTCGGATCTCCGGGTGGGGACTACTCGAGAGGGGGTAAACATCACAGAAGTGACAAAGAGGAAATCTGACATTCTACGGATCGGAGCGTGGAATGTTAGAAGTCTGCTAGGAAGTGGAAGGTTAGAAAACTTAGAAAGGGAAATGGATAGGTTGAGGTTGGATTTGGTTGGGATTAGCGAAATGCGCTGGCAGGAAGAACAGGACTTTTGGTCGGGAGACTATAGGGTCATTAGCACTAAATCGAACAATGGCTAAGCAGGGGTTGGCCTCATATTGAGTAGGAAACTTGGACAGCGGGTGGAATATTATGAGCAATATAGTGAACGGATTATTGTAGCAAAAATCAATACTAAACCTACCTGCACCACAGTGGTACAAGTCTATATGCCTACCAGTCAAGCTGATGATGAGGATGTTGAAAAGGTCTACGAAGAAATAGACGAAATTCTGAGGTACATCAAGGTTGATAAAAATGTTATAGTAATGGGAGATTGGAATGCTGTGGTAGGAAAAGGGAGAGAAGGGAAGATAGTAGGAGATTTCGGATTAGGTGAAAGGAATGATCGAGGAAGCAGGCTGGTAGAATTCTGCACCGAGCATGAGTTGGCCATAGCTAACACCTTATTCAATAACCACAATAGAAGAATATACACATGGATGAGACCAGGAGATACAGGGCGTTACCAGATCGACTTCATTATGGTCAAGCAGAGGTTTCGAAACCAGATTTTAGATTGTAAAACATATCCTGGTGCTGACATAAAGTTGAAGAAACTGAAGAAAAGTCAAAAGCCAAAAAGGTGGGCAATAGACAGACTGAAAGAGAAGGATGTAAACGAAAGATTCAAGAGGAGTATAAAGGAAGGACTAATGAAAAACCCTAAACAAACTTCAATTGCAGACGAATGGGCACTTTTGAAGAATGAAATAACAAAATCCGCAGAAGAAAACATTGGTAGGAAAGAAAGAATAGGTAGAAAACCGTGGATCACTCAGGATATACTAGAATTAATGGATGAAAGGCGGAAACACAAGAATGTAAGAGATGAAAAGGGGAAAGCAGAATACAGACGTCTGAGAAATGAGGTTAACAAGAAGTGCAAGGAAGCGAAAGAAGAATGGTTGAAAGAGAAATGTGTAGGTATAGAAAATTGTCTGAAATTAGGAAAAGTAGACACAGCTTATAGAAGGATTAAGAATACTTTTGGGGAAAAGAAGACTAAGTGCTATAATATTAAGGACACAAATGGAAAGCCTCTAACAGATAGGGAAGAAAAGGTTGAGAGATGGAAAGCTTACATAGAGAGTTTGTATAAGGGAAAGGAGATTGAGAATCATGTAATGGAAAGGGAGGAGGAAATTGATGAGGATGCGAAAGGAGATGTAATATTGAGATCAGAATTTGATAGAGCTTTGGAAGACTTAAGCAGGAACAAAGCACCAGGCATAGATGATATACCGATTGAGTTGCTTCGCTGCATAGGAGATGAACGTCTGATCAGGTTATTTCACTTGGTGTGTAGGATTTATGAGACAGGTGAGGTACCCCCTGATTTCAAGAAGAATGTAATCATCCCTATACCAAAGAAAGTGGGAGCTGACAGATGTGAAGATTACCGTACAATCAGCTTGATTACTCATGCTTCAAAGATCCTGTCTAGAATAATTTACAAGAGGATTGAAAGCCAGATAGAAATGGAGTTGGGTGATGACCAGTTTGGTTTCAGGAGAAATGTAGGAACAAGGGAAGCTGTACTAAGTCTTAGGCTGATTTTGGAAGGTAGAATAAGGAAAGATAAGAGAACGTTCATGGCTTTTGTAGACTTAGAAAAGGCTTTTGATAACGTTGATTGGACTAAATTGTTTGACATTTTGAAATCGATTGGAATAAAGTACAGGGATAGGAGGGTGATATACAATCTATACAGAAACCAGACAGCAGTCATTCGAGTTGAAGGACATGAGAGAGAAGCTGGTATTCAGAAAGGTGTAAGGCAAGGCTGCAACTTATCACCCATACTTTTCAATCTTTACATTGAACAAGCAATGAAGGAAATTAGAGAAAATATAAAGTGGGAGTGAAGATTCTAGGAGAAATAATTTCAACTCTGACATTTGCTGATGACATCGTCATCTTGGCCGACAAACCTGAGGATTTGAATGAGTTTTTGAATGGTATGGATCCCGTCTTACGGAAAGAATTAATGATGAAAATTAATAAATGTAAAACAAAAATACTGGAATGCAGCCGAAATAAATCAGAAACCTCTATGGAGATCAAATTGGCAGGTGAAAAGCTGAAGGAAGTAGGAGACTTCTGTTACTTAGGAAGCAGAATAACCAGTGATGGACGAAGCAAAGAGGATATAAAAAGTAGGTTGGCTCAGGCAAGGAAAGCATTTCTACAAAAAAGGAATCTGCTGACATCGAATATAGATTTAGGTATTAGGAAGTCATTTTTGAAAGCCTTTGTCTGGAGCGTGGCGCTCTATGGAAGTGAAACTTGGACTATTGGTGCAGCAGAAAAGAGGAGAATTGAAGCTTTTGAAATGTGGTGTAACAGGAGAATGATGAAGATCAGATGGGTAGATAGGGTTACAAACAAAGAGGTATTAAGACGAGTGGGAGAGGAGAGATGTTTCAGGCGACTGGTAATGAAGAGAAGAGATCGGTTGGTAGGACACATACTAAGACACCCAGGAATAGCAAGCTTAGTAATGGAAGGAAGGGTCGAGGACAAGAACTGTAGGGGTAGACCAAGGTTAGAATATGTTAAACAGATTGCCTTAGATGTAGGGTGTGGTAGCTATGTAGAGATGAAACGATTAGCTCAGGACAGGGAGGCATGGAAAGCTGCATCAAACCAGTCAAAAGACTGAAGACTCAAACACACACACACACACACATGTAACTTTGGCATTTTTAATTTATACATGGTGATGAATTGCAAAATAACTTGAACCAATGTATAATTTTAAGTAGAGAAACGCATATAAAGAAAACATAGAAAACTTTAAAATAACCTAAAAATTAAAATGAATAACGTATAGCTGCTATTGGAGGTCCAAAGCCCTCATGAGAAAAGCTGATAGAAAATGTTTTTCATGACCTCTTAATACCATTTGCTTGAATTAATGAAGATAATCAAAAGTTAATCGTAAATAGTGAAGGAATCTGCCCATGCAATTTCGAGCAAGGCGCGGCATGCCACGCGGATGTGAGCCGTCTCGGCAACGCTGTACAACTTTCACCGCATCGGCTAGCAGCTGAGCCATGCCATTTTATCACGTACAAATACAAACCGATATAAAATTAGTGAAATAATATTCGAATTTCACAGTCATACAGCATAACCCTTTGTTAAATAAGGACTAGCAGAAGTACCCGTTCTTCGAACGGTGTTATATATTGAACCCGAGGGGGTCATGCTGACTGATATCGAACGTGGATCTCAGAGACTGTGATCTCAGTATAAAGGTTCCACCAGGGAACGAACCCGAGATCTGTTGAGGGAGTTTCAGTGTAAAAAACCCCTAGAAAAAGGTGTATATTTAATCACTGGTGTGATTTCAGTTGATAATGACATTATTTATTAAAATAATGCAGGGACATTGAACAGAATACAGCATTATTGGACTACTTGGAGTAGGCTATGCTGGACTTGGAGCACAGAAAGTGCAGAGTTTGACGTTTTACTAATAGGCCCAGAATTGTGGGAGGTGACCCTTGGAGCCACGTCAATCTTGCTGACCTAATTATGTCGTCTGGAAGAGGTTGGGGGCTTGAATAATGACCCAGTTTTTCCCCGACTGAGAATAGGACGAAGAAGAGTGGGGAGAGATCCCAAGGAAAATCATTGATTACTCGTGATTGGAGTAACGCAATGACATGAGAGTTGCGCACAGGTGAATCTTTAGCCAGGAGGCTAATTTTAGAGCCTTTAATCTGCGAAATTGACGCATATTTAATGGAGTGCGGAAGGACATAAGACTATGGTTGTTCGCGGCTGGGTTTGGCGAGGTCGCCAGGGATTCCCAGTGAAACAGCGTCCCCACGCTATGGAAAAAGGAATTAATATTAATTAATTGGCCGAGCGATCCTTCAGCACGCAGATAGTTCTGGGATCAGTGAAGAAAAAGGAACCCGATGAGCATGGTTTCGAGACCAGAATCATGCTGGGAGAGGAGTCGAGATAGCGCGGGAAATTTTAGCTCTACTTTTTGTGTGAAACCTATATAAAGGGAGTCGACCCTTGGCAGAAGGGAGTCGCTACACAGTTTTTGTCAGTTGTCAAGCAGTTGTTGAGGCGGAACGTATGTCGGTCCGGCTCATGAAAGGACGCTCAAATAAAGACTTGTACATTTGAGTGAACCATTATATTTACCACACATCGTAATGCACCAAGTGAGAAGATAATAATGTATAGTCAGAAATTAATAAGAAGTACGATAATCAACGAACTTTATTGTGTGAAATGTGTATTACCGAATGCAAGGAAGGAGGCCCGGACTTCGACTTGGGAAGCCGTGCAGTAGAACTTTTAGAAAGTTTTTATTAATGACAGTCGTGCTGCAGGTGTAGTCAGCAGTACGAACAATGGTTTGTGTTCACTTAGGAAGCACCGTGTGAGATAAGTTGCAGAACTATTGAAGATAATAATTTGTGTAAAGTTATGTACAGTGTTAAGCGCAATGTATAAAATATTGACTGATCATACATGTCTTATTACGCTGGAATGCGCTGGGAGAAACTTTACGAAGCATTTGGTAAGGTCTTAAGGATACCAAATAGTAACGCTCAGGACGGAAGTTAGCATATTTATGCAAAGCAGGAAGCTTACCGTAGGGTTATTAGTAGACTGTTGGTGAATTCCGGGGGCAGAGGAACCAGACTTTCAATCAGGAGTTGGTAGGAGCACGGAAGATGCCGTCGACACCTGCAATTTTGATATCTTTGCTAGGGAATTTCAACCAATGAAAAGTGTAAAAAGTGACGCGTGTTATGTATATATCATATGTGAAATGTCTTTTAAATTAATGGTTTAATAAGTGTTATAAAGTGTCATGTGTTTTGGAATCAATAGCTTCTTTATAGAAATGCAAAGTGTCGTGTGGTTAGTGGAAGATATGTATCATAAAATGTGTGTATTCAAGATGCAAATGTCGCACTAAATCTGCATATGGCAGGCGACCCGGAAGGATATGAGTGGTTGGAGCCACCATGATGAGCCGATATATGTGAGTACCCCACAAATTATGTTGATGTAGAAGTATAGGCCACTGCATGTAATGTCATTTCAGAGTTATAAAGATGCTAGTAAGAATCAGATTAGGAGATAGACCCTCCAATTTTAATCATTATTGTGTTGATTTTTAATAGAGTTGAGATGTTATTTTGCATCAGAGAGTGGATTAATCGTTACCACTATTAATTAAAAATGGCAAATCAGTTATGTAAACGTAATGTCACGAACACGGTTGTTCGGGTTTTAAGATGATTAGTTGTGTCGGATTTTGGTAATTTATGTCAGTGAGAATAATAATAATAATAAATAATAAAAGGTATGAATGAATGCATCAGATAAAATGTTGTAAGCAAGAAATAGTTACGCTAATTGCAAGACTTATCGATCTAAGCAGTAAGATTATACAGTAAGATTACATTACGGGATTAAGAAAAGAGTTTTATATCAGAATATATTGTATTAATGGGAATGTAATTATGCCAGGAAATGGAAGAGCTTTCTAGTGAATTGAATTTGCAGCTTGAGTAAAAGCTTATAGAGTAATTGATAGATTTCTCTTAATAATTATAGGACGAAGGTCATAACATTAGGTTAGGAACCAGGTGGTCTATTCGACGTAAGAAATCTCGTATGCCGTGGGCATACTGGGAGATATGCTTTGTGCCAGAGTGTAATTAGTGTTTGGACCCTAACTCTGATGATGGATATGGAATGTTCCGGGTTCGAATCCCGTGATAGGTGAGAGGCAAACGATGGACACCTCTGCACTCTATCTGATTCCCCGAGAACTTATTATTGAGTGATTCGGCTCGTTGGAGCGAATCTCATGACGGCAGCATGTGTGGCTGACCGCAGCATTTATTTAAGATACCGGTTACCTACTAGACCAATGTTATATGAACCTCGTACCTTCATGTTGAAATGGGCCTATTTGGTGCCAGTTATTATTATCCTCAGGGTAGGAATAAATGTTAAAGCTCATCCAGTACCTATTTGCATAATATTCAATTCAAATCAATTGAGATATATGTGTCACTGGGACCACGGTATTTGTCTTGTAAAATCTTATACTGCTTGGGGAGAAAGCCATGAGACAGGAAGCGAGGGTCGAGGTAATGTTGGAACCTCACTCCACTTCTATTGTATACATACCGCTCGGAAGAGGGTTGGGCCGTCAAGCGAACCGTGAAAGAAGGTTTAAAAAGGGCAGATTTTAGACCCTAGTTTAGTGTGAAATGAAATATTGTTATATTGAGTAATGAAGTCATGTGTTTTAAGAACACAGTGATAATTATAGATCACCCAGATGGTTCATGATTTTAGCTATCTAACGAATGGTTAGACGTTGCATTTTTACAGCTTAATTTGGTTCCGTGATAACCTTCTAGCCGTTTGCAAACTTTCACACCAATGTAATTAATGGAATTGCATTGCGTCATACAGCAATAGATGGACCTCTGAGAATCTGTTGCCATGGTTACCGGCTTGTATTCGTTCATTAGTTTATTAAATGAAATTAGTTTTCTGGGAATATCTCAAAAACGGTTGGTTTTAGGGCCTTAAAATGTGGATTTCGGGGACTCTGTGGGGCCCCCGAGTTTTGTCTCTCACATTGAGGGGCTGAAAATGATCTTTGTCTCGTCCTACTACTCCTATTTCAGCATGTATTTTAAGGAGGTAGGCTCTCTTTTATGAGAGGTACGGGTAAGTGTTACATCAATAATTAGTGCCGTGCCTCTGATGGATATCTGTACCAAATTTTACGTTGTTACACCCAGCCGTTCTCGAGTTATAAGGGAACAAAGTTGTCCACAGACAAACAAACAAACAAACAAACAAACAAACAGACAGACAGACAGACAGACCAAAAAATTATTTTCGCGCGCATCCATAATAAAACAGTTTGAAACGCGTAAATAACTCAAATTTCCGTAGAAATTGCGAAAAAAACATACAAACTTTAATTTTTATGTATGTAGAGATATACTGCACCGCTCGGTGTTGACCGTGTTTTATTGCACAAATTTAGGTTTTACTCGCTAACCGTTGGAGATATACGAAAAGTAATGAGGACCTTTAGGGTAGAAAATTATATGTTAAATCTCGTGTATGCATCAAAAGTTTGCTATTTCTTAGCGTTCTCTTTTTATTTGATATGGAAATATGAAATTTTGAAACCAAAGGGTGTAGTGACGTCACTAAAATGGTCGCCATTTTTAATAGTGCAAAATATCGAAATTGAAAGTATCCTATATGTAAACATGGTAAATCTGCTACATCCATGCAAAATGTCATTTAAATCGGACCGGTGGTTCTTGCGTTATTGAGTAACACACAGACAGACAGACAGAAAGACAGACACACACCATCTCATTTTTATTTATTTCTAGCAGGTACCCGCGGCGATCAAGACAATCGGGACGATGCATTATTGCTGATAATTGGTTTATTCTATCACAGCAATCGCGGCTACAGGTGGGTCGATTCTAATTCTGAAAATTCTGATACATACAGTATATTGATATGAGCAGCAAAAGTGGGAATTTTATAGAGTTGTGAAAGTTGCAGGATACGATATTACATTATGCGAACAAATTTGAAAATTTTTGTTTTGATTTTGCCATCTTCTGCTGAGACATAACGATCTTGTTGTCCGGATACTCGCCAGCACGCCACATACAGTTGTCCGTGAGAAAAAATGGTTTTGTCTAAACGTACACCTGGAATGGCAAATCGATCGGAATATGGGGAATTAAAAGTATTTTTCCTTAAGCTATTCTGGGAATAATTTTGCCATACTTATTGATGATTTGAACGTCTACATGTCGCTATTAATAGACATATAGTAAAATATCTCTCACCTGGGCCGCTGATGTACATTATGCAGACTCTTCCCGTGTTACATCCCAGGGATTGAAATTCTCCAACAACCCTTTTGCCTCACATGCCTGTCTATGTAATTAAAATTCCCGATTGTTGTTGTTTGAGTCTTCAGTTTTTTGACTGGTTCGATGCAGCCCTCCATGCCTCACTCTCCTGAGCTAATCGTTTCATCTCTACATAGCTACGGCACCCCACATCTGAGGCAATCTGTATTACCCTGGTCTACCCCTACAGTTCTTGTCCTTGACCCTCCCATCCATAACTAAGCTTGCTATTCCTGGGTGTCTTAATATGTGTCGTACCATCCTATCTCTTCTCTTCATTAGCAGTCGCCAGAAACATCTTTCCTCTCCCACTCGTCATCATAGCTCTTCATTTGTTACCCTATCTACCCATCTGATCTTCATCATTCTCCCGTAACACCTCATTTCAAACGCTTCAATTCTCCTCTTTTCTGCAGCACCATTAGTCCACGTTTCACTTCCTTATAGTGTCACGCTCCAGACAAAAGCTTTCAAAAATGATATCCTAATACCTAAATATATATTTGATGTCAACAGATTCCTTTTCTGTAGAAATGCATTCCTTGCCTGAGCCAACCTGCTTTTTATATCCCCTTTGCTTCGTCAATTACTGGTTATTTTGTTTCCTAAGTACCGCTAACAGAAGTCTCCTACTTCCCGTAGCGTTTCACCTGCCAATTTGATGTCCATAGAGGTTTCTCATTTATTTCGGCTGCATTCCAATAATTTTGTTTTACATTGATTGATTTTCATCATGAATTCATTCGTCAAGACGGAGTCCATACCATTCAAAAACTCGTTCAAATCTTCTGGCGTATTGGCCAAGATGACGATGTCATCAGCAAATCTCAGAGCTGAAATTATTTCTCCTTTCATCTTCACTCCGACTTTAAATTGTTCTCCAATTTCCTGTTTATTGTGTTTTTAGAGATCTTTGAAATGCGTTGCCCTCACACATGGTGCAGATGCATTGTCAAAGGAAAACATTCCATGATACGAACATGGGCCGCATAACCTGTATCGAAAGCCTATTCTTACAGCAGTTCCTTGAACTCAGATTTGCCAACATTTTATTGTATATTTCCATTTGGTATGTCTCTGTACCTCAACATACAGAAGAGTGCTATAAAAATCATGTCTTGTGTAAATTTTGGAAAAGGTAGTGAGTGTAGTTTTTTCCGGAGTGGATACTCGCTAGTAGAAATTCTTTTCAGTAAAATAGACTGGTTCACAATTTGGTAAGTGCACATTGAGGTATATGACGGCGGGTTGCCTTAACTGTTAAGGAAACGGCAATAGCTACCTCAGAGCTTCGTTGCTACTGAAATAATGACCAGACTGATATTTGTACTTAACTATACGGGATTTGTTAGCCCAGTGTTTATGAAATTGAACGTAGCTATATCGCTACCTTTATTTAATAGCCGCTACTGTAATGTTTAAAAATTAAAGGTGGTATTAGAAGGCGCTTCCCCTAATTTTTTTTACCCCTGGCACTACAGCCCATGAAGGGCCTAGGCCTATCATGCGACCGCTTCCCAGCCATTTGGCCTGCAGATATTGTGGTGACGCGTGGTCAGTGCATAGTGTCCCCTCAGCCGTTAATCTTGTTCTTCGTGACCGGCGAGCTGCCTCACAGCTACTCTATTGTCCTCACGAATCTGAGTGCAGCCCGTTGCAGCCCTCACGTCAGTGTCTAAAATCTCTGACGGAGCCGGGAATCGAACCCGGGGCCTCCGGACGGTAGGCAGGCGCGCTACACTGTTCTTATTGTGTTTATATATATCTTGAAAAAGATAATAAATGGATTGGCATTGCCTCCTACAGGGATATAATAGAAAATCGGATGTCATACCTTGAGGTATTGTTGCCATGGAAACGGACTTGCGATTAATTCATCAATCAGAGCGAAGATAGTTTTCTGCGAATATCTTTGAAACTGCTAGTTTTAGGGCCTTAAAATGTAGTTTTCGGTGTCCCGTAGGGACACACCGAGTATTGTTTCTTGCGTCGAGGGGAGTAAAATGAGCGTTGTCCGGTCTTTATGCGACATTTTCGATATTTTGTCCTGTTTGAGTATTTTTGGTGACTTTTCAGTTATGTTGCCCGTTCCACGGGAACAATTATTTATTTCCGGACGAAAGGCAGCCTATATGTTATCCCATGGTATAAGCTGTCTCCATTTCAAATTTCATCCAAATCCGTCCAGCCGTTTTAGTGTCAAGAGGTAACAAACTAACACACACACACACGGACACACAGACTTTCACAATTATAATATATATAGGGATATATTAGTATGATTACAACGTGACTAAGAACGCAATTTTCCAACCACCACGAGGCGAGAAAAAGTTACCTTATAAAAGTGATAACAACTTTGTGTCTTGGACACGGAACATTTTGCAATTTATAAACCAGTTATAAAACATTCTAATGTATACTGTGTTAAAATTTGGATTCGATCAGATGACGGGTTTATGAGAAACTGACTCTTAAAGTTGACGCAAGGTTGAAACATGCTCAACGGGCTCGTTTTGTGTTCCAACTGCGATAAAAATATTAAAATATAAACTAAAAATGCCAAACCTACATGAACGTAAAATAGAACGACGAAAATGATGATGGTGTTGGATTTTATGTCGGCCTATTAGTTACTTCACAAACTCGAGTGCACATAATATTTTGGTCTACAGTAGTAGTTAATCGTTGACTTCTACCGTAACGAGCTATTGAAGTGATTGTGGCCTAGATTGTAATGTAATTAAACGTTACTTTTCAATTTTCTTATTTACTTGTTGAGCTTTTGTAGTTGTTGATCCATTTAGGTGTTTTACGACATCGTGGTCACGTAGCACCGTCCACCTAGGTGTGTGTGTGTAATTTGTCTGATAACATGTCTTATTGTGATGGCTGTAATAGTCTGTGTATTTGTAATTCAGATGAGGATTGGGAAGGAGGCGGTCGTGGTTTTAATTAAGGAACTATCCCGGCATTAGCCTGAAATAGAAGTGGGCCAAGGAAAACCACTTCCAGGATGGCTGAGGTGGGAATTGAACCAGCCTCATCTCAGTTTTGCCTCACGAGGCTTAGTGTACCCCGTCCCAGCCCCCAGATCAGAGTTAAATTTCTAGACAGAGCCGCGATTCGAACCGGGTGCCAGCCAAGAATAGTTAGTAAGTTCGTTTGACAGGAAGTTAGATAGGTTAAACACTTCAATGTAATTGACAGTGTGGATTACTAGACATAGCCAATTAATGATTATTTACATTACTACACGTTTTACTGTGGACATATTTCAATATACGAGGGAAGTTCAAAAAATATGTTGTGTCTTTCTTTCCCAGGGACCCTTTGTTGCCATACTGACATACACCATGGCATCATGAAATATACACCTTGTATTATTATCTGGAATAATAAAAATATCGTATAGCCTTGGGTGCAACCTTTGTTATTTGCGCCCAGAGGGCAGCTTGCATGTCGAATTCAGATTCCTTTGGAACGCTATGAAAATCAAGAAGGTAAGATATCGTTGACATTATAGCGCTTTCTAGAAGAGAAATTAGGAACTTTTATGTTGGCGGAAAACCCCGAGATTAATTTTGCCATCATGAACACGGGGTACTGAATTTAAATTGGTTCTTTAAAACGCCAGCAACGTATGACATGCATGCCGTGATTTTTGTCACCTTTCAAAAATCCCTTACCACGGCCAAGAGTTTACCTGCAAACTTGGGATTGGTAGTATGACAAGATAACCACTCACTCACCGTGGCAAGCAATGTTTGACTTTCACAGGAGATCCCCGCGTACACCGTGATCGGTTCGGATCCTATTTAATTTTGACCAAGTCTTTCTAGGCTGAGTGATCCCTGGCACATTCTCAGTTAGGCTTGGTATTACTGAACTCTCTGGAGGGGCAAGCGAATTCCAATCAGAATACCAATTGTCAGTCAGGTTGAATTAGTTGGTTGCAAGATTCTCCGCTGTGCAGATAGGTGGATGTCTTGAACGTAATCGTTTCACATGTAGATCAGCAATGTCTCCATGGATGGGAGCATAGGACATGGCCAATACGCCGTTTGGACGCCACATATGACAGGGTTATACGCCTGTCCACTCTCACCACGCTCTGTACTCGAGCAATATTGCTTTCATTCATAGATGTGGAGGGACGCCCACTTGGATCTTCATCCTCCACACTCTGCCGTCCTTCACTGAACATGCAACACCAGCAACGGATCATTTGACGACACATGACCGTTTCACCATACACGGTCTGTAGGCGGTCATGGATGACGGACACACAAGACCCACGTGCCCTTTCATGCCGGATAACAGCATGCACTTCCATTGGTGATCACGTTGTCAGTGCACGTCTGTCTGCCATCGTGAATTGCACTCGAATGATACCGGGCACGCCGGTTTGCTGCTCCTCTTTCTCCATCGGCGCTCAGCACATGCGTCATTCCCTCTCCACTGACGCTCCTTCCATTATTGAACCAGCCACGGGTATGGATTCCTTTAGCGATTGTTTGTGTCTCCTGGAGTACGATCTGCTCGTACAATATAGGCTAATGAAAAAATTTACTTTCAAAACTTCCCACGTATTTCTGACGATTACTTATGAACGACATAACTGAATTCGCATAGCGCTTTAGCTGGAAGGCGGAATGAATAAAATGACTACTGTAACGAATTTCATTTACAACTCAGGATTACCACCTCCCCCCCCCCCCTTTATTTTAGAAAGCTTTGAAACAATTCTTTAGTGTTGCCAAATTAAGAAGAATTGTTTGATAACTTTCAGTCGGTCTACATGAATTGAGTTAGGTGGGAAATATAAAAGAAAAAGGATGATTTTAGTTTAGCTTGACAGTTAATCTCGCGATTATAAACCACGGGATCTCCAGTTTAC
The DNA here is from genome assembly GCA_946902985.2 of Meconema thalassinum. Taxonomy (NCBI): domain Eukaryota; kingdom Metazoa; phylum Arthropoda; class Insecta; order Orthoptera; family Tettigoniidae; genus Meconema; species Meconema thalassinum. The sequence goes on from OX336388.2 coordinate 883,234,936, forward strand.
GTGGAATCCAAACCACAGGGAGTGATATTTCACTCACATGCATTGGCCGAGAATCGTGCCCGTTCGACCTTGGTGAGAGGCAAGCAGCTTGACCACTGCTCCACCAGGCCCTGAATAATAATGTGTGACGATTGGTTAGTTATTGTTGTATTAAGAGCCGGAACAGTGAGATCATCTGCCCCTTAAGTGTTAGTGTATTAAGTGTTTTGCTACATAGAAATCCTGAATATCAACAACTTAAATCACTCTTTAAATAAGTTCTTCGATCTATGCTGTTTTACTCTTACTGACCGAGCGGTACAGTACTATCATTTTGCAAGTAAGATTCATATAAGAGCTGAATAATATTTCCTTTGCTATCATTATTTTCAAGTCAAAGATAAGAACTATATACTGTAAACGGGCCGCATCTTGTACGTATTTTGGGATCTTTAAGAAAATATACCGTATTGTTACAGCGGTATAAACAGTATTCCAAACAATACGATGGTATATTGGCTTTCACGCCCAGTGAATTAAAACTCAGGAATTTTTCTACGTTTGTGCCGTGTCTTGTGTGGGGTTTTGCCTAGGACACCAAGTTGGCTCATCAGCGGGCTCTTTGTGTCCCCGCCCTGACCCCCACAGGAGTAGCGAACTGCGCGCAACCTCCCTCTTTTATGAAGCGCACCTGCGCCTCCTTGCTGCGAGAACTAAAAGCTCAAGCAGCCATAACCTCCCTATGTGGGCTTCCAAAAATTTGGTATGTTGGCTTTCACGGCCAGTGAATTAAAACTCAGCAAATTTTCTAGGTTTGTGCCGTGTCTTGTGTGGGGTTTCGCCTAGGACACCAAGCTGGCTCATCAGCGGGCTCTTGGTGTCGCCGCCTGGCCCCAAACAATGTTTCCATGTAATGTGAACTGGCATAAAGCTAGCCCATGAACAGGCACTGCCAATACCCAAACACATGGATGAGTTCTTGAAAGTTCTCGCAAAATACGAGAATATAATGCAGTCTATATTTTGAATACCATTGAACGTCAAATATAAAATTCAATGAGAATCACAGGATGTGTTCTGTATTTCAATGAGGAAACAGTGTCCCTCAATTCCAGCACGAGCGGTGGTGTTTCCAACTTGTCACATCCGTGAACATATATCTTCAAGATTGGCGCGTGGGAGGAGTCTACTTGTTGTAGATCACCAACTCACAGAGCCCCTGATATTAAGCGTCAGAAATAGCATTAGAAGCTCCGAATTCAGATGATACTAGTGATGATGATGGTGTAGATGATAATGATGATTGTATTGATGATATTGATGTTGAATTTGATGATAAGGTTGATGATGAAGTTTACGATGATGATAGAGATGTTGATGTAGGTGATGATTATATTGATGAAGATAATTATGATGATGATGATAATATTTATGATAATATCGAAGATGTTTATGAATATGTTGATGTCGATGATGATGTTTATGGTGTTGCTGGTGATGTTATGTTGATTTTGGTTATGATTATGATGATGATCTTATGTTGTTACTGATGATGGTGATGATGATGTTTATGATGATGTTGATAATGTCTCTGATGATTATGTTGATGTTGTTTATGTTAATAGCGATGATGTTGATGCTGATGATGGTGAATTTGATGTTAGTGAAGTTCATGATGATGATGTTCATGTTTAAGATGACGATGAAATTGATTAATTTGATATATTAGTGATGTTTATGATGATGATGATGAAGATGAATGTTTATGATGAAGATGATGATTATTATTATTGATTTATGGGCGGAACAGTGAGGTCATCTGCTCCTCGTAACACGGTTAAATAAACCATCACTTTTGAGGTGGATATTTTTATCAGAAATCAGCTTCATATTGTTTAAACTATAACAAGCACAATTTAACGAAATACGAAACTTTTAAATCAAAATCACAAACGAGCAAATTTATTGTGTCATATATCAGTTATGAATATAAAAGTTAGTAGTAATGAGAGTGACCAATGCGAATATTTAACCTGTACAATAAATACTAATTTTCTTAAATAAAGGACATTTGTTGTAGCAGTTGTTTTATATTGTTTTGTTCTGTTTAGGTTGTTATTTAATTTTTGTTCCAGATTTTGCCAGTTTTCATTTACGTTTCTTTAATATATTTTCATTTCTATTCTTTTTGTTTTGTTTCTGACTTTCTATGTGTTTTCCTTTGTTTAAGTTTTTTAGGTAGATTTCATTAAAAAGCTAACTATTGCAATTATTTATTTAGCGTATGATGCTTCATTTGACAATCGTTGAAATGTATTACATATAATTGCTATTACAAAATAAAAATTAATATATACATATTTATATACATGGATGTAAAGTATTACAGACATAATAACTGGGATGCACGCATACACACACACACACACACACACACACACACACACACTGCTGCAGATTCTGATATTTCATCACAAGCTGATGTCTAGTCCTTCCAACCAAGTGAGTGCCGTAGGGGTTACTTGATGTAGCTCCTCCACAGGCCCAGTGAATGCCCGCAGAGGACATTCTTTCACGATAGGTCCCATGTTTCGACTTCCGGAAAATTTCGACATATCTTCACGTTTCTCATCCCCCAGACCCCAAAACCACCGTCAGTTCAAAAGTTTATATATAATTTATGTATATATATTGAACCCTAAAATCCTATGCTAATATTTCAGTGTTCATATTATTCTTTTCTTTGGGCATAGATTTATGTTATTTGAAGGAAGTTCTGGTTAGCTTGAGGGAGGCTGTGATGCTCTGAGAGCCGAGCGATGTCACAATACTGGAGACGTGAAGTCTGCACAATCTATTTTTGGCTCGCATCTTGCGAACAATGAAACTGAACTAAGTCGTCATAAGCTTGAAGGCACAATACAGAAGTTTCCTTGTATAAGATAGCCAAGGTTGAATGCGCAATGGATCTTCGCGCTGATTGACGTCACAAATAGGTGTGACCACGAACATAATGCTTAAAAGGATTTGAACTTGTGACCAATGAAAGGCGAATGCTTAGGGTGGCCCGAATCTAAAAGTACCCACGCGACAGTTAATTAATAGATCCTACGATGCAATATTCTCCGCAATAGTATGGCTGTAATGTGCGAATTTTTACAAGACTTTTGATATGTGTTCAAACGTGATAGGACAATTTTATCGATTTATTGAGGAGCGGATATCCCCCTCCTAAAGATTTGAGTGATTGAATGAATACTGGGAGCCGAGCAACACGGAAAAGACACTTGATTTTGTGAAGCGGACGGCGAAGCCAGGCCGGGCTGTATAGCGATTACTTTTTACTTGTGCTAGTGACTAAAACTTAGTAAGTTGTGTGTCGAGCAACATATTGATTTTAGTGAGTATTTAAGTGGTTCTTACACCACAAAGTCAGGACAAGTCAGCGATACTGCGATAGGACTCTTGTGTGAATTTAGTAGCACAAATAAGCAGTTATATTTTGATATTAACCATTACACTTTCATTCAGCGCCAAGATGACGACCGACGGCAGAAGGAACATGGTATCATCAGCAACGACTTCAAGAGTTGAAATTATGGAAGGCTAGGTCCATAATACGGGATGATGACGAGGTCAATTCCATGGCATCGGACTAGACGCAGATGTGTTGAGTAAAAATTTGAATTAATTCATTTTGATGGGTAAAAAAAAATCGCGTATAACTGGAAAATTGTATATTTTGTAAATAACTTTGTTTTGTGTGCGAATATGTAGATTCTGCCGGCATGATATTTTAAATAGCGATACGTGACAATTTTGCTGATTCTTTTTGCATTTAATATTCTATTGGCATTTGCTGATGTTGATCTGTTATGATTAGAGTACAAGTTCTTCAAGTTGTTGTGTACTTGAAAAGCCTAGTACTTATGAGGTTAATTATCACGGAAACGTTAGATAAGCGGTGACAAGTGGGACTTGATAATATTAATGTCAGGTCTGGTTTGGGAATTCTGATATTTACGATGGTTATGCAAACGCAGTGATTTTGTCCTTTGTAATTTAAGCAACAGTAGTTGCACGGGAGGAATTTCTACCTCACCGTATTTGATGTTTTATTGCTTCAGTTCTGATCTGTGGTACCAGTTGGGTCTTTTTGACAAGCTATATTATGTGTGTGTGCTACGGTGTGATTCTACATGAGAGCTGGCGGGGACGTGATATCCAGTGCCGTTGCTAATATATTTCAGGGTACGTGACCTATGGGGCGTATTTGCTGAGATTGAATCTTGATATCCCAGGTAGGGATTTCGTGTTTTTAAGAACGATGAATTTATTATGTCGCGATTACAGGAGCTGCGAGACTTCTACGAGGATTCAGGCTTTGGGCTTGAATATTATATTGCACACACATGGCACCGACTCAGCGCTTGTTTGACCTTGGACCCAGAATTGGAATATTCATTATGCATCCGGCATTGTGCTGAGATATTAGGCCCATAAATTGTATAAATGTCTTGCTTAACGATGCGTAAATATTTTTATTGAATTAAGGGATTAGATGCCCACGCCGCTTTGTCTAAAGATTTTTCGTCGTATTAATCGGAGTGTTTTTGTGCTTGTCCATTTGGCATTGCATTTCATGTCATTTATTGCTGTAAGCATTCTTGTTGTGTGACCGGCGTCGGCCGTGTGAATTTAATGTAATTATCGGGACGCATTCGGCGGTTCTTTCTGTTTTGCCTTGTCACGTAGCGCTCTGTTTTGAGTAAATGGCATAAGACCTGCTCACAGGCCGCTTGTAATCTGTAAATATCAATTCGTGATATTATGTGTTTATTTTATAAAAGGGTTAGTGCATGCCGGCATAGATATTAATTTGTTTTACCTTTCTAATACTTTCCAGTAGTGACGTGATTAATTTTCCCACAGACAGGAGTTCACGGCCCAGTCGTATGTAGCGCATGGAAGTGAATTCCGGTCTAAATACTCAACTAATCAAAGTGTAGTTCGAAAAACGTATAGCGCGGCACATAATATTGTATTTTATTTCAGGTATTTTTATTTTGTTTGATCATTTTGTAAAATTTTGTATCGTGATGTGTTAGATCACGTGGGTTTAAGGCTGTCTAAGCCAAGTGTTTAGATAATTCTATTTAAACTGACATGCAGATCAGTTATTCATTTTTATTAGCTGTTGTGGTGAGTGGCAATTTTGTCAACACGGGCAAATGGAGCTTCCGTCTTTCAGCTGACGTTGGCAGATCGCCAGTCCTCATACTCGCTAAGTGGGTTGATGAACTCCCAGCTGTTACTCCTAACAGACGGTAGGGTTATCAGCACACGCAAGGGAGGATATATTTGTTCTATGGCTGATTCAGTATTAAATTGTATTTTGTTATAACCTGTCGTTTTAATTATTCATAACTTTAGAACCTTATGGACCCTGGAAACTTTATGAGAGGCATGTTCTATAAACCAATTAGTGACCGATCATGACCCCGCAGTTTTCTCGTGTAATGTCATCTCTTCCTAAGGGCACAATATATATATATATATATATATCAGTTTCTTGTGGACACGATAACTGCCGTAATTTTGCACCAATCACTTTGAATTTGTTACATAATATGTATCCATATAAAATCTCGGTCGAGTTCGTTAATGGGCAAAATCGGTCAAAGGGGGTGAAAATGGGGGGCTTGTTTCGAAAAAGTGAAATATCGCTATAACTCTCTTAATACATTAAATATCGAATCCCTTCAAAGTTCATAATATGTGTCGGATACGTGCCAAAAATTTATGTCAAATACGTTTTTTGATAGCACCAACCATTGACCAAAGGGGTGGGAAAAAGTGGGTTTTTCGGGAAACATTAATCATATCTCTGTTAATAGGCACAATATCAAAACCGCACAAAATGGACAATATTCCTCCAATAATTACCTAAAACGTTTGTCTGAAAGAATTTTTGATATGACCCACCGTTACGCCTCGGGGTGAACAAAATGATTTAAATTATAAGAAAATGCCAAGTGCCAAGAGAGGTTGCCATGACAACTTTACTTTTAATTGATAAGGGATAAGCCATCAGCAGTTGCTATGACAACGCCACTGCACGAGATCACATTCAGTTTTCATATGTCTGTGGGAAGCGACATCGGTATCGGAACTGGTAGCATGCTGAACTTCTATGCCCAAGGTCGCGGGTTCAAACCCGGCTGAAGTCGTCGGATTTACTAAGAGCGCTAAAAAACCTGAGTTTGCTTTCCTTCGGAGGGAAAGTTCCAACGTTCGTTGCGAGTTGCTGATTGAGGTGGCATCTAGTAGCCAAGTTCACAGCTAGGTGTCGTTGACGGCAGTATTTTAGGTAGATTTCATTAGAAAGCTAACTATTGCAATGGGTACCATGTTTCGATTTCCAGAAAATTTCGACATATCTTCGCGTTTCACATCCCCCAGACCCCAAAACCACCGTCAGTTCAAAAGTTTATACATATTTTATGTAATATATGTATATATGTATATCAGTTTCTTGTGGACACGATAACTGCCGTAATTTTGAACCAATCACTTTGAATTTTTTACCGAATATGTATACCCATAAAATCTCGGACGAGTTCGTTACTGGGCTAAATCGGTCGAAGGGGATGAAAATGGGGGACTTTTTTTTTCGAAAAAATGAAATATTGCTATAACTCTCTTAATATATGAAATATCGAATCCGTTCAAAGTTCATACTATGTGTCGGATAAAGCTCAGAAATTTATGTTTGAAACGTTTTTGGATAGCACCAACCATCGTCCAAAGGGGTGGGAAAAAGTGTTTTTTTTGGGAAACATTAATCATATCTCTGTTAATAGGCACAATATCAAAACCGTACAAAATGGACAATATTCCCCTAATAATTACCTAAAACGCTTGTCTGAAAGAATTTTTGATATGAGCCACCATTGCGCCAAGGGATGAGAAAAATAATTTCGGAATTATAAGAAAATGCCAAGAGCTATCAGTGGTTGACATGGCAACTCTACTAAATTGATGAGGCATGAGCCTTCAGACGTTGCCATGACAACGCACTTGCGCGAGATCAGATTCAGTATTTCCATCTGACTAAGTGTGAAGCGGCTTCTGTGACGTAACTGGTAGCATGCTGAATTCTATGCCCAAGGTCGCGGTTTCAAAGCCGGCCAAAGTCGTCAGATTTTCTAAGAGCGCTAAATATCCCTCAGTAAGCTTTCCTTTGGAGGGGAAGTTCCAACGTTCGTTGCGAGTTGCTGATTGAGGTGGCATTTAGTAGCCAAGTTCACAGCTAGGTGGCGTTGACGTTAGTAACTGGTAGCAACATTAGGAACTACTGCTTGAAATTTAGCGTCTGCATTCCTTACCTGAATTACAGACTAATACAGCCATCACAATTCACACCGTTTATCAGACAGATTCTACACTCACCCAAAGTACACGGGGTTATATGACCGCGTTGTCGCAGCCCCTAAACTGAGGGACCAACCAACATCTCTGCGGGAGATATAATTTTGCGTGAAGAAGTAACAGACCGTTACATAGTTACACATCAGTGTCGAAACCTTGCATAAAGACAGTGTGACCACAAGTATAACAAGTAGTTCCGTGAAGAACTGTACAGCCTATTTTCATATATCCTGCTCATGTTAATTGCCTCTATCAACATACAAAATTTCAGTTTAATTGCTGTAACAGATTCGTAGATATTGAGAACCGTCTAAACATTTCAGATGGTCGCCAGGTTGGATTTTTATTTTTGTACTATTATATTAAGATTATTGTGTAAGTGTGTTGTTCAAACTTCAATCGCATGATTAGAACACAAGAAGTAAAAACGAGATTTTAAAATTACGCACAGCAGCCATCTTGTGATTATGCAAACAATTGAAATAAATTAGATGCCAGTGGATCAACATTTGTGTAAGCATTTAACGTGCAACGTTTCACGGCACTCGGATAGTTAATTCGCGAGAAACGTCCATTTACATATTTATACTTCGCGTCGCCGCCATGTTGGATTCATGCTCACCAGGTTACTGAAAGTCCTATAGGTGTACATATGTTCATAGTCTCTATGAACATAAAAATTTCAGTTTGGTTGCTGTAAAAGATTCATATATATTGAGAACCGTCTAAATATTACGGAAGCTTGCCATTTAGGATTGTTATATGTATAGGCCATAGAGTTATGTACCATTCAAGGTCACTTATTGCCTAGGTTCATTATTCAAACTTTCACTTCGATCGCATGATTACGACACAAGAAATAAACACTTAATTTTAAAATTTCGCACAGCCGCCATCTTGAGGTTATGTAAACAATTGAATTAAATTAGATGGCAGTACATTACAATCTGCAAAATCATTTACTGTACCACATTTCACTGCATTCAGAGAGTTAACTCACGAGAAAAGTCTATTAAAATATTTCAAATTCGCTTGGTCGCCATGTTCGTTTTGTACTTAACAGGTTTATTAACTATACATAAGTAAACTTGTATCAGTACCCTTTATCACCGTACAAAATTGCAGGGTGATATCTGTAATAGTTTCGGGGATATAGAATGTCAGTGAAATATTTCGCACAGCCGCCATTTTGAGGTTATGTAAACAATTGAACTAAATTAGACTCCAGTGCATTGCAATGTGTATAAATATTTGCTGTACCAATTTTCATTACGTTTGGATAGTTAAATCGCGAGAAAAGTCTATTTAAAAGTCTCCACTTCGCTTGGCCGCCATGTTGGTTATGTAGTAACCAGGTTTTTGAAAGTTTCATAGGTGAACTTCTAGTAGTACCCTTTATCACCGTACACAATTTCAGGGCGATATCCATTATAGTTTCGGAGATACTGAATGCTAGTGAAATATTTCGCACAGCCGCCATGTTGGATTGGTGAGACGTAACAAAATTCGATGGGCACGGTCGAGGTCGCCGGGAATAGTGCTATGAACTTACCGAGTTTCACTGAAATCGCTCCAGCCGTTTAGATTTTATTAGGGACACACACACACACACACCTCTCACACACACACACACACACACGCACACACACACGGACAAAAGGTGATCTCATAAGCCTATTTTTTCAAAATTGAAAATAGGCTAAAAATGGACTCCAAATGACAAGAAGGTTACCGTCCCCGTAAGACAATAAAATGTTTAAAATATGTTTAAAATGATGAAAAACAAAGTTAATTAATCTCCAATTATAAAATACTTTCACGCGATAAATGAGGTCTGATCCTTCTACGAAAACCTGCATATTCTGCCTATTTTCGCCTATCTCCAAGTTTGTCCGGTGAAATCTACCTCCGCCTTCCGGCGTGCCGAGAGGACTTTTTTTTTAATATTGCTTTTAATTCAATTTTCATTTTTTTTCTTGGTTTATTGCTTTTGCTTTTACACTTGTACAAGACTATTTGTTAACATAAAACTAAATAATATCAGTGGTCAAGCGGTTTGCTCTCGCCGAGATGGACCGGGTTTGATTGTCAATGCAAATGAGATTTTTAAGAAATCACATCCTTTGATTCGGATACAACCAAAAAATAAAAGACCATGGCTTATGATCGCGAGATAAGCGGCCTAGTAAAACTGCAAACGTCTTTCCTTTCTTTCACCTTTCATGATATACCTTACTTATATGCTCTGATGCATCTCAAATGCTAAGTGGGGTTCTTAGTTTCTTAGAGACTCCCTTTAGTGTACTGTAAATATAGTTTATTTATTTATTTATTTATTTATTTATTTAGCGTATAACGTTTAGTGCCGGGAGTGTCCGAGGACATGTTCGGCTCGCCTGAGTCTGTAGCTGCTTCCAGCGGACGCCCTTAGGGTGAGCTACAAGCTCCATTCAATTTCAAGTAGTTCCAATTTTCGCTACCAGATATCAATTATACCTAGTGGTGAACGATGGAATTTTGATAGAGCGTACCGACTAAATCTAACTTAACAATTTAGCCTCACACAAGTCTAGTATGTGGAAGGATCCTTTACATGCCATAAATCTATGACATGGGACCACCGGCTTTACTTCCCCATCGCTGGAAGGCATACTGAAGAACTTTAAACCTCTTAAAAATCCGATGACTTCGGCCGGGTTTGAACATTGTAATGGAATGAAATATAATTCAATTAAATATGATGGTGGTTTGTATACAAGCCACTATCTTTGGTTTCATGTAGAATACATCTCATAAAGCAAACCCCATGCATAGATATTAGGATAACATTTCATATAGTACATTATGCAACGAGCCTATAATAACAATAATTAATACACGAGTATCGTATGCTTATAAAACGAGCGTAGCGAATTTTATAATTTCCATACGAGTGTCTTAATTACCATTATAGGCGAGTTAAATACGACTGTTTAAGTTCGACGATAATTATAACTAGGCTATCGTATGTTCGAACATAAATATTCATAAATATCTGACGAGATTTCACCAGTTTTATGTACTGAACAGAGCGCATGGGACGCAGAGAATACCTTGTATTTGAACATGGCCTCCTGGAATACCGCACTATGACACTCGCCACGCAGTGAAATTTAAAATAGGGGGCCCTGGAAGTGAGCGCAGGTGCGATGCTATCCTCACCTAATTGGTCACACAACTGTTTCTTGAGCTCTGATTGGTGGGACAAAATGTATCATAATAAAAACGTGTACTATAATGAGCCTCATTATAGTATAGTTTTCTGACATATAATATTTACATTTCGCCAGGGTCGTACATAAACTTATAATTAGTATTCCTATTAGTGGTAAAAATTACAAATTCTTTTTTATTTTAAATCTTCACAACAACTCAGCCCTTTTATAAGTGTTTCAGAAGGTAATTTTAAATTTAGTTATATTGGTTGTTAAATGACAAAGTAACATATCTGATTTCGATAGTATTGGAAAATTTAAAGAACATCTCAAAATAACCAAATACAGTAGTTTGAATCATCCCCAACATTGCATTTTTTGATAGTTTCTTCGAACATCTTAAGATTGCATATGATGATGACAGTGTGGTCGAAACTAGTCCTGTCATATTGCTGTTTGAGTCTTCAGTATTGTGACTGGTTTGATGCAGCGCTCCATTCCTCTCTGTCCTGAGCTAATCGTTTCATCTCTACATAGCTACCACACACTACATCCGAAGCAATCTGCTTAACATATTCTAACCTTGGTCAACCCCTACAGTTCTTGTCCTCGACCCTTCCTTCCATAATTAAGCTTGCTATTCCTGGGTGTCTTAGTATGTGTCATACCAACCTATCACTTCTCTTCATTAGCAGTCGCCAGAAACATCACACCTCTCCCATTAGTCTTAATACCTCTTCGTTTGTAACCCTATCTACCCATCTGATCTTCATCATTCTCCTGTAACACCACATTTCAAACGCTTCAATTCTCCTCTTTTCTGCTGCACCAATAGTCCAAGTTTCACTTCCATATAGTGCCACGCTCCAGACAAAGGCCTTCAAAGATGACATCCTAATACCTACATCTAAATTCGTTATAAACAGATTCCTTTTCGGTAGAAATGCTTTCCTTGCCAGAGATAACTTACTTTTTATATCCTCTTTGCTTCGTCCATCACTGGTTAGTTTGCTCCATAAGTAACAGAAGTCTCCTACTTAAAGTGAATTGACTATTGGTGGTTTTATTTAATACCATTTAGTTTTCCATTAAACTTAAAAATATTGTTAAAGGTATTTATTGAAAGGTAAAAAGCGAATTTGACATTCATTATTATTTTTGAAGTGAATAACCCATCTCCTACTTTAGAAATGAAATCAGTCCTTCCTACTTGATGAATATTTGCTTTGCGAGCGATGTGGGGGAAAGTTAATTTCCTATCGATAGCCGGTCAATCCCTCCAAGGCTCGGTTTGGCGCTTTGATCACTGTGCAGGCACACGGAGTCGATAATGATGTGGTCTTGTTAACTCGGACCAGTACAAACAATACATTCTGTCCGAGGTTCGGCTCAAAACGTTGGCACTGGATTAATTATATTTTGTTTCGATGAAATCCCTGGGTTCGGATCAAATTGAAGGACGCGCTAAAATGAATTTAGGTGACTACTAGAATATTTACGCTGCTCCATTGCAGTGAAAATTTAAAAACGTTTATGGGTTTTATGTGCTAATATATACTCGCTGTGAAACAAATTATTAGAGATGCAATAATTTAAACGCTGGATTTAAGCCCTGTACAGAGGGAGCATCTAGTAAACTCACAGTTATACGAGGGTCAAGTCATAAGTCATGGCAACTATCCTTTTACTCTCGAACAGGGGACAACACGGAAAATCTCGGATTTGAATTTGGAAATATAGGGCATGTACGTAGGCATAGTGCCTGAAGATAAATTCTGACGTCAGGAGATGCTCGTAGGTAAGTGACGGAACACAGGCCATTGGTAAACAGCAAATACGCTAGACTACGTACAAAGGACAGGTCCCCACTGGTTACAGACCTTCGAAATAATCACCCAAGGTGCCTACTGTGCGTGGGGCAGGCGTTGAATACCATTCGCTGAATCTGTATCCCTCCGAAATGCTGTTACGATGTTTTCTTTGTTAGCAAACCGTCGTCCACGTGGTGGCTTCTTGACTTTGGGGATAATATCATAGTCCACATGGGCTCAGATCAGGCAAATAAGGCGGTTGAACTGCGATTTTAATATACGATTGTTGATCCTGCTTGTTGACTTAGATTATGTGACGCTCTCACACACACTGAACTTGGGGGCATGTTCAGACCCACACTGTTGTTTACATACACCATCTAGTGGCATCCTACGCAAATACATAGGGTAGATTTCCCGTGTTGTCTCCTGTTCGCGAGAAAAGATATAGTTGCCATGACTTATGAATCGACCTCCGTATATTAAAGTCATTGTTAACTGGAGGAACTAGGTGTATAGATTCAAGATAGCATTCCTGAAATCAGGGTTCGATTCTCGACTCTGCCAAGAAATTAAACTGGTCAGAGAGCTGAAACGGTGTACACTCAGCCTCGCGAGGAAGATTCGATAACCGGTGGGTTAGATTCCCACCTCAGCCACCCTAGAAGTGGCTTTCCGTGGCTTAAAAAATCTTATTCGAAGCAAATGCTGGGATTGTACCTAATTTAATTCCACGGTCGCCTCCTACCCAAATTCTAACCCTTGTGACAAATATAGGTATTGATACAGGCATCATAATTACACAGGTTATCAAACAGATTCTGGCTAAACAAACCCAAGTATATGGGGCTACACATGGCCATGATGTCACAACGCATTTAACCCTAGATATACCAATGGGAGGGGGGGGGGGGGGGTATTTTGTGCCCACCAGTTCTATTTTCTACGGTTTATTCATGGTATTCCTTTTATACGCTTATTGTTGTTGTTTGAGTCTTCAGTCTTTTGACTGGTTTGATGAAATTCTCCATGCGTCCCTGTCCTGAATTAATCGCTTCATCCCTACATAGCTACCACATCCTACATCCGAGGCATTAAGTTTAACATATTCTATCCTTGGCCTACCCCTACAGTTCTTGTCCTCGACCCTTTCTTCCATAACTAAGCTTGCTATTCCTGGGAGTCTTAGTGTATGTCCTACCAACCTATCTCTTCTCTTCATTAGCAGTCACCAGAGACATCTCTCCTCTCCCATTCGACTTAATACCTCTTCGTTTGTAACCCTATCTGCCCATTTGAACTTCAGCATTATCCTGTAACACCACATTTCAAACGCTTCAATTCTTTTCTGCTGCACCAATAGTCCAAGTTTCACTTCCATAGAGTGCTACGCTCCAGACAAATGCCTTCAAATATGACTTCCTAATACCTAAATCTATATTCGATGTCAACAGATTCCTTGTCTATAGAAATGCTTCCCTTGCCTGAGCCAACCTACTTTTTATATCCACTTACTGTACAGAAAGTTATTGTCTATTTTGAATCTGGTTACCTAACTACACATTTCATTTTTAGCCTATTTTCAATTTTGAAAAAATAGGCTTATGAGATCACCTTTTGTCCGTGTGTGTGTGCGTGTGTGTGTGTGTGTGTGTGTGTGTGTGTGTGTGTGTGTGTGTGAGGTGTGTGTGTGTCCCCCCCTAATAAAATCTAAACGGCTGGAGCGATTTCAATGAAACTCTGTAAGTTCATAGCGCTATTCCCGGTGACCTCGACCGTGCCCTTCAAATTTTGTTACGTCTCACCAATCCAACATGGCGGCAGTGCGAAATACTTCACTAGCATTCAATATCTACGAAACTATTACAGATATCGCCCACAAATTGTGTACGGTGATAAAGGGTACTACTAGAAGTTCACCTATGAGATCTTCAAAAACCTGGTGACTACAAAACCAACATGGCGGCCAAGCGAAGTTGAGACATTTAAATAGACTTTTCTCGCTATTTAACTATCCAAACGTAATGAAACTTGGCACAGCAATTGTTTATACACATTGTAATGCACTGGAGTCTAATTTAGTTCAATTGTTTACATAACCTCAAAATGGCGGCTGTGCGAATTATTTCACTGACATTCTATATCTCCGAAACTATTACAGATATCAGCCTGCAATTTTGTACGGTGGTAAAGGGTACTGATACAAGTTTACCTATGTATATTTCATAACCTTTGAAGTACAAAACGAACATGGCGACCAAGCGAATTTGAAATATTTAATAGACTTTTCTCGTGATTTAACTCTCTGAGCGCAGTGAAATGTGGTACAGTAAATGATTTTGCAGATTGCAATGCACTGCTATCCAATGTAATTCAATTGTTTACATAACCTCAAGATGGCGGCTGTGCGAAATTTTAAAATTAAGTTTTTATTACTTGAGTCGTAAACATGCGATCGAAGTGAAAGTTTGAATAATGAACCTAGGCAATAATTAACCTTGAATGGTACATAACTCTATGGCCTATACATATAACAATCCTAAATGGCGAGCTTCCGAAATATTTAGACGGTTCTCAATATCTATGAATCTTTTACAGCAACCAAACTGAAATTTTTATGTTCATAGAGACTATGAACATATGTTCACCTATAGGACTTCAGTAACCTGGTGAGCACAAATCCAACAAGGCGGCGACGCGAAGTATAAATATTTAAAAGGACGTTTCTCGCGAATTAACTATCCGAGTGCCGTGAAACGTTGCACGTTAAATGTTTATACAAATGTTGATCCACTGGCATCTAATTTATTTCAATTGTTTGCTTAATCACAAGATGGCTGCTGTGCGTAATTTTAAAATCTCGTTTTTACTTCTTGTGTTCTAATCATGCGATTGAAGTTTGAATACCACTCGTACACAATAATCTTAATGTAATAGTACAAAAATAAAAATCCAACCTGGCGACCATCTGAAATATTTAGACGGTTCTCAATATCTACGAATCCGTTACAGCAATTAAACTGAAATTTTGTATGTTGATAGAGGCAATTAACATGAGTAGGATATATGAAAATAGGCTGCATAGTTCTTCACGGAACTACTTGTTATCAGTGGCTTTTCTCACTTTAACACAATACATATTTAGCCTACTTTCGATTTTTGCAAAAAATGAAAGTAGACTTATGAGATCAACACAGGGCGAAAAATTGTGTGTCTGTCTGTGTGTATGTGTGTGTGTGAGTCTGTGTGTGTGTGTGTGTGTGTGAGTGAGTGAGTGAGTGTACTCTGAATGTCTGTCCCCCCTATCAATTCGAACACGGTGAAACCGAATTGAACGAAATTCGGTACAGAGGTAGCTCTAGCATAGGGAACCTCAGTGTCATACTTTATATCGCCGCCATCTTTACCAAAACTGAATGGCGGCCACTCAAACGTTCAAAACGTAAACTCAAATTACGGCTAAACTAATCATCCGATCTCTACCAAATTTGGTGACAACATACCTTTATATAGGACGCGTCTTTCATCCAAACTTCAAAGTCATCGGCCTTGCCATTTCAGGATGGTGGCCGTGTGAATTATGCAACCATTATAATCAATAGCTTAAGACCCACCAATTCAGATTATCAAGCCTAGGGTGGTTTAAGCTATCCTGAAGGTCGTGATCCGTTATTTATTATAATTTAATATTATAATATTATTCTGTATGACTGGCTTAAAAGAGCTGAGCTGTATCTGCCACACGACAAGATGGCAGCTGTCCTCATGAGCCTGTCTTATATTTCAGTAGTTTTAGTATGTTGTATGCGATATACCCTACTGATACAATAATATAAACTTTGTATGAAATGATCTATAATGAAGATGTACTGCAGTGAAGAAATAGTTTATTTCAAGTCATTATTTGCCAACAGGTTGAATCTAATATATCAGTTAAGATCGCCATGATGTTACGGATATGTTTAGCTCTGGGCTAGCGTGTTAGCCTGTCACGCAGTTGACTGGGGATCGAATACTGCTACAGTTGACTTTTTTTCTTGAATTCTTTTACAAATGATGTGCACAAGCTCTTTTCACAGATACTGAATAAAATGTCATTTAGCTCAAAGGGGAGGCTAATGTATACACTCGTTTATTAATAAAATCACAGTCCCAGCATTGCACATAAACAGAAGACATTACGAAAAGGAGAATAGAAGAATTAGATACACGTTGTTATCAACCACAGCCTTCTTAATGTCTCTGTACGGTGCTGTCCTCTTGTGGGTTATGTGGGTAGTATTGTTCCAAATATACCGCTGTATCAATACCTGGCCTCCTAAAGTATGGCAATTTTGTAATACTGGTAGTTCGACTATTAGCCACGATCGCGCTCCGATTACCTTTAATGATAGAACGTACAAGGCACTGCCGGCAGGACGTTAGGTCCTCATTTGAGTACGTAATTCAATTGCTTATATGAGGACGAAGCGTCCTGCTGGCAGGACCGTTCTTTTTCCATTATATAGAGGGAATGTAACGAATCAGCGCATGCAAGTCTGAAGTTGGTAGCTCTGACCGTTCAGTAATGGCGGCGATTATACGTAATGGTGACTGTGTTTATGTTTTTGCTACCTATTTCTATGCTCCAAACAGCGGAGATGCATGGAGTCGCTCGTTATTTGGGCTGTCTTCCACGGAACTCATCAGGATTGCACAGGATAAGAAGGTGTTAGCCATGGTGGTAGCCAACGTCCGTATCGGATAAGGTAGAAGAAGAAGAAGAAGAAGAATTATGATATCAGTAAATGTCATGGTACTGTAGTTTAAATTACGTGTAGTTGTGCAACTGTGCAGTGGGATATTGACAAAAACACAACTAGGCTTTTTTTATTTATTTATTCTCGAGTGATGGACGCGCCGTCGCTCATACATTTATTTAGTCTCTGTACTATAAGAAAACACGTTTATACTTTATACGTTTATATATTTTAGAGTCAATATGTTGTTAAGAGACAGTTATTGTATTAGTCAATATGAGTCATATTGAATATTTTAGAATATTTACAGACTTTTATTGTTTGCCCAGTACCAGAACTGCAATATTATTACGCTCTGATAACCCAAAGTACTGCCGGAAGGACGCGTCCTGCTGTAAGGCCAGTTCAAACATTTGCCATAAGGGTCCAAAGTCCTGCTGGAAGGACGCACCGCTGTGTACAAAAGTACTTCCGGTAGGTCCTTCTAGCAGGACGAGTGACTGTACGCTCTATCATTAAGCACTGCCAGTTGGATCGACCCCCTCCTGGCTACTTTAAACTGCCTACTCGTTGAACACCCAGAGGCGTACTAGATAAATATGAATTCACTGCTAGGTCGCAGCACCAACCTACTGTGATTGGCGCGGATTTTTTAAGGGGAAGGTACCCAAAACGATAGATCCTTAAGTTTGCAGGCTGGCTTAATATAGAGATTAACGGACGTGAATGCATTACAATAAGTTAGTAGTTTTGTTATTCAATCATCATAAAGTATATAATATTGATTTTGACACTTACTGGCTAATTATCAATATAAAAGAAAACAAACACTACATGGTGGTAGAGGTGGTTTTAGGGATGAGGACAAAGAGTTATAAATATACCCATACATTTAGGAGAAAGTAGGCTATATGTTCTTTGCAGAACATCTTGTTTTCACAATACACATAAACACTTTTGAAATCACTCTAATAAAACTTATATACACTTTTCGCACTATTTCACATGTGGATCCTTAATCGGACTCCTCCTAACGCCTGACCTCAGAGATGCGATGCAGCTAACTTCTGACAACCGCTTGTCTCCGTGAAAGTCTATCTGCGTGTGCGTGCGTTCGATTCTCGTCACCTTCAATACTGTTCAGTTCACCGTCATGATTACTTGTGATGCCTTCCAGGCCCCCGTAATTGTAGTGATCCTGACGATACCGCGTCATTTATAACTATGCCAATACCTCCTGGTATATTCACTGTCCAAAAATATCCTAACTTGTTCCTACGAGGTAGCGAACTATACTTGCGTATGCTAATGGATAAATATCTGCTGTAGATTAAATCTTACGCGATTCATGATTACTATTAAGAAGCTGTATGATGCGCTTCCATTGTTCTTCATATATACTCGAGCGTCGATACTTTAACATTTCGCGCACTTTCTGGCAGCGTTTTAGTTTACGTGTTGAGTCAAGAAGACTAAAGAAGAACTGAAGACGAACTGCAGAGCAACTCAAGACGAAATGGCTTGGTCTGCGCTGCTTCCCCTATATAAAGGTTTCTCGTAAAACGTAGTCCACAGGACATACGGGTGCGACCCTTTTCTTGAAATAATGCAGTTCCATTCAAAGTGACGTATACACCTCGTTTATCTAGGTGTGGAAGTCCCATAATCACTCGCGTGCAAGCGATCGTTTCGGCCAATTAATTACAATTAATTGCCATCTTCCATAGCGTCATGACGCCACCATGGTAAATCCCCTCGTGTGGGTCTCCAAATCATTCCTCTCGCGCGTAGGCTCTGTGTTCACAGGCTTATTTAGAGATATAGGCTTTAATTTAGGCGTGAAACCTCTCCTAAATTATCTCTCCTAGAATATATTCACCTGGGTGTACATTTCACTCCATTTCGATGCTCCAATTGGCTGCAATCAATTAATTTCCGTGGACAATTACCCCCTCTCCATTCTCAAGCGTTGTCCATCGTTGAACCCCAGAGTCATTAATTTTGAACTGTCGTGGCGGTCCAGACGAAATGAGTTCCTTCGGCGTCACGAATCCACGCCCATCTGCTGGCTGCGATTAGTAAACTGTCAAGCTGGCTTGCCTTCATACTTCTATGCTTCCAAAATGTACATATGCCTGCATTTTCTAACAATTATTCCCTTAAACAGCTATGATATTCACATTCTAGCCGTGAAATCATGCTATATTATTATATGTCATTATAACTTTCATTGCTCTTCGGTTTCCCTGTAGCTGTTCGCCCTCAGAGATCAATGGTTCGACCCTAGGCATAATCATGGGCCTGGTCTTCTCTGATAAGACCCGAGTTCGATGCCAGTCTGCACACTATCAACATACAAATTGTCAGCTTGATTGCTGTAATAGATTCATAGATATTGAGTACCGACTAAATATTTCGGATGGTCGCCATTTTGGATTTTATATATGTAGGTCCTAGAGTTATGTAATGTTACATGAAGATTATTGTGTACGTGTAGCATTCAAACTTCAATCGCATGATTAGGACACAAGAAGTAAAAACGAGATTTTAAAATTTCGCACAGCTGCCATCTTGTGGTTAGGGAAATAATTGATATAAATTAGATGCCAGTGGATTAAAATTAGTAAAAGGATTTACTTTACCAAGTTTCAATGCACTCGGATGGTTAAATTGCGAGAAACGTCCATGTGAATATTTATACTTCGCGTCGCCGCTATGTTGGATTTATGATCACCAGGTTATTTAAAAGTCCTATAGGTGAACTTAAGTTCATAGCCCCTACGAACATAAACAAATTCAATTTGATTGCTATAATAGATTCGTAGATATTGAGAGTCGTCTGAATATTTCGGATGGTCGCCATGTTGGATTGTTAAATGTATAGGCCATAGAGTCATGAACTACTAAAGAAAAATTATTGCGTAGGTTCATTATTCAAACTTTCACTTCGATTGCTTGAATACGACACAAGAAATAAAAACTTAATTTTTAAATTCGCACAGCCGCCATCTTGAGGAGGTTATGTAAACAATTGAACTAAATTAGATACCAGTGCATTACAATGTGTATAAACATTTCCTGTACCAGATTTCATTGCGTTTGGAACATTAAATCTCGAGATAGGTCTATTTGAAATTTTGAAATTCGCTTGGCCGCCATGTTCGTTTTGTAGATAACCGCTTTTTGAAAGTCTTATAGATGAACTTCCAGTAGTGCCCTTTATCTCCGTACAAAATTTCAGGGTGATACAGCTAATAGTTTCAGTGATATAGAATGCCGGTGAAATAATTCGCTCATCCGCCATCTTGTGGTTATGTAAACAATTGAGCCAAGTTAGATGTCGGTGCATTACAATGTGTATAAACATATACTGTACCATGTTTTATTGCGTTTGGTTCGTTAAATCGCGAGAAACGTCTATTTAAAAGTCGCAAATTCGCGTGGCCGCCATGTTGGTTTTGTAGTTACCAGTGTTTCAAAAGTCACATAGGTGAACTTCTAGTAGTTCCCTTTATCAATATGATAAATTGCAGGGTGATGTCGGTAATAGTTTCGGAGATATTGAATGTTGGTGAAATATTTCGCACAGCCGCCATTTTGGATTGGTGATACGTAACAAAATTTGAAGGGCACGGTCGAGGTTGCCCGGAATAGTGCTATGAACTTACCGAGTTTCATTGAAATCGCTCAAGCCGTGTAGAATTTATTAGGGGGACACACACACACTCCTCACGCTCACACACACACACAGACACACACACACACACGCACAGACACACGGACAAAAGGCGATCTCATAAGCCTATTTTTTCAAAATTGAAAATAGGCTAATAAATGGAATGGCATTGCGTCTTACAGAAATAGGTGGACTTCTGAAATTGTGTTGCCATGGTAACCGGCTTGCATTCCTTCAATAGCTTAATAATTGAAATTAGTTTTATGGGTATATCTCAAAAACTGTTGATTTTAGGACCTTAAAATGTGGTTTTCGGGGCCAGTAGGGCTCCCGAGTTTTGTTTCTCACATAAAGACGCTGAAAATGAGCTTTGTCTCGTTTTTCTACGCCCATTTCGGCATGCATTTTAAGGGGTTAGGCCCTCTTTTATGAGAGATATGGAGAACAGTTACATCAATGATTACTTTCGTGCCTCTGATGGACTTCTGTACCAAATTTTACGTTGATCCACTCAGCCGTTCTCAAGTGATACGCGTGCAAACTTGTACATAGACAGACAGACGGACAGACAGACAAAAAATTTGTTTTTGCGCGCAACCGTCATAAACCAGTCTGAAACGCATTAATAACTCAAACTTCCGTGGAAATTCAGAAAAAACAGACAAACTTTCATTTTTAGCCTATTTTCAATTTTGAAAAAATAGGCTTATTAGATCACCTTTTGTCCGTGTGTGTGTGTGTGTGCGTGTGTGTGTGTGTGTGAGGAGAGTGTGTGTGTGTGTCTCTAATAAAATCTAAACGGCTGGAGCGATTTCAATTAAACTCGGTAAAATCATAGCACTATTAAGGACGACCGCGACCGTGTCCTTCAAATTGTGTTACCTCTCACCAATCCAACATGGCGGCTGTGCGAAATATTTCACCAGCATTCAATATCTCCGAAACTATTCGTGATATCTCTCTGAAATTTTTTACTGTGATAAAGGGAACTACTAGAAGTTCACCTATGTGACTTTTGAAAAACTGGTAACTACAAAACCAACATGGTGGCCTCGCGAATATGCGATATTTAAATAGACATTTCTCGCGATTTAACCAACCAAACGCAATGAAATTTGGTACAGTAGATGTTTATACACATTGTAATGCACCGACATCTAACTTGGTTCAATTGTTTACATAACCACAAGATGGCGGATGTGCGAAATATTTCACCGGCATTCTATATCTCTGAAACTGTTAGCGATATCACCCTGAAATTATGTACGGAGATAAAAGGCACAACTGGATGTTCATCTATAAGACTTTCAAAAATCGATTAACTACAAAACGAACATGGCGGCCAAGCGAATTTGAAAGTTTTAAATAGACCTTTCTCGCGATTTAATGATCCAAACGCAATGAAATCTGGTACAGCAAATGTTTATACACATTGCAATGCACTGGTATTTAATTTAGTTCAATTGTTTACATAACCTCAAGATGGCGGCTTTGCGAATTTTAAAACTAAGTTTTTATTTCCTGTGCCGTAATCATGCAATGGAAGTGAAAGTTTGAATAATGAACCTACGCAATAATTTTCCTTTAATGGTACATGACTCTATGGCCTATACATTTAACAATCCGACATGGCGACCATCCGAAATATTCAGACGGCTCTGAATATCTACGAATCTATTATAGCAATCAAACTATTTTTTTAAATGTTCATAGGGGCTATGAACTTAAGTTCACCTATAGGACTTTAAATAACCTGGTGATCACAAATCCAACATGGCGGCGACGCGAATTATAAATATTCACATGGACGTTTCTCGCAATTTAACCATCCGAGTCCAGTGAATCTTGGTACAGTAAATCCTTATACGAATGATAATCCACTGGCATCTCATTTGTTTCAATTGTTTCCATAACCACAAGATGGCAGCTGTTCGAAATTTTTAAATCTCTTTTTACTTCCTGTGTCTTAATCATGCGATTGAAGTTTGAATACTACACGTACACAATAATCTTCATGTAACAATACATAACTCTTGGACCTACATATATAAAATCCAACATGGCAACAATCCGAAATATTTAGTGGGTTCTCAATATCTACGAATATATTACAACAATCAAACTGAAATTTTGTATGTAGATAGAGGCAATTAACATTAGTAGGTTATATGAAAATAGGCTGTATAGTTCTTCACGGAACTACTTGTTTTAAATTTCAATTCTTGTATAAGATATTAACAATTTTCTTTTGGTGGGCACGGAACCCCACCCCCGCCCGTTGGTAGTTCCTGTGCCTCGTCATACTGTGGTAAGGGCAAAAGCACAACAAAGTTAACAAAACCACCGTAATTTGTTCTGGTTGTAAGAGTTACACATGCGAAAAACACAGTAAAGAACAGTCCTATGTCCCACGTGTGTTAAAGATGGCGAATAGTATGATCAGCGAACAATTTACTTTCTGAACTCCTTTTTACATGATTTTAGCCTACTTTTCACATTTTGCAAAAATGAGGAAAAAGTAGACTTATGAGATCGGGCAAATGTGTGTCTGTGTGTCTGTCTGACCTTCTGTCTGTCTGTCTCTCTGGCTGGCTGGCTGTGTGTGTGGTGTCCCCCTATCAACTCCTAAACGGCTGCAGCAAACGATACAACATTTGGTGGGAGTAAAGATCTATACCTGAATAGCTCACGGCCATATTTGAAAATGATGTCAGTGCTACCAACTGCTGAAAAATCGCAATTGAAATTTAAGCACCATGTTGGATATCTTGGAAGGTATGAATGGGAGCTATTTCAAAATTGGCACACATATAGATAATAATATTGCAGTTTAATTTTCAGGAGGCCATACATGGCAGTGTTGCCAAAATGATTATAAGCCTGCTGATAGGTCCAAACTTTAAATGCATATAACTTCCACACTATCAATTGTATTTCAACCAAATTTCGTATGTGGTATGTGTACATAAACAGATATGGCTGATCGTATTCTTCAGAGCCACCAGGGCTGCCAACTGATAATAAATGCTCTCTATTTTTTTATCCAAATGCCCATAAATCAAAAAGTATGCAAGCCGACAGTCTTAAACTATGCACACGTATAGAACCTGACATTCTATATTAATTTGGAGTAACTTATATACGTCAGTACTACAAACATGATTCTAAGCCTGCTGAGAGGTCCAACTTTAAATACATGTAACTTCTATACTATCATTTGGATTTCAACCAAATTTCGTGTGTGCTATGTGTACCATAACAGAAATGACTATGCCGATTATTAAGAGTAACCAGAGCTGCCAACTGTTAATAAATACTGTCTCTCTTTTTGTTACCCTAATATCAATATATCAGAAAGTATGCAAGCCAATAGCTCTACACTTTGCGCACGTATAGTACCTGGCATTCTAGATTAATTTGGAGTAACTAATATAGGCCTACGTCAGTGTTGCCAACATGATTCTAAGCCTACTGATAGGTCCAATTTTAAATTGCATGTAACTTCTCTACTAACTAATGTATTTCATTCTAAATTGACACAACAATAGATCATATTATTTCAGATTATTTCTGACCAATACATGTATGTCATTGATGCCAACATGATTTTACGCGCGCTGTTGGATGCAAAGTTTAAATGTATGGAATGTCCATGCTCTCCATTGGACTTCAACCAAATTTTGTATTATGTAACTTAAAAGATGGACGTAAGAGTATACTCAGTCACCAGGGCTGCCAACTGTAGTTCTCTATTAGGCTACATTATGCCAGGTATACAGTATTTCGAACCAATCAGAAATTTCGATATTACCAACTTAATTTCGTAATTATTCTAGATAGATCCATATAGATTAATCATTGGCATGAATCTTAAATTTTAAGAAAAGTAGGCTCTTAATTCGTCACGGAACTTCTTGTTTGATTTTGATTGCAACTGTTGTTAATTAAGTTATATTTTTGCAATTTAAGAATCATTTAATGTGTAAAAATACGAGATATGTTGATTAAAGGATACTGCAAATCAAACGAAAGGAATTAATTGAATCGATGTTTTTTGAAAGGGCGTAATCGACATTTTTTGAAATTTTCACTTTTTTAGCGTTTTGTTTTCCTTTTGGATAGCGCCATCCGTTTCCATTGAAAGAACGCTAGTGCGAGCGTTCTTTCCGTATAAAACTCATGTTCATAAATATTGCGTTTTTTTTTTTTAGTGCGGACGTGCGTCACCCCCAATTACACGGGACTACATGACCGCGTTGTTACAGCCCCTAAAGTAAGGAACCAACCAACAATGACTTTCTTATATTGTAATTGTTTCCCTGTGCATCAGATTTGTTGCAATTTTTGTGTGTAGCAAATCCATTCCATCTGAACACAATGTCTGTGCTTTAGATTTGCACTAATTTCTTAGTATTGCAAAAAAATCCAATTTAAGTCCTAAACTGATATTTAACATTGATCCATTATATTTTGTGTCCATCTTTGCCATATATTTGTGTAAATATCTGTCTCTGGCAAATAGATTGCATTTTCGAACAACTTAATGAACATTTTTGTGTCTAATTATTCGTTTTTTTTTTGAAATGGCGTAGTTGCACGATTTTCTTTTGCGCATATATTACGGAAAATATTATAAAATTATTTTTGAGAATGGAACATATTCCATAAGAGCATGTTAGTCACAAAATCCATTAAAATGAAAATTAAATTAAAAATTGAGCCTTTGGGGAAATTTTACTTAGTTTCCCAACAATTTCCTTTCGCTCACCTACGCCCTTTCAAAAAAGACTGACTCAATTATAGTGGTCACAGAATCCCCCCGTTGGTAGCCCGTGTTTTAAAAATAGCATGGTATGGCTAGGGTTAATCAACAATAACTACTCATTCTCATTAGGAAATGGCTGGCTGCGTGGCTCAGCGGTAACGTTCTCGCTTGCTGAGCCCAAGGTTGCAGGTTCGTATCCTTGCGCAGTCAGCTGGCATTTGAGGGTGTGCAAATGCGAGGGGGCCGTGTCAGTAGATTTACTGGCACGTTAAAGATCCCCTTAGGGGCAAAATTCCGGCACCCCGGCGTCTCTAAAAGCCAGAGTACTTAAAAGGGACGTAAAACCAATAACATTATTATTATTATTCATTAGGAAATGTTGTATAAGAAGTATAGATGGACTTGGTATAACAATGCATCAGGCAGGCTGAGAAAGTACTGTATCTGTCACATTTAAACGATCAATGGCGCCACGCTGGGGGAAATGTATCGCGCTCCCGTGTAGGTGGTGAGTACCACGTGGGAGTTGCCGATCAATGGGACTGGGAGGCTGGCACTGTGTAGCCAGTGTGATGCCGCTAAAGCATGAATAATCTCGCACGACATCTATAGCTACATTTTCACGGAAAAATCTGCGTTCTAAAATAGAATTTCGACAGAACGAACTTCGATTCACTGCTTTTCTATCACTGCATTAAAATGTCCTGATGATGATGATGATAAGGGGCCTAACATCTAGGTTATCGGCCCCTAATGGTTTGAGTGATAGTGAAAGGAGAGATGAGAATGAAAACTAAAAATAATACAAACTACAAAGTTACATACTAGAAGAAGAAAAGGTAAACAAATAAATGATAAGTCAAATAAAGGACAGGAAGAAAAGAAATGCCCTCAAATCTTGAAGAATGGGGATTGAGGGACTTGAAAGGGAGAGCCATGAAATGCAGATAGGATAGGGAAAGAGGAGAGGGCCCGCCCCAAGGTCAGAGGAGAAAGGGACCAAAACGGACCCAGCTCAGGAATTCCTCGGGGTCGCCAACTCCCAATCTCACCAGTGGTAAGCCTTTGAGAGTGTAGCACTGTCCAGGGTGCACCAGAACTGGTGGGGATACATACACCCTGCCTCCTTGAGGGCCTTGTGCAGAAGGCAGGAGATATGAAAAGAAAAAGAATGATGACCCCTCGAAGAATGAGGGTATCAAGTAAGGTAAGACAAGGGCCAATTAAGGCAGGAAAGTGAAAGACTACCTAGATCTCGGATACCCTAATACTTTCGGGGTTGGAAGATATAAAGAGTTGACCAATGGAGGTCGACAGGAAAGAAGACGGAGAGGATCCCAGCACAAGTAAGTTGAAGCAATGTCGGACTCAGCTGGGGTCCCGTGGTCGCCAACGCACGTCCCACTAGATGTGAGGCCCTAGGCTATTACAATGTTGTAATGCGAATTTCACGTGGCACAGCGGTCAAACTATGGTAGACTGGGTTCGATTTTCGGTCAATGCGTATGTGAGATTTTCAAAGTGAAATGCCGTGTCCTGTCGTTCAGATTCCATGTAAAAAGGAGGTCCCATGGCTCATGATCGAGAGATTGATAGTCGTCTAAAACTACAAACTTTCTTCCCTTTCACTGCAGAGCTCCAACTTTACTGTCACTATGACTGCAATTTATATTCTCTGGTCGTACAGCAGTTCAGAAGCAAAAACTGCTAAGGAGATTAAAGTAACAGTTTTATTTATTCATTCCGTGCACACAGAGCTGTTTTAGAAGTTATGTCATGTATGTTATGGAGATAATACGGAGCGCATTTGTATACTTAATAATACATTTCTTTTTAAGTGTTTTAAAAAACTATATTCGTTAAATTGGCTTTGTCCCCATCACGAATAATGAAGCGGTACCGCAAGTCTATTGCTTATTAGGTCCGTCACCTCCTGCGATGACCTATACAGCCCCGTTTTGTTTTGCCCGTCTGCCTGTCTGGTGGTGGTAGTTTCAGCTTGAAGGAGCAATCGTTGAGGTCATCAGCCCTTAGAGATATCATTGATAGTGAAAATTAATAAGAATATATTCTTAGTTCCATCTCTTAATGTACAGAATACAGAATTCGGTTGAAGTCCAATGGACGTTACATGCAGTTAGACATTGGATCTATCAGCACGCGTAAAAGCACGTTGGCAACAATATCATGCGTGTGCTGGTCAGATATAATCTGAAATATTATGATATCTTGTTGTGCCAATTTTGGATGAAATCCATTTGTTCGTATAGAAGTTACATGCATTTTAAAATTGGACATATCAGCAGGCATAGAATCATGTTGGCAGCACTGACTTATTTGAATTACTACAAATTAATCAAAATGTCAGGTACTATACGTGTGCATAGTTTAAACTGTCGGCTTGCATACTTTCTGATAGATTGGTATTTGGATAAAGAGAGAGAGCAATTATTAACAGTTGGCAGCCCTGGTGGCTCGTAAGAATACGCTCAGTCTTATCTGTTTATGTACACATATTACATACAAAATTTGGTTGAAATCTAATTGTTAGTGTAGAAGTTATATGCATTTGAAAATTAGACCTATCAGAAGGCTTAAAATTATTTTGGCAACACTGTCATGTATGACCTCCTAGAAATTATACTGAAATAGTATTATCTACATGTCTGCCAATTTCAAAATAGCTCCCATGCATACCTTCCAGGATATCAAACATGGAGCTCAAATTTCTAGTGCTTTTTTTCAGCAGTTGGTAGCACTGACATAATTTTCAAATATGGGCTTGAGATATTCCGATATACATCTTTACTCATACTAAATTTGGTTCCGATTGCTGCAGCCGGTTAGGAGTTGATACGGGGGGGGGGGGGGGGGGGGGCACACACACACAGCCAGACAGACAGGCAGATAGACAGACACACATTTTTTCGGATCGATCTCATAAGTCTACTTTTTCCAAATTTTTGCAAAATGAGGAAAGTAGGCTAAAAATTAACCACTGTCCCACAGTCAATATGCTAGAAAAAGTGAAGTACAGAGTAAAAAGACACTATGATAAATAAATGGAGAAGACACAAGATAATCTCACAGATGCCTTCAGAAGGAGTCGCCTGGCTTTCTATGACCACCTGTACAGAATGGACCACAACGGTCTGTTGAGGTTGAAGCCACTCAATCCTTGAGGATCAAACAGGTCGCGAAGGATCTTGCAGAATTTAATATTCAGCAAGACACAGCAAATGATAGGAGTCGCTACTGTTTGACCATTGAAACCAGCCCTTTCCTCACATCCGCTACAGAACGCATTGATATAGAAGTTATCAGCATTTATCCGTATATAATTTAAAACATCTATGAATAGCTAAAATAGTTTTATTCCACCTAAGCCAATATTATATTTTAACTGAAAAAGATATATACTACTAGTTTCGGTGAACATGTAACTATACTCAGCTAAAATAAAATTATAATAACATTAAACTAAGAGCATATTTGAATCTAAATAGAATAATCTAGATTGGTATTTGGATAAAGAGAGAGAGAGAGAGAGCAGTTATTAACAGTTGGCAGCCCTGGTGGCTCGTATGAATACGCTCAGTCATATCTGTTTATGTACACATATTACATACAACATTTGGTTGAAATCCAATTGTTAGTGTATTCTATTATAATAAAGTATTTATTACCTAGTATCCAGACAACACTCTGTTCATATCTGTCCTTTCCATCTAGTCAATCCATTTCGACCACGTTATTTACTTTCTTAGCAACTACATAACCAAAACATTTCTTACCATTTCATGATAACTTCATCACATATATATTCCAAACTTATCTCTACAATGTAAGTAAAAGAAGTTTTTGCTCTCAAGATTCAATAATTTAACACATTTCTTTCATTATACGAGACTATTTATATTGTTTGTTTTTTCTCTCTTCACAGATCACTCTCCCTGGAAATATATATCAACCATCATTTATAACCTAACTTATATAGCATACAGTATATATTTTCACAAACACGTAAGTGTGATAATTTATAGCCTACTTTCGATTTATAAAAAAAATGAAAGTAGACTTATGAGATCAACGCAGGGCGAAAAAAAAGTGTGTCTGTGTGTGTGTATGTGTGTGTGTGAGTGTATGTACTCTGAATGTCTGACTCCCCTATCAATTCGAACACGGTGTACGAGAATTGAACGAAATTTTGTACAAAGATAGCACTAGCAATGGACACCTCAGTGTCATGTTTTATATCGCCGCCATCTTGACGGAAACGTAATGGCGGCAACACAAATGTTCAAAGCTTAAATCAAATTACAACTAACCTAAACATCCGATCTCTACCAAATTTTGCAAAAACATACCTTTATGGTGGAAGCATCTTTTGACCAAACTAATAGGTCATCAGCCTAATTGTTTGCGGATGGCGGCCATCTTTGTGTCAAAATCGATTCCCACTATTAATTCAAACACGGTGAAACCGAATGGAACGAAATTTGGTACAGAGGTAGCACTGGCAAAGGGCACCTTAGTGTCATGATTTATATCGCCGCCATCTTGACGGAAACGCAATGGCGGCCACAAAAATGTTCAAAGCTTAAATCAAATTACGATTAACGTAATCATCCGATCACTACCAAATTTGCAACAACATACCTTTATGGAGGGAGCATCCTTTGACCAAACTAATATGTCATTACCCTAATATTTTCCGGATGGCGGCCATCTTTGTGTGAAAATCGATTCCCCTTATCAATTCGAACACGGTGAAACCGAATGGAACGAAATTTGGTACAGAGGTAGCACTAGCAAAGGGCACCTCTGTGCCATGTTTTATATCACCGCCATCTTGACGGAAATGTAATCGCGGCCACCCAAATGTTAAAAGCTAAAATGTAATTACGACCAACCTAATAATCTAGTCTCTACCAAATTTTGCAACAACATATCTTTATGTGGGAAGCAAATTCTGACCAAACTGCAAGATCATCAGCCCAATAGTTTGCAGATGGTGGCCAAGTATGTGGGCAAATCGATTCCCCCTATCAATTCAAACACGGTTAAACCGAATTGAACGAAATTTGGTACAGAAGTAGCACTAGCAAAGGGCACCTCAGTGTCACGTTTTATATCGCCACCATCTTGACGGAAACGGAATGACGGCCACTCAAATGTTAAAATCTTAAATCAAATTACGACCATCCTAATAATTTGATCTCTACCAGATTTTGCAACAACATGCCTTTTTGTGGAAAGCATCTTATGCCTGACTACAAGGTCATCGGCCCAATAGTTTGCAAATTGCGGCCATGTATGTGTGCAAATCCATTCCCCATATCAATTCAAACACGGTGAAACCGAATTGAATGAATTTTTTTTACAGAGGTAGCACTATCAAAGGGCACCTCATATTCATGTTTAATATCCCTATAGGACATTGTATTTCAACAAGCTACTACAAACAACATTCAATTAAACTCCTTGAAAAGGACAAAGAGTTATAACAATACCCATGCATTTAGGAGATAGTAGGCTATATGTTCTTTACTGATCATCTTGTTCAATTCTGTTTTCATGTTTTTGTTTCTCAGCTTAATTTCTTCTTTTAGATCTCTTCAGTTCAATGCTGTTTTATCAAGACCGTTTTTAGCCTACTTTCGATTTTTGCAAAAAATGAAAGTAGACTTATGAGAACACTACAGGGTCAAAAATTGTGTGTCTGTCTGTGTGTGTGTGTGTGTGTGTGTGTGTGTGAGTGTGTGAGTGTGTGTACTCTGAATGTCGGTCCCCCCTTATCAATTCGAACACGGTGAATCCGAATTGAACGACATTTGGTACAGATGTAGCACTGGCAAAGGGCACCTCAGTGTCATGTTTTATATCGCCGCCATCTTCAGGTAAACGTAATGGCGGCCACCCAAATATTCAAAGCTTAAATCAAATTACGACCAACCTATTTATCTGATCTCTACCAAATTTTGTAACATTATACCTTTGTGTATGAGAAATCTTTTGACCAATTTACGAGGTCATCTGCCCAATACTTTGCGGATGGCGGCCATGTTTGTGTGCAAATTGATTCCCCCTATCTTTTCAAACACGGTGAATCCGAATTGAACGAAATATGGTACAGAAGTAATACTAGCAAAGGTCATCTCAGTGCCATGTTCTATATCGCCGCCATCTTGATGAAAACGTAATGGCGGTCCCCCAAATGTTAAAAGCTTAAATAATATTACGACCAACCTAATCATCTAATCTCTACCAAATTTTGTAACATTATACCTTTATGTATGAAGAATCTTTTGACCAAACTACTAGGTCATCTGCCCAATAATTTGCGGATGGCGGCCATGTATGTGTGCTAATCGATTTCCCCTATCTATTCAAACACGGTGAAACCAATTGAACGAAATTTGGTACAGAGTTAGCACTAGCAAAGGGCACCTCATATTCATGTTTAATATCCATATGACACTTATTTCAACAAGCTACTACAACCAACATTCAATTATACTCCTTGGAAAGGACAAAGAGTTATAACAATACCCATGCATTTAGGAGAAAGTAGGCTATATGTTCTTTACTGGACATCTTGTTATGCTTTATTAACGAAATATTTGTAATATATCTGGTTTTTGAAATTTTACTCTGTGAGATTTTTGAACAAAAAAATCATATTATTATAATTAATACGTCAATAAGGAATGGTCATTTTTAGCCTACTTTCATTTATGAAAAAGTAGGCTTATGGGATCACCTTTTTTCCATGAGTTTGGCTATGTGTGCGTGTGTGATGGTGTGTGTGATGGTGTGTGTCCTCCCCACCCAATAACTTCTAAACGGTTAGAGCAATTACAATGAAACTCGGTAAGTTCATAGCACTATTCCTGAAAACCCCGACTGAACCCTTCAAATTTTGTTCCGTCACAGCCGTCCAACATGGCGGCTGTGCGAAATATTTCACCAGCATTCAATATCTCCGAAACTATTACGGATATCACCCTGGAATATTTTATGGTGATAATGGGAACTACTAGACGTTCACCTATGTGATTCTTGAAAACCTGGTAGTTACAAAACCAACATGGCGGCCAAGCAAAGTTGCGACACTTAAATAGACGTTGCTCGCCATTTAACCAACCAAACGCAATAAAACTTGGTACAGTATATGATTATAGACATTGTAATGCACCGACATCTAACTTCATTCAATTGTTTACATAACCTTAATATGGCGGCTGTGCGAAATATTTCACCGGCATTCTATATCTTTGAAACTATTAGAGGTATTACCCTGAAAATTTGTAGGGAGATAAAGGGCACTACAGGAAGTTCATCTGTAAGAATTTCAAAAACCGATTAACTAGAAAATTAATATGGCGGCCAAGCGAATTAGAAAATTTTAAATAGAATTTTCTCGCGATTTAATGATCCAAACGCAATGAAACTTGGTACTGGAAATGTTTATACACATTGTAATGCATTGGTATCTAATTTAGCTCAATTGTTTACATGACCTCAAGATGGCGGCTGTGCGAATTTTAAAATGAAGTCTTTATTTCTTGTGTTGTAATCATGCGATCGAACTGAAAGTTTGAATAATGAACCTGCGCAATATTTTTTTAATGGTACATGACCCTATGGCCTATACATATAAAAATCCCACATGGCGGCTATCCGAAATATTTAGATGGATCTCACTATCTACGTATCTATTACAGCATTCAGAATGAATTTTTTAATGTTCATAGGGGCTATAAACATAAGTTCACCTATAGGACTTTCAATAACCTGGTGAACACAAATCCAACATGGTGGCGAAGCGAAGTATAACTATTCACATGGTCGTTTCTCGCAATTTAACCATCCGAGTGCAGTGACACTTGGTACAGTAAATCCTTATACAAATGTTAATCCACTGGCATATAATTTTTTTTCAATTGTTTCCATAACCACAAGATGGCAAGATGTGCGAAATTTTAAAATCTCGTTTTTACTTCTTGTGTCCTAATCATGCGATTGAAGTTTGAATACTACACGTACACAAAAATCTTCATGTAACAGTACATAACTCTAAGCCCTACATATATAAAAATCCAACATGCCGACCATCCGCAATATTTAGTCGGTTCTCAATATCTACGAATCTATTATAGCAATCAAACTGAAATTGTGTGTGTTGATAGAGGCAATTAACATGAGTAGGATATATGAAAATAGGCTGTATAGTTCTTCACGGAACTACTCGTTATATCATTTTATAATAACATTCTATAAACAAAATTTAAGCACTGAAATAAAAGATCACTATAGGCCTAAATACACAACAGCTTGATATTATTTCTTTAGGTTTGAACTTTAAAGCTTTAATTAGCAATATTTTAAAATGATTATTGTTACTTGCAAAAGCCCGTCCCAACGTTATTAAATATGTTTTTCCCCTATATATGGGTTACCGACCTTTAAAACGACCGCCTGGTTGGCTTGGTTGGGCTTATGAACTAGAGATGGCAGCATCTATTGGCCTCTAGCCGAGCTTGTATCTTCGACCGCTAGAGTGAGTTTGTGGTGTCTTCTGATCTCATCCTAGTCGAGACATATTTGTAGGATATTGTATTCTACGTCATTGAACAAAAGACTATATACACATCATGCCGCCAAAATAATTATATAATATGCACATTGTTACTTGATGTGTCAATTTGTGATTGGACAATTACAATTAACATTAATGCAGTGCGGTTTTTGACTTTGGTATCTCCGCCATGTTGTCTGTCGTCAAGAAAGCAAGAAGCCAGCTGGTGTGAAAGAGTATCTCTCCGTGTGCTGGGGGCTTGGCCCCTAGTCTTTACGAAATATGAATATATTCAAGAAAAGGAAACGCCTGTGCTCCTAAGGATTTAATTTCTTCTTTTCGCCTTGAAGATGAACTGTGGTATATTTATTTTGACTGGCTACAAGAAGAGAAGCTTCATGGGTGATCGAAAACGGCGTGTGTGCTCTCGTGGCCATTTTGAGGCAGTTCATGTCTTTTAAATCATTTAAAATGTGTTAGTTTTTTGTTCTTTGTGTCTGCACTTAGGAATAATGTAAGGTACGTTGCATAAAATATTTATATTTATTTTTTGTTATGGGAGCTCCGATATTGGTCTTATATTAATGTTTTAATACTGTATTTTGTTTTGTTTTATAGGCCTAATATTTCTGTTTGTCAACGTTACCTGATATGTAAATATTGATTTTTCGGTGCCTTCCGGAGACACGTTCCTAGTTACCGTACCTTGTAAATTATTATTTATTTAGATTTTTTTCTTTTGTGTAATCATTGGGATTGGCCTATTATTAATTTGATGTAAGATCCGTAGCAGCCTAAATCGCCTCGTGTTAATAGTATTTAGATGTAATAATTTTCCTCCTTTCATTTCTCTCTGGTGACGTTCTATTTTAATAAAAGTTATTGTTTGCCGTAATTCGATTGGACATGCGGTCATCTGTTTTGGTGGCCATGTTTGTTTTTTTGTTTTGCCCGAGTGCATTCTGGTCTTGAGAAGGCATTCTCTAGGCGTCGAGCGGGAGACTTAAACGTGTTGTGGTGATTGCTTAATATGTTTTTTGTTAATCTTGTTGGTTTAACTTTGTGTTTTTGTGAGTGTTCCCGAAGTTTTCTCCGTCGTGATAATTGTGGATTTGTTAATTGATCCTTTTTTATTTTATTAATTTAATTTTAAATTTTTCGTTTCATCGTGGCCTTGATGTCTGCATGTCGGGTCGGTATTGCACACCTTAGTAAATTATCAAGTCCTTTCTCATTTGGTAATACTTGTATTCCTGTTTTTTTTTTATCTTTTGGGCATTATTATTTTAATTTTAAATTAAATGTTTTCATTTCGCTCAGCAAGCATGTTAAACCGTCTATTGCCTATTTATGTAAATAACTTATGTTGGCCTTAAGCCATATGCATCACCAGAGAGAGGTTGTTGTGGCCATAGAGTTTCCTTGTTATGATTTTATTAATTTTTATTTTTCTTGGACCCTTTTGGTAATTAAATATTCTTTTAAATTTTAAGCAACTGTTGTGGCATCATTTCGTCGGTAGCAGTTCTGTTGGTAGTCGGACTGTGTCTGTAGACGAACCTGTGCGTTTCCCTCTTATCCACCTTCCTGCCTCCTATAGGTGTTCTCCTGTTGGTCGTGTCATCTGGCGGTGATTTTGCAGTAAGCGCTGCGGACCTCTGAAATAAGGTAAGTAGGCCCGGGCCATCCATCCACCATCCCGGCCCGGGCGTAGCAATTATTAATTTTCATTAAATGTTACCGACCTTATTTTCTTAATATTCATAATATTTGTACAATGATTATGACCGTTCTTCAAATAGTATCAAGATACATGGCTTTTTGGTTTTTTATTCTAACATTGTTTAAGCAGGTTTCACTTTATCTTTCTTCATACTTTGCATCCATTAATTACTAGACTATTCTTACTCCTGTAAACATGAATAATCTTCTAAGAATGTTGCGTTCTTACTCAAATTTCTGTAATTTCTGAAATTTTTGAAGTGCCTCCTAAAGTTATGGTTTCTCGCACATGTATAATTTCTTGGAGGATAACGGTTTTGTAAAGTTTTAATTTCCGTGGCGTAGTTGGTAGCATGCTGAACTTCTAAGACCAAGATCGCGGGTTCAAACCAGGCCGAAGTCACCGGATATTTTAAGATCGTTAAAATCCTTCAGTATGCCTTCCTTTGGAAGGGAAGTAAAGCCGACGGTCCCATGTCATAGATTTATGGCATGTAAATGAACGTTCCACTAAACTTGTGTGAAGCTACATTTGCAGGATAGATTTAGTTGAAACGCTCTATCAAAGCTCCAAGGATCACCACTAGGTGTGAGTGACATCTGGTAACGAAAGTTGGAACTACCCTAAATTGAATGAAACTTGTTGCTCACCCCATGGGTGTCCGTCCGTATTGAAGCAGTTACAGCCTCTGGCGAGTCGACCATGTCCTCGGACACTCCTGGCACTAAATGTCTTACGATAAATAAATAAATCATTTATGCCCGTCTAAGGAGCATGATAGACCTGTCTAGTTGACCTTGCTTTCTTGTCCTCACAAACTGTCTTTGTCTTCTGGCTATGGTTTTTCCTGTGCTCCTCAGCCCATGTTCTTTTGGATGCAATGATTGGGCGGTCGAAAAGTTGATTTATTTTATTTATTTATCGTATGGCGTATACATGAGCTACAGATCTATAATTACACTATTTACATAGTTAATCACTTGTGGCGTCCCCAGGAAAAATTCTCTTCTATCCCCGTCGAAACGGCTCAGTGGGCATTCTTGGGTGATGTGCTTCACAGTTTGCCTCTCAACACCACTGTCGCCACAAGATGATGACTTTTTCCTCCATATGTATAGCAGATCTGCACACACACCATGGTTAGTTCGGATCCGGTTTAGCTTGGACCATACTTTCCGAGGTTGTTCAAAGCCAGGTACCTTCAGTGAGATGCATGGCATTACCAAAGACTCTGCTGGGGCGAATTGTCTCCATTCATTAGACCATTTCTCAGTAAGGTTGAAATTACTCATTGCCAGGTTCTCCGCCGTGCAGATGGGTGGATGTCTTGACTTCAGTCTATCTATATGTAGGTGGTGGATATCCTCATGAATGGGCAGTCTTTGATTAATCTGGATCTTCTTGTATTCATTCATCAAAGCATTGCATCTGCGGAGGTGGGGTGGGGGAATATGGCTTAATACAGGCAGCCACTGAATAGGAGTTGATCTGATCGAGCCTGTGATCATTCTCATTGTGTCATTTAATTTAACATCTATTCTCTTCACATGAGGGCTGTTTATCCAGACAGGGGCACAATACTCTGCAGTAGAGTAAACCAGGCCAAGAGCTGAGCAACGTAAAGTAGTTGCACTTGCACCCCAAGTAGTACCACATAGTTTTCGAATGATGTTGTTGCGTGTCTGAATCTTGGCAGCACTCCTTCTCAAGTGTTCTTGGAACGACAGCGTTCTATCGAGTGTAACACCCAGATATTTGGGGTGTCTATTGTGGCGGAGAAGGGTGTTATCGAAGTATACCTTGAGATCCCTTGAAGCCATTCGATTGTTCAGATGAAAACAAGAAACTTCTGTTTTACTCATGCTTGGTTGGAGTCTCCATTTTTGGAAGTAGTTTCCTAAAACAGCGAGATCACTTGTCAGCGTTTCCTCTATCTCCTCGAAGCATAGGTCGTTAGTGGCAAGTGCCCAATCATCTGCATAACGAAATTTCCTGGATTTTGTGGGGGGTATATCTGAAATATATAAAATGAACAGAAGTGGGGCAAGCACTTATCCTTGTGGAAGTCCATTGTTTAGTTTGCTGGATCTGCTGATTTCACTTCCCATGACTACGCGAAATGTTCTGTCACTCAGCATGGAATCACTTTAAGGAGTTTACTGATAACGCCTTCTCTCCACACTGTGTCGTAAGCTGCCTTTAGGTCTACAAATACTACCGAAGTCTTTAGTCTTTGTTGGAATCCTGCTTCGATGAAGGTAGTTAATGACAGGACTTGATCGGCACAACTTCTTTGTGGTCTGAATCCTGCTTATTCAATAAGGATCGTTTCGAACACTTTTGTAGCAATTCTATTCAAGATTAGTCTTTCTAGTAGTTTATAGCATGCACTGAGCAATGCTATTGGTCTATAGCTCTCTGGTGTTTCACTAGGCTTTCCTGGTTTTAGGATTGCAATGACTTTACTCATTTTAAATAAGCGAGGTAGGTTGCCTGTTCGAAGAATGTAAGTTAGAAACCTAGATAACCATAGTTTCGTATTTTCTCCACTATTAATCAGAAACTCGGGGTGAATCCCATCAAATCCCGGTGCTTTACCAGATTTCATATCTTCTAAAGCTGCATCGATATCGTGCACACTAAATGGTCTAGTGTATTCCGAATGAAGGGGGCTTGTGGCCTTGAGACTGGTTAATTGCTTTTTGATATTTCTTGTATGATTTCTGTCTCTCGGTGTCCTAGACAAAGCAACTATATGAGCAGCAATTTGGTTTGGAGTAACTGCAGGATTTTTACAAACAATGGGAGTGGCCCCACCAAGCTTCCGTAACAATAACCATGCCTTTCTGCTCGATTCTCTGAAATTCATAGATGTTACAGTCTCAATCCATCTTTCTCTTCGGGCATTATCAAGATATGAAACAGTTCATCCCCGATTTCTTGTTCGCCACTGGAAAGGAACTCTTGGTATAGCTTTTCATTGTCATCAGTCCATCCAGGAATGTATTCCTTTCTGTAACCTCTAGGAATGTGTCTTTTTGCTGTGGCAATTACAGCACCAACAAATCTCTCATAGTTGTTGCTTGTTGGCGGTATCCATCTGACACATTTATCAAGGTCACTCGAGAACGCTTTACAGTCTGCTTTCTTGAAGTTCCATCGTGGGCGAGGATAAGAAGTTACCAGAGGTATCTGTATTCCAACCTCAAGACGCACAGGACGATGTTGACTACGTGGGAAATCTTGAAGTACTTTCCGTGAAGTAAACAGAGGTTGTTTATTTTGATCACTGGAAACAAAACATAGGTCTGGGTTGAACTCTTTTTTCCATGCGGCAGATCTAAATGTACCTCTATCTTTTGCATCAAATATAAGATGAATGTCATGTTCCTCGACCCAATTCACGAGAGTGTCTCCATTAGAATCGGTGGCACTATAATTCCATTCTACATGGTGACTGTTGAAATCTCCCACATAGATGGCTGGATGGTTTTGTACCTGAATCATCTGGGAGGGCCACGGAGAAAGTGGAGGCTTGTAGATGTTTGTAATGATGAAATCTCCAACTTTGATGACAACAGTGTGAATGTCACATTTAGAGCTAGATGTGAGCAATGAAGCATTTTCAATGGTGCTGCGAACATATGTAGCAGTGCCATATGCATGGTGGTATGTCGCACCTACGATATTATATCCTGATATTTGCCCTCTGGTTTGTAATTGATGTTCGTCCGCCACATGTGTTTCCTGAATAGCAACCACATCGATGTTTTCATCTCGTAGGATTTTTGACAAGTAGTGTCATTTGGATTTACTTATGCCTTCTATATTTAGATGAAGAACTTTAAGCGTAGGCCCGAAGGTCTTTGCCTGTTGGTTCTGAAAAGAACCATTTGAATGATTTTTCATTTTCATGTACAATAGCCAGGAGATCGCTAAGATAGTCTGGCAGCCTGATCACTGTTGCTCGTTTAGCACCACCCAGGGAGCACGTGTAGGGTAATTTCATGTTAAGGCCTACGGACGTGAG
The DNA here is from genome assembly GCA_946902985.2 of Meconema thalassinum. Lineage (NCBI taxonomy): Eukaryota > Metazoa > Arthropoda > Insecta > Orthoptera > Tettigoniidae > Meconema > Meconema thalassinum. Next base: position 883,274,865 of record OX336388.2, read on the forward strand.
CAACTCCACAATTCGCAATTGAAATTTGAGCTCCATGTTGGATATCTTAGAAGGTATGAATGGGAGTTATTTCAAAATTGGCACACGTATAGATAATAATATTGCAGTTTAATTTCCAGGAGACCATACATGGCAGTGTTGCCAAAATGATTATAAGCCTCCTGAGAGGTCCAAATTTTGAATGCATATAACCTCTACACTATCAATTGGATTTCAACCAAATTTCGTATGTGCTATGTGTACATAAACAGATATGACAGAGCGTATTCTTAAGAGCCACCAGGGCTGTCATTTGTTAATAAATGCTCTCAATTTTTTTAAAATCCAAATACCCCTATATAAGAAAGTATGCAAGCCTACAGCTTTAAAATATGCACACGTATAGTACCTGACATTCTATATTAATTTGGAGTAACTTATATACGATAGTGCTACCAACATGATTCTAAGCCTGCTGAGAGGACCAAATTTAAATACATGTAACTTCTATACTATCATTGGATTTCAACCAAATTTCGTGTGTGCTATATGTACCATAACAGATATGACCATGCTGATTCTTAATAGTAACCAGGGCTGCCAACTGTTAATAAATACTGTCTCTATTTTTGGTACCCTAATATCAATATATCAGTAAGTAAGCAAGCCAATAGATATAAACTTTTCACACGTATAGTACCTGGCATTCTAGATTAATTTGGAGGAAAGAATATAGCCTACGCCACTGCTGCCAACATGATTCTAAGCCTGCTGATAGGTCCAATTTTAAAATGCATGTAACTTCTACACTAACTAATGGATTTCATTCAAAATTGACACAACAGTAGATCATATTATTTCAGATTATATCTGGCCAATATATGTATGTCATTGTTGCCAACATGATTTTATGCGCGCTGTTAGATCCAATGTTTAACTGCATGTAACATCCATGCTATCCATTGGATTTCAACCAAATTTTGTATTCTGTTCCTTAAGAGATGGAACTAAGAATATACTCAGTCACCAGGTCTGCCAACTGTAGTTCTCTAATAGGCTACATTATGCCAGTTATACAGTATTTCGAACTAATTAGAAATGTCGATATTACCGACTTAATTTCCTCATTATTCAAAATAGATCCATATAGATTAATTATTGGCATGAATCTTAAATTTTAAGAAAAGTAGGCTCTTTAGTCCGTCACGGAACTTCTTGTTATTATTATTAATATTGCATTCTATTCGTTCCAAATTTTAAATTTGCCTAACCTTCAATTTGCTCACAGTATATGCCTCATTTCCTTACGGTCTCCCTTGAAGAAACTCTTTTCAGAGAGTATACACTACTCTTTATTCGTGCCGATGCCTGCTGTAGAATGTTTAAGCTTCACATCGGATTATTATAGATCCTCTTCTATCCTGGGGGATTTTAAACGCAAAACCAATATCTGAAACCAACGCAACAACAATATTCACTTGGGAAATATGTTACCTCGTACTGTAATACGTTCACGTACTGCACTCCACGATTCGAAATGAATTATAACCAACAAAGCGAACGATTTTATGAATACATTGGCAATCTCCAGAAACTGAGGCTTATATAGCTTTCGTGTTTACTTTTCCCTAACGGAACTTGAAAAACAGTGCGACATGTCGGTAGGATATCACATTGTTTCTGACGTTTATCTATAGAGGGGAAGAAAAGGGCCTAGCATAATTGATGTTTTATTTAGAAAGGAAGCAAAGAGGAATACCGAAAAGTCTACGGCTACTTGTACCTTGAGGCCATAATGCATTTGGCAAGTGACCAGAAGTTTCGAATCGATGCTCTGTTTTTGGTATGCTTGCCGCTTTATCGGAACTCGATTCATCACAAGAGGGTGGGAGGGAAGGATGGGGGCTATCGCCGTGGCTATTTTTCAGAGAAATTTAAGAGCCAACTAACAGATTGTTCCATAACATTGGCCAAGTGGCTTTTAATTTAAGTTTAACCAACAATTGACGATATCGCTAACTCAGAACACATTCCCGTTCAGGTTTCTAGGACAAGCAAAGTACGTTGGTTAAGAATGAGGCTGTTTCTGATTGGCGTCAAGTCCTGTATATAAAACATATGCTCTCTCAAAACACCCCACGGGTTTGCATAGTGGATAATAGGCCTTAATAATGATATTGGTTTTACGTCCATTTTAGCTACTCTGGCTTTTAGAGACGCCGGAGTGCTGGAATGTAGTCCCGAAGGGGATCTTTAATGTACCAGTAAATCTATTGACACGATTCCCACGCATTCGCGCACCCTTACAAGCCAGCTGACTGCACCAGGATTCGATCCTGCAACCATGGGCTCAACAAGCATGAACGTTACTGCTGAGCCACGAGGCCAATCATAATTAGTGAGATGTAGACTGAAGACCCCAGCACTCCAGTTGACAGTAGACCTCCCTTGGTAAACTCTTGTTCTCCTACGATCCCTATTCAATTGTGGTACCAATGTCTAAGACTTAAGGTCATAGTTCCTCCCTCCTGCTTTGGAAGCGCATGCCAATGAATCCATCCTCTTTTAACCGACGGTTTAGGACGAATCTTATGCTGATTAATGCGCAAGCCCATTTTCAAGAAACGTGATCATTTTGCTCATACAGCAACCGATAGAGGGTGAAAAACATATTTCTAACTTTCCGCTCTAAAGAAAGTGTGTTAGTGTATGCTTTGCTCCATTTGAAACTCAGCAACAATACAGTGAACATGACTCGGAGTGATGCACGTAACAAGGCAGTCAAGCCAAGAGCTTCAGTGCGCGGTCATTGAATTAGCAAACGAGAAACAGTCCATATTTCGTCCATATTCAAGGAATGCCTACATTGTGCCACTTGGACCGGCATGTTAGGACCCAGCCTGTCCTCTCAGATTGGTTACGATAATTGCCGACTGCTAACGACCCCTCCTGTCAGTGTTGTCAACAATCACACACCAACACGTAAAATGTTACATATTTTGTGATATGTATAAGTATTGATTTGTTATTTATGCTCTATGAGTCATGTTTTGTACGCCTGCAGTATACATAATTGAGTCGTCTGGTGTCAAAATAAGATACATCACTATTTTGGCAAATTTGAGAATACGGCTGTTTTAACGAGTCCTAAATGACCTATTTACATGTGGGAAGAGAAAGGTATTCAAAACAGGACACATCATGCTGTTCTTAAATGCTGAAGTAGTCGGTTGGTTTCAAAATAAGACAAGTAGATGAATGAGTATCAAAACAGGACACATCATGGCAAGGTCTTTTGCGCTTCGATCAGCGCATCAGCTGAAAGGGCGCTCTCTGTGTGCTGTTTATGCAATTGTTTCGTGTTCTGTTGGTGCCGGTGTGTTTACATTTGTATTGGTGTGTAAAATCGACTTTATACTTGTGAAGAGTAATTATTTTATTTTCAAAATAAGATTCATCCGATTACTGAGTTGCAAAACAAGATACATCAGCAAGTTTTAAAACAAAATAAGACACATCAAATATTAGAACAGTTATAAAAGGGAAAATAGAACAGCATGAGTTATGAAACTTTTGGAAAATATTTGTCTATATCGCTTAGAACTTTCCAAAAAGAGGCATATTTATTTGTCAGTAAACCAAGGACTTATTCAGTTTTTTGTGTCTCCTGAAAATTTTTGTAGAAGTGATGTGACTTGTTTTGATACCAGACGCCTTCCCTCGTTAACTGTATATATTATATGATAATTAGGTTGTAATCCAATGAATATGATTACAAGTAATGTGCACTTAGCGTGAGATGTTTCGTAATCATATACCAGGTCACTCATTTGCCCCTAAATGTCCTGCAATACACTACTGCTGTATGTGATGTCTCATAACTGATTTCCACAGGAGGGACACTGAATGCTGGAAGATTGCGTCAGAATACGAAGAGATGACAACCGGACGGCCGTTCGCTGCATGTTCCTCAGCACTACCCATATAATGCGCCCCATTGCATTATGAAACCTCGCATTTGAGAGCGCAATAGGCTCATATGTGGTACAACAATACGACAGTTCTGACAATATATTAACAATGGCTGGTGTATTCAGTGTCAATGAGTACACGGACATCATACTAATCTATGGAGAAGCTGGTCGTAATGCTATCAATGCTTGTGGTTTCATAACGCAATGAGGCGCATTAGACGAGAGCACTGAGGATCAAGTAGCGACCGGCCGTCTGGTTCTTATCTCTTGGCATTCTGACGTAACCTGCTTGCACTGAATGATACCCCTTAGGAATTAGACCTCCTTTTCATCATTAGTAAATGCGGGATAACTAAATGTAGACTGTACGGGGCAAATGAGTCACCTAGTATAACTGTAATATACTGTTATAAAAGGAATCTAATATAGATAGGGGAAGAGGAAGGAAGAAATAATATTAATAATAATCATAATAATGCTATTGGTTCCACGTCCCTTTGAAATTCCGAAGTTATAAGAAACACTGCGATGCCGGAATTTTGCCTCGAAGGGTATCTTTATTGTAATAGTAAATCTTCTGACACGACTTACTCACATTTGCGCCCCATTAATGCCAGCTGACTGCGCCAGATTTCGATCCTGCAACTTTGTGCACAGCAGGTGGGAACGTTACAGCTTCATCACGCAGTCAGTTTGAGGAAGGAACAAAGAAAGAAAGAAAGAAAGATAGATAGATAGGAATGAAGAATATAACATGAGACTTACGAACGCGTTACGCTGTAGTTTAAAGCCTTTTAAATTTCAAGTGGATTTAATTTCTCTTGGGAGGCGCTCTAGGCTTGAGATACGCGAGGTTAACCCGAACTATGGAAAACAGACGAGTGGAGTCGGGCGGAGTCGGGCGAAGAACAAGGGAACAAGAGAGATATTGTATCTTTCACAGAAATTGTGCGCTAGAGACAGACCACTATCAGGGAATTGAACTGGATATCTCATGAATGGTACCGACAGCAAGGTGAAATAATGTAGTTTGTATCACCTCAGATTCCTCGATGTAGGTTCAGACTTTGGTAATGATTGAACTGTTTGCAGTAGGTTTTCTTCAGTTCATCTGCGGGCTCTACTGTATTGATTGTTGCTATTATTACTTTCAAATAGGATTTTTAGTTCATGAGACAGATCTAACATGATAACTCTTACAAACAAACAAAACAATTATATCGTGTTATACTTTTTGCCCCTGTGGCAGCTCTGGCAAAGGAAGGTATTTTCCTATTCGGGTTGTTAAAAGGTATTAATTTAGCTCTAACATCCTAACAATTAAAGCTACTGCAATATAATTATCTTCTCGACAGGGAGAAAGAGTATCAGTCATGTTGTTGCCTGTTACGGTACCTACAATCTACATTCTAATATCTAATATATAAAAGTTAAAGTCTGTATGTATGTATGTATGTATGTATGTATGTATGTTGGTTCCGTATACAAATCTACACCGTTCCACCAATCTCAACCATATTTTGCATACACATAGTTTAGGACCCAGAAGGAACCGCTGGCTACATGAATTTTCGATAGTCTTTCTCATTCTTCTGATTTTGGCCCTTTTTCACTCAAAAACAGGCTAATCAAATCATCATAAAATATACTCATGAAGGAATGGCAAGGCAGATAGTTTCCATGGCAACATAGCTCAAGTCGAGACACGGCCGACTTGATGCCAATTGCGCTCATCACTAACGGTATAGAAAATGAGGATCTTTACTTGAAATCCCGTTAGTTACTCAACTGCTCACACAGCACTGTTAACCGAGTTTAGCATAACAAAGACTTGACACTATCTTCTTTCTACTATATATTTTTCAAATACCACTCACTCATTCATTTATTCATCACGAAATCTCAGAAACCACCGAACGGATTGGAATGAAATCTGGTATGCAGCTTCCTCAAGGGCCGAAAATGCCCACTAAGAGAGAAATTTTGGCTATTCAGGTTCTAAAGGGGTGTTAAGGGGGTAGACCTTCATTTCATTGAATAGCAATATCTCCCGATTGGTTTCATGGGGGGATGTGATACTCGGCATATAAACTCATAGGCGAGGAGTTTGAAACACAGCGAAAAAAAATCAACATAAAAAAGAAGTAAATATGTGTTTGACAGTTTTTCATAAATCCAATTTAAGGGGCCCATGGGGAGATATGAAATTCTGGGGGGGGGACAGGAAAGAAAGTGTCCTAACTGATTGACTGTCTGGCTCACTCATCAAACTCAGGGGGAAAAACTGCTTTAAAGTAAGTAAATAGCTGTTCGACAGGTTTTTTTTTCATAAATCAAATTTAAGGGGTTCATGGGGAGGGGTGAAATTCTGAAAAAAGAAAATTGAAAGAAAATGTCCAGACTCACTCACTTACTCACTCATCATCGCCTAGCCAAAATTATTGAAGTTAGAAACATGACAGTTTGGGGATATGTTCATTGTATGTCAAAACCGTCTACTAAGGGAGGATTTTCGGATATTCAGGTTCTAAAGGGGTCTTAAGGGGGTTAAACCTGCATTTCATTGAATAACTATATCTCCCGATTGGTTTCATTGGGGGATGTGATACACGGCATATAAACTTATCATTAAAAAGTAACAAGACACGTGTCTGAGGGTTTTTCGGTGTGTTTATGAGGTTAAAGGGGTGAAAAGTGGGGATTGAAAGATTCCTAACGGAACGTGTATCTCTTAAACGACATAGGCGAGGAGTTTGAAACTCAGCGGAAAAAAAATCAGCATAAAAATAAGTAAATATGTGTTTGACCGCTTTTCCATAAATCCAATTTAAGGGGCCCATGGGGAGGGGTGAAATTCGGGGGGAGGGACAGGAAAGAAAGTGTCCTAACTGATTGACTGACTCACTCACTCATCAAACGCACGGGAAAAAACTGCTTTAAAGTAAGTAAATAGCTTTTCGACAGTTTGTTTTTCAATCAAATTGAAGGGGTTCATCGGGAGGGGTGAAATTCTGAAGAAAAAAAAAATTGAAAGGAAATGTCCTGACTTATTCACTCACTCATCATCGCCCAGCCAAAAATATTGAAGTTGGAAACATGACATTTCGGGGATATGTTCGTTGTATGTCAAAACCGTACACTAAGGGAGGTTTTTTGGATATTCGGGTTCTAAAGGGGTCTTAAGGGGGTTAAACCTGCATTTCATTGAATATCAATATCTCACGAGTGGTTTCATTTGTGGATGTGATACTCGGCATATAAACTAATCATTAAAAATACGCAGACATGTGTCTAAGCGTTTTTCGATGTGGTGTATTATTATGAGGTGAAAGGGCTGAAAAGTGGGGGTTGAAGGATTCCTAATGGAGCGTGTAGGCCTATCTCTTAAACGACATAGGCGAGAAATTTGAAACTCAGCGAAAAAAAATCAGCTTAAAATGTAAGTAAATCGGTTTTCGACTGTTTTTTCATAAATTAATTTAAGGGGCCAATGGGGTGGGGTGAAATTCTGGGGGAAAAAAGGAGAGAAAGTGTCCTAACCGACTGACTCAGGGGAAAAAGACAGCTTAAGAAATAAGTTAATAGGTGTTCAAGCGTTTTTTAATCAATCCAATTTAAGGGGCCCATGGGGAGGGGTGAAATTCTGGTAAAATAAATGAAAGAAAATGTCCTGTCTGACTCACTCACTCATCACGCCCAGCGAAAACTATTAAAGTTGGAAACATGAAATTTTGGGAAGATGTTCGCTGTATGTCGAAAACGTTAACTAAGGAATGATTTTTGTTTATTCGGGTTTTAGAGACGTGTCAAGGGGGTAAACGTGCATTTCATTGAATAACGATACCTCACGAGTTGTTTGTTTGGGGATGTGATATTCAGTATATAAACTAATCATTAAAAATAATCAGACATATGTCTAAGGGTTTATCGATGTGGTGTATATTATGAGGTGAAAGGGGTGAAAATTGGGGGTTGAGGGATTCTTGACGGAGCGTGTATCTCTGAAACGACATAGGCGTGAAGTTTGAAATTCGGTGGGAAAAAACAGCTTAAAATACAGGTAAATAGGTGTTCGAACGTTTTTTCATAAATCCAATTTAAGGGGCCCTTGGAGAGGGGTGAAATTCTGGGGGAAAAAAACAGGAAAGAAAGTGTCCTAACTGATTGACTCACTTAATCACTCATCAAACTCAGGGGGAAAACAGCTTTAAACAAGTAAATAGGTGTTTGACCGTTTGTTTCATAAATCCAATTTAAGGGGTTCATGGGGAGGGGTGAAATTATCAAAAATAAATGAAAGAAAATGTCCTGACTGACTCACTCAGTCATCATCGCCCAGCCAAAATTATTGAAGTTAGAAATATGAAATTTTGGGGATATGTTCGTTGTATGTCGAAAACGTCCACTAAGGAAAGAGTTTTGGATATTCAGGTTCTAAAGAGGTGTTAAGGGGGTAAAAGTGCTTTCCATTGAATAACAATATCTCACGAGTGGTTTTATTTGGGGATGTGATACTTGGCACATATACTAATCATTAAAAATAAGCTGACACATGTCTAATGGTTTTTCGATGTAGTGTATATTATGAGGTGAAAGGGATGAAAAGTGGGGGTTGAAAGATTCCTAACTGAGCGTGTATCTCTTAAACGACATAGGCGAGGAGTCTGAAACTCGGAGGAAATCTATCAGCTTAAAAATAAATAAACAAATGAATAAATAAATAAAATAAATAGGTGTTCGACCGTGTTTTCATAAATGCAATTTAAGGGGCATATGGGGAGGGGTGAACTTCTGGAAGAAAAACGTCCACTAAGGAAGGATTTTTGGATGTTTGCTCTCATCGACCAACCAAAACTATTAAAGTTAGAAGAATGATATTTTGGGGATATGTTTGTTTGTTGTGTGTCGAAAACGTCTACTAAGGAGGGATTTTTGGGTATTCAGGTTCTAAAGTGGTGTTAACGGGGTTAAACCTGCATTTCATTGAAAAACAATATGATACGACTATGACGCGAGAGAGGCTAAAATTGAGATGGTGTGTGTCTGTGTATTACTCAATCTCGCAAGTACCACTGGTCCGATTTACATGAATTTTACATGGAAGTAGCTGATTTACCTGGTTAACATATAGGTTACTTTTGATTTCAATACTTTGCACTATTTAAAATGGCGACCATTTTAGTGACGTCACTACACCCTTTGGTTTCAAACTTTCATATTTCCATTTCAAATAAAAAGAGAACGCTAAGAAACTTTTGATGGCATATGCGAGGTTTAAAATTACATTTTCTATCCGAAAGGTATCTGCAACTGTTAGCGAGTAAAACCTAAATGTGTGCTATAAAACACGGTCAACGCCGAGCGGTATAGTTGGACAAAATGTTCCATCCTTAATCTCCCTCTGCGCAGCACCTCGCCTATCCCCTGTTTTAACTGTCACCTTCACATTTTAATTTATTTATGACGCGTAGCGAAGCACGGGTACTTCAGCTAGTCTTATATATAAAAGTGAAAGTCTGTATGTATGTATGTGGGTGGGTTGGTTCCGTATACAAATCTACACCGTTCCACCAATCTCAACCAAATTTTGCATACACATAGTTTAGGACCCAGAAGGAACCGCTGGCTACATGAATTTTCGATAGTCTTTCTCATTCTTCTGATTTCGACCCTTTTGCACTCAAGCACAGGCTAATCAAATCATAAAATATACTCATGAAGGAATGGCAAGGCAGATAGTTTCCATGGCAACAGCTCAAGTCGAGACACGGCCGACTGGATGCCAATTGTGCTCTGCATTACCGGTATAGAAAAAGAGGATCTTTACTTGAAATCCCGTTAGTTATTCAACCGCTCACACAGCACTGTCAACCGGGTTTAGCATAACAAAGTCTTGACACTATCTACTATATATTTGTCAAATACCACTCACACACTCACTCATTCCTTCATCACGAAATCTCAGAAACCACCGAACGGATTGAAATTAAATTTGGTATGCAGCTTCCTCAAGGGCCGCAAATGCCCACTAAGAGAGGATTTTTGGATATTCAGGTTCTAAAGGGGTATTAAGGGGGTAGAGTTGCATTTCATTGAATAGCAATATCTCCCGATTGGTTCCATTGGGGGATGTGATACTCGGCATATAATCTCATCATTAAAAATAAGAAGACACGTGTCTGAGGGTTTTCAGATGTGGTATATATTATGAGGTGAAAGGGGTGAAAAGTGAGTATTGAATGACTCCTAATGGAGCGTGTATCTCTTAAACGACATAGGCGAGGAGTTTGAAACTCAGCGAAAAATATCAACATAAAAAAGAAGTAAATATGTGTTTGACCGTTTTTTCATAAATCCAATTAAAGGGGCCCATGGGGAGGGGTGAAATTCGGGGGGGGGGGGACAGGAAAGTAAGTGTCCTAACTGATTGACTGACTGGCTCACTCATCAAACTCAGGGGGAACAAAATCTTCAAAGTAAGTTCGACAGTTTTTTTTTCATAAATCAAATTTAAGGGGTTCATGGGGAGGAGTGAAATTCTGAAAAAAGAAAATTGAAAGAAAATATCCTGAGTCACTCACTCACTCACTCACTCACTCATCATCGCACAGCCAAAATTATTGAAGTTAGAAACATGACAGTTGGGGATATGTTCATTGTATGTCAAAACCGTCTACTAGGCCTAAGGGAGGATTTTCGGATATTCAGGTTCTTAAGGGGACTTAAGGGGGTTAAACCTGCATTTCATTGAATAACAATATCTCCCGATTGGTTTCATTGGGGGATGTGATACAGGGCATATAAACTCAACATTAAAAAGTAAGAAGACACGTGTCTGGGGGATTTTTCGATGTGGTGTATATTATGAGGTGAAAGAGGTGAAAAGTGGGGATTGAAAGATTCCTAACGGAGCGTGTATCTCTTAATCGACATAGGCGAGGAGTTTGAAACACAGCGGGAAAAAATCAGCATAAAAAATAAGTAAATATGTGTTTGACCGTTATTTCATAAATCCAATTTAAAGGGCCCATGGGGAGGGGTGAAATTCTGGAGGGGGGGGGGACAGGAAAGGAAGTGCCCTAACTGATTGACTGACTGACTGACTCACTCATCAAACTCAGGGGGAAAACAGCTTAAAAGTAAGTAAATAGCTTAACGACAGTTTTTTTTGATCAATCAAATTGAAGGGGTTCATCGGGAGGGGTGAAATTCTGAAGAAAAGAAAAATTGAAAGAAAATGTCCTGACACATTCACTCACTCATCATCGCACAGCCAAAAATATTGAAGTGGGAAACATGGCATTTCGGGGATAAGTTCGTTGTATGTCAAAACCGTACACTAAGGGAGGGTTTTCGGATATTCAGGTTCTAAAGGGGTCTTAAGGGGGTTAAACCTGAATTTCAATGAATAACAATATCTCACGAGTGGTTTCATTTGTTGGTGTGATACTCGGCATATAAACTATTCATTAAAAATAAGCAGACATGTGTCTAAGGGTTTTTCGATGTGGTGTATTATGAGGTGAAAGGGGTGAAAAGTGGGGGTTCAAGGATTCCTAACGGAGCGTGTAGGCCTATCTCTTAAACGACAGTCTGGCTGCGTGTCTCAGGGGTAACGTTCTCGCTTGCTGAGCCCAAGGTTGCAGGTTCGAAACCTGGCGCAGTCAGCTGGCATTTGAGGGTGCGCAAATGCGAGGGAGCCGTGTCAGTACATTTACTGGCACGTTAAAGATCCCCTTCGGGGCAAAATTCCGGAACCCCGGTGTCTCTAAAAGCCAGGGGCCCTTGGAGAGGGGTGAATTTCTGGGGAAAAAACAGGAGAGAAAGTGTCCTAACTGATTGACTCACTTATTCACTCATCAAACTCAGGGGGAAAAACAGCTTTAAATAAGTAAATAGGTGTTCGGCCATTTGTTTCATAAATCCAATTTAAGGGGTTCATGGGGAGGGGTGAAATTATCAAAAATAAATGAAAGAAAATGTCCTGACTGACTCACTCACTCATCATCGCCCAGCCAAAATTATTGAAGTTTGAAACATGAAATTTTGGGGATATGTTCGTTGTATGTCGAAAACGTCCACTAAGGAAAGAGTTTTGGATATTCAGGTTCTAAAGAGGTGTTAAGGGGGTAAACGTGCATTTCATTGAATAACAATATCTCACGAGTGGTTTCATTTGGGGATGTGATACTTGGCATATATACTAATCCTTGGCATATATACTAATCATTAAAAATAAGCTGACACATGTCTAATGGTTTTTCGATGTAGTGTATATTATGAGCTTTTTTAAGCGTATGACTTTTAGTGCCGGGAGTGTCCGAGGACACGTTCGGCTCGCCAGTTTTGTAGCTGCTTCGAGACGGACACCCAATGGGTGAGCTACAAGTACTGTTGGGGAGGAAAGTTGGAAGGGAAGGGCGAGGAGTTGGAAGGTAGCGGCTGTGGCCTATAGTTAGGGACCAACCCCGGCATTTGCCTGGAAGGAAGATGGGAAACCACAGAAGACCATCTTCAAGGTTGCCGGCGGGGGGATTCGAAACTCCTCGCCTCCCGGATGTGAGCGACTGCCATTAGTTATGCCGTAACGACCACGGCTAACTCACCCGGTTATTATGAGGTGAAAGGGATGAAAAGTGGAGGTTGAAAGATTCCTAACGGAGCGTGTATCTCTTAAACGACATAGGCGAGGAGTTTGAAGCTCGGAGGAAATCAATCAGCTTAAAAATAAATAAATATATAAATAAATAAATAAATAAATAAATGAAATAAATATATGTTCGACCGTTTTTTTTTCATAAATGCAATTAAAGGGGCCTATGGGGAGGGGTGAAATTCTGGGAGAAAAAAGTCCACTAAGGAAGGATTTTTGGATGTTCACTCTCATCGACCAACCAAAACTATTAAAGTTAGAAGAATGATATTTTGGGGATATGTTTGTTGTGTGTCGAAAACGTCTACTAAGGAGGGATTTTTGGATATGCAGGTTCTAAAGGGGTGTTAACGGGGTTAAACCTGCATTTCATTGAATAACAATATGATACGACTATGACGCGAGCGAAGCGAGGCTAAAAATGAGATGGTGTGTGTCTGTGTATTACTCAATCACGCAAATACCACTGGTCCGATTTACATGAATTTTACATGGAATTAGCTGATTTACCTGGTTAACATATAGGTTACTTTTTATTTCAATACTTTGCACTATTTAAGGATGGCGACCATTTTAGTGACGTCACTACACCCTTTGGTTTCAAACTTTCATATTTCCATTTCAAATAAAAAGAGAACGCCAAGAAATAGCAAGCTTTTGATGGCATGTACGAGGTTTAAAATAAAATTTTCTATCCGAAAGGTATCTCCAACCGTTACCGATTAAAACCTAAATTTGTGCTATAAAACACGGTCAACGCCGAGCGGTGTAGTTGGACAAAATGTTCCATCCTTAATCTCCCTCTGTGCAGCACCTCGCCTATCCCCTGTTTTAACTGTCACCTTCACAATTTAATTTATTTATGACGCGTAGCGAAGCACGGGTACTTCAGCTAGTTGTATATATTTGTTATCTGTAAGTCTTTATTTCTTTGCCGCAATGGATACTCAATTTGCCATTAAATGAATGATCCTTCATATGAAGTACAAGTGGGTTCTAATCCCACCGTCGGCTGACCATGAAATGGTTTTTTGTGGTTTCCCCATTTTCATCTCCAGGTTAATGCTGGAACGGTACCTTCTGACAGGCCACGGATACTTCCACATCTTTGCCCAGTTTCATACTTCTACGTCCATTTAATCTCTCCCCCCCCCCTCCCCAGGGGCTCACATCTAGTCGGACGTGAGTTGGCGACCACGCGACCTCAGCTGAGTCCGGTATTGCTTCCACTTACTTGTGCCGGGCTCCTCTCCGTCTTCTCTCATGTCGACCTCTCTTGGTCAACTCTTGTTCTCTTCCGACCCCGACGGTATTAGGGTATCCGTGGCCTAGGGAGTCTTTCACTTTCCCGCCTTAATTGGCCCTTGTCTCATCTTTTCTGATACCCTCATTCTTCGAGGAGTAAGCCTTTTTAGCCTATTTTCAATTTTGAAAAAATAGGCTTATGAGATCACCTTTTGTCCGTGTGTGTGTGCGTGTGTGTGTGTGTGTGTGTGTGTGAGGTGTGTGTGTGTGTGTCCCTAATAAAATCTAAACGGCTGGAGAGATTTCAATGAAACTCGGTAAGTTCATAGCACTAATCCTGGCGACCCCGACGGTGCCCCTCAAATTTTGATACGTCTCACCATTCCAACATGGCGGCTGTGCGAAATATTTCACCAGCATTCAATATCTCCGAAACTATTCCCGATATCACCCTGGAATTTCTTACGGTGATAAACGAAACTACTAGAGGTTCACCTATGTGACTTTTGAAAAACTGGTAACTACAAAACCTCATGGCGGCCACGCGAATTTGCGAACTTTTAATAGACGTTTCTCGCGATTTAACCAACCAAACGCAATAAAACTTGGTACAGTATATGTTTATACACAGTGTAATGCACCAACATGTAACTTCGTTCTATTGTTTACATAACCACAAGATGTCGGATATGCGGAATATTTCACCGGCATTCTATATCTCTGAAACTATTAGCGGTATCACCCCGAAATTTTGTACGGAGATAAAGGGCACTACTGGAAATTCATCTATAAGACTTTCAAAAACCGGTTAACTACAAAACGAACATGGCGGCCAAGTGAATTTGAAAATTTTAAATAGACCTTTCTCGCGATTTAATGTTCCAAACCAAATGAAATCTGGTACAGAAAATGTTTATACACATTGTAATGCACTGGTATCTAATTTAGGTCAATTGTTTACATAACCACAAGATGGCGGCTGTGCGAATTTAAAAATTAAGTGTTTATTTCTTGTGTCGCAATCATGCGATCGAAGTGAAAGGTTGAATAATGAACCTACGCAATAATTTTCTTTTAATGGTACATGACTCTATGACCTATATATTTAACAATCCAACATGGCGACCATCCGAAATATTTAGACGGCTCTGAATATCTACGAATCCATTATAGCAATCAAACTGAATTTTGTTTATGCTCATAGGGGCTATGAACTTAAGTTAACCTATAGGACTTTAAATAGCCTGGTGATCACAAATCAAGCATGGCGGTGACGCAAAGTATAAATATGCACATGACGTTTCTCGCAATTTAACCATCCGAGTGCAGTGAAACTAGGTACAGTAAATCCTTATACGAATGTTAATCCACTGGCATCTAATTTATTTCAATTGTTTCCATAACCACAAGATGGCAGCTGTGCGAAATTTTAAAACCTCCTGGTTACTTCTAGCGTCCTAATCATGCGATTGAAGTTTGAATTTTACACGTACACATTAATCTTCATTAATCTTCATTAATCTGCTTTCCACGGTGGGTGAGTGGTTATAGTGTGGGACTACCAACCCCAAGATTGCAGGTTCGCCCCTGGCCATGGTAAGTGATTTTTGAAGGCGACAAAAATCACGATACTCATGTCATACGTTGTTGGCATGTTAAAGAACCCATTTGAATTATGTAGGCCGTGTTCAATGGCAAAATTAATCTCTGGAATTTCCGCCAGCACAAAGTTCCTCCATTCTCTACTTGAAAGCGCTGTAGTAGTGTCAAGGAGTTTAGATATCTAACCTCCTTGACTTTCATAGCGTTCAAAGGAAATTCGAAATGCAAGCTACCCTCTGGGTGTCAATTAACAAAGCTTGCACCAGGCATCCGAGGCCATACGATGATATTATTATTATTATTATTACATAACTGTAGGACCTACAGCTATAAAATCCAACATGGCGATCATCCGAAATATTTACGAATCTATTACAGCAATTAAAACTGAAATTTTGTAGGTTAACATAAGTAGGATATATGAAAATAGGCTGTATAGTTCTTCACGGAACTACTTGTTTTCTTTTCATATTGTCTCCTGCCTTCTGCTCAAGGCCCTCAGGGAGGCAGGATGTATGCAGCCGCACCACTTCTGGTGCACCCTGGATATTGCTACACCCTCAGGGGCTCACGGCTGGTGAGTTCGGGAGTTGGCGATCCCGAGGGTCCGTTTTTCCCCATTTTCGTTTGACCTTGGGGTGGGCCATCTCCTCTTTCACTTTCCTATCTGCCTTTCATGGCTCTTCATCCAAGTTCCTCAATCCCCATTCTTCGAGGGTTGAGGACATTTCTTTTCCTCCTGTCCTTTATTTGCCTTATCCTTTGTTTGTTTACCATTTCTTCTTCTAGTATGTGAGTCTGTAGTTAGTATTAGTTATAGTTTTCATTCTCATCTCATCTTTCACTATGACCCAAACAATTAGGGGCCGATACCCTAGATGTAAGGCCCCTTAAAACAACAATTGCCATCATCATCATTTGATTTCTCAATAAGTCCTATCATGAAGTTGGCGTCAGAAAGGGCATCTAGCCGTAAAAACTACCCGCCACATAGAATTTTATCACATCTCATTCCCCATCCCCTGGGAAATGGATATAATAAAAGGTAGACTACACATAGGACATACATAAGTTAATTATTATCATTATTGTTAACTTAATATTAAATTACCCATTGATTGTTAATTATTATTAAATTAACTATTAATGAATTATTAATGTTTGGTAATCGGTACAAGCTAGTTATCTGGCCGAGACTCAGAAAAATCCACCTACCATGAGGCCCCAGCGGTGCTCGGTTGTTTGCTGATGAATCACACTGTGTGTGTCAGAGTCTTAGGTCTTTTGAATGGTTTGATGCAGCACTGCATGACTCCCTGTCCTGAGCTAATTATTTCATCTCTACATACTTACCAGACCTTACATCCAAGGCAATCTGTTTAGCATATTCTAACCTTGGTCTACCCTTACTGATCCTGTCCTCGACCCTTCTTTCCATAACTAAAATTGCTATTTCTGGGTGTCTTAGTTATGTGTCCTACCAACCTATCTCTTCTATTCATTAGCAGTCGCCAGAAACATCTCTCCTCTCCCACTCGTCTTAATACCTCTGCATTTGTAACTCTATCTGCCCATCTGATCTTCACCATTCCCTTGTAACACTACATTTCACATGCTTCTAGTCTTCTCTTTTCTGCCGCACCAACAGTCCAAGATTCACTTCCATAGGGCGCCACGATCCAGACAAAGGCTTTCAAAACTGACTTCCTAATACCTAAATCTATGTTTGAAGTCAACAGATCCCTTTTCTTTAGAAATGCTTTCCTTGCCTGAGCCAACCTACATTTTATATCCTCTTTGCTTCGTCCATCACTGGTTATTTTGCTTCCTAAGTAACAGAAGTCTCCTGCTTCCTTCAGCTTTTCACCTGCCAATTTGTTTCGTCCATTACTATGAGTGGATGGTTGGTTAGTTGGTTCTTAAGTTTAGGGGCTGTGACGACGCGGTCATGTAGCCCCGTGTACTTTGGGTGTGTGTAGATTCTGTCTGATAACCGGTGTTAATTGTGATGACTGTATTAATGTGTGTATCTGTTTTAATTCAAGTAAGGACTTCAGACGATCAATTTTCAAGTAGTTCCTACTTTAGCCGCCAAACGCCACCGTCAACGACTACTAGTTCATAACGTAGGTACCAGACGTCACCGCAGTCGGCTCTTGGCAACGAACGTAGGAACCTAAGAGCGTTGTTTACACTCATAACCTATGCAATTTAACTTCACACAGGTGTAATTAGTGGAAGGTTCTTTAACATGCCACAAATCTATGATATGGGACCGCCGGCTTTACTTCCCCTCTGAAGGAAGGCATACAGAGGGATTTTTAACGCTCTTAAAAAATCCGACGACTTCGGCCGGATTTGAACCCACGATCTTGGCAATAGAAGCTCAGCATGCTACCGACTACGCCACCAACGTCGCCTACTATGAGTGGAGAGAAGGAAGAAAATCCATATATTTGAACCGATTCCTCTGAAAAAAGTATTACCACTTCACACATGAACTGCAACTATAAATTTTTGGTATCAGAAACTTTGTTTTCTGTCCTCAGTTGTCTGAATTTTGAAAAACAGAATAAATGAGTAGTTCCGTGAAGAACTAACTAGCCTATTTTCATATATTCTACGTATGTTGATTTTGTTTTGCCTCTATCAACAAACTAAAATTCAGTTTGATTGCTGTAATATATTCGTAAATATACTGTAGAGAACCATATAAATATTTTAGACAGTCGCCGTGATGGATTTTTATACATTTAGGTCATAGAGTTATATACTATCATAGGAAGATTACTGCATAGGTTTATTATTAAAATTTCAATCGCATGATTAGGACACAAGAAATATAAACAACATTTTAAAATTTCACCCAGCCGCCATCTTGAGGTTATGAAAACAATCGGAAATACATTAGATGTCAGTGGATTAAAATTTGTATCAGCATTTACCGTATTAAGTTTCACTGTACTCGGATGGTTAAACCGCGAGAAACATCCATTTACTCGTAAATATTTAAATTTTGCGTCGCGCCATGTTGGATTTGTGTTCACTTAGTTATTGAAAGACCCATAGGTGAACTTATGTTAATAGCCTTTATGTTGAGTCAAATATTTTCAGAACTCATTACAATCAGTTCATATATCAGCTGAATCGAGGGTTGCGTAAGTGTGCCGTTAGTTCGCATTGTTCAAAATCACAGAGTTGTTGAGGGTTATAGCAATTAGCAAAATAGTAGAGTATAACATTAATACGGTATACATATTGCTTGTGTCCCTTCGCTATTAGCCAATAATATGAGTGGTATGTTTCATTGTAGAATAGGAATAAATATAATTTTTGTGTGGGGGGATCCACGAATTCGGCACGTAAGGGTACATGATGTCAATGACTTTGAGAGACTCTGAAATAGGTGATGTATTTCCTCATGAACAGTATATCCAACGCTCTTAAGGACACTGGGTTGCAACAATTGCTTATCTTACCCAATTAAATAAGCAAATGTTAAGAACAAATTCCTGTTATTTCCGTATGGTGAATGGTTGGTAATTTTACACTAAACAAAGACATAACCTTCCTAAGCCACCTGATAACAATAAACATGGAACATCATTGTCTGATTTTGTACAGGGTGTTCAGTAACAAGGTCACAGAAAACAATAGTTGGTACACTTTTCTTGAAACTTTCTGGTCAAGGATACATAATTTCTTCCTAAAATGAAAAGAACTTATGGCTTGACAAAATGAACGGAATGGATTTTGTAGAATATTTATTTTGATCCGTCTAAAATCAACAAACTCAAAATATATTTTTGCCTCTTAAAATGTAGGATGTTTTAATTTATAAATTGAAAAGATAAATATTATTTTTAATATATTCTGGTTCACTCTATAAAACTACAAGGTTACCAACACATTGAAAAAGATCAGGCCAGTAACTTCAGTAGTTCCTGAGGAAAGTGTACCAGAATCTCTAAAATCTTAACTTTCGGGATTGTTTTGTGTGACCTTGTTTTTAAACAAAATCAGACAATGATATATCATATGTATTATAAACAGGTGGCTTACAGAGGTTAGATCTCTGTTTAGTGAAAAATTAACAACCATTAACCGAACAAAAATTGAGATTTATTTATATTCTCATTTAATTGTGTAGAATAAGCCATTGTCACAACCCAGTGTCCTTAAGCGCTGAATGGATTCAGTGATGTCTACTGTTTCGTAGAGTCTCACCGTATGAGCAACATTCCCAGCACGTACTTGAATATCCGACATTATTACACTGAGTTAAGTAAGCCCTTTGATTCCCGCACTGCTATTAGTTTTGTGTGTACTCCCATTGACTTGTTTTCTGCGTCCATGGTCTGAGTCCGGCATCAGGGGCAGTGGCGTGATCACGACTGCTTTAGAAGCCACATGAAGTGGATATATTCTCTTTGCAATGTGGGAACACACAATGTGAAATTCCAATCAGCCGTGGATCGAGGCTTTCCATTGCTAGACCTGTGGTGGTGGTACAGTATTCATTGTTAGTGTTGGTATAGAGGAATCGAGTTCACTCCATTGAGTTCCCAAGCAGCATCAAATGACACAAGACTGTACAATGAGAGGATACGAGCTGGCGAGAGGAAACCAAGAATGGAGTTGTCGATGCGGAAGGGAATAAAGTGCCAAGATAATACGGAATTTTAAAAAAATAAACGAGTTCTCTGGAATGGTCTTAGAAAAATCTTTGAACTCCGTTGTGATATCTGATGAAAGCAGTGAGGTGAAAAGCTTTTTCTAAAATTGGAATCTTGAAAGCACGGAGTTAATGAAGTCAGAGAAACGTCTTTCAAATGATTGGAATGTTACGACAAGAATCTCCGACAAAACGTGGATATTAAATATGTTTACTAAATTAATTTAACGTACTAATGCGTTTAAATTAAATAAATGCATTCATATCCGTCAAGTCAATTTTATTAATAAAACATAATATATTCAAATAATCAGCGAAGATGTTTCGGCTCAAGGTTAAAACCTTCAACAGCGCAAACTTATAATATGAGCATATTAATTAACAATTAATATTGTTGCATTCAATTGATCAAGACAAAAAATCATTCCAATTACTGGAATATGTGAAAATTAACCTGAAATAAATTACATGTGATTAAGATTGATATACGGCCTTTTGAAGAAGAAGAAAAAGAGAACTAAGGGCTGGCATATTTCGCTCGTCATGCGAGCATCATCAAATCCCTATATGCAAGACAAATAGATCTACAGAACACTACCAAATCTACAGTGTCACCCACAGGCAGGGTCCGTCCTCAAAAAATAAAATACAAGAAAACCTGACAGAAAACTTGGTAAGTGTGGTAATTATTGCTGATGAATGAGGCATTAAGCACCGAAAAATGAACTAGTGTATATTTCAACCAGCAACCCGACCCGGCTTCGCCCGGGAACAGTTATGAATGCATTACGTGATAAATGCTCTTTTTTTCCAATGTCCATGAACAACGACCAATATCCGTTTTACGTCTCGGCGTGATGGGTTAAATCACTGACTGGATTATTAATATTATCATTGAGATGCATGTGTAACAAATTATTGTCAGACGTAATTTAAGAATGGCGAGATGCATGAAACACAAATCCCCCTTCCGTCCAATCTTAACTTGACTTTGAATTTTGCGGAACGAAACGTTCACAGGCGAAATGAAGAAAAGCCGAGTTGCACTTCCCGGGAAACTCCAAACACAACCACTCTTCTCTATAGTTTTTAACTCAACACGACTCGACAGTTTGCTGCTGGCTGTATCTGGGGCAATACGCTCGTCCGCTAGCTAACCTATAACTGGGGAGATAGACTCACCCCTAGCTAGCTCGTAAACTGTCGCCTCAGTAACTGAATGGAGATTGTTGGAAGAAATGAAAACGTAAAAACACATATAGTAGGCGATATGTTGAAGATAGAGATATGCTCTCCGGGAATTTTTTGTGAAACTTGTCATGCTGAACAATTCTTACACTCATATTATACATATATTTTTAACGGTTAGCCCAACATAAGCTTAAAAAGCGCACGGACGCCAGTTTTTTTTAGACCTTTACAGTGAAATCGTTAGCGCTTGACTTCCTTTGGTCATAAATAAATAATTTTCTACAGAAACCCTCCTCGAGATATCCTTTACAGAATGGTGAACACCGCATCAAAACCCATTCAGTGGTTCTTGAGATTACCCGTGACAGCCAAGAATCGGGGACTTTAATACTAGGAAGAGATTATACGGCAATCAGTATAATTTGATATAATATAATCCCCCTTCCGTTCAATCTTAAATTGCCTGTGAATTTTGCGGAAGGAAAAGTTCACAGGCGAAATGAGAGTTGCACTTCCAGGGAATGGCGAGGTGATTGAAACTCAAATCCCCCTTCCGTCCAATCTTAACTTGACTGTGTTTCACAGGCGAAATGAAGAAACCCCGAGTTGCACTTCCAGGGAAACTCCAAACTCAACCACCCTTCTCAGAAGTCGTAACTCAACACGACTCAACGGTTTGCTGCTGGCTGAATCTAGGGGCAGTAGGTTCGCCCGCTAGCTAGGCTGTAATGGGGATGATAGACTGGCCCTTAGCTAGCTCGTAAACTGTCGCCTTAGTAGCTGAATGGACATGGTTGGAAGAAATTAAAACGAAAAAACACTTACAGTGGTGGAATTATTTATTGCATCACCATTAATTACTTCGTACTTTTGTCTTTTACAGCTGTTTGCTTAAGGTTATACCAGTCTAATTGTTGTTAAACATTGTTGACACATTCTTGCCTTGATAGTTTGACTTCTTCTCATATTTCTTCCAACAATACACAACTCTTGGTTGATGTCGTTTGTTTTTACAATGAGGCCAGTGATTATACAGTCATTTAGAGTTGAGACTTTGCAGTGAGAAGATGGGCAGGCCAGTTGAATTAACGCCAGAAAAGAAAGCTGCTATAGTTGCTTATTCGTCTGTTGGTCTCAGCACCAGAGAGATAACATCTAAGACAGGTTTTAATCAGTCTACGATTTCGAGATTAATGAAAAAATACAGGGAGGATGGAAATATTGATCGAGAGAAAGGAAGAGGTCGAAAAAGGACGTCTACTGACAAATAGGACAGGATATTGAAAAGGCTTTCACTCAAAGATCGTCGCCTGTCATCAACTGAACTAAAGCGCGACTGCGGAGAAATGTGCGACATCTCAGTAACCAGTAGAACTGTAAGAAATCGACTACTGGAAGCTGGACTCTCAGCCCGTCGTCCTAGAAAGAAGTCTTCATTGACCAAGAAAATGCGACAACAGCGGCTAAAATGGGCAAAAACACATGCGACACGGACACCAGGGATGTGGAACTGAGTAATCTTTTCAGACAAGACAAATTTAATATACATGGCTCAGATGGAAAAGTGTTTGTGCGTCGAAGAAATGGTGAAGAATTTTTACCATCTATACTAATGTAATAAAGCTGAAGAGTTTGTCTGTGTGTGTCTTTAAACGCGCTAATCTCTGGAACTACCAGTCCGATTCGAAAAATTATTTATATATATGATAGCCGAATTCAAGAGGAATAGTTTAGGCTATGTAGTATTAGGCCACACCCCTCGGGTAACCTTAAAGATTGATTTTTGTTCAGTAAGTCGGTAGAACAAGCGTTCCCGAACTGCTCTATCCGCATGCGCTGGCGTTATGATTAGTGATACGTTCACCGTTTCACCGATCTGAACCAAAATTTGTATACTTACACTTTGGAACCCTGCGAGTAACACTGTCTACGTGAAATTTATGACAAACCAGTCCATTCCCTGCATTTAGGCCCTTGGCAAAAATCTACACCGTTTGACCGATCTGAACCAAAATTAGTATACTTACCCTTTGGAACCCTGAGAGTAACACTGTATGTTTGAAATTTTTGACAGACCACTCCATGCCCTGCATTTAGGCCCTTTGGCACAAATCTACACAGTTTCACCGATCTGAACCAAATTTTTTTATACTTACCATTTGGAACCCTGCGAGTATCACAGTCTGCATGCAATTTCGGACAGACCACTCCATTCCCTGCAATTAGGCCCTTTGGCACAAATCTACACCATTTCACCGATCTGAACCAAAATGTGTGTACTTGCCCTTTGGAACCCTGCGAGTAACACTGCCTACATGAAATTATGACAGACCACTCCATTCCCTGTATTCAGGCCCTTTGGCACAAATCTACACCTTTCCACCAATCTTAACCAAAATTTGCATACTTTTGCCCTTTGGAACCCTGAGAGTAACACTGTCCGCCTGAAATTTTGGACAGACTACTCCATGCCCTGCTTTTAGGTTCTTTGGCACAAATCCACACCGTTTCACCGATCTGAACCAATATTTGTATACTTACACCTTGGAACACTGCGAGTAACCCTGTCAGCATGACAGGCAGTTTGGGCTGCATCACGTCTCCCCCACCTTGTTCTGGTGCAGAATTGCGAAAATAGTTGCATCTTGCGCTGTTTATAAATTGCAGTCACGGGCAGGGTTCGCATGCGAAATTAAATGCATGGCTGTGGGGGCGAAAATAATTTAATTTCGCCGTGAGCGCGATATTCGGGAGCGAAATTATAATGATTGTTGGCGCGTAATTAAATCAAAGCAAAACTTCATTCGAAGCGAAATTAATTTCGTTACAGACTTTTAATTTCGTTCCAGACTTTTAATTTCGCTCCAGGCGCGAAATTAATATCGTTCCTGACTTTTAATTTCGCTCCCGGCGCGAAATTAATTTAGTTCCAGACTTTTAATTTCGCTCCCGGCACGAAATTAATTTCGTTTCTGACTTTTAATTTCGCTCCCGGCACGAAATTAATTTCGTTTCTGACTTTTAATTTCGCTCCCGGCGCGAAATTAATTTCGTTACAGACTTTTAATTTCACTCTCGGCGCAAATAAAAATCATTACAGACATTTAATTTCGTTCCCAAACGGTATTTAGTTTCGAACCCAGGCGTGAATTTAAAATGCATGAAACATTTCATTTCGTTGTTGAAATTAAAATAGGCCTATATTCGTTTCGAGAATTAAATTATGTTCGGTACGATGTTCAAAGTCCTGACGTTGGCAACAGTATTAGCGTAGACCACCTGCACAAAATGCTGGGCCGCAACAGCAACGCGAGTCATTCAATGGTCATCACTCCAGTGTAGGAGAAAGTCAATGCTGTGGCATCAACACCACCATCGTCGTTGACTGAACCTCGGACTCGGGGCCAGCCCTCCCTGACCTTCATAACGCAGTACTTTGTGTACAATGAGGCAACAAGTACCTCTACCTTTTCCATAGCGGACAAGGAAACTAATGTGCCGAGCGGACAGCCATCGAAGGTAAGTGAACAACTCCCATTTGGCTGCGTCGTATGGGGGTGCCGTCCCATTATACAGGGTGATTCATAAATCATATTACAAACTTCTGTGGGTTGTAGAGGGGACTAAGTAGATCACATTTTGATTAGGAACCCATGTCTGGACATGTATCGTTTCGATACTAAATCAGTTTGACTCGATTGCACATATCCCACTTCACTACAGACCCGTATGCACTACAAGAGTTGTTCCACCTTGCTGTTCATTACACAACGTGTACTGTACCTGCGCAGCATGTTGTCATACACACTTCCCACGAGACCTGGTGTGTGCTGCCGCATGACCGCGCACATCAAGATCTTCTTCCGACTCGGCAGAAGTCTCATAAACTAGGTTCTTCATGTGTCCCCACAGGAAAATATCGAGGGGAGTTAAATCTGGCAATCGTGGTGGCCACAAAATTAGACAAACTCGACCTATCCATCTTTCCCCGAATGTTTGGTCGAGATGTTCGCGGACTTCACGTGCAAAGTGCGCTGGTGCGCCATCATGTTGGTACCACATTTGCTGATGCAGTGCCAATGGCAAATCTTCACAGAACTCAACCAGTACCTCTTGCAGGAAGAGGACCCGTTAGGCAGTACGGAAGAAGGTACGACCCAATCAGATGGTCAGCCCATACATTGATACTGAACCGTTGCTGAAATCCACGTGGCTGTGGGCATGCGGATTTCCTTCAGCCCAAATGTGACAGTTTCGACAGTTAAAAACAGCTTCCCTGGTGAATTGAGCTTCATCGGTGAAAATAACGTGACGCGGAAAGTGGGGTGTGTTAATACACTGGTGTAGAAACCAAGCACAGAAGTTGGCACGTGGCTCGAAATCTGCCGGACCCATTGCTTGAACTTTCTGTGGTTGGAAAGGGTGCAGTTGCTGGTCGCGCAAAACATAGCAGACGCTCGATTGGGACCCATTCACGGCATCGGCAATGTTTCGCGTACTCGTCGACGGGTCCTCTTCTACGTGATGAAGGACATCCTCTTCAAAGTCGACAGTGCGACGCGTCTGTGGAGCACCACAATCCGCCCTCCTCGGTTGTAATGTACAGGTTTCTCGCACCCTTTATTGTAGTTTCACAAAAATGTATATGATGGGGTGGGGCGATGCGGAAAACGTTCATGATACATGCGTTTTGCCGCTCGACCATTACGTCCAGCTTCGCCGTACATTAGTAACATCTCGGTGTACGCATCAAAAGTATATGCCGCCATCCTGTACCGCTGGATGACCGGATCACAACTGCTGTCAAAGCGGACTCAATGTCACTACCGTTTGTAAACGAACAGATGACACGATATCATTGGACTGCGGTCTCATCTTGTACAGCGCCCTAACTGGATCACAACTGCTGTCAAATCGGACACACTGTCACTACGGTTTGTAATCAGAAGGCATACGTAGCCTACTGTATGACATAAGGGGACTGCAGAGATTGCCCTCAGCCAACGTCATTTGCGTTCCGTGAAGTGGGCGATGTAAAATGAAAGTGATCTTCAAACCGATTTGGTATTGAAACGATAAATGTCCGGACAAGGGTTTCTACTCAAACTGTGATCTACTTAGTCCCCTCTATAGTCCCCAGAAGTTCGTAATAGGAATTATGAATCACTCTGTATAGAATGGGGTAGTGTGGTGTGGAGGTCTTGCCAGTTAACCGGTTTAGATGTCGCCAGTAGGTAGAGACAGAAGAAAAAACTCGGTTTAGTCGGGAGTAAATAGTGTGCCACGAAAGGCGCTTGTGGGCATCGATGTAGGATTTGAGTCTGGCTGCGTGGCTCAGGGGTAACGTTCTCGCTTGCTGAGCCCAAGGTTGCAGGTTCGAAACCTGGCGCAGTCAGCTGGCATTTGAGGGTGCGCAAATGCGAGGGAGCCGTGTCAGTACATTTACTGGCACGTTAAAGATCCCCTTCGGGGCAAAATTCCGGCACCCCGGCGTCTCTAAAAGCCAGTGTAGTTAAAAGGGACGTAAAACCAATAACATTATTATTATTATTATGTAGGATTTGACTCCCTGAAGTGACTGTCTGTGGCGCTGTAGGAAATAGAGGTCACGGGTCCGTAGATATGAAGTGTAGTAGGAGAGGGATAATGTGAAGAGACGACGTGCCTTGGGGAGGATAGCCACGTTGGCAATGAAGTCTTTGGGGATGGGGTGGTAGCGACGAATGTAGATGGTGGCTAGGTGCTGGACGCGGCAGGAGAAATATACGGAGAAAATAAGGCTATCGGGGAGAGAAGAGAGGCAGATTTCATTTCAGACACGAAATGAAATGCTCCATGCATTTAAATTTCAGGTCTGGGAGGGACTAAATCCCGGGAACGAAATGATAGTCGTCAACAAATTTTATTTTGCGTCACGAGCGAAATTAAAAAGTCCTCAACGATTATTATTTCGCGCCAGGAGCGAAATTAAAAATCTGTAACAAATTTTATTTCGCGCCAGGAGCGAAATAAAAAGTCTGTAATGAATTTAATTTCGCGCCAGGAGAGAAATTAAAAGTCCATTGAATTTTATTTCGCGCCAGAAGCGAAATTAAAAGTCTGTAACGAATTTTATTTCGCGCCAGGAGCGAAATTAAAAGTCTGTAATGAATTTTATTCCGCGCCAGGAGTGAAATTAAAAGTCTGTAACGAATTTGATTTTGCGCCAGGAGCAAAATTAAAAGTCAGTAATGAATTTAATTTCGCGCCAGGAGTGAAATTAAAAGTTTGTAAGGAATTTTATTTTGCGCCAGGAGCGAAATGTTATTCCATTGAACAATTTAATTTCGCGACGCTAAATTAAATTGATAATACATTTCGTTTCGCATGCCAGCCCTGGTCACGGGGAGTAATTAGTGCAAAAGGATCTCTTAGGCCTCTTAAAACAGTTATCATCATGAACATATTATGCCTCTGTATAAGTGCAATACACTGAGGTTATCAGTTGCAATAAGCGTTGGTGCTTTCAAATTTACCTTCATTTATTCCGAACCTTATCGTTGAGCGCTATGTGGCGATAAATGATACTATTTCTACCACAGTAACTTGGGACAGCCGAAGTTTTCCAAAGTGTTCTGATTATTTTCCTACGGCGCTATGCGACTAAAGACGACACTATTGGTCTCTACATTTCTAACAGCCAATGAGATATAGGTCCTAGGCAGTGTCTGTTATTTCAGTTACTACTATTTCTAATAATTTAAAAATAAATTGTTTGTAAATTACATGTGTCAGTGCTGTAGTTACAAAATAGCTGTTTCCCCATTCATTATTATCATTACGGGAAAATGAACTGAATGGTACGTCAATTATACTGTACGACTCACCACCACCACCACCACCACCACCACCGCGAAAAATATGTATTTAAAATATTTGTTTCTGTTAGTTTAAGTATCATGTGCCAGTTCTTTAGTGGTATTCATTATCATCCATAAAACAAATTAATCCACTGGGCGAAGCCGGGCACTACTGCTAGTTACTTACAAAACCATCAACTTAGTACAGTACGTAGTTTGTGCATCTATGCGTTAATTTTCGTCCGGTTCAATGCAAACAAATAAGCATTCCATGGAGAATTATTTTATTGCTGTTAGTTCATGATGGATGTTGCCAATACACTTAAAATTCTGCTCATACAATATTCCATTTCCACTTTCTTGTGCTTCTGAGAATTCCGTTGATGAATGGTTAGAATGGTTCCTTTATTCTTTTTTTCACATTTCACAACAAAAGGAAAGCGATGTTCTTTTAGTCGTGCCGTAAAAATTCTTTCTTGTTTCGTTTCTATTCAAGAAATATCCAAACCTCACCCGAGAGCCGACCCCCTGTCTCCAGGGAATATGAGAAATTGCTTAGGGTGTGGGGCGGAGAAGAAAAGCTACGAATATTCGGACGGAAGGGTTGCCCACATTCCGCCCCTTAGATCTTGAATAGTATCGATCAGCGGAGATGTGTGTTCGTATAAAGCTAACAGAGCAGTTGGCAAGCAAAGTAGCAATCGTAACTATCCCCCTGCAATGAGAATATATCGAGGCGGTGTGCCAATTCTACAATATTCGACAGTGAAAAGTCGTATGCTAGTTAATAAATGTATACGAGATCTACTGTCTGTATATTGCTTTCCTTTGCAATTTCGTGTTACATTAAACCTTTTTAGTTAAACTCAAGACCATACCCATTATTTCTCTAATTTCTTATTCGTTCATTTGGCGGCTTTGGTGGCCTAGTAGGTAGCAGGCTGAACTGCTGTGACCTACACAGGTGGCCAATTTATTACAGTAAAGTTGAATAGAACCGATTTCTCCATTGTTACAGAATCTCCAACAATGTATATATTTCCTGTATCCCGATGAGGAGAATATGTCATTATGGCATCCTTACCAGATCAGTCTTGGCCACAAATTGAGCTACGGCGGTTGGAAATTAATAAAATTAACTATTTTTAATCGATGATTTGCTGTAAAACAAGAAGTTCCGTGACGAACTAAAGAGCCAACTTTTCATGCCAATGAATATTCTACAGTATATGAACCTATCCAAAATAATGACAAAATTAAGTTGGTAATATCGAAATGTCTAATTAGTTCGAAATATTCCTGGCATAATGTAGCCTAATAGAACACTTCAGTTGTCAGCCCTGGTGACTAAATATATTCTTAGTTCCATCTCTAAAGGTACAGAATACAAAATTTGGTTGAAGTCCAATGGACGTTACATGCAGTTAGACATTGAATTTAACAGCACGCGTAAAAGCATGTTGGCAAAAATGTCATGCGTGTGCCCGTTAGAAATAAACGGAAATATTATGATATCTATTTGTGCCAATTTTGGATGGAATCCATTTGTTAGTATAGAAGATACATGTATTTTAAAATTGGACCTATCAGCAAGCATAGGATCATGTTGGCAGCACTGACTTATATTAATTACTCCAAATTAATCTAGAGTGTCAGGTGCTATACGTGTGCAAATTATAGTGCTGTTGGCGCTCATACTTTCTGGTATATTGATATTAGGGTGAAAAAATATAGACAGCATTTATTAACAGTTTGCAGCCCTGATTGCCCTTAAGAATACTTATAGTCATATGTGTTATGTTACACATAGCACATACGAAATTTGGTTGAAATCCAACTGAAAGTATAGAAGTTACATGTATTTAAAAATTGGTCCTGTCATCATGATGGTAGAACTGAAGTAACTTATGTAAGTTACTCCAAATTAATCTTAAATGTCAGATATTATACGTGTGCATAGTTTAAAGCTGTCGGCTTGCATACTTTCAGATATATTGGTATTTGGATGAAGAAAATAGAAAGAGCAATTACGAACAGTTGGCAGCCCTGATGGCTCTTAAGAATACACTCGGTCATATCTGTTTATGCACACATATTACATACAAAATTTGGTTGAAATCCAATTAATACTGTGGAAGTTATATGCATATAAAAATTGGACTTATCACCAGGCTTAAAATTATTTTGGCAAAACTATCATGTATGGCCTCCTGGAAATTAAATTGAAATAGCATTATCTAAATGTGTGCCAATTTTGGAACAGCTCCCATGCATACCTTCCATGATATCCAACATGGAGCTCAAATTTCTATTGCGTTTTTTCAGCGGTTGGTAGCACTGATATCATTTTCAAATATGGGCTTGAGATATTCCTGTATACTTCTTTACTCATACTAAATTTGGTTTCGATTGCTGAAGCCGTTTAGGAGTTGATAGGGGGACACACACACAGACAGACAGACAGACAGAAAGGACAGACAGACAAACTGACATTTTCCCGGATCGATCTCATAAGTCTACTTTTTCCTCATTTTTGCAAAATGTGAAAAGTAGGCTAAAAATCCATCTATTTTAAATATTCGTAGGCAATATACTACTCGTAAGAATAGAAGAAACGGCGTCAGATTTAGTTTTAGGCAGAGTAAGTTCCGACAGCAGACATTTCGCATTCTTAAGGATTGGTCCTTTAATATCTATTGCCTCATAGGAAACAAATAAGACAAGAACTTCCGTGACGAACTATAGAGCCTACTTTTCTTAAAATGTGAGATTCACGCCAATAATTAATCCAGCATATATGGATCTATCTAGAATAATGACGAAATTAAATTGGTAATATCGAAATTTCTAGTTAGTTCGAAATATACCAGGCATAATGTAGCCTAATAGAGAACTACAGTTGGCAGCCCTAGAGACTGAATATATTCTTAGTTCCATCTCTTAAGGTACAGAATACAAAATTTGGTGTAAGTCCAACGGATAGCATGGACGTTACATGCAGTTAAACATTGGATCTAACAGCGTGCGAAAAATCATTTTGGCAACAATGACATACATGTACTGGTCAGAAATAACCTGAAATAATATGATCTATTGTTGTGACAATTTTGAATGAAATCCATTAGTTAATATAGAAGTTACATGCATTTTAAAATTGGACCTATCAGCAGGCTTAGAATCATGTTGGCAGCACTGACGTAGGCCTGTATTGGTTACTCCAAATTGATCTAGAATGCCAGGTACTATACGTGTGCAAAGTTTAGAGCTATTGGCTTTCTGATATATTGATATTAGGGTAACCAAAATAGAGACAGTATTTATTAACAGTTGGCAGCCCTGGTTACTCTTAGGAATCGGCATAGTCATATCTGTTATGATACACATAGCACACACAAAATTTGGTTGAAATCCGAATGATAGTATGGAAGTTGCATGTCTTAAGAGTTGGACCTCTCAGCAGGCTTAGAATCATGTTGGTAGCACTGACGTATATAAGTTACTCCAAATTAATATAGAATGTCAGGTACTACACGTGTGCATAGTTTATAACTGTCGGCTTGCATACTTTCTGATATATGGGTATTTGGGTAAATACGAGAGCATTTGTTAACAGTTGGCAGCCCTGGTGGCTCTTAAGAATACGCTCAGTCACATCTGTTTATGTACACATAGCAAATACGAAATGTCGTTGAAATCTAATTGATAGTGTAGGAGTTACCCGCATTTAAAATTAGGACTTATCAGCAGGCTTATAATCATTTTGGTAACACTGCCATGTATGGCCTCCTGGAAATTAAACTGCAATATTATCATCTATACTTGTGCCAAATTTAAGTAGCTCCCATTCATACCTTCCAAGATATCAAACATTGAGCTCAAATTTCAGTTGCGATTTTTCAGCAGTTGGTAGCACTGGCATCATTGTCAAATATGGCCGTGAGATATTCAGGTATAGGTCTTTACTCCTACCAAATTTTGTTTCGATTGCTGTAGCCGTTTGGGAGTTGATAGGGGGAGACACACACACAGCCAGACAGACAGAAGGACAGACAGACAGACATTTGCCCGATATCATAAGTCCACTTTTTCCTCATTTTTAGCCTACTTTTCACATTTTGCAAAAATGAGGAAAAAGTAGACTTATGAGATCGGGCAAATGTTTGTCTGTCTGTCTGTCTGTCCTTCTGTCTGTCTGTCTGTCCTTCTGTCTGTCTGGCTGGCTGTGTGTGTTTCCCCCTATCAACTCCTTAACGGCGGCAGCAATCGAAACAAAATTTGGTTGGAGTAAAGATCTATACCTGAATATCTCACGGCCATAAACGAAAATGATGTCAGTGCTACCAACTGCTGAAAAATCGCAATTGAAATTTGAGCTCCATGTTGGATATCTTGGAAAGTATGAATGGGAGCTATTTCAAAATTGGCACACGTATAGATAATAATATTGCAGTATAATTTCCAGGAGGCCATACATGGCAGAGTTGCCAAAATGATTATAAGCCTGCTTATAGGTCCACATTTTAAATGCATATAACTTCTACACTATCAATTGGATTTCAACCAAATTTTTTATGTGGTATGTGTACATAAACAGATATGACTGAGCGTATTCTTAAGAGCCACCAGGGCTGCCAACTGTTAATAAATGCTGTCAATTTTTTAAATCCAAATACCCATATATATGAAAGTATGCAATCCGACAGCTTTAAACTATGCACACGTATAAAACCTGACATTCTATATTAATTTGGAGTAACTTATATACGTCAGTGCTACCAACATGATTCTAAGCCTGCTGAGAGGTCCAACTTTAAATACATGTAACATCTATACTATCATTTGGATTTCAACCAAATTTCGTATGTGCTATGTGTGCTATAACAGATATGTATATGCGTATTCCTAAGAGCAACCAGGCCTGCCAACTGTTAATAAATGCAGTCTCTATTTTTGTTACCCTAATATCAATATATTAGAAAGTATGCAAGCCAATAGCTCTCAACTTTGCACACGTCTAGTACATGGCATTTTAGATTAATTTGGAGTAACTAATATACGTCAGTACTGCCAACATGATTCTAAGCCTGCTGATAGGTCCAATTTTAAAATGCATGTAACATCTATACCAACTAATGGATTTCATTCAAAATTGACACAACAATAGATCATATTATTTAAGATTATTTCTGACCAATACATGTATGTCATTATTGCCAACATGATTTTACGCGCGCTGTTAAATCCAATGTTTAACCTTATGTAACATCCATGCTATCCATTGGATTTCAACCAAATTTTGTATTATGTACCTTAAGAGATGTAAATAAGAATATATTCAGTCACCAGGTTTGCCAACTGTAGTTCTCCATTAGGCTACATTATGCCAGGTATACAGTATTTCGAACTTATTAGAAATTTCGATATTACCAACTTAATTTCGTCATTATTCTAGATAGATCCATATAGATTAATCATTGGCATTAATCTTAAATTTTAAGAAAAGTAGGCTCTTAATTCGTCACGGAACTTCTTGTTTAGCATACTTTTCACGTTTTGCAACTATAAGGAAAAAGTAGACTTATGAGATTGGGCAAATGTGTGTCTGTCTGTCTGTCCTTCTGTCTGTCTGTCTGGCTGTGTGTGTGTCACCCCCTATCAACTCCTAAACGGCTGCAGCAATCGAAACAAAATTTGGATGGAGTAAAGATCTATACCTGAATATCTCACGGCCATATTTGAAAATGATGTCAGTGCTACCAACTGCTGAAAAATCGCTTTTGAAATTTGAGCTCCATGTTGGATATCTTGGAAGGTGTGAATGGGAGCTATTTCAAAATTGGCACACGTATAGATAATAATATTGCAGTTTAATTTCCAGGTGACCATATATGGCAGTGTAGCCAAAATGATTATAAGCCTGCTGATAGGTCCAAATTTTAAATACATATAACTTCTACACTATCAATTGGATTTCAACCAAATTTCGTGTGTGCTATGTGTATATAAACAGTTGACAGAGCGTATTCCTAAGAGCCACCAGGGCTGCCAACTGTTAATAAATGCTCTCGATGTTTTTTATCCAAATACCCATATACCAGAAAGTATGCAAGCCGACGGCTTTAAACTATACACACGTATAGTACCTGACATTCTATATTAATTTGGAGTAACTTATCCACGTCAGCGCTAGCAGCATGATTCTAAGCCTGCTGATAGGTCCAATTTTAAAATGCATGTAACTTCTATACTAACTAATGGATTTCATTCGCAATTGACACAGCATTAGATCATATTAATTCAGATTATTTCTTACCAATACATTTATGTCATTGTTGCCAACATGACTTAACGCGCGCTGTTAAATCCAATGTTTAACTGCATGTAACGTCCATGCTATTCATTGGACTTCAACCAAATTTTGTATTCTGGACCTTAAGAGATGGAACTAAGAATATATTCAGTCATCAGGGCTGCCAACTGTAATTCTCCGTTCGGCTACACTATGCCAGGTATACGAACCAATTAGAAATTTCAATATTACCAACTTAATATCGTCATTATTCTAGATAGATCCATGTAGATTAATCATTGGCATTAATATTACATTTTACGGAAAGTAGGCTCTTTAGTTCGTCACTTAACTTCTAGTTGCAAAATGTGAAATGTAGGCTAATAACAGCGCTTTTAAAGTCATATGCGTAACAAAATGCGTAATGTACACGATGTTGGTCCGTAGAATATCTCGTGTAGTACATTTGGGTCGCCTACGTAGCGTAGCGGTCAGCATGGTTAGCTGCCGTCCCGGAGGTCCTGGGTTCGATTCCCGGCTCTGCCACGAAATTTGAAACGTGGTATGAGGTCTGGAACGTGGTCCACTCAGCCTCGGGTGGTCCAAATGATTAGAGGGGTTCGATTCCCACCTCAGCAATCCTCGAAGTGATTTTCCGTGGTTTCCCACTTCGTCTTCGGGCAAATGCCGGGATGGTACTGTCCCCGAATTCGTATAAAGAGATACGAGGTATTGATATGAAAGGCAGCCTTAAAAAAAAGAGAGCATTTAATTAATTTTGGAAGAATGAATTTTGGAACAGGTCATTATACAAGCTTTATGTTATGAAGTATTGCCCAACAAGAAGCTTGTTAGCTGAATGTAATCTTCTTGTAGAAAGGGCGGATTTGATTGGACCATCCATTCGAGATAGACCATAGCCGGTTCTTGAAGAAAAAGGAACGGGATTGGAAGATCCGGTGAGCGAAGTTAGAAATGGAATATTTTATTTTGTCTAGTGGGCTATTTAATGCATTTGGAAGCATTGACCTCGGGAAATAAATGGAAGACATTAATTAAGTTATAATCAGGAAATATATTCTGTGGATATTCATGTCCGAGTTTCGGTAAGCAGCATTGAGTAAGAAACAGATGTTCGAGAAGGCGAGAGAAGGATGACGTCAGAGTGTGTCAGGTGACGTGAGGGAGAGTCTACTTGGTCAGAGCGAGGGGAGCAGTGTGCTGCGGAAAGGCATTACTACAGTGGTTGTTGGTGTGTGATGTTTAAGGAAGTGATATGAACGTGTGAAACATCGTATCTAAATATGCTAATGTATTTTGAAGTACGGAAGTCTGTGTGATTTTGTGTGAGTTTTGGATCATTCCACAGTAAAGACCGGTGGCATGGGGAGGCAATAAATTGTCAGTCAGTACTGTGTAAAGTAGTCGTGGAGAAAAGGGAAAATGTGAATATACTTTTTGAAAAGTATTGAACGTGCATGCTGTAAGGAAACGCCTTGAGACACGTTACTTCGGAACGATATGTTCGAGAAGGTAGTGGTGAACAATCTAATGGAGAACATTATGGACACGTGGCCGGAAGGTGAATGTGATTTATCAGAGGAAGTTATGGTGTTTTGTTAAATTATGCTGAGGGAAATGCGGCCAACTACAAGAAAGTGAGGATTCCTTCGAGTGGAGTCACTTAGAACGATATGCGGAAAAGCAAAGTTCACGCAGCCACTTCAAAAATGCACAATCTACTTGAGAACATTATGAATTTTGGCCAACACAATTATGGAAGTAGACTACACGATTTTCTGGAGGGACGAGAAGAAGAAAACGACAGGACGAAGACCAGGGATCGAACGACGTGTCTGTCAGGGGGCAATCCGATTGACGTGTCAGTCATCCCTTCTCAAGAATTAGGATGGCCGATGACAGGGAACGAGCAGCTTCTAGGCGGACCAGGGAAGAAGGATCGTGGTTTGAAGCGTGGCTACCCAGCTGTCAGCCGAGTGAAATGGAAACTAGCGCCTGTTCTGAACGTGAATTGGATCTTCACATTGTTCGTCTCCGATTCAGCAGAATGTAAGACATGTCTTTCAATATTTGTAACCCCAGTTCGTAGTTCTATGTTCTCGTAAATGCTTTGTGTGATCATTTTATTTCAGTAGTAATTTTTGTTAAGTAGTTGGTTTGGATCTTGTGGTCTGTAATTTTTTTTTTCATCGAAGCAAGTTACGGTTTGCTTTTAGTGGGCTTGTGAGCCTCAGTTCCAGCATGTTTGGGGATATTTGCAGGCGAGTTATCTGCTTGCTGACCGTGCTTGGGTTAGTGGAGTTCTCGGTTCGATGTTTATCGCTGGCTTTTTCAATTGTAAGATTTTCTTCCTCAGATTAGATCTTTTTTCGACCTCGTGGTATCGCATTTAAATTATTTTCGGATTTAGGAGTGTTCCGGGATGAACAGTTTCTTGCGCACTTTCTTCTTTGCATTTTTCTTATTTCTGCGCGGTTGCCACTTCGCAGCTTCAGAGGAGTTAGTTTTAGAAAAATTGCTTTTGAAAATTAGATTTTGAATTATTTTGAATTTTGAGATTTAGCTATTTGATCTTTGATGATTCTTTTCAAATTGTGCTGTTGCAAAATTAACTGACTTTACCATTTGAATTGTTTTCGGAATTATGAATTTTGAATTATTTTGGATTTTGAAATTTGCACTCTGAGAATTTATTTCATTTTGATATTGGAATTTGAATCAAATCTTTCCTCGGATTTTCAGAAAATCCCGATCATTTTGATTTTGAGAAATTTTGGGACTTCAATCCTGACTTGAGATTTTCCAACAAGAATTTTTCTTTCTTTCTTTCTTTCTTTCTTTCTTTCTTTCTTTCTTTCTTTCTTTGAAAGTATAATTAATTTTCAGTTTAGACTTTTAGAAAATGTCTCGTTGACTTAAAGTTGATTGCGATTCTGATCATTCAGATGAAGAGTTCTTTCCAAAACAATTTTGGATTTTAAAAAATGTAATGTTGATTCGAGTATTATTCTCGACTGTTGTTATTGTGTGACACAGTGTATATACATAATTATTTATTTAAAGGTTTTCTGAATATAGTGCACACATTAGTGGAAAATGTTTTTGAGTTGACACTCACAATAAATGTAACTTGAAACGGATTATAGCCTGATATATATCGTGCTTTGTTAACACGCACTAGGAGATCGTCATTCGATCTGTAACAGTTATCGCTTATGAAGCATATTTAAAATTAGTATCAACGTCTTTGAATTACATAACTTGAGGGAGAGATGGTCATTTTGATAGAATAGTGTAGGATGGTGGTGTTAACATTGAAGAGGTGTGCGAAAATACCAATTGTTTTTTTTGTTGGTATTTCGAAGGTCGACCCCTGTAAGGGACGTTATGTCCTGGGAACCTTTCCTCTGTGAATGGTTGTTGTTGTTGTTGTTTATTTGGGCTGCGTGGTGTAGATGTTTAGGATTGCAGTCTTGTGAGTCAGCTGTTAGCTGCGTATGCCGTTCGTTGGAACGCCGTATTTTTATTAGGGTTGGTGGTGTTTATCTTTGACTGCCGATAGATCTCTTTTACTGTGTTTGAAGACAGTATTGCTTTATATTCGTATTGTTAGGACCATTTTGGTTGCGTTTGTTGTCTGTTTGGCAGACTGTCGCGTTCTTGTAGATCAGCTGGGTTGGCGATACCGGGGGCTCCAAAAGTTTGGTATTCAAGACGTTGCTGCTAATTCAATTATATGGTTATTGTTATTGTTTTGAAGACTGGATAGAACAGGGGCTTAGTGGATAGCATTCTCAACTTTATCGGTCGGAACGCTAGACCATTATCTGCTCGTTAACCTCGATGTTGATCACCGTCAGTAAATATTGATGAATAATAGGTCTATGTAGATTAGTGGAGGAACATTGGTGTAGATACTGTCCTAGAATGACACATATATGATTATAATTAGGTATTTCTTAAATTTTTGTAATTAGAATTAAAAGATATTTCGGTAATCCAATGAAGAATAAAAATCAGGAACTATGTATAGAGTAATATTTTGATACTGTAAATAGTGAGAGGCCGTCACTATTTAATTCTATTAAGGGGGTTGTTTTATTTTTCTTTCTTCGCTCTTTATAAAAAAATAATATTCATTAATCCTGATAGAGAAGGCATTGCGATAATTTGCCAATTTTTCGCTGATCCTGTGGAGGATTTTGGTACATGGGTTCAATATATCACCTGATATGTGTCCACGATTTCATAGTGTGTGATGCCGGATATTACTGTATGTATTTTTAGCCGGGGTACTGCCGTTGATTCTTGATCCGCTGTTTTCTTGGATTGTGGCGTTCACGACACTGCTGAAATCGGGTACATATAGGAAGGATATTTATGGCTAGCCCATACTAGTGGGGCTCGAGTATATTACATATACGCAATGGAGGAAATGTGTATTCAAGCCATGTTTATGTAGGAGTACGACTTCGACCATATTTGAGGCCTGACGAATATGGTAGTGTTGTTTTGTTTGTTTTGTTTTGATGAGATTCTAGTTAGAGGAGTTGACACAAAGATACAATTGTATTATGTGGGTGCAGGAAGGCTAAGAATTATGTAAGATTAGCCGACCGACACTTATAAAGAAAATGAATTATGAAAAAAATAATGAAAAGGATTCATTTGACTGTGAGACGTCTGACTAGGATAGCTAGCCAGTACAGGTGTAGCCACGTATGGTTGATACTGGATTAACATAGTTTAGAATCCGGTTGAACGACTTTGGGAGAGCGTTCATTAATATAGGGTGTTGTTTACTAATGTTTCGATGGCGTTGAGTTTTGATAGACCCACTATCGTATAGAGTAACGGATCATATAGGGATAACTGGATTTCTAGACCAGATTTAAAAATGCATAAGCATTCGTAAACCTGTATAGGGTGTTAATAAAGCAAGAAACTGTTTATCGGAAACCACTCTGAAATAGAATGATCACAAAAGGTGTTCTTATAGACATATGTAGTGTTGCATTTCCCCACATTTATCAATAAAAGAAGAATATGTCTGCTGACTTGGAATCAATCCAAGCAATGTTTAAGGTGTTGAGGGAGACACAGAGTAAAATGGACAAGGATATTGAGGCCTTGCAACAAGGAACTCATCAAAATCAGAAAACATTGGAAATACAAATTTAAAAAATGCCAATGAATTAAGAAAAGAAATAGCTCAAGTTCGGGAAGATTGTAAGAATAGTAATGATAACACAAATAAGTCTTTGAGTGTGTTACAAAATAATTCAATATGTACTCAAAACACTTTAGGTGAAATACGAACGAGTTCGGCTGCTATGAAGGAGACGTTGCCGACAACACAAAACACTCTTGCTACATTGCAAACAAGCTCAGCTACCACACAAAACACTTTAAAGGTAACACAGGATACTCTTGCTACATTGCAAACAAGCTCAGCTACCACACAAAACACTTTAAAGGTAACACAGGATACTCTTGCTACATTGCAGGCTTCCATAGGTGAACTTCAAAACAGTGCAGATACATCACGTGATAACTATGTTCTTACTCAGCTCACTTTAGGAGAACTTCGAGAGAGTGCAGCTACCACACGGGAGGAGTTTGTTAAGTTAAGACAGGAAATGTTGCAACAATTAAACACAAACCAATCAAACAATGATGAAAGATTGGAACAGTTGAAGGCTACTGTAAAAGCACTGCAGGTAGAGGTAAGAAATAAAGCTGAGCTGGTGAGAGGAGAGATTGAAATAGAAATTGGTAACGTTGTCAAGGAAAACATAGAAGTTTTAAAGGTAGAATTAATTAGTGAGGGTAAAACTCAATGTGAATCCATTACAAAAGAATTGTCAAATAAGCTAGTGTTAGCGGAATATCGTCTCAATAAAGACATTAACAATGTTAAAGAGGACTATGATTAACAATTTAAAAGTATGCAAGCATATCATGATAAGGTTATTGAGGTAATTAGGGAGAAAACGGAATCCGAATTGTCAGATATCGCAACCAAACTTAAGGAAGCCGATTTAAAGACGGAAAATATTAAATCGGAATTGCAGTCGCAAATGAGTAGTGCAAACTTGGACTTACAAACGCAGGTTAACAACTTAAATTCAGATCATCAAGTGAAGATAGACGAATCTAGTTCTGGTTTAGAACGGAAAATAGATCAAATGGTAAACGATAAAGGTAAAATAGAATTAGAGATAGACCTTATTAAAACTAAATTGCGTGAGGTTACTATAACTGGGAACACAAACATTACGAGGGACGAAACCGGTATATTTACCGCGGAGAGGAGCGAATGTCGACCCTCACTGGAAAGATTGGAAGCGGGGGATAACTTGAGAGAAACTCGACCTATTGGAGGAATAGGAACAGAAGAGGATACCCAAAACGAAACAATTCGAACTATATTTCAGGATCGGAATAGTCGTGTGAGATATGACGCTCCAGAATTCTTTCCAAGTAGTGGGAGACCACTTGTTAGAGCAGAAGGAAACAATAGGCAGAACGATACTATCATCCGTAATATTGACCAAAAGCCTAGGCACTTTTCGGGAAATAACCAATTCACGCCCGTAGAATTTATCAACGACGTATCCGAATACTTTCTGGATAACCACATAGGAGAGGAAAGGCAACTACGAGTAGTTGAGAGGTTCTGGACCATGATTGTTTACAATGGTTTAGGGCATTCAGGTGGACGTTCAGATCATTTGAAGAATTTGCTGAAGCATTGATAAGACGATACTGGTCAATCGAGGATCAACAAAGTCTTAGGGCAGAGGCGTACTCGAAGAAATATGCAAGTACTCATCCAACGAGATACTTGACTTACTTTACGACACAGCTCGCAAAATTGCAGTATCTTCAACCCCCTCTATCAGAGGTAGAATTAGCGCAAACGATAGCAAGAAAACTTCCGGCTGATATACGTAGATATTTGGCATCGTCAGGAGTTAGTAATTTGAAGGATATGGATGAACTTCTTAGGAAACTGGACCATACGAGTAACAGTATCAATCCGACAGGAAGAACCACTCGCGTAGAACACAGAGAGGTTAATGCCGTCATGATTGATCAAGTCCAACAGACAGAAAATTCATCGAGAAGAGAAGGGAATGTAGGACCTATTCGCGACGGATATTATGAACGTCGAAACTTCAACAGAAACGATCATGGATATAGAGATTATAGACCATATCGGCGATACCAAGGCAATAATGGGTCGTATCAGAGCTGACGTTACAACAGAAACGATCAGTATCCACGGAATAACAACGGAAACTTCCAAAGCGATAATAGAGACAATAGGGGATATAATCGTTACAAGAATTGGAACGATAGGAGTTATAACAAACCAGATTATGAGGAGAGGCATCGAGAATCGAAGGAGTACATACAGAGTTTGCGAGGGATGGACGAAACAAGAAATGTAAACGAAGATAGACCCAGAAATGTCGCGACCTGGTACTAGTCAACAGGGGGGCAGAGGAGAAGGCCACCCTGAAGAAAAAAAACTCTGATAAACCGACAGAAGTAGGAGACAAGGATTCTGCACCAACTGACCTCTACATAATAAATGAAATCTACCAAACTACGGACGACGACTTATTGTTTGAGGAAGAGAATTGTAAGAAGAGAACGGCTATAATATTACCCATAGTAGAGATTGCTATTGAGGAGAAGAAATTTAAAGCTTTATTGGACACGGGAGCGTCTGCTTCGGTCATGTCGACACAGACGTATGATCAGATAAAAGATAGTGAGGAAGTTACTTCGATGCCTGTATCAGCTGTGAAAGTCAGGGGAGTTTTCCAAGATAAATCAGTCAGATGCAAAATACAAGCTCTTATTGAATTTAAGATTGGAGATCGTAGATATGAACACATCTTCATTATTATGTATAGGATAAATTTCTACGCAATCCTCGGGATGGACTTTATAGTCAAAGTGAGAGCCATCATCGATATGAAGAACAGGATGATTAAGTTCAATGGCAATACTGATACTGAAGAGCTCGGAAAGAAGGAAGAGAAAATCATTCCAGATGAGAAGAGCCGAGAGATGATATTGGAATATATTATAAATAAAGTCGAAGCGGAAACGAGTCAGTATGCTAGGAAGATAGCAAGCTTTACTGAGTTCGAGGGAGAATTTCAAGATATAATAAAAGAATTTAAGGATGTGTTTGATGACAAGCCTGGTCTCATTAAAGGATTCCAATACCAGATTAGATTAACTGATAATGCCCCGTATCAAAGAAAACCGTATCCGATTCCCGAGAAATGCCATTCACAAGTTGCAGAGATTATTAAGAAGATGGAGAAAGGTGGTATTGTGAGGAAACAGGCAATGTCGTTTATCAATCCGATTACAGTGGTCAAAAAGGCAAATGGCCAGTTGAGACTGTGTCTAGACGCCCGCAGAATCAATAGCTTGATATTACCGGAAAATGATAGACCACCCAAGATTAGAGAGCTGTTGAGACAGATTAGGGGGAAGTCATGCTTTTCAAGTATCGATCTCACTGCTTCATTTTACCACATAGCGTTAACAGAGGATAGTATGGCGTATACTGGATTTCTGTTTGACCAAACGAGTTACGTTTTCTGTAGACTTCCGTTTGGGGTTATAAATAGTGGCCCTGCTTTGATTAGAGCCTTGGATGGTAAACTGAGAGAATAAGTAAAGAGGAACGTCATTTGCTATGTCGACGACCTCATCATATCTTCGACTACAGCAGAAGAACACTTGGGTCATTTGAGGATGTTGCTAGATAATCTGCGAGAGGAGAACATTAAGGTTAATATCGATAAGTGCCAATTCTTTCATGAAAAAATAAATTTTCTGGGACATACGATCGACAAGGATGGATACCACCCGAACCAAGAGAAAATCGAGGCGATTATGCGGTTTCCGAAGCCTACGAAAGTAAAGAAAGTCAGAGAGTTCGCGGGAAAGTGCCAGTATTTTACTGCACATTGTCCTGGATACTCAGAAATAATGTCTCCATTATATGAATTATTGAAGAAAAATAATAGATGACAATGGAATCAGGAAACGGAAGCAGCATTTAAAAGGGCCAAAGAAATGCTGAAGAATAACGTCAAACTTGAATATCCAGACTTCGAACGTATATTTTACATTGAAACAGACGCATCGAAAATAGGAATAAGTGCTGTATTATATCAACTTGATGAGGAGAAAAAGAAGCACTATATTGCTTTCAGTAGCAGGAAGTTGTGACCTCAGGAGATGAATTACTTTACTACAGAGTTGGAGGCTCTAGCGTTTGTATCGGCGCTCCAGCAATGGAAGAAAGTTCTCATTGGTCATCAGACCGTGATCATCACAGACCACAAAGCTCTTCAATTCATCCTTCAGACCGACCTTTCATGTGACAGATTAATTCGATGGTCATTATTTATGCAACAATTTAATGCGACCATTATCCATAGACCTGGAAAGGATAACATCCTTGCAGATGCCCTATCTCGTAATCCTTTTGAGAACGTTCGAGTCAACATGATAGAACTCGAAGACGAGGATAGAGAAACTATTGCTCGTCTGAGGAATATTGCTGTAACTCAGAAGAGGCATACTCCATGTAGGCAGATATATCGTTTATTGCAAGGCAGGATGGATAATTATGATTCAGAATACAGTGAGGTCCAGAAGAAATCGAGACACCATGTGTTGATCGGAGAAATCGTTTGCAGATATGTTGATGCAGACCACTCCAAAGTACGGATTGTAATACCACCGAAGCTGATCAACCCGTTTATTTGGTTAACGCATCGAAGTATAGGACATGGCGGACAGGACAAAACCCTTCATACCATTAAGGAGAAATTTGTTTGGCAGAACATGAAGAAAACGTTTGGAGAAATCATGAGGTCATGCGAAGACTGTCAGAAATGTAAACATGTGTCAGAATTGCTAAAAGGAAAACCTAAGTCTATCCTTCCAACGAAACCAAATGAACTATTTGCCTGTGACATTTATGGTCCGTGCCCAAAGGGACAACGAGGAAGTCAGTTTCTTCTAGTTACCCTCGATGTTGTCTCGAAATTGGTAATTTTGAGTCCGATGCAGAAGG
The DNA here is from genome assembly GCA_946902985.2 of Meconema thalassinum. Taxonomy (NCBI): domain Eukaryota; kingdom Metazoa; phylum Arthropoda; class Insecta; order Orthoptera; family Tettigoniidae; genus Meconema; species Meconema thalassinum. The sequence continues at coordinate 883,319,453 of OX336388.2, forward strand.
CGAATTCCCATAATGTGATCAACCGAATTGAGCAGGACGTGATTCCCAATGCGGGGAAACCTGAATTCTTTTTGACGGACCATGGCACGCAGTTTACGTTGGTAGAATTCAGAGATGCCATTGATAGATTGGAGATCAAACATACATGCAGTAGTGTGAGATATCCAGAGTCCAATCCAGCGGAGAGGATTATGGCTATTGTTGCTAGTTTCTGCAGACTATACTGTGCAGATAACCATCAAGGATGGGTAAAGATTATTCCTAGAATCCAGGACTGCATTAATTCGACGGTTCACGAGAGCACAGCAGACATTCCATCGGTTCTGCATATGGACAGAAGACCTGTAAGGCCCTGGGATAGTCTGTTTGATCTTCCAGAGGACCCCGAACCGACGAGAGACGCCAGGATAGAAACATCGAGGGAAAACCTGCAGAAAGCAGCGGACAAAAGAAAGAAGAGGACAAAAGGAAAACGATTTAGTAATCCATTCAGAAGAGGAGACCTCGTGTTGATAAGACGTCCTACCAAAGCGAATGTTTCCAAGAAGGTATATGTGAAATTTAGCACACTGTTTCGAGGCCCATTTAAGGAAGACTTTGTCTATGGGAATAACTGTTATCGTATTGTCAAGATTGAGGACGAGCAGTTAGTTGGAAAGTTCAATGCAAAGAACCTCAGGAGATTTTACAAGAAGATAAAGTAAAGTACAAATTCGTGTCCAAGATATTGGTTTATTGAAACTGAAGTTGAAAAGTATTTTTCACACTTTTGCAACCTTGCTTAGGAGGGAAATGTCCCCGAATTCGTATAAGGAGATACGAGGTATTGATATGAAAGGCAGCCTTAAAAAAAGAGAGCATTTAATTAATTTTGGAAGAATGAATTTTGGAACAGGTCCATTATACAAGCTTTATGTTATGAAGTATTGCCCAACAAGAAGCTTGTTAGCTGAATGTAATCTTCTTCAAGAAAGGGCGGATTTGATTGGACCATCCATTCGAGATAGACCATAGCCGGTTCTTGAAGAAAAAGGAACGGGTTTGGAAGATCCGGTGAGCGAAGTTAGAAATGGAAAGTTTTATTTTGTCTAGTAGGCTATTTAATGCATTTGGAAGCATTGACCTTGGGAAATAAATGGAGGACATTAATTAAGTTATAATCAGGAAATGTCTTCTGTGGATATTCATGTCTGAGTCCCGGTAAGCAGCATTGAGTAAGGAACAGATATTCGAGAAGGCGAGAAAAGGATGACGTCAGAGTGTGTCAGGTGACGTGAGGGAGAGTCTACTTGGTCAGAGCGAGGGGAGCAGTGTGCTGCGGAAAGGCATTACGACAGTGGTTGTTGGTGTGTGATGTTTAAGGAAGTGATATGAACGTGTGAAACATCGTGTCAAAATATGCTAATGTATTTTGAAATACGGAAGTCGGGGTGATTTTGAGTGAGTTTTGGATTATTCCACAGTAAAGACCGGTGGCATGGGGAGGCAATAAATTGTCAGTCAGTACTCTGTAACGTAGTCGTGGAGAAAAGGGAAAATGTGAATATACTTTTTGAAAAGTATTGAACGTGCATGTTGTAAGGAAACGCCTTGAGACACGTTACTTCGGAACGATATGTTCGAGAAGGTAGTGGTGAACAATCTAATGGAGAACATTATGGACACGTGGCCGGAAGGAGAATGTGATTTATCAGAGGAAGTTATGGTGTTTTGTTAAATTATGCTGAGGGAAATGCGGCCTACATCATGAAAGTGAGAATTCCTTCGAGTGGAGTCACTTAGAACGATATGCGGAAAAGCAAAGTTCACGCAGCCACCTCAAAAATGCGCAATCTACTAGAGAACGTTATGCATTTTGGCCAACACAATTATGGAAGAAGACTACACGATTTTCTGGAGGAACGAGAAGAAGAAAACGCCAGGACGAAGACCAGGGATCGAACGAGGTGTCTGTCAGGGGGCGATCTGATTGCCGTGGCAGTCAGCACTTCTCAAGAATTCGGATGGCCGATGTCAGGGAACGAGCAGCTTCTAGGCGGACCAGGGAAGAAGGATCGTGGTTTGAAGCGAGGCTACCCAGCTGTCAGCCGAGTGAAATGGTAACCAGCGCCTGTTCTGAACGTGAATTGGATCTTCACATTGTTCGTCTCCGAATCAGCAGAATGTAAGACAAGTCTTTCAATATTTGTAGCCCCAGTTCGTAGTTCTATGTTCTCGTAAATGCTTTGTGTGATCATTTTATTTCAGTAGTAATTTTTGTCAAGTAGTTGGTTTGGATCTTGTGGTCTGTAATTTTTTTTTTCATCGAAGCAAGTTACGGTTTGCTTTTAGTGGGCTCGTGAGCCTCAGTTCCAGCATGTTTGGGGATATTTGCAGGCGAGTTATCTGCTTGCTGACCGTGCTTGGGTTAGTGGAGTTCTCGTTTCGATGTTTATCGCTGGCTTTTTCAATTGTAAGATTTTCTTCCTCAGATTAGAACTTTTTTCGACCTCGTGGTTTCGCATTTAAATTATTTTCGGATTTAAGAGTGTTCCGGGATGAACAGTTTCTTGCGCACTTTCTTCTTTGCATTTTTCTTGTTTCTGCGCGGTTGCCACTTCGCAGCTTCAGAGGAGTTATTTTGAAAAATTGCTTTTGAAAATTAGATTTTGAATTATTTTGAATTTTGAGATTTAGCTATTTGATCTTTGATGATTCTTTTCATATTGTGCTGTTGCACAATTATCTGACTTTACCATTTGAATTATTTTCGGAATTTTGAATTTTGAATTATTTTGGATTTTGAAATTTGCACTCTGAGAATTTATTTCATTTTGATATTGGAATTTGAATCAAATCTTTCCTCGGATTTTCAGAAAATCCCGATCAATTTTGATTTTGAGAAATTTTGGGACTTCAATCCTGACTTGAGATTTTCCAACAAGAATCTTTCTTTCTTTCTTTCTTTCTTTCTTTCTTTCTTTCTTTCTTTCTTTGAAAGTATAATTAATTTCCAGTTTAGACTTTTAGAAAATGTCTCGTTGACTTAAAGTTGATTGCGATTCTGATCATTCAGATGAAGAGTTCTTTCCAAAACAATTTTGGATTTTAAAAAATGTAATGTTGATTCGAGTATTATTCTCGACTGTTGTTATTGTGTGACACAGTGTATATACATAATTATTTATTTAAAGGATTTCTGAATATAGTGCACACATTAGTGGAATTTGTTTTTGAGTTGACACTCACAATAAATGTAACTTGAAACGGATTATAGCCTGATATATAGATCGTGCTTTGTTAGCACGCACTAGGAGATCGTCATTCGATTTGTAACAGTTATCGCTTATGAAGCATATTTAAAATTAGTATCAACGTCTTTGAATTACATAACTTGAGGGAGAGATGGTCATTTTGATAGAATAGTGTGGGTTGGTGGTGTTTACATTGAAGAGTTGTGCGAAAATACCAATGTTCTATGTTGTTGTTGGTATTTCGAAGGTCGACCCCTGTAAGGGACGTTATGTCCTGGGAACCTTTCCTCTGTCAATGGTTGTTGTTGATTATTTGGGCTGCGTGGTGTAGATGTTTAGGATTGCAGTCTTGTGAGTCAGCTGTTAGCTGCGTATGCCGTTCGTTGGAACGCCGTATTTTTATTAGGGTTGGTGGAGTTTATCTTTGACTGCCGATAGATCTCTTTTACTGTGTTTGAAGACAGTATTGCTTTATATTCGTATTGATAGGACCATTTTGGTTGCGTTTGTTGTCTGTTAGGCAGACTGTCGCGTTCTTGTAGATCAGCTGGGTTGGCGATACCGGGGGCTCCAAATGTTTGGTATTCAAGACGTTGCTGCTAATTCAGTTATATGATTATTGTTATTGTTTTGAAGACTGGATAGAACAGGGGCTTAGTGGATAGCATTCTCACCTTTATCGGTCGGAACGCCAGACCATTATCTGCTCGTTAACCTCGATGTTGATCACCGTCAGTAAATATTGATGAATAATAGGTCTATGTAGATTAGTGGAGGAACATTGGTGTAGATACTGTCCTAGAATGACACATATATGATTATAATTAGGTATTTCTTAAATTTTTGTAATTAGAATTAAAAGATATTTCGGTAATCCAATGAAGAATAAAAATCAGGAACTATGTATAGAGTAATATTTTGATACTGTAAATAGTGAGAGGCCGTCACTATTTAATTCTATTAAGGGGGTTGTTTTATTTTTTTTCTTCGCTCTTTATAAATGTTTTTAATTCATTTATCCTGATAGAAAAGGGACGGCGATAAGTTGCCAATTTGTCGCTGATCCTGTGGAGGATTTTCCATTGCATGTTATATATATCACCTGATATGTGTCCACGATTTCAGAGTGTGCGATGCCGGATATTACGGTATGTATTTTTAGCCGGGGGACTGCCGTTGATTCTTGATCCGCTGTTTTCTTGGATTGTGGCATTCACGACACTGCTGAAATCGGGTACAGTACTTACTGTAAGGCCACGGCCGCCTCCTTCCCTCTTCCTCGCCTATCCATCCCAATCTTCCATCCCTTCCCCTCCCTCATGAGGCCCTACTCGCTTTGCAGGTGAGGCCGCCTGGGCGAAGTGCTGATCACTCCTCCCCAGTTGTATCCCTTCCGACCAGATGTTCCAGGCTCCAGGACACTGCCCATAGAGGCGGTAGTGGTGAGTTCCCTCGCTGAGTCCATGGGCACCACCAACCTAGAGGGTAAATTGACTAAAAACAAGTACATTTTGTGAATTCGATAATGGCAAAATACAACCAAAAAAGTCATGGAACGGAGATTCAGATTCGAATAAAATCTTCTATTTTAATGAATTGTATCTTAATTTTCAATAACGAATTTAATTTGATTCAGCTTTTCCAGAATATTTTGGCCACCTCTGTAGATAGCGGGTTCAAACCCAGCCGAAGTCGTCGGATTTTTTGAGAGTGTTAAAATCCTTCAGTATGCCTTCCTTCGGAGGGGAAGTAAAGTCAGCGGTCAGATGTCGTAGATTTATGGCATGTTAACTAAATTTGTGTGAAGCTAAATTTTTAGGTTATATTACTTTCGAACGCTCTATCACAGTTCCAACATTCACAACTAGGTATCTGTGGCACCTGGTAGCGAAACTTGGAACTACTTGAAATTGAAAGGAACTTGTAGCTCACCCTATGGGTGTCTGCTTGAAGCAACTACAGCCTCTGGTGAGCTGAACATATATTCGGACACTCCCAGCACTAAAAGCCATACGATAAATAAATAATACTAATAAGCTTACGAGATTCCTCGAGGTTGTCGAACATCATATCCCCGGTCTGACTTCAGAACTTTCTGATTTATTATAACGAGTATAAGGTGTTATTTGAAGAAGATCAATTCGGCTAGGCTACAATGGTGGCTGGGAATAAATTCGTCACATCTCTGAAAGAATCCAAGAGGGATTCTTGAAACTATATATATAAAAATTACAGTCAGTCTGAAAGACCAGACGTTATATCATTTCAAATGACGCAAGCTACAAATGCTACACATTTTAGAAAGGCTCAGGAGGGCTTCTAGCTTCGCTCGAAGCCCCAGGACTCTTTCAACAGACTCCATTACCCATTTACTTAGGTTACCCGCGCGGACAACTCTTTAAGGGTCACCCTGTATTTGAGTCTGACATCTTTTACAACTCTTGAAGAGTCACCCATTATTTGAATCTGATATATCGCAAACCTCTTTAAGGGTCACCCTGTTTCTGAATTGAATCTAACATACTGCACACCTCGTTAAGTGTCACCCTGTAATTTGCTCTGTCATCATGCACACCTCTTTAGGAGTCACCCTGTATTCTTCTATGCCATCTTGTACACCTCTTTAAGAGTCACCTTGTATTCTTATCTGGCATCTTGTATATCTCTTTAGGAGTCACCCTGTATTGTTATCTGGCATCTTGTACTGTATTTTGCTCTGACATCCTGCACACCTCTTTAGGAGGCACCCTGTATTCTTACATGGCATCTTGTATATCTCTTTAGAAGTCACCCTGTATTCTTGTGTTCGCCTCGCTCAAAGCCCCGGGTCGCTCGATGCCAGGCCTCTTTCAACAGACTCCAATAATCATTATCGTCTGCTTCTCGCTCCCCGCGTGAGCATGACGTCACGTTCCCGCTCGCTCCCCGCGTGAGCATGACGTCACGTTCCCGCGCAGCTGCATGACGTCACTTCCGCATGGCTGCATGACGTCACGTCCGTCTCCGTGTCAGTGTCCGTGTCCGTAACGCATAACGATGGACCCCAACCATAACGAAGAAGTCGACAAGATCATTTGAAATGATAAAATCAATGTACGAGATAGTTTGTCTGGGGGTGGGTATGTGTGTATGTCTCCTATGCGTTCACATACCATTCATTCGATTACGATGAAATTTGGGTGAGATGTTGAGTACACTCCATGGAAGGTTTCTAGCTTAGTAAATCCATTTTACAATAGGTATTGTAAGTGTAGATTCAACAAATGAGCGACGACCTGCGAAGCGTTTCAATAAAGTCCCGTAAACGTTCACATACCATTCATTTGATTACGACGAACCTTGGGCGAAATGTTGAATACACTCCAAGGAAGCTTCCTGGCTTAGTAAATCAATTTTACAATAGGTAGCGCACGAGTAGATTCAACAAATGAGCGACGACGCGTGACACGTTTCAAGAAAGTTCCGTATGCGTTCACATACCATTCATCCGATAGCGATGAAACTTGGGTGAGATGTTGAGTACCCTCCAAGGAAGGTTTATGGCTTAGTAGATCCATTTTACAAAAGGTTGCGCACGTGTAGATTCAACAAATGAGCGACGACGCGCGAAGCGTTTCAATAAAGTACCGTATGCGTTAATATACCATTCATCCGATAGCGATGAAAGTTGGCTGAGATGTTGTGTACACTCCAGGGAAGGTGTCTGGCTTAGTAAATCCATTTTACAATACGCAGGGCACGAGTAGAATTAACATATGTGCAACGACGCGCGAAGCGTTTCAATAACGTCCCGTATGCGGTCATATAACATTCGTTCGATAGCGATGAAACTTAGGTGAGATGTTGTGTACACCTATGGAAGGTTTCTGGCTTAGTACATGCATTTTAAATAGTTTGCGCACATGCAGATTGAAGAAATGAGCGAATTCGCGCGAATCGATTCAACAAAGTTCCGATGCGTTCATATACCATTCATCCGATTGCGATGAAACTTAAGTGAATTGTTGTGTACATTCCAGGAAGGTTTCTGGCTTAGTACATGCATTTTACAATAGGTAGGGCTCAAGTAGATTCAACAAATGAGCGTTGGCACGAGAATTGTTTTAACTAGGCCACGTATGCATTCATTACCATTCATCCGATTGCGATGAAGCTTTGGTGAATCGTTGAGTACACCCCAGGGAAGGTTTATCACATAGTAAATCCATTTCATAATAGGTAGCGCACGAGTAGATGCAGCAAATGAGTGACGAAGCGCGAAGTGTTTCAACAAACTCCAGTATGCGTTCATATATCATACTTCGATTGCGATGAAACTTTGATGAGTTGCTGTGTACACGTATGTGAACATTTCTAACTTAGTGAATCCATTTCACAGTAGGTAGCGCACGAGTTGATTCAACAAATGTGTGACAGCCCACGAATCGTTTAAACAAATTCCCGTATGCGGTCATATGCCATTCATTCCAGTGCGATAAAACGTTGATTAGTTGTTGTGTACACGACAGGAAAGGTTTTCGACTTAGCAAATCCATTTCACAATAGGTAGCGCATGCGTAGATGCAACAATTGAGTTACGACGCGCGAAGTGTTTCATCAAAATCCCGTATGCGTTCATATACCATTCATCGATTACGATGAAACCTTGGTGAGTTGTTGTGCACCCTCCCACAAATGTTTCTAAATTAGTAAATCCATTTTATGATAGTTTAGAGGCAGTTAACGGAAATCGAAAACATATTGTGTATGCAAACGCACTTCAAAATACAAAATTAAAACGCCAGCACTGTCTTTGATTGGCATTACAACGCATGCCGGGTACAGCTTGTAGAAAATATAAATGAACTTGGTCTATCCACAAACAGCCATAAAGTCTGAAGATTATTGAAACGACTTAATAATGACCCAAATAGATCCAATGAACATTCCAACATCACTGAAAATAGATTCTCTCCAACCTGGTAAGGAAGCAAACCATCTTAAGTACTTCCGGTCAATTAGTCTACTGAACGTATGATTTTGAATAGAATTCTACGTGTAATTAACCCTCTTCTCATACGTGAACAAGCAGGTTTTCAACCAAATAAAAGCTGTTCAGGGCAACTTTTAAAACTTACTCAGTTCATAGAGGATTGGTTTGAAACTCGGTAGGTGACAGCGTTGTCTTTTCTTTTCAAATCTAAAAAAATATAAATTGTTAGCTATTTGATAACTGAAGACAAGGAGCAACAAATAAGATAAACGTGAGGAACACATGTGCAGAAGACCGGAAGAGGAAGATTAAGAAGAAGGGTTTCTAAAAGAACAAAATGAAACAAGTGTATGTGAATATGTGTACCTTATTTTTCATTGTTGATTTCTAGCTCTGTATTTTTATGTAGGCGCTTTTTACGAAATGGTATTTGCAGACCCATTACTATGATCGACTGATATATTACTTTACACAAGTTTATAGACGCAAGTTGAATAAAATTGCCCTGGATATTATTGTGATAGAATTTTAGTAATTCGTTTTTAAAACATAAAATGCATTAGGAAGTTTAACACTGGGGTTTCGGAATTTTTCACCGAAGGGGATCTTTAACGTGCCAGTAAATCTACAGTAAATCAACTGACTGCGCAAGGATTCGATCCTGAAACCTTGGGAACAGCTGGCGACAATGTTGGCGCTGCACCACCCAGCCAGTCAAAACTTGTTGAAGATTTGGATCTACATACAATTAATATAATATACATGCTGCAAAATTTTACATTTTTAACAACAATCTCGTGGTCCGTCATTTAGGGTCAGCTTATTATGAAATATTTTTTCACTCTGCAAGGCATTGAATGTACGTGAATCAGGCTTAACTGGATTCTCTTCCGGCCGTAACTCTCGAAGTTCCCCGATAAGATACAGTATATCACGCTCCTCGATAGCTCGCCGCACGCATTACCTCCAGCGGTGAAACACGGTTTCCTGGTGAGGAATTCATTTCCTGCCCACGTCGTGTGCTGGAACCTGCCCTCACTCTCCAGTGTGGAGTTGATCTATCGGAAGCACAGTTGCGACATGCAGTAACGCACTCCATTGAGAGCTGTAACTAGTGTAGCTTGATTTACCTGCCGAGATTACATGACCACAGAGTTCAAAACGCTGTTCCCCAAGATATGAAACTAATCCTACACATTTCCAAATGATAGAAACCCAAACCGGGCTTACACTACCACAGTAAATAAAAACTTATCAGCACTGAAACAACACACTTGTAGTTGTTCAGATAGTTTCACAAAAATTGTATATTCTTCATGAGGACCACCATTCTTCGCATCTCCAATGACACAGTTTAGAAATAAGTTCTTCTAAGTGTTTATGAAATCATATATAGAAATATTTGGGACTTTAATTTAATCAAATTATTGTAAGGATATCCGCTTGCCACGGTAAGTGAGTGGTTATCGTGTCAGACTACCAACCCCCCAAGCTTGCAGGTTCGCTCCTGGCCGTGGTAAGTGATTTTTTTTAAGGCAACAGAAATCACGGCGTGCATGTCATACGTTATTGGCATGTCAAGGAACACATTTGAATTCAGTAGGCCGTGTTCATAATGGCAAAAGTAATCTCGGGATTTTCCACCAACACAAAAGTTCCTCCTTTCTCTACTAGAAAGCGCTATAGTGTCAAGGCGCTTAGATATCTAACCTCCTTGACGTTCGTAGCGTTCCAAGGAACGACTAAATTTCACATTCAAGCTGCGCACTGGGCGTCAAATAACAAAGCTTTCACCCGGCATCCGAGATCTTACGATATTATTATTATTATTATTATTATTATTTCCTGTACGGTGTTCTATAGTTTGTCGTCCGATTGAAAACGTTTTGCCTTGAGATGTCTTTTTAACGGACCAACCGGAAGTCGCAGGGTGACAAGTCTGGGTGGTAGGGAGATGGTCAAGTTGCTCCCACTTGAACGTGGTCAATACACCTTGTGTGACGTTAGTGACGTATGGGCCAGCGTTATCATAGAGCAAGAATCGGCTGGTTTAGACCCTTCTGCAGTCAGAAATCTTAGGACACTTCTCTGCTCCTCACTTGTCGAATTGTGCAATGTGAATGCCATCACTGCTGCTGCTTCAACTTCAACTGGACGGGACGGAACGTCCAACTGTCAGCTTCTCTTCTGCGTCATGTGTGTGTGCGTCGACGCATGTGCAGTACCACGCCGGACACTACTTCTCCTAGATATCGGCCTACGTTATCCCAAAGCGGCATATTCAAATATCAACCGGTTTTGGTTTTACGACAATTCGTACCTCTTCATTTGAACACCCCTTCCTATTATTACAAAGATAAAATTTTAGTAGACGTTTAAATACAGAAGTAATAAACAATGTAATTCAATACTGGATATTAAACACACAAGGGACAACTTGCAATTATATGAGACAAAAACTTTAGCCATATGTGGATAATGCTTGGTATACGTATTAACTTCGTTATCTTACTAAAACTGTTTTACACCTGCTAATACTCAATATGCTCTAAACCATTATTGGACCATGTTTTTGGTCCTTCAATTGGGCATTCTTCGGCTTATGTGTTTAACCTACATCTTCTTATCATCTAATTATAAATACGACTTTAAGAAGGATAGGGAACTTCAAATCGAATAAGGTATGTGCAATAGAACACTACACATTAGACGGACAGCAAAGGTATTAAAACAACATTAACATAACAGGTTTCTTCCACAGACCTCCACAAGGCCCATTCCTCTTAAATTCTAGAAACCAAGACAACATTATTTATATATTATACGGAATTACAACTTTAGAATCTTGCTTTTTGATTTTATTACGAATAACGTTTTGCAAAATTAATGAATATTGTAAGGATGTCCATTTCTTAATAGAGCTTGTTTGTTTGTTAGTTTATATTGTTATTTAATGCCACGTTGCCGTAAATAATACATATGAAGATATTAGGCTGAGAACATAAGCAGAAGAATGACCGAAAACATGTTCCAATAAAAATTTAGAGCATATTGAGTATTTGCAGGTGTAAACAGTTTTAGTAGGAGGACTCGCAACTAAACCGTATTCCCTTGTATATTTCTGAGTTATATCACGTCAAGCAGTAGCATTACCTAATGATGATGAGGATTATGATGATGATAATGATATAAATAATAGGAGGAAGAAGGAGGAGGATAAGATCTACATGATCTACGTTGATAGTTTAAGAAATTGAAATTTGGTTAATTTATCTATGGCATTACTTATAAGGAGTTCAGAATTGATTAGGAATCTTTGAAAAAGACTCTCGTTAGCAATGTAATTGTCTCCCGAATCAATTAAAATGCGACCAGTAAATCTGACTTACGGGTAGGAGGAAAGGACTGATAAAGCGGAAACGCTGGACTTTATCGTCCAGACGAAGAGAACACTACACACAATGGAAGAGAAAGTGGCGACATAGATACTTCATTACAAAGTTCCATTAATAATAGGTTATGCACCACGTATATGGAATGAATGATGTTTAAGTTGCTGTTATCCATGAAACTCCCGAGTCTCACTTAATGGGATTACAGTTTAATTGCAAGTTGTCCCTTGGGAAACATTTAAACTCTGCAATAATTTGTTCGATAAGCAGTAATACGGGTTCCGCGGTCTCTTGATAGTATACACCTCAGATATGGTTGTCGATTAGATATTGTCTTCAATGTTACAGGCCATTTGCGACTTCACATTGAGTTAGTTTCAAACGTAGGTGAAATGATGTGATTGAGAATTCATAATTGGAGACTACAGAGGAAAAATAATAAAAATCCTCCGAAGTTCATCCGCTGCACAGAGGAACATGGAATCACGGATATATATTTAGATGCGGGTAGTATCTGCGCTCACCCGCTCAGGGGAATGATGCGCGGTAGACTGTCACACTTTGTTTTTCTAGCAAATTTTCATTCGACTCCCAGCCCAAAAACATATCCATGTTTAAAGATCAGGTTTAATTAGAGCAATTTTTTTCAGGAAAGCAAATTCTATGTTCTTAAACACATATTAAATATAATTTCAGGACTATAGAATTTATGTCTTGATAATATCAAAGTACCATCTTTGGAGGGAAAATGATCATTATTTTGATTTTTATTATATACTAGCATTACCCGTCGTGGCTTCGTCCGCGAATATTTTAGTTGTAAAGAGTACACTTAGCAACGTCTCAATCATGAATGCTACGACTGACTTATCGCTTAATTTTGAATGATAATAATGATAATAATTTGGTAAAGACCGTAAACAATCAGACAATAACGACAATATAGCACAACACTGGCACATAAAGATCAGAATCTCCCAAACGTCACGTAGCATCGCAAGTATAAATTTCGACTGAAAATCACAACACGGTTTCCGACCACAAACGTAAATAGGAAATAAATGAGATACAGTATATTAAACACTCTGACTAAACACAAAATCCATTTATCTAAATGCATGTGAAAAAAATTCACATCATAAAATTGCACAAGTAAAAACCTCTACGGCCACGATTTCACCCTTTCACCTCATAATACAGCATACACCACATCGAAAAATCTTTAGACACGTGACTGCTTTTTTTTTGTTTCATTAGTTAATATGCCGAGTATCACATCCACAAATGAAACCACTCGTGAGATATTAATATTCAATGAAATGCAGGTTTAATGCCCTTAAAACCTCTTTAGAACCTGAATATCCAAAAATCCTTCCTTAGTAGACGTTTCCAACATACAAAAAACATTACCACAAAAAATTCATGTTTCTAACTTTAATAGTTTTGGATGATCGATGATGAGTGAATATACAAAAATTCTTCTCTTAGTCGACGTTTTTCTTCCAGAATTTAACCCCCCCCCCCCATTTTCATGATCGTATTAAATTGGATTTATGAAAAAACGTTCGAACACCTGTTTATTTATTTTAAGCTGATTGTTTTCCTCTGAGTTTCAAACTCCTAGCTTATGTCGTTTAAGATATACACGCTCCGTTAGGAATCCTTCAACCCCCACTTTTTATCCCTTTCACCTCATAATATACACCACATCGAAAGATTATAAAACACGTGTCTGCTTATTTTTAATGATTAGTTTATATGCCAAGTATCACATCCCTAAATGAAACAACTCGTGAATTATTGTTATTCAATGAAATGTACGTTAACCCCCTTTACACCCCTTTAGAACCTGAATATCCAAAAATCTTTCCTTAGTGGACGTTTTCGACATACAATGAACATATCCCCAAATTTTTGTTTCTATTTTAAGTAGTTTTGGCTGGTCGATGATGAGCGAATATCCAACATGAAGTTCCGTGACGAACTAAAGAGCCTACTTTTCTTAAAATTTAAAATTCATGCCAATAATTAATCTATATGGATCTATCTAGAATAATGACGAAATTAAGTTGGTAATATAGAAATTTCTAATTAGTTCGAAATACTGTATACCTGGCATAATGTAGCCTAATAGAGAACTACAGTTGGCGGCCCTCGTGACTGAATATATTCTTAGTTCCATCTCTTAAGGTACAGAATACAAAATTTGGTTAAGTCCAATGGATAGCATGGACGTTACATGCAGTTAAACATTGGATCTAACAGCGCGCGTAAAATCATGTTGGCAACAATGACATACATGTATTGGTCAGAAATAATCTGAAATAATATGATCTATTGTTGTGTCAATTTTGAATGAAATCCATTAGTTAATATAGAAGTTACATGCATTTTAAAACTGGATCTATCAGCAGGCTTTGAATCATGTTGGCAGCACTGGCATAGGCCTATATTAGTTACTCCAAATTAATCTAGAATGCCAGTACGTGTGCAAAGTTTAGAGCTATTGGCTTGTATCCTTTCTGATATATTGATATTAGGGTAACAAAAAGAGAGACCTATTTATTAACAGTTGGCAGCCCTGGTTACTATTAAGAATCGACATAGTCATATCTGTTAAGGCACACATAGCACACACGAAATTTAGTTGAATTCCAAATGATAGTATAGAAGTTACATGTATTTAAAGCTGGACCTCTCAGCAGGCTTAGAATCATGTTGGTAGCACTGACGTGTATAAGTAACTCCAAATTAATATAGAATGTCAGGTACTATACGTGTGCATAGTTTAAAGCTGTCGGCTTGCATACTTGCTGATATTTGGGTATTTGAATTAAAAAAATGAGAGCATTTATTAACAGTTGGCAGCCCTGGTCGCTCTTAAGAATACACTCAGTCATATCTGCATATGTACACATAGCACATACGAAATTTGGTTGAAATCCAATTGATAGTGTAGAAGTTATATGCATTTAAAATTTGGACCTATCATCAGGCTTAAAATCATTTTGGCAACACTGCCATGTATGGCCTCCTGGAAATTAAACTGCAGTGTTATCGTCTATACGTGTGCCAGTTTTGAAATAGCTCCCATTCATACCTTCCATGATATCCAACATGGAGCTCAAATTTCAATTGCGACTTTTCATCAGTTGGTAGCACTGACATCATTTTCAAATATGGCCGTGAGATATTCAGGTATAGATCATTACTCCTACAAAATTTTGTTTCGATTGGTGCAGCTGTTTAGGAGTTGATAGGGGGGACACACACCAAGACAGACAGAAGGACAGACACACATTTGCCCGAACTCATAAGTTTACTTTTTCCTCATTTTGCAAAGTGTGAAAAGTAGGCTAAAAATCATTCCTTAGTGGACGTTCTTCTTCCAGAATTTCACCCCTCCCCATGGGCCCCTTAAATTGGAATTTTGAAAAAACGTCGAACAGATATTTACTTATCTTTAAGCTGTTTTTCCCTGAGTTTGATGAGTGAGTCAGTCAGTTAGGACACTTTCATTCCTTTCTTTTTTCCAGAATTTCACCCCTCCCCATGGACCCCTTAAATGGGACTTCTGAAAAAGCGGTCGAACACCTTTACTTATTTTTTAAGCTTTTATTTTCCCCTTAGTTTCAAACTTCTAGCCTATATCCTTTAAGGGATACACGCTCCGGTAGGAATCATTCAACCCCCAGTTTTCACCCCTTACAGCACATCGGAAAAACATTAGACACGTGTCCGATTAATATTTTTAAAGATTAGTTTATATGCCAAGTATCACATCCCCAAATGAAACCACTCGTGAAATATTGTTATTCAATGAAATGCTCGTTTACCCCCTTTACACCACTTTAGACCCTGAATTAAAAACTCCTTCCTTAGTGGACGTTTTCGACACACATCGAACATACTGTATCCCCAAAATCCAAAGTTTCTAACTTTAATAGTTTTGGCTGGGCGTTGATGAGTGAGTGAGTCAGTCAGGACATATTCATTCATTTTTTTCAGAATTTCACCCCTCCCCATGGACCCCTTAAATGGAAAGGTTCTTTATGAAAAAACGGTCGAACACCTATTTAATTATTAGCCTACTTTCGATTTTTGCAAAAAAATGAAAGTAGACTTATGAGATCAACACAGGGCGAAAAAAGTGTGTCTGTCTGTGTGTGTGTATGTGTGTGTGTGAGTCTGTGTGTGTGTGTATGTGTGTGTGTCTGTGTGTGTGTGTGTGTGTGTGTGTGTGTGTGTGTCTGTGTGTGTGTGAGTGTGTGTACTCTGAATGTCTGTCCCCCCCTATCAATTCGAACACGGTGAATGCAAATTGAACGAAATTTGGTACAAAGGTAGCACTAGCAAAGGACACCTCAGTGTCATGTTTTATATCGCCGCCATCTTTACTAAAACTGAATGGCGGCCACTCAAACGTTCAAAACGTAAAATCAAATAGATCTCTACCAAATTTGGTAACAACATACCTTCGTATAGGATGCGTCTTGTGACCAAATTACAAGGTCGTCCGCCATACCATTTCAGGATGGCGGCCGTGCGAATTATGCAAACTTTATAATCCATATCATGGGACCCACCAGTTCCGATTATCGAGCCGAGAATCGTTTTAACTGTTCTAAAGGAAGAGGCACGTTCGAAATTAAAAGTTTATTTAGTAATACTATAGTGCAGACGTGATTTTAAAAAGCTGAACTGATTCAGTAATAAGACAAGAAGACAGCGGATATCTTGTGCCGGACTTATATTTCACTAATTTGAGTATTGCATGCAATATAGCGTACTGATAAAAAATAAATAAACTTTGTATGAAATGCTTTATATATAAATAATATACTCCAGTGATGAAATCGTTTAGTATAAATCATTATTTTCTAACAAGTTCTATGTATGTCATTTTAAATAGAATGATATTCGTTGACACAATTAGCTCAGTGGTAGAGCGTTAGCCTATCGCTCAAATGCCTATGGTTCAAACCCGATCAGAGCTAGTTTTTTTGCTTGAAATGTTATATGTTTATTGTTTTGTAATGACTCAGATGTTTTAAAATTAAGCGTTATATTGTGCACATTATGGTGTAAAATATATATTTAATTAAAACATAATTCGCCAGCAGATTTACTCGGGACATCTAGCTGCCAAAAAGGTAACTTCCAGATTTTATTGAACAGTTTCTTCTTCTGGCCGCTAGAATGCACTCGCTCTGTTAGGATTATATTGTTCGATATTTCACCAATAGATGTCACGACTAGTCTACGTGGGGATCCATTGATTACTATACCATTATCATTCTATGCGCATCGAATTTGAAGAATGACAAGATGATACTACGATACATTTTAACTTTTTATTTTAAAGGGTTTGTAACAGCCTATTTTGCGTTACTTGAAAATGTTATTAAGCGTTATATTGTGCACATTATGGTGTAAAATATATATTTAACTAAAACATAATTCGCCAGCAGATTTACTCGAGACATCTAGCTGCCAAAAAAATAACTTCCAGATTTTATTGAAAAGTTTCTTCTTCTGGCCGCTAGAATGCACTCGCTCTGTTAGGATTATATTATCGAAAATATCCACATAGTTTGTATACACACGTCTCTGTAGGGTCATGGAAAGATTTGTTAATTCAATTAGGGTTGTGAAAGCCATGCACAACCAGACGTGTAAAGACATGCCTCAACTCAAAGTTGGATGTTGCCCACGGCAGGTCGTAATAATAATAATAATAATAATAATGTTATTGGTTTTACATCCCTTTTAACTACTGCTGAATTTAGAGACACCGGGGTGCCGGAATTTTGGCCCGAAGGGGATCTTTAACGTGCCAGTAAATGTACTGACACGGCTCCCTCGCATTTGTGCACCCTCAAATGCCAGCTGACTGCGCCAGGATACGAACCTGCAACCTAGGGCCCAGCAAGCGAGAACGTTACCGCTGAGCCACGCCGCCAGTCCGGTGGATTATGTCTCCAGATCCATAACATTCTTGATATACTTCTTATCTTTCTTTCTTCAATGATGGTAGCAGTTTTTATCTAGGTTGTGGCGTTTGGTAGAGGTAAATCGTTTCTAAGGTCTTCAACAAAGAATAGTTCTATTATACTCTTTGATAATAACAACGAGTTATAACTATACTCATACATTTAGGAGAAAGTTGGCTATATGTTCTTTACTGAACATCTTGTTTTTAAGCTGATGTCTGTCCCTTGAGTTTTAAACTTCTCGCCTATGTCCTTTAAGAGATACACGCTCCGTTATGAATCCTTCAACCTCCAATTTTCACCCCATAATTTACACCACATCGAAAACCCCTTAAACATGTGTCTGCTTATTTTTAATGATTAGTTTATATGCCGAGTATCACATCCCCTAATGAAACCACTCTTGTGACATTAATATTAAATGAAATGCAGTTTTTACCATCCCCCCCCCTCCCCTTTACCCCCATTTAGAACCTGAATATCCAAAAATCCTTCCTTAGTGGACGGTTTTGACGTACAAAGAATATATCCCAAACATTTCATGTTTCTAACTTCAATAGTTTTGGC
The DNA here is from genome assembly GCA_946902985.2 of Meconema thalassinum. Classification (NCBI taxonomy): domain Eukaryota; kingdom Metazoa; phylum Arthropoda; class Insecta; order Orthoptera; family Tettigoniidae; genus Meconema; species Meconema thalassinum. The sequence goes on from OX336388.2 coordinate 883,337,610, forward strand.
TCGGCGATGATGAGTCAGTCAGTCAGCCAGGATATTTTCTTTCGTTTTTTTTTCATAATTTCACCCCTCACCATGGGCCCCTTAAATTGGATTTATGAAAACCTGGTCAAACACTTATTCACTTATATTTTAGGCTGATTTTTCCTCTGAGTTTCAAACTTCTTGCCTTTGTTGTTTAAGAGATACACGCTCCGTTAGGAATCCTTCAACCCCCGCTTTTCACCCCTCTCACCTCATAATGTACAATACATGGAAAAATCCTTAGTCACGTGTCTGCTTATTTTAATGATTAGTTTAGATGCCGAGTATCATAGCCCCATATGAAACCACTCTTGAGAAATTGATATTCTATGAAATGCAGGCTTAAACCCCCTTAACAATCCTTTAGAACATGAATATCCTAAAATACATCCTTAGTGGACGTTTTCGACATACAACGAACATATCCTCAATATTTCATGTTTCTAACTGCAATAGTTTTGGCTGGTAGAAGATGAGTGAATATCCAAAAATCTTTCCTTAGCGGACGATTTTCCCCAGAATTTCACCCCTCCCCATGGGTCTCTTAAATTGGATTTATAAAAAAAACGGTCAACAACTATTTACTTATTATTGAAGCTGATTTTTAGCCTACTTTCGATATTTGCAAAAAATGAAAGTAGAAGGAAAAGAAGCTTATAGTTTAACGTGACTGCTAATCTCGCGATCATAAGCCACGGGACCTTCGTTTTACGTGGAATCCGAACCACAGGACACGGCATTTCACATCGAAAATCTCACATGCATTGACCGGGAATCGAACCTGGTCCGCCTTGGTGAGAGGCATACAGCTTGACCGCTGCGCCACCACGCCCCAATGAAAGTAGACTTATGAGATCTACACAGGGCCAAAAATTGTGTGTCTGACGGTGTGTGTGTGTGAGTGTATGTGTGTGTGTGTGTGAGTGTGTGTACTCTGAATGTCCGTCCCCCCCTATCAATTCGAACACGGTGAAACCGAATTGAACGAAAATTGGTACAGAGGTAGCACTAGCAAAGGGTAACTCAGTGTAATATTTTATATCGCCGCCATCTTGACGGAAACATAATGGTGGTCACCCAAATGTAAAAATATTAAATCACATTACGACCAACCATATCATGTGATCTCTACCATATTTTGCAATAACATACCCTTATGTGAAAAGCGTTCTTTGATCAAGCTACAATGTCATCAGTCCAATAGTTTGCATATGGCGGCCATGTATGTGTACAAATCGATTCCCCCTATCAATTCAAACACAGTAAAACCGAATTAAACGAAATTTGGTACATAGGTAGCACTAGCAATGGGAACCTCAAGAGTCATGTTTTATATCGCCGCCATATTGACGGAAACGTAATGGCGGCCACCCTAATGTTCAAAGCTTGAATCAAATTACGACCAATCTAATCATCTGATCTCTACCAAATTTTGCAACATTAGATCTGTATGTATACCGTAAAGAACATTTTGATCAAACTACAAGGTCATCAGCCCAATAATTTGCGTATGGTGGCCATGTATGTGTGTAAATCGATTCCCCCTATCCTATCAAACACGGTGAAACCGAATTGAACGAAATTTGGTACAGAGATAGCACTAGCAAAGGGCACTTCAGTGTCATGTTTTATATCGCCGCCATCTTGACGGAAACGTAATGGTGGTCACCCAGATGTAAAAATATTAAATCACTTTTCGACCAACCTTATCGTGTGATCTCTACCATATTTTGCAACAACATACCTTTATGTTGTAAGAGATTTTTGACCAAGCTACAAGGTCATCAGTCCAATAGTTTGCATATGGCGGCCATGTATGTGTGCAAATCGATTCCCCCTATCAATTCAAACACGGTAAAACCGAATTGAACGAAATATGGTACAGAGGTAGCACTATCAAAGGGCACCTCAATGTCATGTTTTATATCGCCGCTATTATGACGGAAACGGAATGGCGGCCACCCAAATGTTAAAAGCTTAAATCAAATTACGAGCAACCTAATCATTTGATCTATACCAAATTTTGTAACAGCATACCTTTTTGTAGGAGGCATATTTTGACTGAACTACAAGGTCATCTGCCAAATAGTTTGCAGATAGCGGCCATGTATGTGTGCAAATCGATTCCCCATATAAATTCAAACGCGGTGAAACCGAATTGAATGTTTTTTTTTACAGAGGTAGCACTAGCAAAGGACACCTCTTATTCATGTTTAATATCCGAATAGCACGTTGTATTTCAACATGCTACTACAACCAACATTCAAGTATAGGACAAAGAGTTATAACAATACCCATGCATTTAGGAGAAAGTAGGCTATATGTTCTTTACTGAACATCTTTTTTTTCCTCCGAGTTTCATACTTCATGCCTCTGTCGTTTAAGAGATACTTGCTCCGTTAGGAATCCTTCATCCCCTACGTTTCACCCCTTTCACCTCATAATATACACCAAATTAAAAAAAACCTCAGACACATGTCTTCTTATTAGCCTACTTTCGATTTTTGCAAAAAATGAAAGTAGACTTATGAGATCAACACAGGGCGAAAAAAGTGTGTCTGTCTGTGTGTGTGTATGTGTGTGTGTGAGTCTGTGTGTGTGTATGTGTGTGTGTGAGTCTGTGTGTGTGTGTGTGAGTGTGTGTACTCTGAATGTCTGTCCCCCCCTATCAATTCGAACACGGTGAATGCGAATTGAACGAAATTTGGTACAAAGGTAGCACTAGCAAAGGACACCTCAGTGTCATGTTTTATATCGCCGCCATCTTTACTAAAACTGAATGGCGGCCACTCAAACGTTCAAAACGTAAAATCAAATAACGACTAACCAAATCATCCAATCTCTACCAAATTTGGTAACAACATACCTTCGTATAGGATGCGTCTTGTGACCAAACTACAAGGTCGTCCGCCATACCATTTCAGGATGGCGGCCGTGCGAATTATGCAAACTTTATAATCCATATCATGGGACCCACCAGTTCCGATTATCGAGCCGAGAATCGTTTTAACTGTTCTAAAGGAAGAGGCACGTACGAAATTAAAAGTTTATTTTGTAATACTATAGTGCAGACGTGATTTTAAAAAGCTCAGCTGATTCATTAATAAGACAAGATGGCAGCGGATATCTTGTGCCTGACTTATATTTCACTAATTTGAGTATTGCATGCAATATAGCGTACTGAAACAAAATAAATAAACTTTGTATGAAATGCTTTATATATAAATAATATACTTCAGTGATGAAATCGTTTAGTATAAATCATTATTTGCTAACAAGTTCTATGTAAGTCATTTTATATAGGACGATATTCGTTGACACAATTAGCTCAGTGGTAGAGCGTTAGTCTGTCATTCATATGCCTATGGTTCAAACCCCATCAGAGATACGTTTTTTGCTTGACATTTTACATATTTGTTGCTTTGTAATGACTCAGACGTTTTAAAATTAAGCGTTATATTGTGCATATTACGGTGCAAAACATATACTTAATTAAAACATAATTCGCCAGCAGATTTAATCGAGACATCTAGCTGACAAAAAGGTAACAGATTTTATTGAAAAGTTTCTTCTTCTGGCCGCTAGAATGCACTCGCTCTGTTAGGATTATATTGTTCGATATTTCACAACTAGATATCACGACTAGTTTTTATATTTATTGTTTCTTGAGTACTGAGACGTTATAAAATAAAGCTTTATATGGTGCTTTTTGCAATGGAAATTATATATTAAAAAAAACGACATTCTCCACTGGAGTGACATCTTCCAGCCTTCAGTTGTACTATGCAGAAACTATAGATTCGAGCAGCGCTCTATACCGGCCAGTTAGTGAACCCAGTCTTAACGACTGCTAGGAGTAATAATACAGTAACATTCGTTTATTCCTTGTGCACAGAGGCGTTGTTGATAATCTCAAAACTTGCAATATGGATGATTTGGAGATGGATTATTTTGTTATACCGTGTATTTAAGATTAGCCTATAAATTAACGGGTTGCGAAGTTACTTCACTTAGTTCTATATCATTCGTACACGACACAGAACAACAACGTGACGTCAGTTTCTGATCTGCTCTGATTGGCTATTACATTGCTGCAGTCGGGTAGTTGGCAGTCAAGGATAAAATTCTCGACTGCCAACTGCCAGCTACCAACTGCAACTTCATGTTGTGTATGGTGCCTATAGTATACACGGAGTCGATCGCGACTGCCGACCGAGGACTACCAACTACGGACTGCCGACTGCGCATTGTAGATGGGCCTTATTAGAGCAACGAAGTTTCAATTATTGTAAGTAGTCGGTGTTTGGAGTGTTTGCTGATGAAATTGCAAAATGCTGGGGTAAATTATAAACTATGGTTTGAACGCCACTGTTCAAATCCTGTGTGCCAATTTGCACTTCAAATAGGAAGAAATTAGGAGATGATAAGGACAGAGAGTTATAACTATACCCATACATTTCGGAGAAAGTAGGCTATATGTTCTTTCCCGAACATCTTGTTTTTAATGATGGGTTTATATGCCGAGTATCACATCCCCCAATGAAACCAATCGGGAGATATTGTTATTCAATGAAATGCAGGGTTAACCACCTTAAGACCCCTTTAGAACCTGAATTTCTGAAAATTCTTCCTTAGTGGACGGTTTTGACATACAACTAACATATCCCCAAAATGTATTGTTTCTAACTTTCATAGTTTTGGCTGGCCGATGATGAGTGAGAGAGTCAGTCATGACATTTCCTTTCATTTATTTTTCAGAATTTCAACCCTCCCCAAAAACCCCTTAAATTGGATTTATGAAAAAAAAACGGTCGAACACCTATTTACTTATTTTTAAGCTGTTTTTCCCCCTGAGTTTGATGAGTGAGTAAGTCAGTCAATAAGTTAGGACACTTTCTTTCCTGTTTTTCCCACCTGAAATTCACCCCTCCCCATGGTCCCCTTAAATTGGATTTATGAAACAAGATGTTCAGTAAAGAACAAATAGCCTACTTTCTCCTAAATGTATGAGTATAGTTATAACTCGTTGTTATTATCAAAGAGTATAATAGAACTATTCTTTGTTGAAGACCTTAGAAACGATTTACCTCTACCAAACGCCACAACCTAGATAAAAACTGCTACCATCATTGAAGAAAGAAAGAAAGATAAGAAGTATATCAAGAATGTTATGGATCTGGAGACATAATCCACCGGACTGGCTGCGTGGCTCAGCGGTAACGTTCTCGCTTGCTGGGACCTAGGTTGCAGGTTCGTATCCTGGCGCAGTCAGCTGGCATTTGAGGGTGCACAAATGCGAGGGAGCCGTGTCAGTACATTTACTGGCACGTTAAAGATCCCCTTCGGGCCAAAATTCCGGCACCCCGGTGTCTCTAAAAGCAGCAGTAGTTAAAAGGGATGTAAAACCAATAACCTTATTATTATTATTATTATTATTATTATTATTATTATTATTATTATTATTATTACATATACGACCTGCCGTGGGCAACATCCAACTTTGAGTTGAGGCATGTCTTTACACGTCTGGTTGTGCATGGCTTTCACAACCCTAATTGATTTAACAAATCTTTCCATGACCCTACACAGACGTGTGTATACAAACTATGTGGATATTTTCGATTGCTATTTGCCTGAAATAAAAGTAGTAATTAATAACCTGAACTAACACCAACGGCTTGAATTCAGTTACTATGTGAAATCGTTTTGTTCTTTACTTCAAATAACATTTTCAAGTAACGCAAAATAGGCTGTTACAAACCCTTTAAAATAAAAAGTAAAAATGTATCGTAGTATCATCTTGTCATTCTTCAAATTCGATGCGCATAGAATGCCAATGGTATAGTAATCAATGGAGCCCCACGTAGACTAGTCGTGACATCTAGTGGTGAAATATCGAACAATATAATCCTAACAGAGCGAGTGCATTCTAGCAGCCAGAAGAAGAAACTTTTCAATAAAATCTGGAAGTTAATAAGTAGGTCGGCGTGCAGTTACATTTTTGGCAGCTAGATGTCTCGAGTAAATCTGCTGGCGAATTATGTTTTAATTAAATATATATTTTACACCATAATATGCACAATATAACGCTTAATTTTAAAACGTCTGAGTCATTACAAAACAATAAACATATAACATTTCAAGCAAAAAACCTAGCTCTGACCGGGTTTGAACCATAGGCATTTGACCGATAGGCTAACGCTCTACCACTGAGCTAATTGTGTCAACGAATATCGTTCTATATAAAATGACTTACATAGAACTTGTTAGCAAATAATGATTTATACTAAACGATTTCATCACTGGAGTATATTATTTATATATAAAGCATTTCATACAAAGTTTATTTATTATGTATCAGTACGCTATATTGCATGCAATACACAAATTAGTGAAATATAAGTCGGGCACAAGATATCCGCTGCCATCTTGTCTTATTACTAAATCGGCTCAGCTTTTTAAAATCACGTCTGCACTATAGTATTACAAAATAAACTTTTAATTTCGAACGTGCCTCTTCCTTTAGAACAGTTAAGACGACTCTCGGTTCGATAATCGGAACTGGTGGGTCCCATGATATGGATTATAAAGTTTGCATAATTCGCACGGCCGCCATCCTGAAATGGTATGGCGGACGACCTTGTAGTTTGGTCACAAGACGCATCCTATACGAAGGTATGTTGTTACCAAATTTGGTAGAGATCGGATGATTTAGTTAATCGTTATTTGATTTTACGTTTTGAACGTTTGAGTGGCCGCCATTCAGTTTTAGTAAAGATGGCGGCGATATAAAACATGACACTGAGGTGCCCTTTGCTTGTTCTACCTCTGTACCAAATTTCGTTCAATTCGGTTTCACCGTGTTCGAATTGATAGGGGGGACAGACATTCAGAGTACACACACTCACACACACACACACACACAGAGTCACACACACACAGACTCACACACACACAAACACACACACAGACAGACACACTTTTTTCGCCCTGTGTTGATCTCATAAGTCTACTTTCATTTTTTGCAAAAATCGAAAGTAGGCTAAAAACGGTCGAACACCTATTTACTTATTTTTAAGCTGATTTTTTCCGCTGAGTTTCAATCTCTTCGCCTATGTCGTTTAAGAGATACACCCTCCGTTAGGAATCCTTCAACCCCCACTTTTCACCCCCTTTCACCTCACAATAAACACCACATCGAAAAACCCTCAGACATGTGTTTTCTTATTTTTAATGACGAGTTTTTATGCCGAGTATCACATCCCCCAATGAAACCAATCGGGAGATATTGTTATTCAATGAAATGCACGTCTATCCCCTTAACACCCCTTTAGAACCTGAATAACCAAAAATCCCCCCTAAGTGGGCGTTTTCCACATATAACGAACATATCCCCAAAATGTAATGTTTCTAACTTTAATAGTTTTGGCTGGGCGATGATGTGTCAGTCAGTCAGTCAGTCAGGACACTTTGTTTTATATAATGGATTCAGTAAATATTGTTACAAATGAGTTAAAAATTATTACATTACGCAATTAAAACTGATCGGTTTTCATTGGTATTGAATGTTGCTTTTAGCTTACATTCGATTTTCGCAAAAAACGAAAGTAGACATGAGATCTACACAGGGCCAAAAATTTGTATCTGCCTGTGTGTGTGTCTGTGTGTGTGAGAGAGTGTGAGAGAGAGAGAGAGAGAGTGTGTGTACTCTGAATGTCTGTCTGTCACCCCCCACCCACCCTCGTCCCAATCATTTCGAACACGGTGAAAATGAATTGAATGAAATTCGGTACAGAATTAGAACTAGCAAAGGGCACCTCAGTGCCATGTTTCAGATTACCGCCATCTTCACGGAAACGTAATGGCAGCCACCCAAATGTTCAAAGCTTAAATCAAATTACGACTAACCTAATCATCCGATCTCTACCAAATTTTGCAACAACATATATTTATATAGCGAGCCTCTTTTGACTAAACGTCAAAGTCATCAGCCCAATAGTTTGCAGATGGCGGCCATGTATGTGTGCAAATCGATTCCCCTATCAATTCAAATACAGTGAAACCGAATTGAACGCAATTTGGTACCGAAGTAGCACTAGCAAAAGACACCTCAGTGTCATGTTTATATTGCCGCCAACTTGACGAAAACATAATGGCGGCCACCCAATTGTTAAAAGCTTAAATCAAATTACTACTAACCTAAGCATCCGATATCTACCAAATTTTGCAACAACATATATTTATATGGCGAGCGTCTTTTGACTGAACGACAATAGATTGTAGATGGCGGCCATGTATGTGTGCAAACCGATTCCCTCTATCAATTCAAATACGGTGAAACCGAATTGAACGAAATTTGGTACCGAGGTTGCACTAGCAAAGGACACCTCAGTGTCATGTTTTATATTGCTGCTATCTTGACGAATACGTAATGGCGGCCATCCAAATGTTAAAAGTTTAAATCAAATTACCACCCACGTAATTATCTGATCTCTACCAAATTTTGCAACTTTGTACCATTTTGAACGAAAAATCTTTTGACCAAACTACAAGGTCATCAGTCTAATACTTTCCGAATGGGAGCCATGTATGTGTGCAAATCGATTCCCCCTGTCTATTCAAACACGGTGAAAACGAATTGAACAAAATTTGGTACAGAGGTAGCACTAGCGAAGGGCTTTCCAGTGTCATGTTTTATATCGCCGCCATCTTGACTAATACGTAATGGCGGCCAGCCAAATGTTAAAAGCTTGAATCCAATTACGACCAACCTAATCATCTGATCTCTACCAAATTTTGCAACAACATATATTTATATGGCGAGCGTCTTTTGACTGAACGGCAATAGATTGCAGATGGCGGCCATGTATGTGTGCAAATCGATTCCCTCTATCAATTCAAATACGGTGGAACCGAATTGAACGAAATTCGTTACCGAGGTAGCACTATCAATGGACACCTCAGTGTCATGTATTATATTGCTGCCATCTTGACGAAAACATAATGGCGGCCACCCAAATGTTAAAAGCTTAAATCAAATTACGACCAACCTAATTATTTGATCTCTATCACATTTAGTAACAAAATATCTCTTTGTGGGAAGCAACCTTTGACTGAACTAAAAGGTCATCAGCCCAATAGTTTGCAGATATGGGCCATGTATGTGTGCAAATCGGTTCCCCATATCAATTCAAAGACGGTGAAACCGAATTGAATGAATTTTTTTACAGAGGTAGCACTAGCAAAGGGCCCCTCATATTCATTTTTAATAATCGTATAGCACGTTTTATTTCAACAAGTTACTACAACCAACATTCAATTAATTATACTCCTTGAAAAGGACAAAGAGATATGAGAATACCCATGCATTTAGGGGGAAAGTAGGCTATATGTTCTTTACTGAACATCTTGTTCTTATTAATATGTAGTTTATTATTATTATTTATCGTATGGCTTTCGGTGCCGGGAGTGTCCGAGGACATGTTAGGCTCGCCAGAGGCTGTAGCTGCTTCAAGCAAACACCACTAGGGTGAGCAACAAGTTCCGTTCAATTTCAAGTAGTTCCAACTGTCACTACCAGATGTCACTGATACCTAGTGATGTATGTTGAAACATTGATAAAGCGTTCCAACGAAATCTAACCTAGAAATTTAGTTTCACACAAGTTTATTCTGTGGATGGATATTTTACATGCAATAAATCTATGACATGGGACCGCCGGCTTTTCCTCTTCTCCGAATGAAGGCACACTGAAGGACTTGAACGCTCTTAAAAAATCCGACCACTTCGGCCGGGTTTGAACCCGCTATCTTGGGCACCACATTTCGGTATGCTACCAACTACGCCAATGAAGCTTACTGTGTGGCCTATTATAGAGGGTGTCTCAAACCTTTTGGGTCAAATTGATACTGGTGTTTGAGACACCTCAACGGGGTATATTGAGATAGGGAATCAAAGGGCGGAATAGCATATTTATTGTGTTATGGGCATACACAACTCAACACCTCATACCAACAACGTTAACTCATAGTAATTCTTCAATGTGATGACCACCAGTCTCAATAAATGTATTGCAATGGTACATGAAGATTTGCCGCACCCTCACAAAGATCCCTGGTGTGTGTTGTACAAGGAGACAGACAGCGTGTTGTCCGTGAAAGGATGTTGTTTCAACACGATGGTGCACCAGCTCATTTCGATGTTATGTTCCTGATCACCTGAACAACACGTACCCACATCGTTGGATTAGAAGGGGAGGTCCTGAAGCATGACCAGTGCGATCGCCGGATCTCACACCTCTGGATTTATCCTATGAGGTTACGTCAAGAATATGATACCCCTGTAGAAATGGATGAAGACCTGCTTGCTGTCTCATAGTACAGTACACACCAGGGATCTTTGAATGTGTTAATTAGTTAGTTATTGAGGTTTTAATGGGCGGAACTACGAGGTCATCTTCCCCTCTTTGAGAGTGTGTGGCAAAACCTGCATTGAGACTGGAGATCGCCACTTTGAGAAATTACTGTACTATGAGTTACGTTGTTGGTATGAGGTATAAGTTGTGTATGTCCGTAACAAAATAAAATATGCATTTTCGCCCATTGGGTCCCTATCTCAACATTCCCCTATCAATTTGACCCAATAGGTTGGAGACACCCTGTATATCAATTTGTATATTACTCATATTGTTTACATAATATTGTTAGTCACTAAACAAACAATTCGCCAGGGGGATATGTGAAGAAAATGAGAGAAAATATTAAAATGGATTAAATTGAATTTATTAAATCAAGAGCAGCTTATAGCCAAAGACCAATCTAATATATAAAAGTGAAAGTCTGTATATATGTATGTATGTATGTATGTATGTGGGTTGGTTCCGTATACAAATCTACACCGTTCCCCCAATCTCAACCATATTTTGCATACACATAGTTTAAGACCCAGAAGGAACCGCTGGCTACATGAATTTTCGATAGTCTTCCTCATTCTTCTGATTTCTGCCCATTTGCACTCAAGCACATGCTAATCAAAACATAAAATATATTCATGAAGGAATGGCAAGGCAGATAGATTCCATGGCAACATAGCTCAAGTCGAGACACGGCCGACTGGATGCCAATTGCGCTCTGCACAACCGGTGTAGAAAATGAGGATCTTTACTTGAAATCCCGTTAGTTACTCAACTGCTCACACAGCACTGTCAACCGAGTTTAGCATAACCAAGACTTGACACTATCTACTACATATATATATGTCAAATACCACTCACTCACTCACTCACTCATTCATTCATCACGAAATCTCAGAAACCACCGAATGGATTGGAATGAAATTTGGTATGCAACTTCCTCGAGGGCTGCAAATGCCAAGTAAGAGAGGATTTTTGGATATTCAGGTTCTAAAGGGGTGTTAAGGGGGTAGTCCTGCATTTCATTCAATAGCAATATCTCCCGATTGGTTTCATTGGGGGATAAGATAGTCGGCATATAAACTCATCATTAAAAATAAGAAGACATGTGTCTGAGGGTTTTTCGATGTGGTGTATATTATGAGGTGAAAGGGGTGAAAAGTGGGGATTGAAAGATTCCTAACAGAGCGTGTATCTCTTAAACGACATAGGCGCGGAGTTTGAAACTCAGCGAAAAAAAATCAACATAAAAAAGAAGTAAATATGTGTTTGACCGTTTTTTCATATATCCAATTTAAGGGGCCCATGGGGAATGGTGAAAATCTTGGGGGGGGGGGGGGGGACAGGAAAGAAAGTGTCCTAACTGATTGACTGACTGACTCACTCATCAAACTCAGGGGGAAAAACTGTTCTGAAGTAAGTAAATAGCTGTTCGACAGTTTTTTTCATAAATCAAATTTAAAAGGTTCATCGGGAGGGGTGAAATTCTGAAAAAAGAAAATTGAAAGAAAATATCCGTACTAACTCACTCACTCACTCATCTTCACCCAGCCATAATTATTGAAGTTAGAAACAAGACAGTTTGGGGATATGTTCATTGTATGTTAAAACCGTCTACTAAGGGAGGATTTTCGGATGTTCAGGTTCTAAAGGGGTCTTAAGGGGGTTAAACCTGCATTTCATTGAATAACAATATCTCCCGATTGGTTTCATTGGGGGATGTGATACACGGCATGTAAACTCATCATTAAAAAGTAAGAAGACACGTGTCTGAGGGTTTTTCTATGTGGTGTATATTATGAGGTGAAAGGGGTGAAAATAGGGGATTGAAAGATTCCTAATGGAGCGTGTATCTCTTAAACGACATAGGCGAGGAGTTCGAAACTCAGCGGAACAAAATCAGCATAAAAATAAGTAAAAATGTGTTTGACAGTTTTTTTTTCATAAATCCAATTTAAGGGGCCCATGGGAAGGGGTGAAATTCTGGGGGGGGGACAGGATTATCAATCAAATTGAAGGGGTTCATCGGGAGGGGTGAAATTCTGAAGGGAAAAAAATGAACGAAAATGTCCTGACTCATTCACTCACTTATCATCGCCCAGCCAAAAATATTGTAGTTGGAAACATGGCATTTCGGGGATATGTTTATTGTATGTCAAAACCGTACACAAAGGGAGGATTTTTGGATATTCAGGTTCTAAAGGGGTCTTAAGGGGGTTCAACCTGCCTTTCATTGAATAACAATATCTCACGAGTGGTTTCATTTGTGGATGTGATACTCGGCATATAAACTAATCATTAAAAAAAATAAGCAGACATGTGCCTAAGGGTTTTTCAATGTGGTGTATTATTATGAGGTGAAAGGGGTGAGAAGTGGGGGTTGAAGGATTCCTAACAGAGCGTGTAGACCTAGCTCTTAAACGACATAGACGAGAAATTTGAAACTCAGCGAAAAATGAAATCAGCTTAAAAATTAAGTAAATCGGTGTTCGACCGTTTTTTCATATATTAATTTAAGGGGCCAATGGGGTGGGGTGAAATTCTGGGGGAAAAAGGAGAGAAAGTGTCCTAACTGACTAACTCACTCACTCATCAAACTCAGGGGAAAAAGACAGCTTAAAATAAGTTAATAGGTGTTCAAGCGTTTTTTCATCAATCCAATTTAAGGGGCCCATGGGGAGGGGTGAAATTCTGGTAAAAAAAATTGAAAGAAAATGTCCTGTCTGACTCACTCACTCATCACGCCCAGCAAAAACTATTACAGTTGGAAACATGAATTTTTGGGAATATGTTCGCTGTATGTAGAAAACGTCAACTAAGGAATGATTTTTGTTTATTCGGGTTTTAAAGAGGTGTTAAGGGGGTAAACGTGCATTTCATTGAATAACGATATCCCATGAGTTGTTTCTTTGGGGATGTGATATTCGGTATATAAACTAATCATTAAAAATAATCAGACATAGGCCTATGTCTAAGGGTTTATCGATGTGGTGTATATTATGAGGTGAAAGGGGTGAAAATTGGGGGTTGAGGGATTCTTAACGGAGCGTGTATCTCTGAAACGACATAGGCGAGAATTTTGAAATTCGGCGGGATAAAACAGCTTAAAATACAAGTAAATAGGTGTTCGACCGTTTTTTTTTTCATAAATCCAATTTAAGGAGCCCTTGGAGAGGGGTGAAATTCTGGGGGGAAAACAGGAAAGAAAGTGTCCTAACTGATTGACTCACTTACTCACTCATCAAACTCATGGGGAAAACAGCTTTAAATAAGAAAATAGATGTTCGACAGTTTGTTTCATAAATCCAATTTAAGGTGTTCATGGGGAGGGGTGAAATTATCAAAAATAAATGAAAGAAAATGTCCTGACTGACTCACTCACTCATCATCGCCCAGCCAAAATTATTGAAGTTAGAAACATGAAATTTTGGGGATATGTTCGTTGTATGTCGAAAACGTCCACTAAGGAAAGAGTTTTGGATATTCAGGTTCTAAAGAGGTGTTAAGGGGTAAACATGCATTTCATTAAATAACAATATCTCACGAGTGGTTTCATTTGGGGTTGTGATACTTGGCATATATACTAATCATTAAAAATAAGCTGACACATGTCTAATGGGTTTTCGATGTGGTGTATATTATGAGGTGGAAGGGATGAAAAGTGGGGGTTGAAAGATTCCTAACGGAGGGTGTATCTCTTAAACGACATAGGCGACGAGTTTGAAACTCGGAGGAAATCATTCAGCTTAAAAATAAATAAATAAATAAATTAATAAATTAATAAATAAATAAATAAATAAATAAATAGCCACGAACCTACTACGCTGTCGTAGCAGGCGGAGAGGTGATACTCCGACGTGGCGCGTCCCAGGTGGCGGATAGGGGGGTCCTCACCGGCTTGCCGGCGGACTTGAGCGAAATAAAATAGCTCTCGCGGACCAAACACACTTAAGCCAGAGAACACCTAGAGGCACCTCTCGATCACAACAATCGAGTAGTAATTTCGTGATCTTATCTTAAGATCACCACTAGTTGTATATTCAACTTGTAACTAAGGCATGATGGAACACACACTACTAACGCAACTACCCCAGGCCCCGGACACACGTCCGGTCTTTCCCGATCATCGGATTCTGGGGGATCGGGAACGAAATCATGCTTCAGAGAAGGATCGGAGCTTCTCAAAATCTCTTCGCCCCAAGAAAAAGGACTTCTTGGGTACTATTAACATCAATACCCTGTTGAAAACAGGAAAGCTCAAACAACTGACTGACGTCCTGGACAAATTTGATATTCAAATCCTAGCAATTCAGGAAACACGATTCCAAGATGAGAACCATTTCGACTCTGAAAACTTCAGGATATTTAAGGGTAAACCAGCCATTAATATCACACGCAATTTATTAATGTTTGGGACGGCTTTTGCAGTGAGGAAAACTATCTTAGATTCAGTTATTGACTTCACATCGCCATGCGAAAGAATTTCAGTGCTCACAGTAAAATCAAGCAACAAGGCATATGCCTTGATAAATGCCCATGCTCCCACTAACATAGACAATAAGAGAAATCCACAGAATGTAGAAGACTTTTGGGAATTACTAGAGGAAACTACCAGTAAAATCCCCAAACATCAAGTGAAAATCTCATTAGGGGATTTCAATGCACAGGTTGGCAGAGAGAAGATATACAGATCAATAGTAGGACTCCATCCCGCACATCGGCGGACTAATAAGAAAGGAGAGCGTCTAATAAACTTTTGTACATTATTCATGCTGAGACTCATGTCCACGCACTTTATGAGACCATTACACAAAAAGAAAACCTGGAGATCACCTAACCCGTTATTAGGGGAATTTCAAATAGACCATGTGGCTATTTCCGCAAAGAATATGCTGGAGATTCAGAATGTTAAGGTACGAAAGGGAGTGGTAGATTCGGATCACTACCTCACGCAAATCAAGGTTCGGTTTCAACCAAACAGATCCAAACCTAAAGGCAACCGGTTTCCAAGAGTTGATCCGGACTGCTTGAGGAAGAACGCCGAGGTTTTCGTACGAGATTTACGGGAAGAAAATCCTAGGGAGTGGCCAGACCTTCGCAAAACATTACAGTCATCAGCCATGACATTAGGACAACCACCTAGGAAAAGAAAGCACAGTAGGTGGAACACAACGTGCGATGAAGCCGTCAATGACCGAGTCAAAGCATGGCATCAGTGGAATGGACATCGGACAGTGGAAAGATGGGAGAACTTCCTAAAAACTCAAAAACTGACCTCTAAAACAATCCGGCGCGAAAAACGTGCCTATAACAAAATCAGACTCGAAGGGTTAGAACAGGATTTCCAGAAAAACAACACTCGAAATTTTTACAAGACATTCCGTGAGGACTTGTCAGGGTACAAACCACCAACTCTAAGTTTCCGTCGACGTAATGGACGACTAGAAACAAACAGTAAGGAGAACTGCAAGATACTGGCTGATTATTTCCAAACTCTACTGAACTGTGATCCTCCAGTGGAAAGACTGCAGTTTGAAAAACCTGTACCAAACCCAGACTCACTTCCCCCAACAACTCAAGAAATAAAAGAGATAATCCAATCGCTCAAAAATAACAAAGCCCCTGGGAACGATGGAATAACTGCTGAGATGTTGAAAATAGGAGGAGATGACCTCATAAGGAGAATTCATACACTCCTAACAGAAATATGGGTGAGCGAAATAATTCTGAAGGACTGGAAGAATGCCATTATCCATCCGTTGCATAAAAAGGGCGACCGAGCGGACCCCAACAACTA
Source organism: Meconema thalassinum (assembly GCA_946902985.2). Lineage (NCBI taxonomy): Eukaryota > Metazoa > Arthropoda > Insecta > Orthoptera > Tettigoniidae > Meconema > Meconema thalassinum. Next base: position 883,353,839 of record OX336388.2, read on the forward strand.
CAGAGGTATATCACTTTTTACCAATTATATACAAGGTATTATCTAAAGCACTCTTAAACAGAGTTGAACAACAAAGTGATCATTTGATTGGTGAATACCAGGCAGGCTTTAGGAAAGGTAGATCCTGTTCGGAGCAGATTTGGAGCCTAAAGACGATATTAAGGATACGCCGCAGTACCAACACATTTGTCACCTTCGTGGATTTTAAGAAGGCGTATGATTCTATTGACAGACAAACTGTTCTGAACACCCTAGAAGAGCTCAGAGTTGACAGGAAAACCAGGGACTTAATCCGCCAGACTCTCACTGACACAACATCTCAAGTGAAGTTCCTAGGTGAACTATCAGAGCCTTTCGAAGTACATACCGGAGTTCGACAAGGTGACGGCCTCTCCCCACTGCTTTTTAACTTAGTGTTAGACAAAGTCATCAGGGAGTGAGAAAACAACATCAAAGGCATAAGCATTGGTACTCTGGAACAGAAAATAAAAGTAAAATGCCTAGCTTTTGCTGATGATCTAGCTATCTTTACCAAGACTAGTGAAGAAACCAAGTATGCCATAGAGAAGTTACATGAGTTAGCATCAAAGACAGGACTCCAAATATCGTATGAGAAGACGCATTTCATAGTAAATGGAGACCAGAATATCCCGAGATCTCCACTACAGACCAACTATGGAATAATTAGACACGTACCTTCCTTCAAATATTTAGGAGAAATTATTAAACCGTCTGGATTGGACAGGAAAGCTAATTTAGAAAGAGCTACCAAACTTCAGAAAGCATACCGAATAACATGGAATCACTATAATAAAAGAGTGATGTCACGAAATGCAAAACTACGGCACTACCAGACAGTTGTTCTTCCGGAAGCATTGTACGCCTCCGAAACTATATCTCTAGGAGGCCACTCTCAAATTGGTGAAATCGAAATCCAGGAACGTAAAATTCTCAGGAAAATATATGGCCTCGTTTATGTTAATGGTATATGGATTAAAAGGAAAACCACAGACTTGTACACAGTAATCAATAAGTTCACTGATACCGTGCGTAAGAGACGATTGAAATTTTATGGTCACATCTGCCGAATGGACAACACCAGATATGCAAAAAAACTGCTTGATATAATTAATTCAAAGAAGGTCAAAATCAGTTGGTTAGAAGAAATCAAACAGGACTTAAAGGAAATAAACATTACAGAAGATAGCATCATGAATCGCAAGACTTTTGGAACCCGAGTTACAAATCACTCTTTCGCCGAAAAAGCTAAAAAAACACTGGAAAAAAATGGACGGAGGAACGTAAGAAGGGGCATAGTGAGTTCATGAGGATATTTTGGGAGGAGAAGAAGAGGAAAGCTCCATCAACCCGAGTCAACAAGTTCAAGCGCGCTCCCTAAGTGGGCAAAACGAAGAAAGAAGAAATAAATAAATAAATAAATAAATAAATAAATAAATAAATAAATAAATAAATAAATAAATAAATAAATAAATAAATAAATAAATAAATAAAATAAATGGATGTTCGACCGTTTTTTCTTAAATGCAACTTAAGGGGCCTATGGGGAGGGGTGAAATTCTGGAAGAAAAACGTCCACTAAGGAAGGATTTTTGGATGTTCACGCTCATCGACCAACCAAAACTATTAAAGTTAGAAGAATGATATTTTGGGGATATGTTTGTTGTGTGTCGAAAACGTCTACTAAGGAGGGTTTTTTGGATATTCAGGTTCTAAAGGTGTGTTAACGGGGTTAAACCTGCATTTAATTGAATAACAATATGACATGACTATGACGCGAGCGAAACGAGGCTAAAATGAGATGGTGTGTGTCTGTGTATTACTCAATCACGCAAGTACCACTGGTCCGATTTACATGAATTTTACATGGAAGTAGCTGATTTACCTGGTTAACATATAGGTTACTTTTTATTTCAATACTTTGCATTATTTAAAGATGGCGACCATTTTAGTGACGTCACTACACACTTTGGTTTCAAACTTTCATATTTCCATTTCAAATAAAAAGAGAACGCTAAGAAATAGCAAAATTTTGATGGCATATTCGGGGGTTAAAATTACATTTTCTATCCGAAAGGTATCACCAACGGTTAGCGAGTAAAACCTAAATTTGTGCTATAAAACACGGTCAACGCCGAGCGGTGTAGTTGGACAAAATGTTCCATCCTTAATCTCCCTCTGCGCAGCACCTCGCCTATCCCCTGTTTTAACTGTCACCTTCACATTTTAATTTATTTATGACGCGTAGCGAAGCACGGGTGCTTCAGCTAGTATTTTAATAAAATAATTAAACCATTGGAAGATTATTATGGGGTTTAAAGCCATTTTCAGTGTTGCCTTACTAAACAAAAGTTTGGTGCTTTTCAGTCGATCAGCATGATTGTACCCAAACGAATTGGGTTATGCCCTAATTCTGAAAAAAAAACATGAGATTAATGAATACAATAAGATGACCAGTTTCGATCGTCAAGCGATCATCACCAGATCCATTACACGTAGGATATAAAATCTATATTTGAAAATACGGGTGAAGATATTTACAATATGTACACGTATTCAGTTGCAGTATTCAAAAGTCAACCCCTGGCACTATACAGCCCATGACGGGCTAAGGCCGACCAAGCGACTGCTGCCCAGCCATTTGGCCTGCAGATATTGGGGTGACGCGTGATCAGCGCATCGGGTCCCCTCGGCCATTAATCTTGGTTTCCGTGATTGGGGCGCTGCCTCACTGTCAGACAGCTATTCAATTGTCCTCACGAGGCTGAGTGCACCCCGTTCCAACCCTCACGCGTCAGTTTTAAAATCCCTGACGGAGCCGGGGATCGAACCCGGGGCCCCCGGGAGAGAGGCAGGCGCGCTACCCCAACACCAAGGGGCCGGCTAGTTGCAGTATTTGTACGTCACATACGTCACAACTAGCATATACCGAAAAGTTGCAGTACCAATACTACTACACTTGTTAATATTTTCACCCGTATTTTCAAACATAGATTAGATAGCCTACTTGTAATGGATCTGATGATGATCTCTTGACGATCGAAACTGGTCATCCAAGTGTATTTATTATCTTTTCTTTTTCTGGATTAGGGCATAACCCAACTCGTTCGTGTTGACCGACTGGAAAGCACCAAACTTTTGATTGAAAGATTATCTGAGCATTTGCATGTGTTAAGTAGAAGTTATAATTTGCCTTTTACCAAAATAAAATATTGTGTAGTATCAAATTAATTTGCATGATTATTGCTGTGTCATGCCCATGCTTGACATGAAAATTAAAGAGTGGCACTGAGACAATTCAATCATATGCATATTTTATAATGAAATTTGTATCAATCAAAACAATCAATCTATCATCTATGCGTATCCTCATGAATGAAATATGTTTCAAGCAATATAACCTTGATAATCATTTGATAATTTTACACACTATTAAGTACCCATTTTAGCAAGGACTGACAATATTTACTGGGTAATGTTCCCCGGACTATCCTATATAGGTTTGGAGATCGTAATTTCAAAGTAGTGGTTGTGAATGTTTTATTGACAGGGACATTCCTTGACTAAAGTTCAATTTTTTCAATGAGAATATGACTAATCAGCTTACCTTGAATCCAAATGATGAACGACACTCCAAAGTTGTTAGTCACTAAACAAACGATTCGCGATGGGGATATCTGTAAGAAATGAGAGAAAATATTTAAAGATATTACGGATGATTTGTAGAATTAAATTCAATTGAATGTATTAATGAATGAACTGGCGCTGAGGCTGATGGCACTTCACTTAGCGTATACATTGAACTGGTATAAAACATTATAGGAACTAAACATAGCTTAACATTTAATAAAACAATATAAGCCTATTACTTATAACTAAACACGACAATTAGCAAACAGAAACAGTGAGATATATGTACCTAAACATGTCATACAGTAACCAAGAGGAATAATAAATATACGAGTATCCTTTCTAATGGATTATTGAACCTATTATTAAAACAAATCACCGCATATTAAAATATGGTTAAATATGGTTAAAGCATTTTCAACTGGATTATAGTTCTCTTCAATAGATATGCCACTAACATTGTATGAAGAGACTCTTACAGTGAATACAATAGTCTGGTTAAATAAAGTTTTCCTTGTGTGCCTAACACCAGTCTCGACCCCTACCATACGTTACATTTTATTAATGCAGCCAACGGGTGAGGGAAAGGATTTTGGAAGGAAATCAGCTGTGCTCCTATTGCAAGGAATCGCCCCAGCATTTGCCTGGTGGTGAAAATGGGAAACCAAGAAAACGGCTGAGCTGGGATATGAACCCACGCTCTCCCGATACCAGCGAAGCGCGAGGTAGCGCATTAGAACTTTTGGCGACCGCGGCCCGTTGGTTTCGGACATATTGGGAACCAGTTAAATATTTCGCATGACCATCATGTTGGAATGATTTATACATAGCCAATAGAATTATATTCCATCAGATGAAGATATTAAAGGTGATTTATTATACAAAATTTCACTTTGATCACATGATTATAAAATAATATATATAAAAACGCTATGCTTAAAATTCCGCACGGTCGACATCTTGAATTTCTCCAGAATATAGTTGTCAATATAGTAAGCCATTTATAAAGATTTACCACGACAAATTCACTTCACTCTAATACATTAAGTCGCGAGGAAAGCACATTTAAATATTTAAATTTCGCATGGCTGCCATTGTTGCTTTTGTGCTATCAGGTTTTCGAGAGTCACGCATATACACTTCACTTAGTATAATACAAAATTTGGGTTGATAGCGGAACTATTTGAAGAGATACTGCTAGTGAAATATTTCGCGCGGCCACCATGTAAGATTGGTGAATCTTATTAAACTTAGAATACCGTGATAGAATACAAACAAAGACGTGATTTATAAATTCTCAGAGTCACCAACTTTTCTTTTGCAAAAATAAAAGAAAAGGAATTCATTTAAACACTAGTAGGCCTATATTCAGCACTCTATGAAGAATCTTCACGCAAAGTTTCAATCTGAAACCACAGCAGTTAATGAGGACTTGAAACTCATAACATTATTATAAATGTTCAAGTTATGCTACTTTTTATGTCTGATCTGTTATATAATTAACGATAAAACCACAGAAACTAGCGGGAACATTTCATATCAATAAGTGTTGTACTGTTAAATGCTTAACTGCGTATAATTTCCATATATAGCCTGAAACGCTTTGCTCTGAATGCCCTTCATCATTGCAGTACTCCAACTCGGAGTGCACAAGCGAATTTAATTTTGTCGTTAGTTTAAGTAACGATAGTGTCATTAAATTCTAGTAATATTCAGGTTAATATTCTGTTTATTTTTTCGTTAAATGGTAATTATCGGTACGTACAATCTGTCAAAATGAAGAATTTACGAGAGTAGTTTACAACGTACTTTCTAAAGGGAACTTCATTCCTTTGAAGAGGAAAACGAAAGTAAGTAAAGAGCGAAAGAAGGAATGAAAGAAAAGACGGTAGATAGGAGGGAAAGATATAAAAAGGAAATAAGTACGGAAAGAAGAAAATAGGAAAGTAATAAGAAAGGGGAGAAGGAAAGAAGAAAGGAAGAAAGGAAAGAATATGGAAAGAAGGAGAGAAGGAAAGAAGGAAGAAAGGATAGAAGGAAATAACAAGGGAGAGAAGGAAAGAAGGAAGAAAGGATAGAAGGAAATAAGGGAGTGAAAGAAAGAAGGAAGAACGGATAGAAGTAAATAACAAGGGAGAGAAGGAAAGAAGGAAGAAAGGATAGAAGGAAATAACAAGGGAGAGAAGGAAAGATGGACGAAAGGATAGAAGGAAAACAAGGGAGTGAAAGAAAGAAGGAAGATAGGAAATACGTATGGAAAGAAGAAGGAAATAATTAAAGAAGAAAGAAAAGAAGAAAGGAAAGAAGGAAATAAAGAAATACGGAAAAAAAGAAGGAATGAAGGACGGAAGCAAGGACGCTTGTAGTTAACCTGACCGTCGATTTTGTGATCACAAGTCACGGGGCATCTCGTTTCTACTCATTATCTCAGCCTTTTCTCACGTCATGTACTGTATGGTCAGCGTTAATTTGCTCGATCCTTCTCTTCCATAAAGGTCCATCCCATGCTTGCCCTCCCTCTTCCATCATTTTTCTCTGAGGGCCCTCGAAATCCTGTCTTTAACCTCATTGTTGATCTTCCTCTTCTCCATGACCCATTAATTTCCAGATGTCCAACTCTTTACCACACGTAGTCCTCCTCTCTTCTGAGTAAATGCCTATACCATCGGAATCTACTGTCTTGAACCTACTTTCCTTTGGGTCCCTGTTTCACTGCTCCTCTCCTGTAATCATTCCTTATTCTATCCATTCTTGTCACTCCACTCGTCCATCTTAATATCTCATTTCTGCCACTTAAATCTTTCTATCTTGGGCTTTTGTAATCGGCCAAGTTTCTGCACTATACTGCGTCGCAGGCATCACCACAGATTTGTAGATTTTTCCTTTCAGCCTGAAGCTGACCTTCTCATCACACAGTATTCCACTCAGTTCATCCAACCACTGTTAACCCTGTGCAGTATTTCGGCTTCCAGTCCCCCATAACTTTGCATGTAGGAACCCAGATATTTAAATTTTCTGGCCACTGGTAATTGTCATTCCTGCAGGTTAATATGGAAATCATGTTCTCTCTTGTACACATACATTCTGTTTTCCCCTTTCTGATCCTCATTCCTATTTCTTCTAAAGCCTTTCTCTACTCTTCAAACTCTTCTTGGAGATTCTCGTGGGTGAGGATTGCTTTTTTGTTTTTGCATTCATAGGAACTAATGATGATAAAATCACCTACAAACATAAATTTACTGTAACATGTAGGTCTATAAATAATTCTTCCTGCTACACAAAAATTATTAGAATGCTATAAACATTACACGGGAAACACTAAGAGTGACCTCTCCGCTTTGGAAAATGTCAAGCCGAGAATTTTAGAGTTAACCACTGGCGTATCTCGATATACCCGACCGCAGCTAGTCTATGAGCGTGCTGGGAAAACTTTTCTCACAGAAGATTTGAGGTTCAATTTTGCTCTCCCTTCATCGGATGGCTGGAAGAAATTATTGGAGGAAAGGGAAATAAAACGATAGGACATTTTGTTACAGTTCTAATTGACTGAAGCCATGATGAACCGGACATGGTCAGATGCGAACCAGGACCTTTTACACTTCGTTAACTCAATGGAATCCCCCAGTCTGGAGGGCCAGGGTACCATTTTTAGCCTACTTTCCACATTTTACAAAAATGAGGAAAAAGTAGACTATGAGATCGGGCAAAGTGTGACTGTCTGTCCTTCTATCTGTATGTCTGTCTGTCTGGCTGGCTGTGTGTGCGTGTGTGTGTCCCTATCAACTCCTAAACAGCTGCAGCAATCGAAACAAAATTTGGTAGGAATAAAGATCTATACCTGAATATCTCACGGCCATATTTGAAAATGATGTCAATGCTACCATCTGCTGAAAAATCGCAATTGAAATTTGAGCTCCATGTTGGATATCTTGTAATGTATCAATGGGAGCTATTTCAAAATTGGCACACGTATAGATAATAATATTGCAGTTTAATTTCCAGGAGGCCATGCATGGCAGTGTTGCCAAAATGATTATATGCCTGCTGATAAGTCCACATTTTAAATGCATATAACTTCTACACTATCAATTGGATTTCAACCAAATTTCGTATGTGCCATATATTCATAAACAGATATGACTGAGCGTATTCTTAAGAGACACCAGGGCTACCAACTGTTAATAAATGCTCTCAATTTTTTTAAATTCAAATACCCATATTTCAGAAACTATGCAAGCCGACAGCTTTAAACTATGCACACGTATAGTACCTGACATTCTATATTAATTTGGAGTAACTTATATACGTCAGTGCTACCAACATGATTCTATGCCTGCTGAGAGGTCCAATTTTAAATAAATGTAACTTCTATACTATCATTTGGATTTCAACCAAATTTCGTGTGTGCTATGTGTACCATAACAGATATGACTATGCCGATTCTTAAGAGTAACCAGGGCTGCCAACTGTTAATAAATACTGTCGTTATTTTTGTTACCCTTATATCAATATATCAGAAAGTATGCAAGCCAATAGCTCTAAACTTTGCACACGTATAGTACCTGGCATTCTAGATTAATTTGGAGTAACTAATATAGGCCTACGCCAGTGCTGCCAAAATGATTCTGAGCCTGCTGATAGGTCCAACGTTTAACTGCTTGCAACGTCCATGCTATCCATTGGACTTCAACCAAATTTTGTATTCAGTGCCTTAAGAGATGGAACTAAGAATATATTCAGCCACCAGGGCTGCCAGCTGTAGTTCCCTATTAGGCTACATTATGCCAGTTATACAGTATTTCGAACTAATTAGAAATTTCGATATTACCAACTTAATTTCGTCACTATTCTAGATAGATCCATATAAATTAATCATTGGCATGAATCTTAAATTTTAAGAAAAGTAGGCTCTTTAGTTCGTCACAGAACTTCTTGTTATTCTGGCTAATCACCTTAGGCCTCTACAGCTTGGCTGCCCTACCAGGAGCAGAAGCTCCCACATGGCCTGGCCACCAGGATCGTTTGAGCTCGCAATGCTCCTAACACCCAGCAATACCTAATTGCCTTCTTCAAGGTGACGGTACCGGCGGGAGGAATAATAATATTAATAATAATATAATAATTATAATAATGAAAATCCACAGCCTGCTTCCAGTCAACCGACCGGGTCAGGGATGGAATGAATGAAGCCCCCAACTAGCGGCGAGTATATGAACTGTGCCGGCTACCAAAGCCTGTCGCACTCCTCTGAGGCAATGATTAAGTGAATGACAGATGAAATGAAATGATAGTTGAGAATGTTCCTGGAATTAAATTTTTGACAGGGAATACCGGAGTACCTGGAGAAAAGCCTGTCTGTCTCCATTTTGTCTAGCACAGATATCACATGGAGTGACTGGATTTGAATCACGGACCCAGCAGTGAGAGGCCGGCGTGCTGCCGCCTAAGCCACGGAGGCATAATAATGTCTGTCTGTTAGGTAGTCAGCCCGAAGGCTGGTCGGATCCTCAAAAGCACCGCCGTTACGTTATGTGAATAGATACCCTCAAAAACCCAAGGCAGCGCTATTTTGAGGCGTTCTAGGCAAGAAGAGGAGTGAGGTAGTTTGCCATTGCTTTCCTCACTGAGTCCGAACAGTAGTCCTAACCCTATGAGTAGAACCTTTCACAGCATCCACAGGCACTGACTGTGCCCTGAATGTCATTACTAAGCACCACCCATACCTCAGTAGCTTCCATATAATCACAGCCGTGAGTGAGACTGAGACATCGGTGAAAAGCCACCTTTTACTGTGCCAACTGACAAATGCAAAATTACTGTATTCATCAAGAGATGGCGAACAGGCCAGCATAATAACCGACAGTAGTGGCTACGCGGGCTAAAGCGCTGCGTTAGGTCAAGGGGCCAAGCTCTCTGCTGACTCGGTAGACGCGTGGGTTCGAGCCCCACCGTCGGCTGTCCTTGAAATGGTTTTCCGTGGTTTCCCATTTTCAACACCAGGTAAATGCTGGGACAGTACCTTCTGACAGGCCACGGCCGCTTCCTTCCACATCCTTGCCCAGTTTCATTCATCTTCATCCATTCCATCTCTCATCCCGACGCGCAGGTCGCCCACGGGCGTCGACTAGAAAGACCTGCACTCGGCCTCTCAGGAGGCTACGCGACAAAATAATAATAATAATAACAATAATAATAGTAATAAAAATTATTATTGATAGAGTGCAGAAGAAAACTCTTATAATAGACATCGCAGTCCCTTACTCGCATAATATCCAACATATTTATGCTGAGAAACTGACGAAATACATGCCCCTGGCTGAAGAGATCCGACAGATGTGGCGACAGGATATTATCACTGTATTGCTTATCATAATCTCTTCCACAGTGACCATACCGAAGTCGCTGAAGGCCATCCTCTATAACCTGGGGCTCCACCAAAATCTGCATACCAGTATGCACTAAGTAGTTAGTTTAGCGACCTGCTCCATAGTTCGTTCGTTCCTCAACCTGCCGGTATGGAGTGGATGCCGATGAATGGTGAATTGTACCCAACGATAGGGTGAACATATGATATTTTCCTTTAAGGTGAAATATCTACATGCTTCGCACCACACTGTATCAAGCGTTTGTTTCCCAAGCATACGAATATAAGCAATGAGCACATCTGTTTAATTGCTTCATTCCTTCACGTTGCTTGTTAAAAGTTGCTTCTACTGTGCATGTTTCAAAGTCCCCACACGGAAGTTTGTACGCTTCAAACTTTCAGCCTAACAAACTTTTTCTTTTCAGCGGCCGATATTTTTGATCTTGTTACTCCTACCAAGTTGGCAGGAGTAGTTTCTAATGAGAGGCACATTTAAGAGGAACTTGCTGTCTATGTTAAGCTTTCCGCTCACCAACTTTGCTTTTAAGTGCACTGTTGCTTTTGATCCTACCAATTTCCAGAGTAGCAAGGATAAAAGGAGAAGTCGAGAATATAAATTTTCAACTTGATCTTTATACGCACAATTTACGCATGGACTTCTTCATTCCCACAACGGAACCGAATCAGATTCGTTTAAAACTCTGTTTAGAAATGAAAAGAAATCACTAACGAAAATTGGTGGGGAAAGAAACTCCGTACCTACGAATGTTAAAATTACTGTGCTGATATGTAAATAAAATTCTGTTTGTGCCAATTCTCTAAGAATACATGTTGTAATTTCATTTAATGGACCGGCCACGGAGGCTGAAAGCGCTAACGTGTTAACTCATGCCTCGAAGGCATCGGAAGAGCGTGGGTTCGAGTTCCACCTTGCTTGTATTTAAAATGGTTTTCGTGGTTTCCGATTTTCACCACCAGGCAATTGCCTGGACGGTTCCTTCCAACAGATCTACGGCCAATTTCCTTCCAAAATCCCTTTCCTGACCCGTCCTGAAAATAAAATAAATATGGCCATTGACTGCATTAATAAAAATATGTCATTAGAAGGACTGGGATATCGTGGCCGTTTGACTCCATGTATTTTGGGTGTGTGTGTGTGGGGCTCTTGTCTGATAGCCTGTGTTTTTGTGATCGCTATATTAGTGTGCTTATTAGGGATTCGGGGGAGGATTGGTAAGGAGGCAGCCGTGGTCTTACGTTAGGACCATCCCTGCCTTTGCCTGGAATTGAATTGAATCGGTCGGAGCTGAAAAGCACTAAGTAAAAAATGGTCATTTTTGAAAAATATAGTATTCTGAAGTATTGACCCAAGGGCCTTGAAACGGCATAGGAAAGAATTAGGTCTGTCTTCTGTTTAAAGGCAGAAACCACTGACATGTTCAATTCAGGAGGAAAGCATTCAGTCAATTACCTGCTCCCTTCCAGCGCCGTATTCCGTTCTTAATGGTCGCCTCACTGTAATATTCCCGCGTGCTGTTGTTAATTACAGTTGTACAGGTGGATTTTATGTTACAAATCCATTTTTAAATACTATATCACATAAAATATTCATTCTGGATGACTTTATACACCACTAAACTGACCACGGAGCTCCAAGGCATTAAGTCACGTTTCCAAAATTGATTTGAAAAATGTGTTTATTAAATTAAAATTGATATTCCGCTAACACGATATAACCTGAATATTTGCTCACAACATACATGACTAATATAGTGTGTTTGCTAAGTTCTGTTCTGTCAATGACGTTTTAACTGCCTCCTGAAAAGTGGTGAAAACTGACTTAATACTTTTCAGCTCCGGCCGATTCAATTGGGGAAACCACGTAAAACCAACAACCTCCAGTGATGAATGGTGATAGGCTATCACGCGCTGATGGGTATGATTTCTGCTCTGGGGGGCAAAAAGACCTCAATGTCTGTGGATCCTCTGATGAATGTGTACAAATAGGTCAATTCTGGAGCCGCAAACTCTTCCACAATGTTCACAAACATATATTTCACTCACTACTCTCTGAGGATTGTTCCTTTGAGCGGCCATTCGTTCTTTCCTTGCCTGTCGCGTATCCACAGCATGTCTTTGACGTTCGTGTTTGAAGTGTTGTGGATCTCCGTGAACCAGCCGATGCCATGCTTGTCGGTTAGAAGCTGTGGTCTGCCAGTTTTTGGTGTTGATCGTACATTTCTGCAACTCCACCCAAACCGGTCCCAAGCCTGGTTGAGAAAGGAGGAAGGAGTTTGGTCACACCCTGTAGAGATCTAAATTGAAAACAGAAGCACAGGGAGTAGCGATGAACATCAAATCATTAAGTAACCAGAAGGTGGGCACACACGGTAAGGGAGAAGCTACCCCCACTGTGCTTTGTAGACTGTAGGCCAATAACCAGCATCTACCAGAAAACATTAATACTGAAACTGCAACAGAGAAAAACCGGACGGATAAAAAGGGATTGTCAGTAGAAGAAAATCTTTGTTGCAGCCCTTTGCTCCGAAAGGGAACACAGGACATAACTCAACTAAGTCAAACATTTCTGCATATTAGATTTCAGGACATACCTCCGGTATGGCTCAGGTAAAAATCCAATCCACCTCTTCTCTATTTTGCCTCACGAAGCTGAATATAACCCGTTTCAGCCTTCAGACCACAATTACTCGTACATTTCTGGGTTGAAGCGGGAATTAAACCAGGACCTCAGGGGCGATAGACAATATAACAAGTCATTGTCATTTCGCTATCAGCCAGACCATTAGAGGCCGATAACCTAGATGTTAGGCCCCTTAAAACAACAATTATCATCATCAACGTTAATATTTATTAGTAACTAGCTGTACCCGGCATGCGCTGCAATGCCAATCAAAGAAAGTGTTGGCGATGCGACTTTGTTTGTTGAATTGCTTTTGGATTCCCAATATATTTTTTTCTTTTTACGTTAAGCAACTCTAAACTATTATAAAATTAATTAACTATATCAGAAACATTCAAGAGAGCGTGCTCAATAACTCATCAAAATTTTATCGAAATGAAACGAATGGTATATGAACGCATACGGGTATTTGATGAAACGATTCAAGTGCCGTCACCCATTTGTTGAATATACTCGTACGCTACCTATAGTAAAATGGATTTACTAAGTCGAAAACCTTCCCAGGCGTGTACGCAACAACTCATCACAATTTCATCGCAATCGGATGAACTGTATATGAACGCATCGCCATCACTCATTTAGATCGAAAATACTTACAAAATGCATTGCAGATTGAAAATTCAAACAAAATATGTTTGAGACAAGAGTTTGAAGCTTTTCAGTCGGTCAACACGAATGTACGAAAATGAGCTGGGTTTTGCCCTAATCCTGAATCCCAATAAATTAATTTATTCAGGATTAGGGCATAACCCAGCTCTTTTGGGTACATTCGTTTTGACCGACTGTAAAGCACCAAACACTTGTTTACTAAGGCAAAACTGATAAAATGGCTTCAAACTCCACAATGTGTTTGAGATTCAAAATACTCACAAAATGTAATTTAGAGACACGGAGAGCCAATTCTTAAATATAGGGTAGGAATCCTAAAGAGAAAATGAACTATAATTATAAGAAAAAGAAAGCTCATCCCTAGAAGAATGAGGGATCAGAATAGATGAGAGAAAGGCCAATTAAGACGGGAGAAGGAAGAGACACCCTAGACCTTGGATACCCTAATGCCGTCGGGGTCGGAAGAGAGCAAGAGTTGATGAAGAGAGGTCGACAGGATGGAAGCCGGAGAGGAGCCCAGCTCCAGTAACACTACTACGGGTGCCACGGAAACACAGGTTATAAGCCAAATTAAATACACATCCAGGATGATTCAAACATCCAAAAGTGAATTAACAATATGACAACTACCATTCTCAACTGCATAATCTTCTGATGTAGTAGCCATTGTTTCTCCAACTAATTTCTCTCAGGGGAAATGCCTTGTGGTTTGTACTCTCGAGGTGAGTCCGAGGAATCCCAGATCAACTAAAATGGTTCCACAAAGTACTTAATACTTTTGTTGTTTTTAATTCATCTCTGTGTGGATTACCTCCAAATTGTTTCACACTACCTACATGCAAGTGATAGGATGGTACATTATTTTAAGTCTAGGGGCACCTCTCCAAGTCCAAGGCCCGAATATTACCACCTACACATTCCAATTCAATACGGAGTCATAAGTTATCAGGGAAATTCAAATCATACCCAAGTATACGGGATGATGACTTAGATGTCCCTAACCACTAAAATAAATCATCATCAACAACAAAATATTTCTAAGAATATAATTGCACTACTAGAATTGCCATACTGGTCTACTACATAAAAGAACATGTAAAGGCAACGAGTGATACGTGCGCACTCAATTTTTCATGCGTAACTTTCGAGATTTCGTTTCTTACATTTGCTAATTAAGTAAACTGTTTCCCGAAGAATCCAGAATATATTTTACTCGGAGTGAGCGTAATTACACATTATCAAATTTCAGCTAACTGGATTTTTTCAAAATATTTGAAATATGATTTCTTTACATTTGCTAGGTTTGCAATAATGTTTCACAATAAATAGTACATTATGTAACGAGCCTATAATGGCAATTACCATAATAGGCGAGTTGTATCAGACTGTTTATGTTCGACGATAATTATAACTTTATTATATGTTCTAACATAAATATTCATAAATATCTGTCGAGATTCTGTCGGTTGAATTCTTCTTCTTGGGAAATGTCTGGGCTCACATTCGATCTCGGCCCAATAACAAATCCCAACGCTTTGAAACATTGTTTTTCCTGAAGTAGCACCAACAGATATCGCACAGGTACTAAGTTGGATCATTTTGTTATTTTGGTCAAGTAACACAAAATAGTCTGGTACAAACGCTTCAAAATTAAAATGTATCGTATTATCAACTAGTTGTTCTTCACATTCGATGCGTATAGAATGTCAACGGAAGGCAAATCGATTGGGTCCCTAATAGAACAGTTATGACATCTGGCCGAAACGTTTCACATAATAAACCCATTTACTGAACAGAGAGCCGGATTATAATTTCCATGGAACATATGTCGTACGCCCACTTCCTCCATGACGTTCTGGTGTGTTTATGTCAACAACAGCATTCACTAAAATTGTAGGCGAAATCTTACGAATGTGTAGAAATTGGAGTTGCGGATATTAAGGTACAGTGCTATTTCTTTTGTAATATTGCCCAGTTTGTTAATGCATTGTAACTACAATGGTTGGTCCAATATAGGCTACATTGTCACCTTTCAAATCATGTAATTCATGTCCGACATGTTGGATTTTGAGTGCATGTGAGAAGCTATCCTTACCTAATTGGTCAATGAGTGGAAATATTGAGCTCTGATTGGTGGGGAAACTGTGTTATAATGAAAAATAGTACTTTAATGACCCCAATTATGATACAGTTTACTGACATGTAATATTTACATATCGACATCGTCGAACATAAATGTGTTTAAATTGAACTTAGTATCCAATTTTACGACATTTATATTGCCTGAGAACTATACCAGTTCACCAATCCGCCCAGCCAACCAAGTAAGATATGTTCATCAATAGGTCATAGACGTATTTTGTTAGTTATCATCATCTTCACTCAATGTATAACCTAATTCACAAGGCCTCCTGATGATTGGTAACGTGGTCGAAGTAATCGAGTATGTATCCCTGTATCTAATCCTTTTGAAAAATTCAAAGTTACAGTCCTTACTTGAATTAAAAACAGATAACACACACTAATACAGCTATCACAATTAACACCGGTTATCAGACAGATTCTTCACACACCCAAAGTACACGTGGCTACATGACCGCGTTGTCGCAGCCCCTAAACTGAGGAACCAACCAACCAACTATCTAATCCCGGACTCCAGGTAATGGACTTGTACCTTCTGTTCAGGCGAGATGAGAGGATTAACTAACACAGCACCAGTTTGTCATCTCGGTCAAGCAAGTCAGAGTGTATCTCACCTATGAGATGTGAAATATTTAACAACAAGATATGAACTTCAAGATGATAAGAGGGGATCATGGGCTAAGTGAGGAATCTCATTGAAAGTTTTTTTTTTGGTACACTAATATTACTTCATGTTGTCATGTCTGAACCTCGCAAGTCAAAACAATATTGTATGCATATTCATTTTAAGTCCACCTCGTTGCGTTGTAGCTAGCATTCTTGGCTGTCACCACGGAGGTCTGGGTTCGATTCCCAGCTCTGCTAAGAAATTTGGCAAAACTGAGAAAAGGTGGGTTCGATTCCTACCTCAACCATCCTTAAATTAGTATTTCGTAGTTTCCCACTTCCACTCCAGGTGCATTACAGGATGGTACATAACTTAATGTCACGACCACTTCCTTCCCAAATCCTACCTCAATTACACACACTTACGTACATTAGAACAACCATCACAGTGACACAGGTTATCAGACAGATTATACACACACCCAAGTACATGGGGTTGCATGAACACGATGTCGCAAAGCCCCTAAAAAATCAACAACAACAGTAGTTTTATTAAGGAAAGAGTACTAGTTTCAGTTGTGTATAAATCAGAAGAGGAATAAGTGAATACTATAATATTAAAAGGCATCGAATAATTTCCACATTCTTTAAATTACTGAATTTGGCCACTTCCACCGCGTACTGAACGCACCTCTCGCTTCAATATGGATGCCCTAAAAGTACAGATGAAATGACATTTCAACCGTAAGTAAGTAAGGTAACACACGTAAATGCAAACATGATAAAGTTGTGTTTTTGATATGATGATGTGACAATTGTAGGTCAATTCTGTTTATTTATATTTGTTATGACACAACCAGTACGCGTATCGACATTTCACCTTCGCTACAGTAAGCACTTTCAATGACCAATGAATTACAGAGGCTTGGTCGCAATTGTCTAGAACAATATTCCGAAGCAGTAGAAAATTATACGACTGAATTTTCAAATACTTTTGTGATCCAATTAGTTTTCCGATTCTGTTTTTAAAATGTTTACTCTACTGATGGCAATATTTAATCAAGGAAATATGATAAATATAGGCGGCTTCGGTGGCGTAGTTGGTAGCATGCTGAGCTTCTATGCCCAAGACCGCGGGTTCAAATCCGGCCAAAGTCGTCGGATTTTTTAACAGCGTTAAAAATCCCTCAGTGTGCCACCCTTCGGAGGGGAAGTAAAGCCGGCGGTCCCATGTCATAGATGTATGGCATGTTAAAGAACCTTCCACTAATTACTCCTGTGTGAAGCTCATTTGTATAGGTTAAGAATGTAAACAACGCTCTTAGGTTCCTACGTTCGTTGCCAAGAACCGACTGCTGTGAAGTCTGGTAGCTAAGTTCAGAACTAGTAGTCGTTGACGGTGGCGTTTGGTGGCAAAAGTAGGAACTATTTAAAAAATCCAAAGTCTGCATTCTTTACTCGAATTCAAAAAACAGATAACACACCCTAATACAGTCATCACAATTAACACCGGTTATCAGACAGATTCTACACTCACCCAAAGTGCAGTGGGCTACATGACCGAGTTGTCGCAGCCCCGAAACTTAAGAACCAACCAACCATATGATAAATAGCCCTAATTTCTAATCAAAACAGCATACTCTTCAAGAAGATCGTTCTACAAAGGAAGATAAAATACAACAGGCGATTCCGTAAATGATCTAAGAAAATTTCGGACTATGGAGCATTTAACATCTGCGATAGACCACCCCGTAGTGTAACGGCTAGCATTCTTGGCTGTTGCTCTGGAGGTCCGGTTTCTGTTCCTTGCTCTGTCATGAAATGTAATTCTGAGGGCCAGAAAAAGGAATTCTCAACCTCGTGATGCAGAAATGAGAGGAGATGGGTTGGATTTCTATTTCAGCAATCCTGGAAGTGGTTTTCCATGGTTTCCCACTTCTAGTTGAGGAAAATGCTGGGATGGTTCCCAACATAAGTCCACGGCCACCTCCTTCTCAATTCTGACCTGAATTACAAATACACACACAAATACAGCCATCAAAATAACACAGGTTATCAGAAAAATTTTCCACAGAAAAGTACACGGGGCTAAAAGACTACGATGTTCTAGCCCCTCAATTGAAACAACAGCATCAGTTATACGTGCAATCACGGTTTGATGCTGAATGAGCACTGCTTCATTTTGAGAAATTAGCAATTATCCGTAAATATAATTGTGTTCCAAAGCCCAAAAGGTTGCATTTTTTAAATTTACTTTTCCAGAAACACCACCCATTTCATTTTGAATGAAACCTATCCTCTAAGCATATTAAGGAAACATACAATCGGTAGAATAAACTTCAAAGAAAGAGGAAACACGATCGATGTTCAATATGAGGCATCCTCACTTCAAAGAGATCTCCTTGGGCTGTATATTGGAGCAAATCTTGTGTGGTCTTAGAGGAGGCTTGCTTTGTGGCACACAGAACCATTATAAAATTATCCTCGTCCTCCGCTGGTTCATGTTTCACGTATCATTCCCCTCGCGGCTTAGTGAGTCCTGAAAAAGGCTTAGCAGCGCTGGCGGTGCCGGGTTCCAGTGAAATAGAGGTCGAATAAATGCAATACAAGAGCCACGCATTGTGCTGTTTGTAGGCCCAATCCCACCGGGGGATACACCAGGGCAAGGTGGAAGAATACAGGAGAAAGCTTAACCCTTTTCTTATTGAATATAACAGAACCAGTACAATAGAATACAGCATTCACTGAATAAATATAAGCAGTTGACCTCTTTGGTGCCACCGGAGTGGTGAAGTCCATTGTATTTATTTTGGACGCATATACGTTTTTCTGTACTTCATATAAATGTACTATTGAAAGTTCTACTACGAACGTTTTTCTCGTATTTCGACCATTAGTAATAGGTGCACGAAATTTCAGTATGTAATTGCGGTATTTACTAAATTTTAATAAAAGAGACGTACGAGTGAAGTTACGAAAATTAGTTTCGTAAATTTTCCCCAGGGACCCTTTACTGCCAAACTGACATACAACATTGCATCATGAACTATAGTTTACACTTTGCACTATTTTCCGATATAGTCGCCACCGACATTGAGATATTTGTCGTAGCGTGCAATCAGTTTGCAGCACCCTTGGACCCTTCTTTTCACTGATGATATTGTACTTGTACAAGAAACACGCCTTGAACTCCAGCTTCTTCATTTCTCGTTTCCACTTCCCTGGGTTGGGTTGCGAATCAAGGACCTCCTCAGTAGTCTATCCCTCCACCATTCATTTCCTTCTTTCAATACTTATTTTTCTTTTACTCCTCTTTTCTCTACGCTTTCCTTCGCCGTATCTATCCACCTCTTTCTGGGCCCTCCTCGTGGTCTTCTTCCTGGTATTTTCTCCATAAATATTCTGTTTGGTACTCCATTCTCATCATATGTCCGTACCGCTTCAGCTTACTGGTCTCTATCTTGTCTTGCAGTTTTGGGAACCCAGTTCACTCCCGAATGTCTACATTTCTAATTTTATCCCTCCGTGTCTTCCCAATTATTCCTTTGAGGAACTTAATCTCGGCTGCATGGATTCGGCTTTCATCTCGTTTTGTTCTGGTCCAAGTACTTGCTGCATATGTCAAAATTGGTGTGTAATACATTGAGATTAGAACATTATTGCATTTCTCTGGTACTTCCTGGTTCCATACTAAACCTCTCACACACTGGCTTGTTGGATTCTCTATCCAATTTCTTCATTTATTGTACCATCTTCAGTGAGTATGCTCCCCAAATACTTGAAGCTTTTTACCATTTCCAATGGATTTCCATTTACTTCAATAGTCTTCCTTCTCACTTGTTTCTTTGAACTCCAGCATCGAGCGCAAATATGGATGGAAAGGCTGGCTGCCTACGGACTGCACCTTAACATCCAGAGGACAAAATATCTAGAATATGGCCCGCAAACCGACGGTACTGTCCAAATACAAAGACAAATAACTTTAAATATCTCGGGCTGGTTATCACGTCAAATGGTGATGCCACTTTAGATTCTCGGGGGAGGGTAAATACGGCCTGGCTCTAATGTAAACTGGTCACTGGTGTACTCTGCGACAAAAAGATGCCAGAATACCTAAAGGCAAACGTTTATAACACAGTTGTACGTCCGGCAGCAATTTATGGGGTATAATCCCGCCCAATGACAAGAAAACATGAACAGGCCCTGCACACGATGGAGATGAATATGCTCCGTTGGACACTTGGACTGACTAGATACGACCATGTTAGAAATGCAGAAGTTCGACAACAATTAGGTATCACACCAATTACGGATAAAGTGAGGGAAGCTCGTCTCCGTTGTTATGGTCATGTTATGAGAATGCCGAGCGACTCTCTCGCCAAAATAGCTTTCAAACTGGACCCAGGTGGAATGCGACCACGCGGACGACCTGCGAAGCGTAGGATCGTCAACATTAAGACAGATATGCATGATGTTGGTTTACAACCTGCAGATGTCAACGACAGGTAAAAGTGGAGATGATGTAGTAGAGCAGCGGACCCCGTACTGGGATAAACGCTTGGAAAGAAGAAGAAGTGCAATCAGTTTGAAGAAACCACTCTGGTAAAACTCGGTGCTCGGCGATGCGAGGAATTGTCACACATCCTTCTCTGGGGTCAGGTATCTCGGTACCCATCTTGCTTATGATGGTCCCGGGCACAACCAATACGCAGTGTGGAGCCCACATCTGACACCGTTATGCGCCTGTCCGCTAACACCATGTCCTGTACTCCAGCAATGTTGTGTTCATTTGTGAATGTGGACGGACGCCCACTTCGATATTCATCCTCCACACTCTGCCGTCCTTCACTGAACATGGAACACCACCGACCGACCATTTGACGAGACATGACCGCTTCACCATACACGGCATGTAGGCTATCATGGATAACGGACACACTAGTCCCACGTGCCCATTCATACCGGATAACAGCACGCACTTCCATTGGTGACTATGGTGTCAGTATACATCTGTCTGTCATCGTGAGTTGTACTCGAATGATATTGGGCACGCCGGTTTGCTGCTCCTCTATCTTCATTAGCGCTCTGCGCATACGTCATTCACACTCCTCTGCCGCTCCTTCCGCCATTTAACCAGCCACGGGTGTGGGTTCTTATGGCGATTCTTTGTGTCACCTGATGTACCATTAGCTCGTGCAATAAAATAATGAAACTTACTTTCGTTACGTCCCTCTGTAGTGTTTTATTATTTTTAATGATTTTGTCGACTTCGTCGTTACGCTGATGTATGGCGTTACGTTACGGTGACGGGACGAAATCTACCGAGAATGCACTGAAGTGTGTGAAATTATAGTACGATGTAGCAGCCGAGTAATCAAGAAGGCAGTGCGAGAACAATCAAGAAGCAGTGAAGAAACAAAATAGAATCTTGAAACTCTGTTCTCGCACTGCCTTCTTGGTACTCGGCTGCTAGCATTTAAAATGATATAAAGTCCAGTCTTTCAGACTGACTATCAGTCTCTTTTTTTAAAGGTTGTAAGCTCTTAACCTCTTAGTATTTTCAATAAAATATCCGGGAGGACGCCAGGTCATAAACAAAATACCTATGAACGATGAAACAAACACTATTTCAATAATAATCCTCACCGGGATGGTGTGATTTCATCACCAAACAGTGCACTTCGGATAACAAGGTAAGTTATAAATATACTTTAATATAATTATATTTCATTGAAATATGACTTACCATTATGAAGAAGGAGGAGTTGTAATGAAAGTAGGGACACTAACTTTATCATAATGAGATATCATATTCATACAATATATAGCACCAAATCAATTTCACATTCATTCTAGTCTTTCTTATTACGAGGAGCTTGATGATACACTGCAGTAATATACATCCATGCCACATAACCAAGACGACAAAATATCATAATAGTACATTATGCAACGAGCCTAGAATGGCAATTACCATTATAGGCGAGTTGCATACGACTGTTTATGTTCGACGATAATTATTATAACTATTGTATGTTCGAACATAAATATTCATAAATATCTGTCGAGATTTCGCCAGTTTTATTTACTGAACAGAGCGCATGACACGCAGAGAATGCCTTGTATTTGACCATGGCCTCCTCGATTACCCTACTATGACACTAGGCCAGGCAGTGAAATTTAAATTAGAAGGCCGTAGAACTCAGCGCATCTAATTATCTAATTGGTCAAACAAATTTTTCTTGAGCTCTGATTGGTGGGAGAAACTGTTTCATAATGAAAAATAGTGTTATAATGAGCTTCATTATAGTACAGTTTTCTGACATATAATAGTCAGTGTCGAACATAAAACCTACATTCTTTTACCAAATATTTCATACCATATTTTTTTTTATCAACACCTATTATTGTATCACACCTCTGGAACATTTAGAGTAGCTCTCTTAGCTACACTCTTATCCCATTAGTTCATGATATTACCACTGAAGCGTTCCAAGGCCGGGTTAGCCGTCTTGCTTGTAGTCATACGTAGTCATTTTAGTTCTGTTTTTCACCACTACCAAAGAACATAGTGTATACCATAGACTGTTGTAAAATAACCTTCATGTTTTCTGGAAACATTACCCCTCGTATATGGAATTCTCTGGGTTATTCTTGTTGGAAGATTCGCATTTCGTAGGCAATGATTACGGAAATTATAATATCTGAACCTGTTTCAAAAAAGGAATAGGCTATATCCCAAAATCAGAATGGTGTTCTGAATCAATTTAAATTTTAAATAAACTGAAATTATCCTGATACTCAATCAATCATGCCATTGTGCACATCAATTAGTTTGGTACAACACGCAGTGCAAATGTACTATGGGAGATAGGCTATACCTATCTTATTTCTAAAATTGCCTTCCTGGCCAATCCAGGTGAATTACGAGTATTTATATTTGTACGATTATTCAGCACTTCGATACAGTGGCACTGTTCGTGTATCATATAAATCTTGTAGCAACCTTCACAGCTTGTACTAGCTAGCATCTTGGTGAGGTATACTATACCCATTGATTGTGAAACATTGACAAAATTGATTGATATATCTGAAATATTACAGTTTGTTTTAAATTTTAATTGATGTTCATCAACTCAATCGGAGTACAAACCCTCTATGGTGCAACTGAACCTTAAAAAGTGACAGTCAGTCTGTAAGACTAGACCAAGGAGGATATATGGGTAGAGCTGCAACTTAATGCAAAATTTTGACCCCAACCTATTGCTCGACGCAAATAGTTCCAACTGACAATATGAGATGGCGTGACGATGTACTCTCGAGCGCGATCCGTCCCTGACCTGGCCTACTCGCTCCTCTCCCCTCCCGGCCCGTGCCTACCACTCCCTTTCCCCTACTCTATCCCCCCACCACTGCTTTATATTCCTTTCTTTCTTTCATATTTTAGTAATTGGTCTAATAATAGGCGATTTCTTCCCCCTGTGATATCAGGTAGAGAAGAAAACATAGGCTCTATCAGAATAGTTGTGGATGTTTCCACAAAGCACATAGCATGACATAGGCCTACCCCACAGATATGTACAAATAGAAAGAGTAGGCTACTATACTACAATATTAAAAATGAATGGTAAGACAAAATTACAGCTCCACTTATCACACACCAGTATTATTTAATTGTCCGTGCTGTACTTCCTATCAATCGAATTAAGAAATATCACGTTTGAATTACGGGAAGCGTTGGAACAACGAGCCACCAGCTCTTACTTTGAATTATATCGATAGTATCTGATATCGTTTTCGAGCGCAGTGTATCGACTAAAATCGATGTGTGATTCAATATAATTCAATTTCTTCGTATAATATTGTTCGAAACCGATTGTATTCCTTTCTAAGCACTGCAATATGTATTTACTATTGATATATATTCAAATATCAATTAAATATACAACATTAACAAGAATACTCACCAATTTTCCGATTTTGCTGCCATCTATAGAAGTACAACTCAACTACATCGTCGTACGCGCTGACTGCTAGCGTTTTTAACGTTGTCAGCAGGTACTACTACAAGGCAAGCTAGCGTTGGTACCAAAACACCCTATAAAGTTTCACCCGGTCGGGACTAGACTTTGTATCATTTTAAATGCTACAAATGCTGAAATATGCTAGAAAGGCTGGAGGCTTCTCGCTTCGCTCGAAGCCAAAGACTCTTGACATTTAGAAAAGTATCGGCTTAATACTTATCGTGCTTTATAATACTTTACCTTGTTTCAAATTACTCGCGAATGGCAAGGGCAAACCCAGGGCAAAGCAAGATCAAGCGCGGAGGGAGATGGCTGGATGACGTGCCCCTTCCATCCAGTCTAAAAACACTTATAGTGGGCGATGTATTGAAGATAGAGATATGCTCTCGCGGACTTTTTTGTAGAACATTTCATGCTAACCAATTCATACACTCATAGTATATTGATATTTTTAACGGTTTGCTCAGCGTAAGCTTAAGAAGCGCACGGACACCAAGTTTGTTTTCGACTTTTTCACTGAAATCGTTACTGCTTGGCTTCCTTTGATCATATATAAATTATTTTCTACAGAATCTTTCCTCGAGATATCCTTTACAGAATGGTGAAAACCGCATCAAAATCCATCCAGTGGTTCTCATGATTACCCGTGTCATCCAAGAATCGGGGATTTTTGTCTTATACTAACGAAGTAGAGATTGTCGGGGAACACATGCACCAAGCGGTACTATAACGTCACACACCTGAGTGCATTCTTGGTACATTTCGTCCCGTCACCGTAACGTAACGCCAGACCCCAGCGTAACGACGAAGTCGACATGATCATTTACAATGATAAAATACAGTACTCGTTAAATGGTGTGCGCCAATATTAGATTGTGCCAATATTAGATCTACTGTACATACAAATTTGAGCTTCATGCTTCTTGCCCTACCGATCGAACTACATCACAATATTTGAGTCTCCTGTCTTTTGACTGGTTAGATGCAGCGCTCCATGCTTCCATGTCCTGAGCTAATCGTTTCATCTCTACATAACTAACACACCCAACACCCGAAGCAATCTGTTTAACATATTCTTACCTTGGTCTACCCCTACAGTTCTTGTCCTCGACCCTTCCATAACTAAGCTTGTTATTCCTGGGTTTCCTAGTAAGTGACCTACCAACCTATCTCTTCTCTTCATCCGCAGTCGCCAGAAACATCCCTCTTCTCTCACTCTACCTGATACCTCTTCATTTGTTACCCTATCTACCCATCTGATCTTCATCATTCTCTTGTATTACCACATTTCAAACGGTTGAATTCTCGTCTTTTCTGCTGCTCCAATAGTCAAACTTCCACTTCCATATAATGCCAAGATCCAGACAAAGGCTTTAAAAAATGACTTCCTAATATCTAGATCTATATTCTATGTCAACAGATTCATTTTCTGTAGAAATTATTTCCTTGCCCGAGGAAAGGTACGTCAAAGCTCAAATTGTAATTTAAATGACACATTATAATACACTGTATACATTTATCACGAATACAATATTACGAGGGAAGTTCTGAAGTATGGATCATCATTTTATTGAACGAGCAGATGGTACATCAGGTGACGCATGCGCAGGATGTCGATGAAGAGAGAGAGAGGAGCAGCAGATCGTCGTGCCCGATATAATTCGTTCGGTTGCTAGTTTTGCTTGCTCAGTGAAGGACGGCAGAGTGTGGAGGATGCTGATCGAAGTGGGCGTTCCTCCACAACAAATGAAATCAACATTGCTGGAGTATAGGATATGGTGTTAGGCAAATAACAGTCGAGGTTGGGCCCATCACATGCTCCATGATGTGTTGGGTTCCGAAAATAAATTTTGTCATTTCGTTTTTCAGTGATCCTTTATTGCCAAATGGATATACACCATGGCATCATGAACTATACCCCTTGCACTATTTGTTTGTAGATCGTAGTGTGCAATCAGTTTGAAGAAACCACTCTGGTAAAACTCAGTGCCCTGCGATGCAAACTATCGCGCTATCTGCTCTGGGATCAGGTCTCTCGGTACCCATCTTGCGGACAATTTTCGGTAACCCAATACATCATCGAGCATAATTTTACATGTTGTAGTAGACTAATTTTTCACGAATATCGTATTATTATAATTTTCACGAATTCAATTATTCCAGGAAATTAGTAGTTTAAGTTGTACATCACATATCATTTGGTGGAATCGGTGCGAGTAGTGCGATCACTTGAGGAGGTTATCTAATTCTGAGCTCTGGTTTGTTTTTGAAACAATTGCAGACATTTATAAACATAATCATATTTTCATATACCATATCAAAAGGTTTCTCGCTATCTAACGTTCCTGAGTTACCATCAAAGAAATAGCATTTTTTTAAATCAATATACAGCTTTATTCTTACGAAAAGAGCGTTTCTTCTATCAGCATCAGGCAAACCTAAATTAAATTTTTAATCTGTTTTATCCAACACGAACTTTTTTTACGGCAAAAATACAAGTTCGAGCCAAAGTAACACTATATGAAAATTATGCCATATATTAAATATTTGTGACATGACATTTTACATCATTAGTGGAATTTCTGTATAAGATCACGCCTTTATTTATTAGATTTATTAGTTAGAACTAGTGATAAATGATTATATCTTGGACAAGGACAAAGCTAATAACCGAACATACCAGTGAGCGTTAAGCAGTACATCTAATTCCATATCGTCTTTTAAGGAATATACTTACTACAAGTTTATACGGAAACAGAGATAACACAGTTTAGTTATCTAAACTTAAGCCATAGCATCATAGTCGAGTTCATTAAGCTACAATAGTTCAATGGCCAATGTGATTCAAAAAACGAATAAAGCTCTAAATATTAAATCTTATTGCTGCTTTGAGTGCATTTCTCTCATTTCTGAAATGTATTTTTGGTGTATGCAAATGTACACAACGCATTGCGGATAATTTTGTTTAGTTAACGACCAAAGTTAGTTTCCGCTTCGCTTCATTGTTATTTTTATAGTAACCACAG
Source organism: Meconema thalassinum (assembly GCA_946902985.2). NCBI lineage: Eukaryota > Metazoa > Arthropoda > Insecta > Orthoptera > Tettigoniidae > Meconema > Meconema thalassinum. Next base: position 883,380,959 of record OX336388.2, read on the forward strand.
CGAGCAGTGGAAACCGCAGTATATACGATACACACTATAGTCAATTTCATTTTGTTGTAACGTTAACTTTCACGACCATATATACCAAAATATTGATTTATTCGAGCGTCATTAATTTAACTCACAACTGTTTGTCTCCATTTTAAGATTTATGAGAGAATGAAAGGATAGAAATATAGAAAGAAACGGAAAGAAGAAATAATAATGCCATATCGTCCACGTATAATAAATGACTTTAGATAAGAGGCCATTTCGTAACCTAAAGTCTACTCCATAACGTTAAAAATCCCTCAGTCTGCCTTCCTTTGGAAAGGAAGTAAAGCCGGCGGTCCCATGTCATAGATTTATGCCATGAAAATGAACCTTCCACTAACTACACTTGTGGAAGATAAAATTTGTAGGTTAGATTGATAACGCTATATTAGTTCCAACGTTCGCCGCCAGGTGCTGACTGCGATGGCATTTAGTAGCCTCGTCCACAGCTAGGTGTCGTGGCCGGTAGCATTTAGTAGCAAAAGTGGGGAACTACTTGGAAAAAATTAAACGGCTGCAGTCCTTCTACCTGAATCACAGATAACACACACTAATACAGCCATCACAATTAACACCGGTTATCAGACAAATTCTACACACACCCAAAGTACAAAGGGTACATGACCGCGTTGTCGCAGTCCCTAAACTAAGGAACCAACCAACCATCTACTACATAAACCTCTGACAAGGAAACTGTGGATATTTGACATCACCAATTTCATCCAGAATCATCGTAAATGCACGGCTTTACCAAACGACTAAAGTGACGGAAGTCTGAACTCCAGATGACGAAGCGTTTAGAAATAAAAATCAATTTTGGCAGGTCAGGCGAGGAGTAAGCCACGTGTAGTATGTTTCATCGTTTTTCTCTAACAACTTTAAAACAACTATGCAATTCTAAACAAGCGGCGTCTATGCCGTGTGCAAGATGCCGAAAATTACTCTTTTTCCCTTATTTGAGCCTATTTTCATTTATGAGATCACATTTTATCCGTGTGTGTGTCCGTATGTTTGTGTGTGTCCCCTAATAAAATCTAAACAGCAGGAGCGATATCAATGAAATTCCGTAAGATCATAGTACTATTTTAGGTAGATTTCATCAGAAAGCTAACTATTGCAATGGGTACCATGTTTCGACTTCCGGAAAATGTCGACATATCTTCGCGTTTCACATCCCCCAGACCCCAAAACCACCGTCAGTTCAAAAGTTTATATATAATTTATGTATGTATGTATATATATACTGTATATATATGTGTATATATGTATATCAGTTTCTTGTGGACACGATAACTGCCGTAATTTTGCACCAATCACTTTGAATTTTTTACCGAATATGTATATCTATAAAATCTCAGTCGTGTTCGTTACTGGGCTAAATCGGTCGAAGGGGTGAAAATGGGGGGCTTTTTTTTTCGAAAAAGTGAAATATTGCTATAACTCTCTTAATATGTGAAATATCGAATCCGTTCAACGTTCATACTATGTGTCGGATAAAGCCCAAAAGTTTATGTTTGAAGAGTTTTTTTTATAGCACCAACCATTGACCAAAGGGGTGGGAAAAAGTGTTTTTTTTTTAACATTAATCATATCTCTCTTAATAGGCACAATATCAAAACGGTACGAAATGGACAATATTCCCCTAATAATTACCTAAAACTTTTGTCTGAAAGAATTTTTGATATGACCCACCATTACGCCAATGGATGAGAAAAATGATTTCGGAATTATAAGATAATACCAAGAGCTATCAGTGGTTGCCATGGCAACACTACTAAATTGATGAGGGATGAGCCATCAGACGTTGCCATGACAACGGACTTGCACGAGATCAGATTCAGATTTCTATCTGACTAAGTGTGAAGCGGCTTCGGTGACGTAACTGGTAGCATGCCGAACTTCTATACCCAAGGTCGCGGGTTCAAAGCCGGCCAAAGTCGTCGGATTTTCTAAGAGCGCTAAAAATCCCTCAGTATGCTTTCCTTTGGAGGGGAAGTTCCAACGTTCGTTGCGAAATGCTGGTTGCGGTGGCATCTAGTAGCCAAGTTCACAGCTAGGTGTCGTTAACGGTAGTATCTGGTAGCAACATTGGGAACTACTGCTTGAAATTGACCGTCTGCAGTCCTTACCTGAATTACAGACTAATACAGCCATCACAATTCACACTGTTTATCAGACAGATTCTACCCTCACCCAAAGTACACGGGGTTACTTGACCGCGTTGTCGCAGCCCCTAAACTGAAGAACCAACCAAAATCTCTGCGGGAGATATAATTTTGCGTGAAAAAGTAACAGACCGTTACATAGTTACTCATCAGTGTCGAAACCTTGCATAAGGACAGTGTGACCACAAGTATAAAAATGGACTCGAAATGACAAGAAGGTTACCGTCATCATATGACAATAAAATGTTTAAAATATGCATATAATGACGAAAAACAAAGTTAATTAATCTCCAATTATAAAATACTTTCTCCTAATAAATGAGGTCTGATCCTTCTACGAAAACCTGCATATTCTGCCTATTTTCGCCTATCCCCAAGTTTGTCCGGTGAAATCTACCTCCGCCTTCTGGCGTGCCGAGAGGACTTTTTTTTATCCGACTTCGACCACGCCCTTCAAATTTCATTTCGTCTCACCACTTCAACATGGCGGGTTTGAGAAATATTTCAATGCCATTCTATATCTTCAAAACTAGTGTTACTGACATCAACCTGAAATTGTGTATGGTGGTGATAAGAGGCACTACCAGAAGTTCATTTATGTGACTTTCAAAAGCCTGTTGTCTACAAAACGAACCTGGTGGCTGAGCGAAATTGATACATTTAAATAGATGTTTCTCGGGATTTATCCATCCGAACGCAATGAAATTTGGTACCGCAAATGTCTATACACATTTAAATGCACTGGCATCTAATTTTGCTCACTTGTTTACATAACCTCAAGATGGTGGCTGTGCGTTGTTTTTTTTAGTTTTTATTTCTTGTGTCCTAATCATGCGATCGAAATAATGAACCTACGCAATAATTGTCATCTAATAATACATAACTCTATGGCTTACATACTGTATATAAAAATCCAACATGGCGACCAACCGAAATATTTAGACGATTCTCAATATCTACTAATCTATGACAGCAATCAAACTGGAATTTTGTGAGTAGATAGAGGCCACTAACAGAAGTATACGTATTGACTCTTCAATAACCTGATGTGCACAAATCAAATATGGCGACGATGCGAATTTTAACTATTTATATAGATGTATCTCGGAAAAATCTTTGTAATAGGCAGGAGAATTATAATGGAAAATACCAGTGGAATAATATGAAAATAGGCTATTTGGTTCTTCACAGAACTACTTTCTTACAACGAATATCACCGCAGCCCGTGTAAATCATCAGCTGTAAAATCATAAATGTGTCCAATGTTATATACGAAGCTCTCGTGTACGCCCTAATAGCATTCCTTTCCTGGAAATGCATTTGTTTTCTCAAATTTGCCTTTACCTCTTCATATCATTAATCTTATGCATATATTAATGGATATAATAAATTGAGCAAAATGTCGTGTTTTTTTTTTCAGCGGAAATATATTTTTTCAGTGTCTTTTCAGTCGAAATAACGCACATTTTAGTGGCTTCGGTGGCGTAGTTGGTAGCATGCTGAGCTTCTATGCCCAAGATTGCGGGTTCAAATCCAGCCGTAGTGGTTGGATTTTTTGAAGAGCGTAAAAATCCCTCAGTATGCTTTCCTTCGCACGGAAAGTAAGGCTGACGAACCCATCCAGACAGATTCTACACATTTTCATTTATGAAACAAGATGTTCAGTAAAGAACATCATAGCCTACTTACTCCTAAAAGCATGGGTATTGTTATAACTCTTTGTCCTTTTCAAGGAGTATAATTGAATGTTGGTTGTAGTAGCTTGTTGAAATACAACGTGCTATGCGGATATTAAACATGAATATGAGGAGCCCTTTGCTAGTGCTACCTCTGTAAAGAAAGGTCATTCAATTCGGTTTCACCGTGTTTGAATTGATATGGGGAATCGATTTGCACACATACATGGCCGCTATCTACAAACTATTGGGCTGAAGACCTTGTAGTTCAGTCGAAAGATGCTTCCCACAAAAATGTATGTTGTTGCAAAATTTGGTAGAGATCAAATGATTGGGTTGGTCGTAATTTGATTTAAGCTTTTAACATTTGGGTGGCCACCATAACGTTTCGGTCAAAATGGCGGCGATATAAAACATGACACTGAGGTGCCCTTTCCTAGTGCTACCTCTGTACCAATTTTTGTTCAATTCGGGTTTACCGTGTTTGAATTGATAGGGGGAATCGATTTGTACACATACATGGCCGTCATATACAAACTATTGGACTGATGACCTTGTAGCTTGGTCAAAGAACGCTTCTCATTTAAAGGTATGATGTTGCAAAATGTGCTAGAGATCAGATGATTAAGTAAGTCGTAATTGGAATTTAGCTTTTTACATTTGGGTGACCACCATTACGTTTCTGCCAAGATGGCGGCGATATAAGACATGAAATTCACGTGCCCTTTGCAAGTGCTACCTATGTAACAAATTTCGTTCAATACGGTTTCACCGTGTTTGAAGAGATGGGGTAAATCAATTTGCACACATACATGGCCGCCATCTGCACATGATTGGGCTGAAGACCTTGTAGTTTGGTCAAAACATTTTTTATACATAAAGTTATAATGTTGAAAAATTTGGTAGAGATCAGATGATTAGATTGGTCGTAACTTGATTCAAGACTTTAACATCTGGGTGGCTGCCATTGCGTTTTTGTCAAGATGGCGGCGATATAATACATGGCACTGAAGTGCCCATTGCTAGTGCTACCTCTGTACCAAATTTCGTTAAATTCGGTTTCACCGCGTTTGAATTGATAATGGTAATCTATTTGCCCACATACATGGCCGCCAACTGAAAACTATTTGGCTGATGACCTTGTAGTTTGGTCAAATGACTCCCGAGATATGACTGTATGCACTTGCAAAACTTGGTAGATATCGGATGATTAGGTTAGTCGTAATTTGATTTAAGCTTTGAACATTTGGGTGGCCGCCATTACGTTTCCGTCAAGATGGCGGCAATATAAAACAAGACACTGAGGTGCCCTTTGATTGTCCTACCTCTGTACCAAATTTTGTTCAATTCGGTTTCACCGTGTTCGAATTGATAGGGGGAGGACAGACATTCAGAGTACACACACTCATACACACACAGACTCACAGACAGACAGACACACATTTTTTGGCCCTGTAGTGATCTCATAAGTCTACTTTCGATTTTTGAAAAATATGCTTATGAGATCACCTTTTGTCCGTGTGTCTCTAAACAGCTGGAGAGATTTCAATGAAACTTAGTAAGTTCATAGCACTATTCCGGACGACCCTGGCCGTGCTCTTGAAATTGTGTTACGTCTCACCAATCCAACATGGCGAAACTATTACCTTTATCACCGTGGAAATTTGTACGGTGATAAAAGGAACTTCTAGAAGTTCACCTATATGACATTTGAAAAACTGGTAACTAAAAGACCAACATGGCGGCTAAGCGAATTTGCGACTTTAAATAGCCGTTTAACCAAACGCAATGAAACTTGGAACAGTATATGTTTATACACATTGTAATACACCGACATATAACTTTGTTCACTTGTTTATATAACCTCAATATGGCGGCTGTGCGAAATATTTCACCAGCATTCTATATATCTGAAACTATTACTGGTATCACCCTGAAATTTTGTACCAAGATGAACGTCACTACTAGAAGGTCATCTATGAGACTTTCAAAAACCGGTTAACTACAAAACGAACATGGCGGCCAAGCGAATTTGAAAGTTTTAAATAGAATTTTCTCGCGATTTAATAATCAAACGCAATGAAACTTGGTACAGCCAATGTTTATACACATTGTAATGCACTGGTATCTAATTTAGTTGAATTGTTTACATAACCTCAAGATAGCGGCTGTGCGAATTTTAAAATTAAGTTTTTATTTCTTGTGTCGTAATCAAAAGTTTGGTGCTTTTTAGTCGGTCAACACGAATGTACCCAAATAGAGCTGGGTTATGACCTAATCATGAAATAAATTACCGTACATGAGAAAAGCATCAAACTTTTGTTTACTTAGGCAACACTGAAATATGGCTTCAAACCTCACAATGTTGTGTCGTAATCATGCGTTCGAAGTGAAAGTTTGCATAATGAACCTACGCAATAATTTTCCTTTAATGGTACATGACTCTAAGGCCTATACATACAGTATATCAATCTAACATGGCGATCTTCCGAAATATTTAGACGGTTCTCAATATCTACTAATCTATTACAGCAATCAAACAGAATTTTTTAATGTTCATAGGGGCTATGAACATAAGTTCACCTATAAGACTTTCAATAACCAGGTGATCACAAATACAACATGGCGGTGACACGATCTATAAATATTCACATGGACGTTTCTCGCAATTTAACCATCCGAGTACAGTGACACTTGGTACAGTAAATCGTTATTCAAATTTTAATCCACTGGCATCTAATTTATTTCCATTGTTTTCTTAACCACAAGATGGCAGCTGTGCGAAATTTTAAAATCTCGTTTTTACTTCTTGTGTCGTAATCATGCGATTTAAGTTTGAATACTACACGTAAACAGTAATCTTCATGTAACAGTGAGTAACTCAAAGACCTACATATATACATATCCAATACGACGACCATCCGCAATATTTAGTCGGTTCCCAATATCTAGGAATGTATTACAGCAATCAAACTGAAATTTTGTATGTTGATAGTGGCAATTAATACATTTATTATTAAGTAGAATATATGAAAATAAGATTGAGTTCTTCACTGAACTACTTGTTTAATATTTGCTTTTCTATTCATATTATTATTTGCGCTGAGGAAGGCCACAATGTGCTGAAACAGTTACAATGAAAAGTACAAATTAGTATTGACTTAAGGTTTTTAATCTTCAGGACTTACCAGACTTCGTCAAAAAGGAACAAGGCTGACACAGTCATTTTCATGTCACATTATATTCATGTTCCTCTAATTAAAATGTTCGACTCTTGTTATGGATCCATATATCGTATGCATTGTTTGTACATAGTTAGTTTGCCGTTCCATGTAGTGAGTCTTCTCGTATATCTGGTACTCTTCACATTTTGCAAAAATGAGGAAAAAGTAGACTAACGAGATCGGTCAAATGTGTGTCTGTCTGTCCTTCTGTCTGTCTGTCTGTCTGTGTGGCTGGCTGTGTGTGTGTCCCCCCCACCCTAACAACTCCTAAACGCCTGCAGCAATCGAAACAAAATTTGGTAGGAGTAAAGATCTATACCTGAATATCTCACGGCCATATTTGAAAATGATGTCAGTAGGGAGGCTGAGGGGGTTTTGAACCAAATACCGTTATTTATGCAAATTAGGGGGCGTGGCAAGGTCAATGACCTTGAGGTAGATCATGCTCAATGACCTTGAGGTAGGTCATTGACCCCCAAGGTCGCTGGGACCCCGGAAGGTAAACAAACCTTGGAGGGTCCAGGAACCGGTTTGAGGGGGTGTGGGTGGAGGGGGAGGAGTGGAGGTGGGGAGGGGGAGTGGGGGTGGGGAGGGGGGGGGGGGAGGGGGTGGTGGCGAGGTTGGGGGATGAGGGGAAGGATGGAAGAGGGTCTACACGAGACCCTCTTCGACCCAGTCTCTCTCTTGGACTGAGCGCCTTCTCTGATATTATCCTGGGCTATATAGCTTTGCTTTGATCCCGACGAGATCCGAGTGTTGCCGAAGGTTTCCGAATCTTTGTCGGTGAATGAATCGTCAGAGAATTGAACGGTCAACTGATGTGTGTGTGTGTGTGTGACGTCACAGCAGATTACGGGATGTGAGGTAGGTCATGAACGGGAGTGTTTTGAAATGGAAAACATTAGTGTAACTGGTGTGTATGTGTGTGACGTCACAGCAGATTACGGGATGTGGGGTAGGTCATGAACGGGAGTGTTTTGAATGGAAAACATGAATGGCTGTGGTTGTTTGGACCCTGACGTGGTAGGTTGGTTAGGTGTGAATGGGTCTGAGAGACAAACAAGATGGGGTTGAAAGCGCTCAATGGTAAACAAACATCAATGGTATCGGGAGTAGTGAATGGAATTGAGGGAGAGAGAGGGGGAATGAACTGGTTGTTGAATGTGCTCAATGGTAAACAAACGTCAATGAATCTGGAGTAGTATTTCCTGTAAATGGTAGGGTGGGGGTAGGATACAAATCGCATGGCATGTTGAGTCGGCCAGCTCGACATGAAATAAAAACAAGAAGGTGTACACCAGATCTGATTTATTAATCCATGAATTATATGTGGCATTAAAACCTAGCCACTTAACAAAAAGTTTATTGCCACGTTTTTGTACAATTTTTTCAACAAGATAATGATTGGGATATTGCGTCCTTTGCAGTTCCTCCATGTAGAATCCTCCTTGGATTGGCTGCTTGTTGAGGTCATCAAGTAAATAAACAACTGGATTAGAAAGTTTTACCTTGCGAATACGAAATATTTCTGTGCTCCAGTTTGGTGTGTATCCTTTGGCGAAGATTGATTTATGTTTACTGATGCGCACATAATCACCAATACGTAATTGATGACGTCGTGTATCTACTGTTTTGATTTTGTGATGAATGCGATCCAATTGCGCAATGTTCTTGGTTACAAGGCGTGGTTTCATTTTGATGGTTCTATGTTTAGTGTTGTTGTAACGTGTCACCAGATCGCCTACAAGTTCAAGCCAGCGATAGGATCCTCTTGCTGTAAATTGTTCCCACATGCGCGTCTTGAGTGTGCGGTTGAAACGTTCTACAACACTTGCCTTTAGATTGCTAAAAGTGGAATAGTGATGGATGTCAAGTGATTTGAGATAAGCGGAAAAAGTCTTGTTGAAAAATTCTTTGCCTTGATCTGTTTGAAGCAAACGAGGTTGTCGTCTTGACCGCTGAACGATGGTCTTGAATGCAGCGGTGACCAGTTGTGCAGATTTATTCCGAACAGGTTCAACAAAGGCCATTTTGGAATAAACGTCGATGACGGTGAGCAGATAGTTGACCCCGTTGTTAGCTTTGGCATAGGGAATCATTTCAACCAGATCAGCTTGCCAAAGATCGTCAACGCCCCGTGTGATGACACGACGACGATGGTAGAGACGACGAGCTGGTCTATGCAACTCGCGAGCAATGGCAGCCTTAACAGGCGAGGGTGTGTGAACACGTTGACTCATTAGACAATAATGCCAGCATGACGAAGCTCCTCTTCTATTTCTAAAACTTCCGCCTCGTGTCCGGTATGACCGGCCTGTTCCGATGCACGCAACAGTTGCAGACGTTTAACCAACTTATTTGGATTGTTCCAATAGGCGAAATCGATGAATGGTTTCAAAGTATTAAACGTGATACCGGACGCTGAATTTGCACGGCGAACACTTGCATAGGTGGGAAACAATTTTGATATGATGGTTTTATATTTGAAGCCCTTATTAGCATTTATTGCTTCAGAACGTTTATAATTACGTCTAAAACCATTTGTAGCCATCAAGATGTCTTTATACTTTTCAAGATCTTCTTTATCATAGTCCTCGGTAGAAGGTGTACGTGAAAATAAAAGTTCTAAAAGCCCTGACGTCAATTTGTAACGAACTGTTTTAACAATCAAAACATTGTCACTTATCTTGATTGCTGAATCGCCAATTCGAAATCTATTGTTTTCATAGCGAACACCATAGGTAGTATCAGTTTTCTTAGTAAAAAGATCTTCAAGGAAGGGGGTAACCAACGCACCATAATTTTGTAGTAAAATGGATTTTAACCGCACATATTGTTCGGGCGTATTCAATATTTCTTTAAGAGTAGGCTGCTTTTCTTTGGCTCTAGTGGGTGTTTCAGCAATTATTGATGTTTTCAAAAACTGGGGCAGCGGTGATTCTTTGGAGCTAGAAGACGGAAGCAATGGAGAAAAAACATCCTCAGGTTCTTCATCATCTTCTTCCTCCTCCTCCTCCTCTTCAATTGTTTGTGTTTCTTTTGAGCGTGTACTAGGCTTTGTTGTTCCTTTCAACACAGCTTCAAGAGGTGATTTCAAATGTTTTTCGACAAACAGTTCACTGTCGGCATGTGCACGTTTTAGATAGCGAAACTTTTGTCGAATGCTATTTCGCGCACGGATTATGTGCTTTTTTAATTGACTCCCTGTTGTCGCCATGACATCTGAACTAATGATGTTTAGAAAAGCGATGCAGCTACTTAAATACGAATGAAATGATCAAATCCCATGCGGTAGCGTCCATTGTTGATGTTGCTCTGCTTATCAATAACAAGACAACTCTGGTGATGAGCGTTCCAACACATGGCACACAACTGTGTAAAGGCTTGAAAGGTCATGTCTGGGTTCACGTGATCATCGTAGACGTGATGCATGTTGCGCTCATCCTGTCGGAAGAGAACAATCACGTTGGCATTGTCACGAATCAACTGTTTTGGTATTCGCGAATAGGTTTGAGCGAGATAAAAACAATCAATATATTTATGACGTCCCATGCTAAAGTAAGCCTGAATAATACCCTGTCGTTCTGTGGCCACATCGTCAAAAATCATAAGCGAATGGGGGCGAACATTGTCTGGAGAAATGACATCTTCGTGCGCTGCGAATGTGAAGTAGCCCATGTTGCGCAGACCTGACATGACCTGTTCCAAGAACACATACAGCGGTTGATACAGCGATTTGGCAAAAATATAGATATTTTGAAAGCGCACTCCGTTTAAGGAGGTGATGAGGGTAAGCAGAAGATTGGTTTTTCCACATCCCGACGGGCCGGCGATGAGACAACGAATGGAGGATGGGAAGAGTGATCCATGACGTTGTTCGGACGATGTTGAGAAGAGGTGTGAAACCAAGTCTCCCACCGGAAGTGAATGTTGTTGCTTAATAATCTGCATATCAACTAAATGTGAAAGGGGAAGAGCTGGTCTCTATATACATGAGGCAAACGGGTGTTTCAGTTCCAGTGTAACCATGGACGCCTTTGGAAGAACTCTCAAAACAAATGAACGATTTGCTTTGACAAACGATCCAAAACATGATACAGATCCGGCTACTAAACGATATGTCGATGCTAATGTATTGTCACGCACTACAGATGGCAATTACAACTTTAATGGAAAGCGATTGACCAATATAACAGAACCCGTATTACCCTCGGACGCATGTTCAAAAAAGTATGTAGATTATTACCGATTACGACGTATCAAAGGAGATTATGAGGCTCAGAATAAACGTATTACGGGCGTTGCAGATCCTGTGAACGATCAAGATGTGTGCACCAAAGCCTATGTGTTAACCAATGCTGTGGTGTTAACAGAAGCAAAGGACTATGACGTACACCAACGTCGAATCACTCAGCTGGCTCTTCCAACAAACAACACGGACGCTGCTCGAAAGGACTATGTAGATAACAAGGTGAAACAGGTGCTCAGTATTGTGCCCACCCTAACTGTAAAGGGCTATACAGCAAATAATGCACGCCTTGTGCATGTGGCCGATCCTGAAGATGATCAAGATGTTTGTACAAAACGGTTTTTAAACTCTGAAATGGAAAAGGTGTGGGAAATTAAGGAGAACGCTCTACAGATGAAGCGAAGACGAATAGCCGAAGTTGCTGATCCTGTGCAACCTCACGACGTGACGACCAAACGATTTTTGGAACAACGGTTATCGCTTTTTATTAAATCAATACCCTCTATATTTCTGCTTCACATTGTAAACCAACAACCGGTAAAAGATCCCAATAACCTCGCCTACATACTACGTTCGGGGTATGACAATTACCGTTTAATGTATGATGGTGCCATTCGTGTAATTGAGTATGCACCAGATTTGAAACATTTAGAGGTACGATTAAACGGTAGTGTTCAACCACTTATTGATCAACCGGTGAAAGCCGGAGACAAATTATTCTTTCACTTGAAACTCTCGTCTGAAGAAAAAGAGGCGGGGAAAACGATGAACGATTTTCCTCTCTATATAGAACTTGAATATACAGCCACCATTGAATAAATAACTACAGGTTCCCTTCCAGAGGAGCGTTAGTTGTGTTCTATACTTTGCGGTGTGAGGTTGTCTTGTTCTTTGGTCGCGATGGTGAAACAGAGATATGCGGTGAAGAAGAGGAAGAAGTTGTCCAGAAAGGGAGGCTTTAAAGCTATTCTTCATGCGGCACGTCAAGCTTCGCGCGGAGAAACAAATAGTGAGTTGGCTATTAAGAAAGCACTCCGAGCAGCACGATTGCATGCGAATCCCAAAAGTAAACTACGTTTTAGAAAACGTGCCCGAGTTATTCCTGTGCCGAAACGTGGTGGATTTTTACCTGCACTGTTTGCTGGACTAGCAGCCTTGGGTTCACTTCTTGGAGGAGCAAGTGCGGTAGCACGAACGGTGAAAGCTGTTGAGGAGGCGAAGCAACAGTTGAAGGAAAGTGAAAGGCATAATAAAACTATGGAGGCCATAGCACTGCGCGGCAAAGGTGTGAACATGAAGCTAGCACCCTACGAGAAAGGACTCGGCATTTACATGTCGCCAAAAAACGGTTAATCGATGCACTGCCACGACGAGCCATGACGCATGAGGAAGTTATAAGATATGCAAAACAGCTTAAGATCTCCCACTTTCGAGGCGTGTTTATGCGCAACCAACTACCGTCTCGACCACGGAGCCATGAAAGTGCAGTTGTCAATTTGGATGACAGTCATGGACCGGGAACGCATTATGTGGCCTACATAAAGCATGGGCGAACCGTGTGGTACTTTGACAGTTTTGGAAACCTTCCTCCTCCGACAGAGCTTGTTCGCTATTTTGGAAGCAGTGCAACAATACACTATAATGTGAAACGAGTGCAAAATTTTAACACGCAACAGTGCGGTCGTCTATGTTTGACTTTTCTATATAAGACCGAGCACGGCGGGTGACGTGGTCATTATGACAACAGAAAGTAGAACGTTTACAGTGCACGGACAAGGTGCGGAAGTAACTGTTGACTTTTATCCTCCTATTGAATTGGGACGACGACCCTACGTGCTGGGACTTGTTTCGTTTGAAGGCTATAATAGAATCTGCAACATAATTGAAGACGTCAATGATAAGTTCTACTACGATGACTATGTGTTAACTCTACCGTCTGGCAGCTACACCGTAGATGATATTCACGATCACATCTACACAACTCTCACCAAAGAATTTAGTCTAAAAGCATTTCTGGACGGGACACGCAAGTTTGAACTCATAGCCAACAACGTGACACATCGCTGCAGTATTCTTTCTTCTTTTAGGATTGATTTTAAATCTCAACCAGATTCGATTGGGTCATTGTTAGGCTATTCACCACAAGTGTTAGTACCGAACGTGATACACAAGTCTGACCAACCGGTGAAAATAATTGAAGATCATCACGTATCTGTCACGTGTAATATTATTACAGACGTCTACACCAATCAAGATCCCTCGCATTCGCTTTATGATTTTATTGTTACTTCACCTGGTGGTTATATCATCCGCGAAAACCCGTCGGTGGTGCTCTATCATCCTGTGAGTGTGACCAACATCAGGAATATTACATTAAGACTGGTGAATAGAAACCAACGTCTCATCCGGTTAGACCCTCATACACCTGTGACCTACAAACTGTATCTCAAACCAGCATGAAACAAGTGTATAAAGCGGCAACGCTGTCAAGAGCAGGTGTTAGTTGTGGTCAACACGTGTACAGGTTAACACGTGTCAACAAGCAGATCCTACAACAACTTGGTTACATCTTACGTCATGAATTCGATTCTAGACGTGACAAACCCTGTCGAAGTTCAGGAGGGTATTGTAAGAATTGAACACCATTCCTACCAACCGTATACTCAGGGACTAAATAATAATGATGAGATTCGAATTACTATTAACCAACAAGATATCTACACGCTTCCACATGAAAGTTACATCCAGATTGAAGGGCAACTCACCAAATTGGATGGTACCATTCCAACAACGTCAAAGTTGGCCAACAATGCTTTGGCCTTTTTGTTTTCTGAGGTTCGCTACGTGATCAACGGTATTGAAGTGGATACTACTCGAAATGTTGGCATAACAAGTGTCATGAAACTTTATCCCTCGTACGGAAGCGAAGAGAGTAAAGCTTTTTGTATGGCTGGTTGGTGTCCCAACTCAACCAACGACTGGATGATTAACGATGATGGTACATTTACTGGACATTTACCTCTAAAATTAATACTAGGCTTTGCAGAGGATCATAAGCGCATTGTTGTGAACGCAAGACAGGATCTGATTCTTGTACGAGACAGGAGTGATTATAATGCGCTAAAGGGAGCTGATACAGCGCCAATAGATACAAAAATTCTACTGCAACGAATTCTATGGAAAGTACCGCACGTTACTCTATCAGATCAGAAAAAATTGAGTCTGCTCAAGATTGTGGAGAAGGATACAGCTCTACCCATTCAATTTAGAAGCTGGGAGCTGCATGAATACCCGGTATTACCACTCTCCGATACACATACTTGGTCTATAAAAACCTCACGGTATACAGAGCGGCCACTCTACGTCCTGGTTGGATTTCAAACAGATCGCAAATATCAACAGAATAAAGATGCATCAAAATTTGACCACATCCAATTACGAAATATACGACTCTTTTTGAACGGAGTTACCTTTCCCTATGAGGGAATGGATTTAAACTTTAACAAGAACAAATATGGTAAGCTCTATGACATGTTTGTAAACTTTCAGTCTTCCTATTATCAGAAAGAGGCATGTCCGCTATTATCACCACAAGACTTCAAGTCCAAGGCGCCTCTGGTGGTGATGGACTGTTCGTATTTGGAGGAGTCGATGAAGGAAACAACAATTGATATCAGACTAGAATTTGAAACATCGACAGTTATTCCAGAAAAAACAACAGCTTATTGCCTTATTGTTCACGAGGCGCAAGTGTTTTATCAACCGCTGTCCAATATGGTGACCAGAGTATAAATAGCATGTCTTCCTCCATTGCCCTTCACAGTCATGGAAAGCTACGATGAAGTCACAACCCCCTCTGCGAGGTGGGTCTGCAAATGTGAAAGTGATTCGCCAGGCTCAGATGAAGATTCAAGGTTTACCATTTATCGCGCCCTTGTGAGTGAAGCTATAACTGCCTATCACAAGAATCATACTGTGCTTAGAATGCCGCCGCATCTGGTTCACTATTTACCAGATGGTTTCATGTCTACGTTTGGTATTCATGACAGGGGCTACAACAACAAGCCCATCGCTAATCAAACAAATAATGTGGACGATGGCGTTGCCAAAGCTTCATCTTGTCATGTTGGAGAGCGGGTAGATTGTATGGACTGCAAATGCGATCGTTGCTCAACAAGTCGAGACGCTGATGCAGCATTTGAGATTTATCGCACCCTGGTGAGCTTAGCAATACGCGCCTACCATAAAGCACAATTTCTTCGTGAAATGCCGCAGCATCTGATTGCCTATTTACCAGCTGGATTTCTGACCGCGTACGGTGCACACGACATTGACCTTAATTGGGATAAGCTACCATTACACCTCCGTATGTCGGCGGATGTTGCAGCCTGCCGTCCTTGTCGTAGACACTTTATGCATCGAGGAGATTCTCACTGTGATTGGGATGGTCCAAATCCTATGATAAAAAATTGTAAGCGATGTACCGATAACTTTATGAATAAAATTGTGTAATTGATTCTTTGTGTGTATATTATTTTCCCGCTCCTATCCAATCAGTTAGTTGTTAAGAAGCAGCGGTGGTGGAAGGACTGATATCCGTCGCCATGCCGAAAACATTGATTGTCGACGTGCAGGGTTTCAAGGTGAACGGAAACAAGTTTGTATTTAAAGAAGTAGGAATTATTGACTGCACAACCATGTGGGCACCAAGAGTAACCAGTTTTGTCTTTGAACCACCGTTTCCATTGCATTTGCAGTCAGACGAGGACAGAAGACAAACAGAGTGGTTGCAACGCAATTTGGGACTAGTCTGGAAAGAAGGCGACATTCCTTACCAGCATCTATCACTTGTTCTGAAAGCTCACTTGTTTGGTGCTGACCTTGTATTTGTAAAGGGAAGTGAAAAAAAGGAATGGTTGCGTCAGTATGTTAATTCAACATGTCAACTTGTTGACCTTCATGATCTGGGATGTCCTGCACTGTACAACCTGTCCGTGCCTGATGAACCTCTACAAAATAAGACACTTCAAAATGTTTGGAAGCTTTTTGATTGGCTAGCTCGCAGAGCATGTCAAAACTTGCATGTTGAGTGCAAAGCGTCGTAACGTCAGCTTCAGTGTGAGACATACCAGTGATCAGTGTGGACGTGTAGTAATATGGCAGCAATTGAAGGTTTGGACTCAAACCCCACAGAGCGAGCTATTGTCAAGTTTTTTGCCTGTAAAAAAAAGCTTGACAGTTTCACAGATGAGGAATTGAACGCTTTGCCCAAGGCGTTCCTTTTTTATGTTGCTTCAAACGCGGTGAAAAATATTTGGCACAGTGTACCTAGTGAATGGAGCAGAGATCCTGGTCTGCGTGAACTACAACCATGCACTGACTTTAGTCATCACCAGCAAGTGTCTATTACTAAAATGCCATCCATTAGACAGTGTGGAACGTGTCAGCTCATCAAATTGTACCACGGCCATACAAATATACCGTCCTGTAAAGACTTTGCTTCATCATTCCATGGTTGCGATGAAGAAGAGGAAGAAGAGACAGCAGCGGCCGTATCGCCAGCACCAAAAAGTAAGACAACGCTTGAAAAAGATATGCCGGACCTTTGCTGGTCATGGTCTAGTTAACAAGGCCATTGATGTACTTCCCATTGAACTGCATATTCCCGGCAATCAATTTTGTGGACCTGGGACTAAACTAAACCAACGTCTAGCACAAGGTAATTCTGGAATCAACAAATTGGATGCTGCGTGTAGAGATCATGACATTGCTTACAGCGACAAGAATGCAGAAGTACGTCGAGTTGCAGACCACATTCTTCTAAGAAAGGCTGTGCAGCGCGTGACATCATCTACTGCTTCCATTGGTGAAAAGATTGCAGCCTTGATCGTGGCAGGAGCTATGAAGTCAAAGCTAATGATTGGTGGTGGTTGTGGATTAGCGAGGAAAAGGACAAAGAAATAACCTTGAATCAAATATTGTTAAGTATTTATTTGAGAGTCAGTCCACCAGATTACAGCATTCACAAAAGATGTTTTGGTTTCTTCTTGTAAAAACATACAATTGTAATAAAAAAGAATTGAAAAATTAAAGTGTGTTCTTATTTACTAGGTGTGGAAATGTCCATAAGGCAAGCTATTTACACCATCCCACAACCGTTTATTGTCATATGTAGACAGCGATGTTTTATTTTGATTTACTGTAAATATATTATGGTTCTTTGAAAGAATGCGTGTTTGCTGGTACAAGCGAGAGGTGTTTGTGTAGAGTACACATCGATATTCCTCAACATTGAGGAATTGTGTGACGCTACGAAGAACACCCTTCGCTTTGCATTGACCTTTATTCTTTTGTGTTGAAAATGCGTACATTTTCGGCGCCAAAGCCACAAATTCCGTCATAACATCGCCAGCACACTCATCCTTAAATAGACCAATGTGTTTTTTATTCATGGGAATTATGCCAAACATATTGTTAACCTCATAGTTTGAGGTATCAAAGTAACTTGGATGTTCTCTCATCACAGAGTAAATATCCGTCTTATTGGTTTGATAAATAAGACTGTCTGTATCCATATACAGTAATTTTACATCTCCAAACTTTTGTTTGGCAAACTCATAATGAAATTGATACATTACAAATTTTGAATAGTCAAGTATTACCATTCCTAAGTAAATTGGTTTGTTATACATGATTTCTGTCTTTGACAATTCAATGGTTACTAAATCAGTTTCAATAACTCGTACTGAATGGAAATTGGGCATAGCAATATATTTTCGTGCGCCATATCGACCATCCCAGTGGTTTACCAAATGAATAGTTCTTTGCTTTCTAATATTTTCCATAGATTTACCGTAGCATGCATTGTTCATTAATTTATAAAAATTTGACTCGAATGTAGTCTTGGCGTGCTGCCGATAATGAGTATTTAATTGCATGTACGGTTGTAACCATGGTTTCTGGTCAAAACAAATAATGCGGTGAATGGTTTGTAGCTTCAAACCGTGTTTCAAACATTGCATTAAATTTTCGATGTGTATGACGTAGCGATTTTTCGGATTTAACGTTGCCAGCAACTTTTTATTGTTGGAACGTGAACTGGGAGGTTGTAGTTTTTCAACACAAAATGGTAGATCAGAATGATCATTGTGTATCTCGGGGGGATATAATATGTCAACTTCTAGAACATAGCCACGCGTGTTATTGCTCAACGCGTCCTGTAAATTAAAATTTGAAACTTCATCTGAAGTCAGCCATCGAAAATTTTGATACGGAAGCGGTTTTTCCATAGCATATCCGTATAAATTGTTACAATCCAGGTAGGTGAGGTATGTTGTAGGTTGCTTTGGTTTGTATGTATCCATATATGGATTATTTGCTTTGGCATGCTTTTGCACAAGCGATACAAGCCCGCCACGTATCCCGCGTTCAAAAAAGAGCAACATGTCGATGTCAGTTAATAGTTCCAGTTCTATTTCAGTCACCTTCAACATACAGTCCCAACTGTATCCGGCAAGGGTGTAGTAATGGGCTGGATCTAGATTGTAGATTTCAAGACACAGTTTGCGAAAGTGTTCAAACACGTCTGTCAAAAGTAGTGTATCAATTTTGAGGTATAAATCAGCATACTCGCCCAAAGTTGATATCTTGAACACGTCCCATACTTTTTGGGCGTGTAAATAGTCTTCTTCAGAAATATGACTTTTTGTTAAGTCATTGTAAAATTTATCCTTTGAAGGGAGTGCAGTTTCCTGCAAACATGCCCAATTGTTTACATGATTATAGGGAAACACCCCTTTTCGAATGCATAATTCAAATTGTTCGTCACCAGTAAAGTTTTGACGTACAGAATTCAAATTGTTTGGGTGAAGCCCTTGAACCAGCGCATCCAATGATGATGCGAGGAATCTATACGAATCTAAAAATCGTATACTAATTCCATTTCGCCATTTTGTAAACGAAATAAAATTTTCATGATTTTGTGGAATTAAAGAAAACTTTTGGTTTTCAAGGTTAGCAAATTCCTTAATAATTAGATGACTGTCATACCGAGACATGTTGTGCAAGAAACAAGAAATATAGCGTGCTCTTTTATAGGCCAAATTACATGCACTATGAGCCGCTCCTCTAAATTTGCCAGTGTACCGATTATGGTCCCTCACCGGCGTGTCACAAGTTGCTATTGGTTTTTGACAAATGTGGCAAGTGGTTGCTGTTGCAAAAGCCACCTCGTCTGCATCCAACATTTGAAGCGGAATTGGGTTTTCCAGGATATTGTACACCCGATCTGCCAAGGCGTCCAATTCATTTAAAAACCAAGCAGCAGCATTTGCATCGCGATAAGATTTGAAGTAAGAAAGCGAAGGGTCATATGAGCAAATCACGTTTAGAGCACAACTGAATGGCACATGTTGCTGTACTTGTTGAGTGTACGGGCGTGCTGGATCCGGGTTACATGTGTCAATGGGTGTGGTTAAACATTCAAAATCTGCATATACTGTAAATGGAAGCGGTTCTTGACGAGACACATTTTGAAATTTCATACTGGCTTTATCCTTTTCTGGGAATGTAATTTTTACAGCTGGTTGTGTAATGCAATCAATAGTATGGGCTGTCAACTTTTGATTGCTAGTAAAATATTGCAAACAGCGATCACATATATATACCCTATTTTTACTCTTTGTAACTTGTGAACGAACTAGTCTGGAAAGATCTTTGATATAACAATAATGGTTGCACAATTCCCCTTCAATGTACAATAAATTAAAATGCTTTTCTTTTTTTTCCTTTGTCACATAGAGTGGCCCAATAACTTTGTCCCCTTCAACTCCGTATACATTAATGGAGTAAAGCAGATTTTTAGATTCAAAACGAGAAATGGCGTTGAGGTCCATTGGGAATTCTATGTCTGCTAAATTTAGACTGCTCATTAATTCCATAAATTTCTCGTGATATTTGCCCATTCTGTGAACATGTTTACTTGCAGAACATAGCCCAGCAGCCAGAGACCACACAAAACAGAAAACATCATTATTATCCACATTGATAACTGCGTGACGGTTTTCCAACTGTTTAGGCAAATTAACATGAGATGACCCACTATTTATGGGATCAAAGGTGCATACATTAATTTTAAGATGATTGATAGCTTCCAGCGATTTGCCGCTTTCTAATTCTTGAAACTCGGCAAAGCGTGTTGTGAGTTTATCAACAATGTTTTTACTATACCAACTGTGTATATTATCAGTGCGGTATAATTTAGTCATGTGGGTGTGTAAATAGATCGGCTGAATAAATTCGACACCTTGTTTCAAAATAGCAAAGTCACATAATAATTCATCGTTAACCTTTAACGCTACATGTTCTCTTAAACAGTCTTGTATTTTGTTTTGAAAAATGTTGTAACTAGTGTTTAAATATTCATTGAGATTTAAAATGTTTGCATCATTATTGACTTTTGTACAACAGATATTGTTATTGAAACAACTATCCACATCTTCCCAACTTTGTATCGGTGACGACATGATGTCCCTTAGTACTTAACAATTACAAAAAACTGAACGGTTTGCAGAGAGAGTGAACCAAAGTTTATTTTCCCTGCAAATTCCGTTTTACATAAACTAATTTTAAATTTTATTTTTTTCTTCTATGAATTCAACAAGACATCTTTTGTTTTCCAGTCCCATGTATTTTAAATAGATGGTTCCTTTGTTGAGATCGGCTACATCTTCTTCGCTGAGTTCCTTGAATCTCGACGGTAGAAATACTACAAAGTCCTCCAGTTCACATAAAATACGGTCCCCAAATTTCGTCTTGACTCGACGAACAGCAGTTACCAAATAAGTCTCGTTTACCTGCAGATCCTGTAGTCGTTTAGTCTCTGCTCCAGCATCTTTCCCTATGGAATTCGCATTTTTTATTGCCGACATTCTGAAATCGAATTTGATATCTATAATAGTGTTTTAGTATACCTAAGCCATTAGCAAATATGTATATACACACAAAAGTTATCAAAACCCTTCTACACACCCATTATCGCTAGCCACTAATTTAATTGTCAGCAGCTTGCGTTCACCATTTTCCTACTTCTCCTCATTCCATTACAAGAACACAGGTTATCAAACAAGTTATACATCCAGGTGCTACATGGTCAGGTGCTGGTCATGACTGTACTTTGGTAAAACCGGGTCAGATTGTTTGTATAATTTATCTGTTCCCGGCTTTTTTACAACTGTTCCCGGGCGAAGCCGGGGCGGATTGTCTGTATAATTTATCTGTTCCCGGACAAAGCCGGGGCAGATTGCGTGTATAATTTATCTGTTCTCGAGCGAAGTCGGTGCATGCTTTTGGTATAATATAACTGTTCGCGGGCGAAGCCGGGTTGGGTTTCTGGTATAACATAACTGTTCACGGGCGAAGCCGGGTCGGGTTGTTTGTATATTATATCTGTTCCCGGGTGAAGCCGTTGCAGGTTGCTTAAATAATTTATGTGTTTAATACACCCAAGTGCATGGGGGGACTACATTGGTCTGGAGGTAATGATTTAAAAGTCCTTAACTAAATAGGTTAGTTGACTTGGAACTAAAGTATAAAAGTGAATCCATGTCTCGAAACTAATGTTACATAAGAGATCATTATCTATTCCGAAAATGCCTCGAGCACCGTAATTATCTCGCGGAGCAATGCAGTGAAATCGACAACATTTAATTGGATAATAACAGTACTTATATATAATTGAGCTGCATTCATTTTATATATCCCAGGCAGCTAGTGGTTTAAGATGCAAGTCACGTTAAAACCAATCTTATTACATGCTATGAATTCTGCTCGTTTCAAACTTGAAGTAATTATTGCTTGTCTGATTCATACCGTCTGACTTTTAAACCAGCTTTGTCAATAGGCCATTATACTATTAAAATTCTAAACATCTTCATGTGGATTTAAACATACCATCTCATCATTTACAAGTACTGTAATGTACAGTTGTTGTTTGAGTCTTCAGTCTTTTGACTGGTTTGATGCAGCTCTCCATGCCTCCCTGTTCTGAGCTAATCGTTTCATCTCTACATAGCTCCGACACCCTACACCCGACACAATCTGTTTAACATATTCTATCCTTGGTCTACCCCTACAGTTTTTGTCCTCGAACCTTCCTTCCATAACTTAGCTTGCTATTCCTGGTGTCTTAATATGTGTCCTACCAATGTATCTCTTCTCTTCATTAGCAGACGCCAGAAACATCTCTCCTCTCCCACTCGTCTTAATACCTCTTTATTTGTTACTCTCTCTACCCATCTGATCTTCATCATTCTCCTGTAACACCACATTTCAAATGCTTCAATTCTCCTCTTTTCTGTACAGTACAATCACTTATTTTGTAAACCATTTGGTTGACTTAGTCTCTCAGTAGCACATAGTCAAATATATACACTAGGATATACTTTAAAGTTATATACTTAAGTATGTTGAATATTACCTGATAGACAAGGATCCAATTACAATCTGGTGTGAACGCTGTAAACTCCTGGTTAACTCTACCTTCATTTCAATTCTGCTCGAGTATTTATACCCCTCCGAATACAGGAAACGTCTCTGGATTACCGTTCCTTTCACACAAACATGACCTCCATACGGCATTACCCTGCGTTAATACAGGAATCGTTACTGACCTTCCTTTCACCAGAAATAGCTCCACACTGTATAACCCTGTACAATTAGTTTAAACACATCTAATTAATCCGCCTTTCACCAGAAACTACACACAGTATATAAGGAGAATGTTCCTTTTCACAACATATCATTCGCTACAATGTCTAGGGACAAGAAGATGGAGATGGCAGAAGAAGAAAACCAGGAGGACTTGTCGCTGGATCTTCTAATGTAAGTAATATTTATTTACTAAAGCCTTATGTAGCAGCACCCCAGTCTCTCACGGCTGGGTGCGTGGTTCAATTCCAGTCACTTTATGTTAGATCTGTGCTGGGCAAACCAAAAGCAGACAGGTTTTTCTCTGGGAACACCAGTTTTCCCTCTCAAAATTTTCTTCCGACAACATCCTCCACTATCATTTCTCTTTTTATCTGTCATTCATTTAAACATTGACTCTAAAAAGTGAGACAGGCTTTGGCAGCCAACACAGATCTTTCTCGCCGCTAGATGGAGTTTAATTCATTCCATTCCTGATCTGATCAAATACTGGAAGCAAGCGGTGTTTTTTTTCTTCAAAATGATTAGAAATACTGAGCGTAGTTACCGCCTTTGTAGCCCATGTTTACTTGGGTGTGAGTAGAATTTGTCTGATAACCCGTGTTATTGCGATGAATAAAAAAAAAAGGATTGGGAAGGAAGTCAGATTTTTTTAGGTGTGTTAAAATCCATCAGTATGGCTTCCTTTGGAGGGGGAGTCAAGCCAGTGGTTACATGTTCTTACTTTATGACATGTAAAAGATCCGTCCACAGACTAAACATGTGTGAAGCTACATTGACAGGTTAGATTTTGTCAAAACAAGTTCCAACATTTACCACTAGATGGCATTATTATCTGGTAGCAAAAAACTTGGAACTTGTAGCTCACTCTAATGGTGTTTGCTGGAAGCAGCTACATACTCAAGTGAGTTACACATGTTCGTGAACACTGCCAGCACTGAAACCCATACTCAAGTTCGAACATTCACCACAAGGTATCATTAATATCTAGTAGCAAAATTTTGAAACTACTTAAAATTGAACAGAACTTGTAGCTCACCCTAAGGGCGTCCGCTGGAAGCTGCTGCAGACTTAGGTGAACTGTACTTGCTCTCACACACTCCCAACAGTTCACAGCACCTACATACTCAAGTTAGTCACACATGTTCGTGAACACTGCCAGCACTGAAACCCATACTCAAGTTCGAACATTCACCACTAGGTATCGTTAATATCTAGTAGCAAAATTTTGAAACTACTTAAAAATGAACAGAACTTGTAGCTCACCCTAAGCGCGTCCGCTGGAAGCTGCTGCAGACTTAGGTGAACTGTACTTGCTCTCACACACTCCCAGCAATTCACAGCACCTACATACTCAAGTGAGTCACACATGTTCGTGAACACTGCCAGCACTGAAACCCATACTCAAGTTCGAACATTCACCACTAGGTATCATTAATATCTAGTAGCAAAATTTTGAAACTACTTAAAAATGAACAGAACTTGTAGCTCACCCTAAGGACGTCCGCTGGAAGCTGCTGCAGACTTAGGTGAACTGTACTTGCTCTCACACACTCCCAGCAATTCACAGCACCTACATACTCAAGTGAGTCACACATGTTCGTGAACACTGCCAGCACTGAAACCCATACTCAAGTTCCAACATTCACCACTAGGTATCGGTAATATCTAGTAGCAAAATTTTGAAACTACTTAAAAATGAACAGAACTTGTAGCTCACCCTAAGGACGTCCGTTGGAAGCTGCTGCAGACTTAGGTGAACTGTACTTGCTCTCACACACTCCCAGCAATTCACAGCACCTACATACTCAAGTGAGTCACACATGTTCGTGAACACTGCCAGCACTGAAACCCATACTCAAGTTCGAACATTCACCACTAGGTATCGTTAATATCTAGTAGCAAAATTTTGAAACTACTTAAAAATGAACAGAACTTGTAGCTCACCCTAAGGGCGTCCGCTGGAAGCTGCAGCAGACTTAGGTGAACTGTACTTGCTCTCACACACTCCCAGCAATTCACAATACAATATTTAGATAAACAAGCGTTATAAAACAATTTTGTTGTACTCTTTATTGTATACATTTTTTTATAGCTTTGGAAATGATCCAGTGCTGGTGGAATTCTTTACCCAATTAATGACGGCTATGGAAGGGTGCGAGAGGGTAGGAGGGGATGAGGAAGAAGAAGATGATGATGATGATGAAGAGGAAGAAGAATAATTAATAAATCAGATCTGGTGTACACCTTCTTGTTTTTATTTCATGTCGAGCTGGCCGACTCAACATGCCATGCGATTTGTATCCTACCCCCACCCTACCATTTACAGGAAATACTACTCCAGATTCATTGACGTTTGTTTACCATTGAGCACATTCAACAACCAGTTCATTCCCCCTCTCTCTCCCTCAATTCCATTCACTACTCCCGATACCATTGATGTTTGTTTACCATTGAGCGCTTTCAACCCCATCTTGTTTGTCTCTCAGACCCATTCACACCTAACCAACCTACCACGTCAGGGTCCAAACAACCACAGCCATTCATGTTTTCCATTCAAAACACTCCCGTTCATGACCTACCCCACATCCCGTAATCTGCTGTGACGTCACACACATACACACCAGTTACACTAATGTTTTCCATTTCAAAACACTCCCGTTCATGACCTACCTCACATCCCGTAATCTGCTGTGACGTCACACACACACACATCAGTTGACCGTTCAATTCTCTGACGATTCATTCACCGACAAAGATTCGGAAACCTTCGGCAACACTCGGATCTCGTCGGGATCAAAGCAAAGCTATATAGCCCAGGATAACATCAGAGAAGGCGCTCAGTCCAAGAGAGAGACTGGGTCGAAGAGGGTCTCGTGCAGACCCTCTTCCATCCTTCCCCTCATCCCCCAACCTCGCCACCACCCCCTCCCCCCCCCTCCCCACCCCCACTCCCCCTCCCCACCTCCACTCCTCCCCCTCCACCCACACCCCCTCAAACCGGTTCCTGGACCCTCCAAGGTTTGTTTACCTTCCGGGGTCCCAGCGACCTTGGGGGTCAATGACCTACCTCAAGGTCATTGAGCATGACCTACCTCAAGGTCATTGACCTTGCCACGCCCCCTAATTTGCATAAATAACGGTATTTGGTTCAAAACCCCCTCAGCCTCCCTACTGATGTCAGTGCTACCAACTGCTGAAAAATTGCAATTGAAATTTGAGCTCCATGTTGGATATCTTGGAAAGTATGAATGGGAGCTATTTCAAAATGGCACAGGTATAGATAATAATATTGCAGTTTAATTTCCAGAAAATGATTATAAGCCTCCTGATAGGTCCAAATTTTACATACATAGTCCAGTTTCAAAACTGATCATCTAACATTTTACCAATTTTACAGGAGAGGCAAAAAACTGTTCGAGAGCGAACCTAAGATGCAGTGACCGAACATTTGGTATGGTTTGATTCCTTGACATCCCAAATAACTATTAAATCTTTGTCAGCTTAATGAAACCTGTGGAAATAGGTTTAATTTGAAACTGAAATATGTAGATGATAAGTTTTGTAATGGTATGTGTTGGATGATCAGTTTTGAAACAGCGGTATCAACAAGATGACCAATGAATAATGAAATAATCTTTAATATACACTGATTTTGTATTATTAAGCACAGTTTTGATAATTTTTAACATTGTTTAGTATTATTAGGAATCATATAACACAATTTCCTTGAATAACATGAAAGCAGAGTCACGATCCCATTGAACAACTCAAACATGAAAACTATCATCAATCATTGGGTGATTTTCCTCCTCATCATCGTCTGATAGAGGATGATCTTGCGCTGTTCTCCCTAAGGCGTCCTTGTAGAATGCGAGATTACTCAGGTCCCTCCAGTTGTTGTCATAATGTTTTATCAGCAACTTTTCCACATCCTTCATTTTCTTGACGTTCGGTTGACATCCTAAAGAAACTGGAATAGGTCTGATGTCAGCAATGCTCTTGGATGGTTTACAGGTGCTCTTTGCTATGTTAAAGTCCATATTGTATGCCTGTTCTCCTCTAATGAGTACTTGGACTTTGCCCTTGGATTTGGTTAAGCAGAAACGCTTTGCTTCTGCAAATTTGAAGTGCCAGAGATTCGGCGGCTTCATTACGTCTCTTATAGCAGTTTTCTAGTCGTATATTACAACATCATTTGCTTTGGAAACTTGACCATACGATTCAAATATGCTGATATATTCCATGGGATCAGCAATAACATTTTTCTTTCTTATGATCTTTTCTAGGTGACCTAACACTCGGTCTGGTGGCACGTAAGAATGCCCTGGGACAGGAAAAATAAACTCGACATGTTTAATTGTTTCTGGAGCATTTTGATAAAGCCAAGCAGCAGCCATTCCAAGGACTATTGAATTTTTATTCTGGCCAAAACAGCCGTCGGCAAACATGCGTACAGTTTCTACATTAGCCTGAAATGTTGTATTCTTTAAACGATGGTATAGAAATGAAGCTACCTCGTTCGATCCCTTCCTGCTATCTAGTTCAGTCCAGGTATAAATGTATGTGTTTGACTTGTTCAAGGAGGACTTGGAAGAACCTTGGCATACGGTAAAATTATAAAGGTAGAACTGCCGACAGTAGTATGCACTTTGATCTGGGATTTTAGGCAGTACGAGATTCTTTTGGCAATCAAATGAAAATGTAATCGTGTTCTCTGGTTCCCTTTGAAGTAACATGAAAAACGATTTTGCACGCCTCTCATGCACTTCTAATTCTAATTTTAAGTCTTTTTTGCCACTATCACACTTTTCAACTTTCAGTCTTTCCTTCAACTCAATACATTTGGAACATTCGTCAACTGATGGTGAACCAAAACTGATATTGTATTCTAAACAAAATATTGACCTATAGTAATCATATCGAACTTTCAAATCATCTTCAACACTATCATTATAAAGTTTCCACAGTTTTGCAATAGAAAGATCACTAGGCAGATATTGCCGCTTGGAGCCTGCACGACAATAATGTGACTCGAGAGGTACGATAGATTCAATATGACTTCTGACTTTCACCTTTCTAGATTCATACACTTTAGATTTATGATCACCTCCCCGGTTATTTTTGCGGCGTGGCACCTGTTAAAAGATGTTCTTTGCAGAGTTTTTGTACCCTGAATTTGGAAATTCCAAGGATCTTTACAAAGGTATTCTTACATACTTGTACTTCACTGTGTCCTGATCTATGCCTCAAGCAAGGTACATAATAAGCAATGCTCACACTTTTGGGTTTACTGTTATTTCCGTCCTTACGTGTTAGTATTCGTTTAGGAACTGTACGTCTTGTGTGCATCAAAATGAAGTTATCTTGCTCAATTTTGTCGAAGGTTTTGTAAAATGCCTGATGAAAGCGTCGTACATCTTGCATAATCAGACTCTTGCAGTTGAAACTATTCATGCTTTCATGGTCACATGTTGGAAGTTTAGGAAGGAAGCTTGAAGAGTGTCTGAAATAGTGATTAAATAAAATACATTAAAAGTTTGAAAATTGAGCCATAGAACAACCATAATAGGGAACATGTGGAATCATTATTGTGTTTACCATTACACGCGAGGCAAATCAGAGGTTAGGATATCACTGTAACACAAAGAAAAAAGTTTTAAAGACTTACCTAATTCGCTTTTTCTGATTCACCATCCACTCTTTGGGGTCTGGTTGTTTCTTTCTCCTCTTCCTACGTTCTGCGGGTCTTATACCAAATAAAGATTGACGTACTTCTATTTCTGCATCTGTCTCCATCGTGTAATCACAAATGATTTCAGTCGACAATGGAGTGATAATTCGCGCCTAAACTTCTCAGAATTACCAACAGCTTCTCTAAAATATACTCATCTAAAGAAGTTTACTATACACATATTTCGATGATGATAAGTTTTGATTCCGTATATTGATACCTTAATGCTACAACATTGCAGATGAACACTTTAGAAAGCAAACTCCGGTAATGTAAATGATGAGTTTTGAAACCGAACGAGTGGTGTAGATGAACAGTTTTGAAAGCAAATCGATATTTCCGCATGCCATTAAGGGTGGCAAATGATAAGTTATGTTTCCAATTCTCTCACAGAACGAGGGTAGAGGTCCAATTACTCAGATCCTGTGCCTAACTCATTTTCACAAAAAATGCAGATGATCAGTTTTGAAACTGGACTACTTTACTTTACTTCTTCACTATCAATTGGATTTCAACCAAATTTCGTATGTGCTATGTGTACATAAACAGATATGACTGAGCGTATTCTTAAGAGCCAAGAAGGCTGCCAACTGTTAATAAATGCTCCCAATTGTTTTAATCCAAATACCCATATATCGGAAAGTATGCAAGCCGACAGCCTTAAACTATGCACACGTATAGTACCTGACATTCTATATTAATTTGGAGTAACTTATATACGCCAGTGCTACCAACATGATTCTAAGCCTGCTGAGAGGTCCAATTTTAAAATGCATGTAACTTCTATACTAACTAATGGATTTCATTCAAAATTGACACAACAATAGATCATATTAATTCAGATTATTTCTTACCAATACATGTATGTCATTGTTGCCAACATGATTTTAAGCGCGCTGTTAGATCCAATGTTTAACTGAATGTAACGTCCATGATATCCATTGGACTTCAACCAAATTTTGTATTCTGTACCTTAAGAGATGGAACTAAGAATATATTCAGTCACCAGGGCTGCCAACTGTAGTTATCTATTAGGCTACATTATGCCAGGTATATAGTATTTCGAACTAATTAGAAATGTCGATATTACCAACTTAATTTCGTCATTATTCTAAATAGATCCATATAGATTAATCATTGGCATGAATCTTAAATTTTAAGAAAAGTAGGCTCTTTAGTTCGTCACGGAACTTCTTGTTATGAATGTTTTAGATTCACGTGCTTTTTCCTAGATGAATTCCTTTAAAATGTTCCTCCCACTGTTTGACAATTTTGTCAAAGACCATGTTGAATGAGATTGGAGAGAGCCCGTCTCCTTGTCTGACACATGTGTTAGGTAGATGTTTAATTGAATTATCTGTGGGGTTGAAGGTTCAATTAAACATCTACCAGACCACTTCGCTGAGGAGGTTTGTCTGGAAACCACTGCCATTATCGAACACTTCAAGCCTCCTCCTCGCAATTTAACATTTCACGAACTAATTGCTCTAAAAGAACTGAAAGGCAATGACGACGGGGTAGCTTTGAAAACAGAAAAAGGCAATGCTACCGTGGTTATGAACACCAATGATTATAAGAACAAAATGGAGGACCTACTCAGTGATCCTACACATCATGTGCTCTAACGTGATCCTACTGACACCATTGATAGGTAAACAGCCTCTCTTCTTAAAGCTAGCTCTATACCGACTGACGTTTCTCATGGTCTCAGACATCAGGATTCTAGTAACACGTTTATATGGACTTTCTAAGATCCATAATGACGGGATTGCTCTTCGGCTTATTGCTAACAGTATAGATTCTTCAACTTATAATCTGTCCAAATATCTTATTAGTCATCTTAATTCGTGCATAGGTAACATAGGCACCATCAGGAATTCATCGCATTTTATTGGGATTCTGTCCAGTCTGCATGTATCACCTGATGATATTCAGGTCAGTTTCGATATTGTGTCAGTAGTAGGGAACTTTAGACTTTGAATATTGCGTAATCGCGATGACGTCATAGCCCTTTGGGCCCTTAGAGCGACCACGTGGTCCAGGGGGATCAGGTGATTGGTCAATGGCTAGGATGACCACCACGCCTTGTGTTCGCATGGAGAGGACAGCAGAGGTTAGTTGTGTATCTTGTTTATTAATTATTGATTGATTATTGAATTATATTTAGGTAATTGTTTCAAGGGAGTGGAGAGAGTCTTTGGTGTCATAACTTTTGAATGAGAGTGTACGGTGAGGCGGTCGACATTGCTGGCTCGCTACCAGACATGTGGTGTGCATCTGTTCGGTTTTTTTTTGCTCGCGCTGTGTGGGCGAGCCGTGAGACCAGCCCGCTCTCTCTGCACATGTGACGCATGGTAGTTAAAGTTTTTTGCTCGCGCGCGCTAAATAAGTCAAGTGGTGTTCTAAAGCTGGACTCTGTTTAAGTAGAGCATATATTACCAGAGCGTGGGAGTGAACATGTGTTACTCGTTGTCGCTATGTTATGTCTGTTTAATTTAAATGATGTTAACATTTCTTGTGTTCTGGCTTGCTTCATGATCTCAATCTGGTTACAGTGTTTTATATGTCATGTATATCTTCGAGTGTGTGAAATGAATCTTGATCTGTTTGTTTTTAGATTCCTAGACGTCATTATTCAAGTGTGTAATTTTTAATGCGAGAACGAGATTGGATGTCGGTTCCCAGAGCTTCATGTGAAATGTTTTAAAGAGCTTTTTTGACGCTCTAACTTCTTAATATATAAGAGGAGATTGCTATGGAGCGGTAGTTAGATATCACAATCAACATGAGTCTGTGTGAGAGCCTAGTACAAAAGTTGAGGAAACTGCAAGGAATCAAGTCATTGGCAAATAGCGCCAGAATGCAAGGATTGAATTTCGTTGTCAGTGCCACGAAAGTGGAGGAGGTAGCGTGGTATGATACGCTGTCAGCAACTGAAAAAGAGATTTTTAGTTGCGAGATTTTAGAGTTGGTGAGAGACCCGTGCCACGTTGAAGAGATTACTTTTAACGGGGTGACAGAACATAACTTAAATATAATAATTGAAAAACTCAGAGCGATTGGGTTAAGGTCGCTCAACCTGCATGATCTTCCTCCCAACTCGTTCGATCCATCATTAGCGGAGGAGGTTATGGCAGTGTTTGATCGCTCATTAGAGGAAGTAGAACATCGAGTGGAAGAAGAACATCGAGCGGAAGAAGAAGAAGAAGAAGAAGATGATGATGATGATGATGATGATGATGTTCAAATTTTAAATTAAATTAAATGGACGGTGGACAGTGGATTGCTTTAAAAAAATGTGCAGAGTAATTTTTTTTAAATATATTTATTTGATCATTTGTGGTTTACATTAATTATATAATATGAAATAGTGAAAAATGATATGATCTTCGTTCTTAAAGTGGTAAGTAGTTCTTTTTCCAACAAGCTGCAGAGAATTGAAGATGCTGTGTTGTTTGCAGAGTGGAATATGCTGGTCATGTGCACGGGTAAGTACAATCATTCTTTTCTTCCTTGCGTGTGTTGGTTTTAGTGAGCTGAAAAATATATATAAAGACACATTAATAATAATAATAATAATTATTATAATAATAATAATATTTTTGCGAGGTATAAAAAAAACTTACACTGTTGTAATTAGAAGATATTTTTGTTGGGGATCCAAGAGTTGTGAGTTGAATCGAATCCAAGCCAAGATACGAAGGCTCGGGTTCCTTTTCTACGTAGTACTTCGTCGACTAAGTCAATATTAGGATGTTTTGTTCGTTGTAACTCTGCTTCATAAAACGCTCCAAATATCTGCAAATTTTTATTATCTTTTAAAAGATATGTTCGTGGATTAGTATTTTGAACTTTATAAATTGTAAATAATTCCGTTGTCCAATTAGCTTCGTAGCCTTTAGTGAAGTGTTTCTTGATTTTTGATATTCATACAATGTCACCGATTTTATATTTTGGTTTTCTTAAAGTTTCATTATATTGTGTTGGCAAGCTGGGTGGATTGTTTCTTTTTACATCAATAGGTTTCATGCCGATGCTGCGATGTATTTTGTGATTATACTTTACTAATAACTCAGGCAAAATATGTACCCATCGGTATGAACCTCGTGTTGTGAATTCTTTCCACATCGATTCCTTAAGAGTTCGATTAAATCTTTCTACCACGCTCGCTTTAATGGAGCTCCCAGTGGAATAATGCTTTAGATTTTGTTTCTGAGACCATGTTTTGAATTCACTGTTATAAAATTCCGTTCCTCGATCGGTGTGAAAATAATTGGGCAATCTTTTACTTTGAGAATAAACAAATTTTAAGCTTTTTACAATCTCACTTCCTTTTTTGGTTTTAAGAGGAATTGCCCATGCATATTTCGAGTAAATGTCAATAATGGTTAATAAATATTTAAATCCATTATTCCATTTTGCAAGTTTGGACATGTCCACAAGGTCAGCTTCATGGAGGTCATCGATTCCTTTGCTAATAACACGTCGTCTTTTAAACTTTTTTCTAAGCGGTGCGTGAAGTTCTTTTGCAATTTCTCGTCTGATTTCGTTCATAGTTATTTTCCAAACAATGTTTTATAACATACTGTGCATTGTTTTACAAACGTTGGAATTTTTATTCAATATATCCTGCATTTCTTAGTTCTTCTTCAATTGCAAAGATTTCGCTGTCGAGTCCTGTGTGACCTGCAGCTTTCGATGCAATTAATTTTTTAAGTCTTGATACCAATTTGTTTGGTTCATTCCAGTGAACGAATTCAATATTGTTTCCGCCTTCAAATTTCCAAATGGCTTGTGGTGTGATGTGTTTTTTTGACCATATCCAGTATGCATCGTAGTATTTGCTTCTTCTTCATTTTCATCTGCTCTTTTTATAATTCTATCTATGTCTTCAGTGAGAAGGGGTTCAATTATATGTCTATACTTATAAGATTGCGTCCCTCTTGGAGCTGCATTGCTTGTATAATTTCTTTTGTGCACGTTTGAAACATTTAATAATTTCAAATATGAACTTAAATCACTCCTATCTATTAGAGTGGGGTCTGGTACTTTCCTTTGAATCAATTCAAGTAGACCTTCTGTTATAGGAAATTTTTCACCACCAACTTTTATCCACTTTTTATCAAAGAAAACTCGTTCGCGTCCCAAGTATTGTTTATCATTTCTTATCGTTATACCATATGTTCTATCCACGTTTTGTTTAATGAACGGATCAAAGTAGCGGTTAAGTAGTGAAATTATTTTGATGCTATCTCCATCTTCTTCGTCTGAAGTAGCAGTGGATTCAGAATCGTCATATTTTCCTTTTCTTTTTCGATTTTCTTTATTTTGAGTTGACGTATTAGCAATAGCTACAAGTTGATTTAATGAACTTGTTACTGGTTTAAAGTTAGTCTCTGTATCTAATTCTTTACGTCTAACATCATTTTGAAGTGAAAGATACTTGTCTTTAACATCTTTTTTTAAGCGAGAAAGTTTATCCTTTACTCGACTTTCAGCTTTAATCTTTGAGCTCTTCTCCATGACTAAACGGAAATTGTTGTTGTTTTACTTATTTATAGTATATTCAAAATAGATTTGAAGAGGAAGATCATCAGTTTTATGTTTTTTACGGTCTCTAAGTCGAAACTGAATTTCATCTTGCTCTTCAACAACAATATCACTGCCATCCAGTTCAATCTCTTGACGTATATTTAAAATTGCATACACAATTGGAGATCTTGGTGAAACAAAAATTGGTTTTAATACGCCTTTGTAGGGAAGTTGGTACTGTATGTTATGATTATGAAGCGTGTATACTGGTGAATGGATTGATGGTGTGTTGGAGAATTTCATAATAAATTTCGATAAGTTCTTTTTCTTTACTTCATCTTTTAATATACCATATTCTTCTTTGGATGCAGTAAAACTTTCGAGTGGTTCTTTGTTAACCATTTGCTCATTTTTTTCCAGTTCAGTTTTTAACTTGTTATATTCTTCTTTGGATTCAGCAGCATAAATTTCAAGATCTTCTATTTTAACAATATTGAGATTGTTAGCAACACCCTCAATACGAGTTTGTAAATTGCTTAAAATTTCTTTTAGTTGATTAACTTCAGTTCGTGAAGCAGCATAGTGTTCTACAAACCGTTTATTTGTCACATCTTGGTCGTTAACAGGAAACTCAACATATGTTTGTTTTTGATGTTGTAGATTGTTTACAGTTTGTTTCAATTGATCAAATTCACGTTGGGAAGCGGCATATTGTTCAACAAACGTCTTATTTGCAACATCGTTATCGTATATGGGATTGTTTACGTGAGTAATTCGTTTACTCATCATATTTAAAGTTCCACCATCGTCTACGTTTAAAAAGTTTTGTTTATTAAATTTAGTGATTACAGTAAGTCTTCTAGATCTTTTCGAGAGGCAGCAAAGTTTTCTAAGTAATATTTGTTTATTGCATCTAACGAATCGATTGGTTGAGATATGTTTGTTATTCTTCTATTTAACATATCTACAGTTTCATCATCTCTGTTTATATTCAAAAGAGATTTTTTAATTTCATCGAGTTCATTTGTTACATGAGTTTTAAGAAAAGAATACGTTACCGCATCTTGATTTTGAATTGGATCTTTAACATTTCTTATTCTTTTGTTACCCAAGTCGAGAGTATCTTGATCATACGGAAAGTGATCTTCTGAAAATTCTCGCACTAAACCATGAATGAATTCTACTCGTTGTAACACTTCGGTTATTCGGGTCTCAAGATATTTTTTTATATTCGATGTATGTTGCTGCATTGCAATAAGGTTTACTGCATCATTTGCAGATGATGGTAAAGCTAAGCCCGCGAGACGTTTGTTTTGAAAGTCAAGTTCTTTTTTCTCTATTTTACAAATTGAAAAAATTAAACCTTTAAGCTCGTTAAAGTTTCGTTGTATGTCTTCTTTAGACTCGATTTTATTTAGCTCATTTAATAACTTCACTACATAACCTTTGTTGCATGCATCTTCAACATGTATTGGCGTTCCAACATTTTTTAACCGTTTGCCGTTAATACTTAGATGTCCGTCGCTTGTTGTTGTTGTTAGTTGATTTCCATATTGCAGTAGCTTATCATCAACATATGATTTAGTTGCAATATCATGTCGTGAAGTCGGTCGTCCGATAGACACATTATTGGTTTTGTTAAACGATGTCATAGTTAAGTTGTTAACCACGCAAAAGCTATAACACGAATGGGCATTTAGCTCTTTTTGAAGTCATATTTATAACTGAAAATAAACATCAAATCCATTGCGATATCGACCATTTTGTAAATCGCTATCTTTATCGATAACCAAAAAGCCAAACTTAGAGTTTTGCCAACAATACGAACAAATATCAAAGAACTGATCAAAGCTCATATCTGTATTTACATGATCGTTATATACGTGACGCAAGTTTGTTCCGTCTTGTTTAAAAAAATTAAAAAATTAGCGTTATCTCTAATTAGATGTTTAGGTATACAAGAATATGTTTGACAAAGATAAAATACGTCAACGTCGTGATGACGACCTCTACTGAAATAATCTTTAATGTGTTGTTGTTTATTGCTGGCTACATCATCAAAAAAAAATATAGAGTTTTTTCTAGCCATTTCTGGAGGCATTACTTCATCATTATCGGAAAAAAAACACTTTTTATTTCTTTTATGGAGTCCAAAAACTTTTTTAATTCAACATATTTACTTTGAGCAAGCGATTTAGAATAAATATAAACGTTTTCAAAACGAACTACATTTTTATGACACAATAAATTTAGCATTACGTTTGTTTTGCCACAGTTCGATGGACCGCAAATGATACATCGAATTGTGTTCGGTAGTAAAACACCATGCTTTCTTTTTTCACTTTTACTCTGGTTTTCAGCATTAGTAAATGAAATTACTGGTAGAGTGTTTGACTGCTTAACAAACTTCAGCATGTCTACGTTTACGTCTGAGGATGCACACTGCACAAAAAATCACATCACATCAACATATATTGCTTCCACACGTATCATAACTTGTATTATATGGAATAATAGTAGGATTTTCAGGATTTAAATCAACGTTGGCGACGTAAAACCCTCTTAAATATGGACAATATGGCGCCCATTTTTCATGATCATTTAAAGGAATATCGTTTTCCCTCCAATTTTCAATTTCAATCTTACAGAATATACATTTCACCTTATCACCATGACCAGTATAATAAAATCCTGCTGATGCTAAACAAAATTCGTTTGGACAGGGAAGAGGCCAATTTTGAAAAGTTTTAAGTCTTTCATATTCAGATTTCAATTCTATGCTAGGAGAAATATTGTTTACGTAGGGGCAAGAAAAAGCCCATTTCTTATGCTCTTCAAACGGATCATCATCTTCTTCCCAATAACTAAGTTGCAGATTACAGAAAGCACACCTAACCATATCCTTATATCCATAATAGTAAAATCCTGCAGCTGCTAACCATGCAGTGTTCGTAAAACTGTCTGAAGACCATGTCTTAAATGTTTTTAGCCGATCTCTTTCAGATTTTAAATTCATTTCTTTTTGACTCAATATCATTTGCATTAACCGGTTTTTTGGAATACTTTACACAATTAAAATACTTCATGATGCTGCTTCACTTCACAAAGAAAAGATGTTCACCACACAAAGCTAAATGCGAACTGAGATGAATCAACAAAACACGTTGGCTAATATGCATGATTTGCATGTGTTGGGTTGGCCGAGCGGTATAAGGCGTTAGACTTAAGATCTAATTTTCAGAAATTGAAAGCGAGGGTTCGAATCCCTCACCTGACAATATTATTATTTAATTGACATGTAGAGTGTGGAGGTAATTGATCATTAATAAGAACTTTAATATGAAATGGTACAAAAGACCTTTTCTTCTTCTTTATTCATTTAGAATTACAATTAATACAATTTTATTTCTCTTGAAGTAATCTCATTCTTTTTTAGTTGTCTAGATGAGTGTGGGTGTGTTGAGATGATCTACTTCTTCTTTTTAGTTGTCCAGATGATTATTTTTTCTGTAGACAAAAAATATACACTGTGTTAAAAAGCAAACTAAAACAAAATATGTATAGCGGTCAACGACACTAGTAGATTTAATTAATCACCTTTTATAGATAGCGATTACAGTTGTCACATTTGCAGCGAAGATGAAACAGTTGAAATTTCCTCTTGAGATGATCTGGTAGATGTTCCCACTCTAGACGAATTCGTTGTGGTTCATATATAGTCAGTACGTTTATAGGAAAGTAGTTCCAATCAAACTTATTAAAACCTCGAAGTCCACTGTTTCGAAACTTGTTTATTATCGAACACACGAGTTTCATGATGCCATCAGAAGAATTTAACCAATGTTGAACAGCATTGACATTGAATTTAGCACAACTATTGCTTCCCATTGCTAGAGATGGTAAATGTTTTGGACAATCTGTAGGTAAACGATGGCTATGTCTCAACATTAGGTCTGACATTCCATCAATCGTATTAAGATCGAATAATGAGTCAGGGGAAAGTGCTTTTAGTGCAAACAAAGAAAATTCCTGTGGCAAATTATATACAACTAAATATTCATATTTATTCTTAATAGACTCAAAAAAAGAAGAAAGAGTTTTTTCACAATATGCTGCAACCCATGTGAAAACGGGGCTGAATGATGGTATATTACCGTTATTTAACATACAGTAAGCAAGTTCCAAACTGCCGTTTGGTAGCTTGCGAATGTCTGCAACTATTGGTTGCTTCTTATTTCACGTGCCAGCATCAGTAGAAGGAGAGTTTGTTGTTGTCAATTCCATGATTGCAACTAAAGTGAGAATACTTGTTTACTTGCTTGCTTATAACTTAGCAAATATTGGTTTAGATAATTACTTCATTCGTTAATGGTCTGTAAGATATTTGACGATCATGAATAAGAACACAATAAAGAGTTGTATCTTCAGGTATATTCTCACTTGTCTCGATTTCAATTCGCACATCGACTGAAGATGTCTTCACTGCTTCCACTTGTTCGAGACAATTAATTACAATAATCGGACAATGAGACTTAAATTCATCTCGTGAAACCCGAGTCTCTGAACGAACATCATCGATCTGATAATATACATTACGAAATTTAACAAACATGTCATACAACTCGCTGTAGTCATTTATGGCAATTTCAGAAGTTGGCATTTCATAGGGATAAAAAATTGAATTTAAAAAAACTCTTATAGATTTAATGTTACAATGGTCGAAATAGGAAGAGCATGTGTTTAGTAAATTTCTTCTAGTTTGAAAACCTAATAAAAATTGACGTGGTTTTTGAGTTTCAGAAGTTGTCATTACAGTCCAACTATATTTAGTTGTTCTAGGAAGAGAAGGCAAGACATGAACATCCCATGATCGAAAACCAACCTGAATGGGAATATTTTTCTGCATTAGTTTTAATCTTTTAATTTGTTCTTCGTCCGATAATAATAAAACGGGAATTTTTAGATAAACTTTAAATAACTTGACCTTAGAAAGATCGTTTTCGGTTGTCGATTGCAACGCACGTGCGTCACTTGACGATCGGAGAAGTATTACCTCATGCTTGCAGTTTAAAATCGGCTTTCTGTAATCCTCTGCTAAACCTAATAGGTTGCTTAAAGGAAGTATTATATGAAAACGTTTTGTGTTACTATCAACAATATTTGCTTCACTTGCTGGTGCTGTTAAAGAGGGAAAATAACCATCATTTTGTAAAGCTGTATATTCGTTTTTTGAATATGATGCAAAGGTTTTTATAGAACTTGTTATACCTAGATGGCGTGTACGATCAATTTCTTTACCATTTAACGTGATGCGAATTTCGCTAAAAAGATTAGCCCCAAAATTTTGGTCAGGATGTGCTGTAGTAGAAGCAGCAGGATTTATGTTAGAAGTAATAATTTGACCTTCTAAGTGAAGAACACCTTCTGATAATAAAACTATGTTTTCTTCATTTTGAATCGGTATTCGAATTTCATCATTATTTTCGAAATTATTAGCTGAATAAGGTTGATAAACTCTTTCTTCTCGTCGCACAACTCTGTTGTCAACCTCTCTTTTATCTGTTATGTTAAACATGCTAAACATGTTAACAGTTTCAACTATAGATAGAAACTAAATAAGATTAACAATTGCATATATATTTATATTGAAATTAAAGTACGCGATAGCCTAAAGACTGTAAGAAATGTTTGTTGTTACTCGATAACTGTTTCTTAGATTTCAAGGTGCGATGTCGTTGTTTTTTTTTTTTTTACAAATTTTAGCTGATTGATTTATATTATTTTTTCGAATCAGAGTCGACTTCTTTTTTTCAAACTTTGAGTATTATATAGTATAACCATATTTGTGAATGTTTTCTAGTAAGCTTACTCAAGTAGAATGAAAAACATAACAGTATTTCATTACTTTATATAGCAAGATATCGTGCTGGACGAATAATTAATTATACAGTTAAATCTTCATCTTGCAAATCAATGAGCTGTTGAAGATGATCTTCAAGTTGCACAGATACATGTTGAATAACCTTGGTGTTCATAGGCAAAAAATTAATTGTTGTTGGTTGTACAACAATCGGGTAACCAGCAGGAACATGAGCTTTAAAATTATATAAAGAGTGTGTTGGTTTATGGTTCAAATAAGAACTCGTACCAAGCACAAGGTTGCAACATACTCGAATACTATTAACAGTGTTAATTTTAATCATATATTCAGAATGATGAGTTGTGTTTGCCTTGAACTTTCTATGAGAAAATCCCAACAAATCTGCAATAGAATCTGCAACACCAAAATCTATAGCAAACACTTTCGAATGTAGTTTACAATGATAAAAGACTTTATCATAATTAATATAAAATGATGGGAATTTGTCTTTGTCACCTAATAAATGTTCAACTAATAATTCATTAATCTTTTCACTTAATTGTTTTAACGTATAGCTAGCATTGGGTATTATTAAATTCGCTCTATCCGCTTCGTTCAACTTTATAGCCAAAACGTTATTATTCTCGCTAATTGTTACTTCATTATCGATTCTATTTCGATCAATTTCAATTTCTCCTTTATTCTCTTTAGGGTAAACTTTCTTTTCAATACCTAAAGGCCCTGCTACACTGTTGGCTACAGTGAAATCAATATTAAACGGAGAAGACAAAACGAGGCGGTTGTCTCTTTTTCCATCTATATCCTCTTCCACATACATTTTTGTTTTTTCTAAATGTTCTGGTATAAGTTTCGACAATGACTGATAACTAAGTAAATCATCAAATGTTGAGGCTAGATCTTCAAATTCATAAATACCCGGTGGTACCACTAAATCAATTGATAAAAAATTAGTAAAATGAATGCGAAATTTATTATTTCTGTTGGTAACATTTCGAATAGAATTAGATGTATACAATCCTGCAAGTCCTATTCCAAAAAACTCTGCTCCTACAAGATGAATCGGGTTCTCCAATGTAACATCAATCTTCGAGCCTTTACCTTCAAGAGTTATCCGTCTTTCGAAAGCCATCTTTGAAATGTTTAAAGACGGTCTGTGTTTCCCTTATTTATACAATACAAGAAGACTAAACATAAATGTCCACAAATCGAAGAAGTAATCGATTGATATGAATGAAAATTATATTGTAGATAGCAATTTTTAAGATATGTTAAAATTTCTAATGGTGGTCTTAAATTACCAATACTATCAAAATAATGCACATATTTACCACGTTTACTGAAAGCCACCCAATGTGAACCGGATTTATCCATCGGTTCAAGGTTAACAATACAGTTTTCATTTTTTCGAGGATATCTTGGTAACGTATCTCGCATAAAGACTCCTCTAAAATTTGGAATCTTTAATTGATGTGCGTAATTAGCTAAATCGGAATTACTTAATGCTTTATTTGGTATTTGGTTAATTATCTTTTGTATGCAGGAGGATTTAAATAAATGCCTTGACCTCCTTTTCCTCGCATTGCTTCTATCATTCGATTGTGTCTTTTCATTTCTTTTAGTTCTTCTTGAGCGGCTTTCGCCTTGTTTATAGCAGACGCCACCCCTGCTGCTCCGCCTGCTAGACCCCCCAAGCCCGACAAGGCTGCAAATATCGGAAGTAGGGGTAAAATACCACCTTGCTTTTTCGATGTTCTTCATTTTTTTAATCTTTTTTTTATTATTATTTAAGTTTCGCTTACCTCCTCCAATCTTAGACTTAGCTTTCATTATGCCACCCACTGTTAGTGCAGCTGCTCTCTCTCCAAATGATGCGTCACGGGATTTTACACGAGACCAAGCTTTTGAAGCTAAAATTTCATCGGCCTCTCTTCTTTTGTTTGAATCTTAATGCTTTGCGTAAGCAATGTCGAGCTCTTTGCACGCTTTATCTAATATATTTATTCCTGGATCACCACGGCTCAATCGCTTTTCTAATTTTGTTTCTGGTCCACAATATTCATATCCCGGGATGTGTAATTCCACGGGTAAAATATCAATAGTTTTATTAAGTACACGACTAATTAATGATCCACTTCCTGTTCGTTTATATTGAGTGGTAGAGTTGCTCCTCTTACAACGCACCATTACTAAATGATATGTAATATAAAGTAATTATACATATATATATTTCTGGAAAATGGGAATGGTAGGGGGAGGTGTTTTTTTTTAATAATACACACAAACTTTGGGTTATTATTTATTCTTTTTTCATAAGCAAAGGAACACACACAAAATTAGTATTATTATTAACAGCATAAAAGTGTGTGTGTGTGAAAGAAATAAAGTAAGTGAGATGAACTGCTTTAATCTCATTTTGTTTCTAATCATTTTTTCAGAGAAAAATGACCAAACGGTAAAGTATCAATTCCGTTTTCAGTTATGTGTATTTTATCTTCGTTTGATGAAATTGCCAACTTATTTTGCCGAACAGTAAATACAGAATGAGATTTTGAAATTATACAAACTTGAACTTTGTTGACTTTTTCTCTGTTATAAAGACACTTTCGATACTCATCAATATTCATACTTTTACTCACACTCTTCTTAATGCCTTTAGCCTTAAACAAGCTATTCATTTCATCACACAATTTTATTGCATACATTTTGGGTCGTAACCCCACAAATTCTTCAACAATCCTTCCAGCATTTTCATCTTTCATTAAACCAATTTCACCTTTATTTTGTCTCACAATGCCAAAAGGATTGTTTGTTTCATAGTTTCCAGTATCAAACAAATTTGAATGCTGTTTCATGAACTCATAAATATCATAATAGAATATATACATAAAACTATCGGTGTCTGTGTATAACAACCTCACATTTGATTCAGGATTTGCTAAAATAACATTGTAATGAAAGTCATTCATTTTACATTTAGACAAATCTAATATAGATGCACCAACATATACTGGTTGATTGTGAAAAATCTTTAGTCTACTCATCTCGATGACCATACATTGTTCATCGAATATAATTCTATGTTTAAAATTAGCCTTAGCTATTAAAGACCTAGCACCACGAGCTCCATGCCATTTGGTGACCCATTTGATGTCCCTTAACTTCCTCACATTCATCAGTGAACGACCAAAAATTGCATTATTCATCAATTTATAAAAATTCTTTTCAAAATCATTTTTGGCATGTTTTCGTTTCTCTGTGTTCACATCAATATATGGTTTTAGCCATTGGCTCTGATTGAATTCAATTATTCTGTGAATACGATCTAATTTCATTCCTAGTTGAATACATTGCTTTAACAATCTATAATGCAAAACATAACGTTCTTTATTATCTAAGGTAGCCATTAGCTTTGTTAACTTTTCGGGACATAGAGGGTAATCTGAATGTTTGTCATGTAACTCTTGAGGATAAGTCAAATCTACTTCCAAAATATATCCAATTTCTGAAGTATCATCAATAGTTAAAACATCAAAGCCTTCAACATTTGCAACCCATTTAAAGCCACCCGTTGGAAGATATTCCATCATCGCATATCCATATAAATTATTAACGTCAAAGTACATTATGTAGGACTCTTGCTTTTTCTCATCATAAGTTTTCATATACTTATTATTAGCAATCGCATGTCGTGTTATACACTGAACATTTCCTCCTCGAATAGATCGTTCAAAAAAGTGTAACATATCAATATCTTGAAGCAATTCAAGTTGAACGTTGGTTATCTTTTTCATAGCACACCAAGACATAGATGGAGCAGTGTAAAAATGAGCTGCATCAATGCCATAAGTTTCCATGCCATTCGATCTAAAATTTTCAAAGACATCCGCCAAAAGAAGTGTGTCAACTTTTAAATACAAATCGGCGTATTCTCCTAATGTTTGACAGGAAAACGTTTCCCACACCGATTGAGCAAACTCATACTCTTCATTCGATATTGTTTGATCATTAAGGCTGCTATAAAACTTGGATATTTCAGGTAATTTAGTTTCGTTAAGTACATCCATACTCGTGACGTATTCATAGGGAAACACGCCTTTTCTCGCAGTAAGTCGAAACTGTGCATCATCATTAAAATAACGTCGTGTTATTTGCTTTGAATCTTCGCTTAACGAAGATGAACATTGATCTAGTGAACAGAACAAGAAATTATATGTATCGAAAAATCTTAACTGAATGAATCCATTCTTAGCCCGTACATACTTTGTAAACCCTTTATAACGTTCCATATTCACCGCTAACTAACTTATATGACCAGGATTATGTAACACCTCTCCATCTTGTTTCTCACAAATTTCTTTAATTATAAAATGTCCATCATAGGCTGTTAGATTATGAAATGCTATAGGCAAAACCTTTGTTACTTTGTAATTTAAATTACAACTATTGTGTGCGCTTCCTCTATATTTTCCAGTTAAGTGACAATGATCGCGTACTTTGAGTTCATTAACTGCAATCGGTTTCTCGCAAATGTGACACATT
Organism: Meconema thalassinum; assembly: GCA_946902985.2. NCBI lineage: Eukaryota > Metazoa > Arthropoda > Insecta > Orthoptera > Tettigoniidae > Meconema > Meconema thalassinum. Next base: position 883,425,698 of record OX336388.2, read on the forward strand.
TTACTTGACAAAAATAATTTTTCTTCATTTTCGGTCATCTTTAACATTGGCTTAACCGATAAGTAATATGTTTGAAGTTTATCCACAATACTATACAGTTCCTTTACAAACAATTCAATGCAATTATTTCCCCTAAAGAGTTTGAAACTGCACAATTCACTATCAAAATTACAATGAAGGTATAAAGAAATGCTGTAAGGAATATGTTTATGTGTTAAAGTAGAGTTATGAATGTCACTATTTGGAAAACAGGAGGAAATTGGAGACAAGACGCATTCAGTGTCTGCATATATTATAAATGGAACTGTATCTTTAACTCGGAATTCTGTAAAATTAACAAATCTTTGTTCATCAGTCGGCATTATGCTTTTTGCAACAGGAAACTGTTTACAGTCTGCAAAGTGAACATTTAACTCATCCTCAAGAAAATAATATGACAAACAACGTCTACATATATAAATCCATCTCTGAGTGCTAGTGACGCTTGAACGCACAAGGCGAGCAAGATTTCTAATTAAACAAAAGTGATAACTTTCACTGTTTCCAATCTGCAACATCAATAAGTCTACACTCCTTTCATATACTTTATCTGATACATACAAAGGTACAATAGTAAAAGTTGTTTTTCCTTTTACTTCGTTTGTTCCCATACATACCCAATTGTTTTCATCTTCATATTGTGCTCCATACACATTTACAGAAATATTGTTTTGGTTTTCAAACTTGTTTAAATATTTCATTTCCATCGGAATTGGAATACCATCTAAATTTAAAACATCTCTGTAATGAGGATAGGAAGAAAGATGATTCACGTTTCGAGTTTTTGGATACAAACCAGCAACCACACTCCACGCAAAACAAGCTTCCTTTGTATCATACAAATTTAGCACTGCATGTTTATTGACTATTACGTCAGGCAATCGACTAGTATTGGACATTCCTACTTGAAATCCAACATATTTATTTATATTAATTCTCAAACTATGAATTTTTTCTAAAGCCCACCCGGAACCATTTGCTTCAAATTCGCTCATTTTTGTCAATGTACCTTCAATGATATTCTTATTATAAAATTCATTTAAATCAGTATACTCGAAAACTACCTCATTTTTGATAGCAAAATATTTTGTTTCTGATATGTCGCGAAGCACATATTGTGCACACAAAACTGAATTCACCTTTAAAGCTTGTACAGTTAACGCTTTCTTAACATACTTTGTAAAACAAATATTAGCATTCGCTAAAAGTTCACGAGGATCCAAAAACTCATTCTTAACATTTGATACTGCAAGTGTGTACACTCTAGAATTGAATGCTGTTTCAATTAACTCACAGCTCAAGAAAGATTCATCCTTTATTTGAATTGTAATTTCTTCGAAATTCACAGCTTGTTGCAATATGTGCTCACTAATAACTCTCCAACATTCAATCAACTCATCACTGTTCTCAATCAACTCGGTTTGAGTGTTTCCCCGATTTGGTATGATACTGAAATAGCACCGTTTAGTTCACTTCGAAAATTAGAAACACTTTCAAATGCATCGTCCAATTGGTTTCTTATATTTTCACTGTTATTATGTATTACAATATCAACCTTTCTACGTTTGCTAGGAGGCGAGGTCATTGTTGGTGTTGTCTAAGCAATTGTCCAATTTGCACTAAAGTTAATACACCACCAACAGTTGGTGTACCATCGCTGATGTCTAAGCATACGTCCAATTTGCACTATTGTTAATACACCACCAGCAGTTGCTGTAACATCGGTTTACCATAAACCTATAATCTTTTAAAGTATATTCAAGCCATTGTGATAAATTACTGCCTGTAATCTCCAATGAACAATGAACAGCCTCAAAAGGAAATTCATCCTGAAGTTTACCAAGCAAATTGTTCCTATACTCATTCAATTTTGTTACATCGTAACAAGTCATGGAAAATTCGATTTTGAAAACTTCATCAAATGTATTGTATCCGAAGAAACAAATAAAATGTTCATCGTCACATAATTCTTTCAATAGATATCTTAGAACTGTTTCTGGCACCTCTCGCTGACTATCATCTGATTTGCTAACATTGGTAACGTAGACTGAAAATGTTGAAATTCCACTCGAAGGTGCCCATTTGTTAAAACAAGCTTCTTTCTCATTACGACTCACCTCGTTATCATCTTCTTCCTCTTCTTCCGGTTGTTGAAAGCATACACGATGATACTCTATTAGCGGGTGCGATCGATGTTCAGTTCCACTCAGGAAATTAACAGTTTTCCACTTCATTATGCTGGTTGTTTTATTAGTTTTTTAGATAATCTGAAAAATTAAACAAATTAAGAAATAATTAGCAACTAAATATATCAATCGTTATATCAATCAATACATAAAATATATATAATCCAATACTCACCAAAACATGTTGATGTGAGCGGTTCTTCAACCCAAAATACACCGTCATCAGTTTGCCTTCGAGTACTGTTTCAAAATGACTTGATGTGAGCGGTTCTTCACCCCCAAATACACCAGCATCAGTGTGCCTCCCATTGAGTTTAGTTCATCGATCTCTGATGCGCTTAATTTTGAAAATACTGCTGGTAGAAATACACTTGTTACTTCATCTTCAATGTTAATATCCACCACTATTTTTCTTCCAAACCTCGTCTGTACGGGGCGAATAATTTGGACCACATATGGTAAATCAATGACTAGTTCTGCTAGTTCCTTATTAGAATACTCAGTACAAGATGATAAGTTATTGAACTTCGTTAGAGCTTCCATCACACAATTTGTTCCTTGTCGTTGACTTTCTTTATTTCTTTCACACACACACTCTTCGCGCAAAAGTAAAAGTTAAACTCTTCCATGCACTCGTCCATTTATATATCCTTCACCCCCACCCACACTCCAGAAACCATATGCTGCAAACTAGCTTCTAACGCAAACATTTCTTTTTTTCCACTATTGCTTAAAGAAGTCAAAGATTACATTCTTAGCCAATGACGTTAAAGGTCAACTCTGTCTCACGCGAACACAGCAGACGAGATCAATCACACTGCTGCACATGGTCAAACTTGCATGGGTGTCAAATGACGGTTAGCATCCTAAGCAAAAAACAATAACAGCTGCACACCACATGTGTGGATGGGAACCGCCTCTCCGCTCAGCCCACCCGACGCGGACAAAAAAACATAACAGCTGCACACCACATGTGTGGATTGCTGATAGTGGCACACATGCTCACACTCGCATGGGTGTCAGATGACGGTTAACATCCTAATAAACAACCCCCATGACGTCAACACCCATTAACTTTTTATCATCATCGCACAAACAAGCCAAAAGGTCAACCCCTTCCCACGCTAACACGTGAAGTGCACATGTTCGCTCCCGGACCACGTGCTCGCTCTAAGGGCCCATGACGTCACCCAAAGGGCTATGACGTCATCGCGATTACGCAATATTCAAAGTCTAAAGTTCCCTACTACTTGTGTCTTTATTCACTAAGGTTACCACCAAGGATATCATAAACTTGTAAGAAGGGATTTTACCAAGTGATGTAGTTAATGCACTGAAGAAAATGGAATTTGCAACACCATGAAGGCATTGGTCGTTTGTGTTGATTTTCAAGATATGGAACGATGCCATGCAGGTATGTAAACGATTAAAGTTTCAGACCCATTGGATTGTTGCTACAGGTCTCCCCACGTGATTGGTCGCGGAGGAATCAACTCCAGTATACGGACTCTGGTGTAGCGTAGTTGACTTGCAGTCTGTGCAGTGAAGTGTTCCCCGTCAATCATGCCCCGACGACAGAGAAGAGCACGCTATCAACAACTGTCGCCGTTTGAGAGGGCTCGGATAATTGGGCTGTGTGAGGCTGAATTATCGCTAAGAACTGTCGCTGCACGTGTTGGCCGACAAGAATCTACGGTACAACGTGTATGGCAGCAGTGGTCAAATGAAGGTACACTCACTCGTAGACCTGGCACAGGCCCAGTGCGACAGACAACTGTGAGAGAGGATCGCCGCATCATTCGGATGGCCAGGAAGGAGCCCCATGCAACAGCAGCGCAAATTTGAGCAGCTGTGGCACCCCACGTTACACAACAAACAGTTGGTAATCGCCTGCGTGCAGCTGGCTTACGATCCCGTGTCCCTGCAGAAGGTGTTCCATTGACCCCACAACAGTGACGTGTAAGGCTGGCTTGGTGTCGAGAACGATCGACGTGGGTCGACGAATGGCATAGGGTCGTCTTCAGTGATGAACCGCGCTTCTGTCTTGCCCGCAGTGATCGCCGGAATCGTGTGCGCCGACGTACTGGGGAGAGGGGCCGCCCAGACCTTATTTTCGAGAGGCACGCAGGGCCAACACCAAGCATTATGATCAGGGAAGCTATTGGCTTTAATGTGAAATCACAATTAGTGCTTGTTGAGGGCACTATGACTGCTCGACAGTACGTGGATAGGGTACTCAATCCAGTGGTTGTCCCTATGATGGCGAAAATTGCTAATGGGATGTTTCAGCAGGACAATGCCCGGGTTCACACTGCACGCATCTCCAGAGAAGCTCTCCACGGCATCGCAACCTTAGAATGGCCCGCCAGATCCCCGGACCTCAGTCCTATTGAGCATGTGTGGGACATGATGGGTCGACAACTGGTCAACCGTCCTCAGCCACCCACAACTCTGGAATAACTGACCCGTGCAGTGCAGCAAGCATGGGCCACAATTCCTCAGGAAGAGATCCAGGGCCTTATTGACTCCATGCCTCTCCGAATTCATCAATGTATTGCAGCTCGTGAGCCTCCGTGGCTTAGGCGGCAGCACGCCGGCCTCTCACCGCTGGGTCCGTGGTTCAATTCCCGGTCACTCCATGTGAGATCTGTGCGGGACAAAACGGAGGCAGACAGGTTTTTCTCCGGGTACTCCGGTTTTCCCTGTCACAATTTCATTCCAGCAACACTCTCCACTATCATTTCATTTCATCTGTCATTCATTTAATCATTGCCCCAGAGGAGTGCGTCAGGCCTCGGCAGCCGGCACGTTCATATCCTCGCCGCTAGATAGGGGCTTCATTCATTCCATTCCTGACCCGGTCGGAGACTGGAAGCAGGCTGTGGATTTTCATTTTCATTGCAGCTCGTGGTGGGCACATCCTGTATTGATTGTTGTCCAAACTTGCGGTCAGAGGGACCTGAAAGTGTAATCATCGTATCACAACTGAACACTCGTCCTGCATGTTCTTCTGGGTGTTGCAATTTCCATTTTCTTCAGTGTATGTTTCATCATGTCCTCACCACCACGTATTTAAGTTTTCATAGTAATATCTTTGAACAATTGGATGGTGTTGCCATGGGATCACCATTATCTCCTGTCATCGATGATTTTTAAATGCAAAACATTGAGGAACGTTGCCTTCAATCCTGCAACCTCAAGCCTTCCATCTGGCTGAGGTATGTCGAGGACACTTTCGTTGTATGGCCCCATAGTGATCACACGTTATCAATGTTTCTAGATCATTTGAAACGGAACGTGAAGGTTGCCTGCCTTTTCTGGATGTCTTGGTTTTAAAGAAGGCTGACAGCAGCCTGGGACACACTGTTTCCCGTAAACCCACCCATACAAATCGTTATCTTCATTGGTCCTCTCACTACCATCCTTGAAGAAACGGGCTGTCCGTATCACTCTTGTTAACAGAACGGTGTGTAAGTAGGATGAGTTAGACGGTATATTTGTATTCCTGGCTGATGATTTCTAGAAGAATGGCTACTCGATGAGACAAGTTAATGAAGTATTACATCCTAAACCGAAAGGCAGATTATCGCACAATCCTCCTCCTACAAAATTGGCCTATCTGCCATACGTGCAATCTGTCACGGACAGGATTAGCAACATTTTAAGAAGACACAATATCAAAACCATACTCAAGCCTAATGTCACCGTAGGCAAATCCTTGCCATCTGTCAAGGATTCAGTTGGTCTTAACTCTGCTGTAGTATATAAGATTCCATGTTCCTGTGGTTAAGCATATATATTGGGCAGACATGTAGGAGAATCACAACAGGGGTCAATGAACATCGTAGGCACTTACGTATTTGCCAACCACAGAAGTCTGCGGTTGCTGATCATGCCATACAGAATTACCACCGTGTTATTTTTGATAAAACCTCTGTCATCTGTTTGGAGAAACATTTCACAACTCGTATGATTCGGGAGGCGATTGCAATAAGCTAACAACCATACAACTTTAATAGAGGTGATGGTTATGCCTTGAGTAAATCATGGCTGCCCTCTATAGTTTCATTACCAAGATCTCCTTGGTCTCAGGAGGTCAAGGAGTAACTATTTGTTTCGACAAGGCTTCCTATCTTATACCATTTATCTATGGAGGCTACATGCCATTGTTTACTCATTCCTTCTTTCTTTCTTTCTTACTTTCTTTCTGTCTTTCTTTCTTTCTTTCTTGACAAACCTTGTTAAAGGGACAAGCTGTTGTCTCGAGACGTCGACATGTAAAATTCCACTTATTCTTCTTCTTCTTTCTTCGATTCGGCAAACTAGGGACCACGTCAGTTCAATTGCCTCTTCTTCCGAGTTCTAATTACCGACCAATGTTCCCCCATTCGTCTGCGGTGTTGTTCTTTTCTCTCTTGGGACCACGCCTTCCCTGTCTTCAGCTTCGGCTTTTCCTGGAAACCTTTGTGCGTACGTAGTTTTTCCTGAAGTGGAACACGCTCCTGGATATCTTTAGGGGAAATTTTCATTTCACGTAGATCTTTCTCAACTTCCGTAAACCGTGCCCCTTTGGTTTTCTTATCCTGAAAGTACGTCAATATCCGTTTTGATATCCTGCCTGGGCTCATTCTTGTCACGTGGCTATAAAACGAAATCCTTCTTTTTGGAATCGTGTCTCTGATCTTCACCACGCGCTTGTACAATACGTGGTTGTGACGCCTTATTATTATTATTATTATTTTTATTATTATTATTAATAATATTTATTTATTTACAGCGTATTTTCCCAATATGGGAAAGCGTTAATCAATTTGACTAAATTCTTGACGTTCTTCTTATCTTGCCAATATTGTTTCATTCTGTTGGAGAATGCCAATTTTCTTTCGTCAGACCATTGAGGTCTGTAAGGTGTAGGTTTTGGTTGCTCTGGTTGGACTTCCCAGTTGTTCACTTTGTTACGGAAGGAGTCTCTGTCTGATCTGTCGGTTATGTTAGCAGTTCGCATGTCTTTTTGTACTTCATTCATCCATGGTATTGTACTTTTGAGTGATGATATGTAAGCTAGTATTCTTTTGGTTAGTCGTGTATTCGGCAGTCTACTTATGTGCCCGAAGAATTTCAATCGTCTTTTTCTGAAGTCGACTTCGATGTTTGAGTATTTTTCAGTTGTCTTGATTGACTGTAGTCGGTACCCGTCAGGAGTGAGTCTTGCTCCCAGTATTTTCCGAATGATTTTTCTTTCTTCTTTCTTGATGACTTCAACTTCATATTTCTTATTGAGTGTAAGTGTTTCGCTTGCGTAGAGACTTGCCGGTTTGATGACAGTGTTGTAATGTCGAAGTTTATTATTATTATTATTATTATTATTATTATTATTATTATTATTATTATTATTATATTTTTACACATTCCAGTATTTAGAATTGGTAATTGGTAACTGAGAGATACAATATCAAATACTATGTTTTCTCTTTTCTTCGCGTAGCGTATTCGACGTCCTAATTGTAACATTCACTTAATTTATACCTAAAATAAACTAATGTGTTTTCATTATAGACAATAGCTTTCCATTACGCAAATAATTAATAAGAAGTGCCAGTAACTCACTCCACAGTTAATGTTCCTACTTCCCTGTGTGCTGCGCCTAACAGAGATAGTTTAAACAATGCTTTGCTCGTTCGCTTTGTTCACTGATGTATTGGTATATAGGTTTCTGTACGCCTTAGGCACTTTACACCCGACATTTGTTTGAAACACTGAGGTTGATTGACTGACATTGACAAGGGGAAACGCAGCAGTCGACGCAACAAGTTAGCTTCAAACGTTCCCGTAATCTCAATAAAACGCGGTGATTCTCCGAGCGTTCACGTTAAATTTTCACACAATCGTCAAAAGATATATAGAATCCTAGATGCAAGACATACCTCAATGATTGAAAACACACAAAATAAATTCCTAAAATATCTACATTTTAAAAGAACAGCCAGCTATTCTCACTTGATACCATACCAGGTACTACTAATATACGCCATACATTTTGATGTAGATAGTTTAGAAATCGAAGACAAATAGATGCTTTGAAATTACTTTTCAAAATAATCAACAAATCACTTGATAATTCCGGAATTTTAGCCAATTTTCATTTATGAAAAAATAGGCTTATGAGATCACCTTGTGTCAGTGTGTCAGTCTGAGTGTGCGTGTGTGATGATGTGTGTCCCCCCATAATAATTTCTAAACGGCTGGAGCGATTTCAAGGAAACTCAGTAAGTTCATAGCACTGTTCCGGGCAACCCCGACTGTTCCCTTCAAATTTTGTTACTTCTCGCCATTCCAACATGGCGGCTGTGCGAAGTGTTTCACCAGCATTCAATATCTCCGAAACTATTACCGAAATCACCCTGGAAATTTGTACGGTGATAAAGGGAACTACTAGAAGTTCACCTATGTGACTTTTGAAAATCTGGTAACTACAAAACCAACAAGGTGGCAATGCGAATTTGCGACTTTTAAATAGACGTTTCTCGCGATTTAACCAACCAATCGCAATCAAACTTGGTACAGTATATGTTCATACACATTGTAATGCACCAACATCTAACTACGTTCAATTGTTTTCATACCCTCAAGATGGCGGCTGTGCGAAATATTTCACCGGCATTCTATATCTCTGAAACTATTACCGGTATCACCGTGAAATTTTGTATGGAGATAAAGGGCACTACTGGAAGTTAATCTATGAGACTTTCAAAAATCGGTTAACAACAATACGAACATGGCGGCCAAGCGACGTTGAAAGTTTAAATAGACTTTTCTCGCGATTTAATGATCCAAACGCAATGAAACTTCGTACAGGAAATGTTTATACACATTGTAATGTACTGGTATCTAATTTAGTTCAATTATTTACGTAACCTCAAGATGGCGGCTGTGCGAATTTCGAAAATTAAGTTTTTATTTCTTGTGTTCTAATCATGCGATCGAAATCAACACTTGCATAATGAACGTACAGAATAATCATCATGTAATAGTACATATTTCTATGGCATACATATATTAAAATCCAACACGGCGACAATCCGAAATATTTAGATGGTTCTCAATATCTATTAATCTACTAGAGCAATCAAACTGAAATTGTAGTGTATCTATAGAGGCATTAAGCATACGTTCACCTATGGGACGTTCAATTATCTGGCAAGCACAAATACAACATGGCAGCTTCGCGAAATTTAAATATTCAAATGGACGTTTCTTGCGTTTTAACCATCCGAGCGCAGTGAAACTTGATACGGTATATGCTTACAAAAATTATAATCGACTGGCATCTAATTCTTTTAAATTTATTTCATAACCACAAGATGGCGGCTGAGCGAAATTTTAAAATTCCGTTTTTATTTCTTAATCATGCGATTTAAGTTTGAATAAAACACCTATACAATAATCTTCATGTAATAGTACTTAAATCTAAGGCCTATAATATACAATCCAACATGGTGACCATCCAAAATATTTAGACGGTTCTCAATATCTACGAATCTATTACAGCAATCAAAATGATATTTTGTATGTTAATAGGGGCAATTAATATTAGTAGGATATATGAAAATATGCTATTTAGTTATTCACGGAACTACTTGTTTCTCTCTTAAATTCCCACGTACCACGCATCAATTCTAGAAACAATATCACAATTGAAATTAATATAACCAAGACATATGCCCACAAAAATTCACCGCTCAACAGACTGTGTAATATTTTCAACAATGTTGTTCAAAGAAATAATGTCTCAAACCTAGCCTACCTTGCTTTACATTTGCATTATTTGTACTATACTGTTTTAATTTCACACCTAGTTATTTTAATTAGTTTTATTTAGTTACTGTTTAGTTTAAGTTAGTATATGTTATAAGATAACATACTGTGTAATCTTTATGCCACTGTAATTGGGATGACAATACTGTTGTGCGAAAATAATAAATAAATAAATAAATAAATAAATAAATAAATAAACAAAGATCTTTACGGGCAAGCAGAAAAAATCACAGATATCATACGGAAGAGAAGATTGAAGATCTATGGACACCTTACGAGAATGAGCGATAGTCGACTAACGAATAAGATCTTTAATTACATCACCGAGATAAAACCGACTACAAAATGGGTAGATGAAATAAGAAAGGATATGGAGGAAGTTGGGGTCAGTCCAAGTGAGATCTGGAATAGAGAGGTGTTTAGAGGTACGATTGATGCATTCAAGGGGTTCCAGGAAAAGCAAAGGAGAAGAGCCAAGAACAACTGGTCGGAAGAAAGGAAGAAAATCCACAGTGAAAGGATGAAGAGTTTCTGGGAGCAGAAAAAAGGACTAATCGTCTAGTCAATTGTTTCCCGTAGCCCAAAGTAGGCCAAAATCGAACAAAGAAGAAATAAATAAATAAATAAATAAATAAATAAATAAATAAATAAATAAATAAATAAATAAAATACTGAAAGTCAGCAAACCATAATTTTTAAAATTTCTTCAATATTTACCTATTTTCTCCTATTTTTCCCGCTATTCTTCCTAAAATTTCCCTTTTATGAAAGTGATCATAACTAATACATTTTTTTTCCTTGAGTGTTATTCACTCGTTATTCACATAGTATATACATTGTGCCCCGCCTGAATGTTCGCAGTGACAACCAAGAATGCTATCACTGCGTCACGAGATGAACAAATCAGACTCTATGGTTTGGTTTGCAGTGACATGGTTAATGTTCTTTGTGAGGCCAGATGAATTCAATTTTAACCCCCAAGACAAAATAACCAGTGCCAGCAATGTTGTAAGTGAACGCTGTTTGCATAGTTCAATGTCTGGTTATCATTACAAAGAATCCGGTGTAATGAAACGCTATGTTATAAGCATATTGACCATGAGCACTTGTGAATATCGTCCAATGTCATCGCTCTTTTTGACTCTGAGAGTCGCACATTTTCTCCGTATTGACTGAAATATACTAAGAACAAAGTTCCAACTGGTTCCGCCTCGTCAATACTGTTTATTAAAATGTCGTGATAAAATCACCTGTCTTTTAACACATCACATGGTACATGTTTCAACGTCTAACACGTATTGACGTCTTCATCAGCCTAAATATTTGTGCAGCACTTAAAACATTCCCTTTATCTACTGGGTGTAGTTAAAAATTGTACATAAAAACACACATGGATCACTGTAACACATTAAAAGTTGTTAAAACATTTTCTTATGTTAAAAGCTTAATAAAACGTTAATCCATTACAAAACAAAATATAAACCACCATAGAAACTAAATCCACAACCGTTGATCCATGTTACCTTCCACTAAACTTACTCCATCCCCCCCCCCCCCCCCCCCCCTTCCCCACTCCTAACCAATACACTGCCGAACTCTCACCCCTCTCCTCTTCCGCCCCTATTGTCTTGCTTGTTGCTTCCATGTTGACACACCGTTTCAGTACAGCACTGTCTCCGTCCGACTCAGCACGGCCCTGTTAGCTCATTGCCGCATTACATCGTAAGTCTTTATATAACATTTAGGGTTTTTTAAGTATTATTTTATCTACTACTTCTTTCTCTCATACACAGTTTCATTTCTTTCCAGTTGGGAATGGTCACCCCTTGCTTGGGCTTTTGGAAGCCAACATTAGATATAAGCCAAGAAAGACTGCCAAGCCCGGCTGCGGATTTTTATTAAGCTTTTAACATAAGAAAATGTTTTAACAACTTTTAATGTGTTACAGTGATCCATGTGTGTTTTTATGTACAATTTTTAACTACACCCAGTAGATAAAGGGAATGTTTTAAGTGCTGCACAAATATTTAGGCTGATGAAGACGTCAATACGTGTTAGACGTTGAAACATGTACCATGTGATGTGTTAAAAGACAGGTGATTGTATCACGACATTTTAATAAACAGTATTGACGAGGCGGAACCAGTTGGAACTTTGTTCTTAGTATGTCATCGCTGTTCAGCGAACCCTTTGGTGCTCATTGTGGAAGGTGAATTTATCGAACCTTGAAATATATCAACATGACACCGAGAAGTCATCACTCTTCTTAATATAGCACACTGAGCTCCAACAAATTATCCTAATTTTCTGATTTAGTTTCACGAATCTTCTATAATTAATCGTATACGATGATAAGCATGTCTTTTAATAACGTTATATTAATAATAGACAAATGGATGTTTTAATTTAGAAAACTCTCTCCATTACAATTTGGTGCAGAATGAAATTATACTCCCAAGACCTTTTTAGAACAACCTTCAAAACCTTGCAGTCAATGGTAAATATTCTTCATGGTATTCAAATGAGATTTTTTTAATTTACCTACAATAACACAATGAAGACAATTTTTAGCCTATTTTCAATTTTGAAAAAATAGGCTTATGAGATCACCTTTTGTCCGTGTGTGTGTGCGTGTGTGTGTGTGTGTGTGATTCGTGTGTGTGTCCCCCCCCCCCCCCCTAATAAAATCTAAACGGCAGGAGCGATTTCAATGAAACTCGGAAAGTTCATAGCACTATTCCCGGCGACCTCGACCGTGCCCTTCAAATTTTGTTACGACTCACCAATCCAACATGGCGGCTGTGCGAAATATTTCACCAGCATTCAATATCTCAGAAACTATTACCGATATTACCCTGATATTTTGTATGGTGATAGAGGGAACAACTATAAGTTCACTTATGTGACTTTTGAAAACCTGGTAACTACAAAACGAACATGGCGGCCAAGCGAATTTGCGACTTTTAAATAGACGTTTCTCGCGATTTGACCAACCAAACGCAATGAAACTTGGTACAGTATATGATTATATACATTGTAATGCACCGACATCTAACTTCGTTCAATTGTTTACATAATCACAAGATGGCGGATGTGCGAAATATTTCACCGGCATTCTATATCTCTGAAACTATTAGCGGTATCTCCCTAAAATTTTGTACTGAGATAAAGGGCACTACCGGAAGTCCATCTATAAGATTTTCAAAAACCGGTTAACTACAAAACGAACATGGCGGCCAAGCGAATTTGAACATTTTAAATAGACCTTTCTCGCGATTTAATGTTCCAAGCGCACTGAAACCTGGTACAGGAAATATTTATACACATTGTAATCCACTGGTATCTAATTTAGTTCAATTGTTTACATAACCTCAAGATGGCGGCAGTGCGAATTTTAAAATTAAGTTTTTATTTCTTGTGATGTAGTCATGCGATCGAAGTGAAAGTTTGAATAATGAACCTATGCAATAATTTTCCTTTAATGGTACATGACTCTATGGCCTATACATTTAACAATCCAACATGGCGACCATCCGAAATATTTAGAAGATACTGAATATCTACGAATCTATTTTAGCAATCAAACTGCATTTTTTAATGTTCATAGGGGCTATGAACTTAAGTTCACCTATAGGACTTTAAATAACCTGGTGATCACAAATCCAACATGGCGGTGACGCGAATTATAAATATTCACATGGACGTTTCTCGCAATTTAACCATCCGCGTGCAGTGAAACTTGGTACAGTAAATCTTTATCCGAATGTTAATTCACTGGCATCTAATTTATTTCAATTGTTTCCATAACCTCAAGATGGCAGCTGTGAAAAAAATTTAATTCTCCTTGTTTTTTCTTGTGTCCTAATTATGCGATTGAAGTTTGAATACTACACGTTCACAATAATCTGCATGTAACAGTACATAACTCTAGGACCTACATATATAAAATCCAACATGGCGACCATCCGAAATATTTAGTTGGTTCTCAATATCTACGAATCTATTAGAGCAATCAAACTGAAATTGTGTATGTTAAATAGTGGCAATTAACATAAGTAGGATATATGAAAATAGGCTGTATAGTTCTTCACGGAACTACTTGTTACAGAAGCAATGATTATTTCATTAGTTTTGAACATCAAGGTTTTAATTGTCAACATGTTTATAATGTTCTTTAATTTCAATGCAACACATCTGTTTTTTTTTCTCTTAAATGCAATGGTTTATCATTATTATAACCATTCTTCAAGATAGACAGTATTTTTATTAGCCTATTTTCAATTCTGAAAAAATAGGCTTATGAGATCACCTTTTGTCCGTGTGTGTGTGTGTGTGTGTGTGTGTGTGAGGTGTGCGTGTTCCCCTAATAAAATCTAAACGGCTGGATCGATTTCAATTAAACTCGGTAAGTTCATAGCACTATTCCGGGCGACCTCGACCGTGCCCTTCAAATTATGTTACGTCTCACGAATCCAACATGGCGGCTGTGCGAAATATTTCACCAGCATTCAATATCTCCGAAACTATTTACAATATCACCTTGGAATTTATTACGGTGATAAAGGGAACTACTATAAGTTCGCCTATGTAACTTTTGAAAAACTGGTAACTACAAAACCAACATGGCGGCCACGCGAATTTTCGACTTTTAAATAGACGTTACTCGCGATTTAACCAACCAAACGCAATAAAACATGGTACAGTATATATTTATACACATTGTAATGCACCGACATCTAACTTGGTTCAATTGTTTACATAACCACAAGATGGCGGATGTGCGAAATATTTCACCGGCATTCTATATCTCTGAAACTATTAGCCGTACGACCCTGAAATTTATACGGAGATAAAGGGCACTAATGGAAGTTCATCTATAAGACTTTCAAAAACCGATTAACTACAAAACGAACATGGCGGCCAAGCGAATTTGAAAATTTTAAATAGACCTTCCTCGCTGTTTAATGTTCCAAACGCAAAGAAATCTGGTACAGGAAATGTGTATACACATTGTAATGCACTGGTATCTAATTTAGTTCAATTGTTTACAATACCTCAAGATGGCGGCTGTGCGAATTTTAAAATTAAGTTTTTATTTCTTGTGTCGTAATCATGCGATCGAAGTAAAAGTTTGAATAATGAACCTACGCAATAATTCTTCTTTAATGGTGCATGACTCTATGGCCTATACATTTGACAATCCAACATGGCGAGCATCCGAAATATTTAGACGGCTCTGAATATCTACGAATCTATTATAGAAATCAAACTGTTTTTTTTATTGTTCATAGGGGCTATGAACTTAAGTTCACCTATAGTACTTTAAATAACCTGGTGATCACAAATCCAACATGGCGGCGACGCGAAGTATAAATATTCATATGGACGTTTCTCGCAATTTAACCATCCGAGTGCAGTGAAACTTGGTACAGTAAATCTTATACGAATGTTAATCCACTGGCATCTAATTTGTTTCAATTGTTTCCATAACCACAAGATGGCAGCTGTGCGAAATTTTAAAATCTCCTTGTTACTTCTTGTGTCCTAATCATGCGATTGAAGTTTGAATGCTACACGTAAACAATAATCTCCATGTAACAGTACATAACTTTAGGAACTACATATATACATCCAAAATGGCGACCATCCGAAATATTTAGTCGGTTCTCAATATCTACGAATCTATTACAGCAATCAAACTGAAATTTTGTATGTTGATAGTGGCAATTAACATAAATAGGATACATGAAAATAGGCTGTATAGTTCTTCACGGAACTACTTGTTTTTTATTTTGATTCTAACATTATTTTACTGAGATTTCATTTTATATTTGGAAGGTTATTCAACGGATACTACATTTTTAGTAGTGAATATTTTTATTTTACTACTTATTTTTTAAACAATTTATTAATATGCACCGACAATCAATACAAATTGAATTCAAATCACTACAATGGGACCTTCTTCAGCAGATTATACCTAAAAGTTTATAAATTAATAATTTAATAAAACTAATGAGAAATGAAAATGAGTAAAATATATACAGGATGAAATTAAGAAAGTAGAGAAACAATGAATAACAAAGATGAAAATATAAAATCTTTCTAATTTATTGTTTGATCAAAATATAAAATCTTTCTTATTAATTGTTTTTGTAGTTTCTTCATTTCATCCTGTAAAATTATATTTCACTGATTTTCATTTCTCATTAGTTTTATTAAATTAATTTATTAAAGGTTAGTTATATTGTGCAGAAGAAGGTACCATTGTTGGATCGAAACATGTACTAATTTGAATACAATTTGTGTTGATTGGCGGAGCATTTTAATTAATTATCTATTAATCAATACGACAATTTTCTCACATTTTCCGAAAATGGTAAATATTTTTGCTTTTAACTTATTTTTTATTGATAGATTGTTAATGTCTCAGATTTTATGATGCTCTTAGTTTATTGTTATTACAATTTGATTTTAGCTGAGGTTGGTTACAATTAACCGAACTTACTACTTTTATATAAACAAAAGTTTGGTGCTTTTCAGTCGGTCAAACGAATGTACCCAAAAAGATCTCATGTAATTTAATTCAGGATTAGGGCACAACCCAGCTCGTTTTGGGTACATTCGTGTTGACCGACTGAAAAGCACCAAACTTTTGTTTACTTAGGCAACACTGAAAAATGGCTTCAAACCTCAGAATCTACTTTTATATCGTATTTAGTTAGGTGGAATAAAACCATTTTACCTATTAAAGCCTTCCTTCGGAGGGAAAATAAAGCCGGCGGTCCCATGTTATACATTTATGGCAAGTATAAGATCCTTTCACTACCTAAAATTGTGTGAAGCTAAATTTCTAGCTTACATTTCGTTGAAATGCTCTATCTTTGTTCCAATGTTCCTAGTGGTGAACTACGTATCAATGACATCTGGTATCGAAAGTTGGAACTACTTGAAATTGAACGGAACTTGTAGCTCACTCCAAGGGTGTCCGCTTGAAGCACATACAGCCTCTGGCGACCAGAACTTTTCCTCGGACACTCCCGTCACTAAACACCATACGCTAAATATTAATAATAATAGGTATGTTATTTTATGTCAATACGGACATAGAGTACCAAAAATAATATTTATGGAGAAAATACTAGGAAGAAGACCACGAGGAAGGCCCAGGAGGAGGTGGTTGATGATGGTGATAATTGTTGTTTTAAGGGGCCTAACATCTAGGTTATCGGCCCCTAGGAAGAGGTGGATAGATACGGTGAAGGAAAGCATAGAGAAAAGTGGAGTAAAAGAAGAAGCAGCATTGAAAGAAGGGAATGAATGGTGGAGGGATAGACAACTGTGGAAGTCCTTGATTCGCAACCCGACACAGGGAACTGGAAACCGGAAATGAAGATGAAGAATGTCAATACGGATAAGGTCCATGAGGTATGATGTACTTCATATCAATGTGTACCTTGTTTCTTTCACCCTGATTACACACTTTAGTGATTGCAAGTTTCTTATGGGAAATTGTTATTTTTATTGCCCACGTAATAATTATGCCAATTACAGTATTTGGAAATATGAATGAAGTTTAATGGAATCATTATGTCACATGCCTAGTTAAATATGACCTTGATATTTCTCCCTTAAAAAAGCGATCAACGCCTTAATTACATGCATGTGATAGTTAGTGATAGAAAGATCTGGGGAAGCATTATTAGTCCCATAATTTGACAATGAACATTGATGTTATATAAAGCTCTTTCTCATTAATCCATGTAATGAATGAGTTCTCTCGCAAACACTCATGTTATTAAATGTAGTACAGTGCAAAGGTTTAAAAATTCTGCGCACGTACCTCCCGTGCATTAGCAAAGGCTCTCATGAGGATACCGTAATTGAAGAGAGAAAGGTTTGTGGCAGGAATAGTCCGCGTGGCGCTTCGTGCGTGTTGTCCCTACATTTTGTTCCGGGTCACGGGTTGAATTAGTAATGTACAGCACAGCTTAGAATTCAGGGGAATGACCTACACTGTACCAACAGATGGCTGCCGAAGTAGAACTACTACAGAAGTATCTAAACTACACTTTGAAGAAGTATCAGATAAAATTATCACAATACATTATTTGTATGAAGCAATCAAAATTCGTGACAGATCACAAACATTACGAACACTTTGTTGTAGACGCTAATATTGTGGGATAAGCACCAATTGTATTATATGAATGAAAACTTAATTGTTCAAAATGTGCATCAAATTACAAAAAAAAAAGTGAGGCCTCGGATCTCAGTACAAAATTTCTTTGATGTCTCATTTCTCATCCTGCTTATCTCGACCATAGTTCATTACATCTAACACAATGACAGTATGTACCTGGATCGGGGTAACTGTTCACAACACATATCTTGAAGTGGAAGCCATGCTCTGAAAACCATGTCATCTTATGTCGAAAGTTATAGTTTTGAGATATCCACCCACGGTCAATCATCGCATTTGTATCATAGAACTCTCCCCAAATATCAGATTTCTTCGATTTTAGGATGTTTAGGCTTTTTGAGTGCCTGAATTGAAACCAGCAATAAGTGCAGGTGAGACTCATCTATGACGAAAACTTCTATAACTAATTCGTATGTACGGCGTGATAGATAGTCTCTTCAAATGCCTTGGTTTTATTTTCTCTAGTATTTCTATCCGTTTCTTCCTTCCATTACCGTATCGGATTGACCTTCTGCTGTTGTGATGGATAGCAGTTATACAGGGTGCGGCAGAAACAACGACCCATTTTACATATTTTAATTTAGCAGGAAGAAATACAACTACACATTATTAATGGACACTGTTCGAAAGAACACTACTTCTAATTGTTGACACATGTCACTTTTTTTTTATAAATTATGCCCTTCAGGTGTCCACCATTGTTCGCGATGCAATCTTCCGCACGAAGCTGTTACTATTGCAATGTTGTCCGGGGTGCGAACCGTACGTTGTCTGCCAGGGGGCATCTTGTTTCTTACAGATGTTGTTGTTCTAAACTGCTGAACCCACCTCGTAATTATCTTACGGGATGGAACTTGATAATTTCGGCCGAAGTCAAAATGTGGTCGAAACGACACTATCACCACTTTTGAAGAACGCTTCAATTACAAATGCAGGATGTTTGTGTGACCAACATACAGACTGAAACAGCTTTATACCACATGTCTCACTGGTACGACCATCAATACTCTACGCAGCCGTGTCGAACAATGGTACAATATTTAAAATGGGTCATTGTTTCTGCCACATCACTCGAATAATTTGACAAATTTTGAGAGTTTGAGAATTCATTTTAGTTTCGCTACAGGATTTACAAAAAAGTCCAGTGTTCCACATGTGTATTTTAATTACTGCTCAGCGCTCTGGCAGAGAATGGCGCCTCCTATTATTTACTTCTCCAGTGATTTCCTCTGAGAGTAACTGCAGGAATTAATTTAGTCTCAAGTAATATATGCTCGAGACTGCACTGGTTGTTGACTTAACTGTATGACTATGTTACAAACTCCGTTCGGCTCCACAAACAAGTCTCTCTAGCACCATGGAGTTAACATCAAGTTCACACGGAGTGAATCAAGTTTAACTATTCTGTCATGGTCATACAGTAGATAAAGTACTCCCCAATTTTTAGCCTACTTTTCACATTTTGCAAAAATGAGGAAAAAGTAGTCTTATGAGATCGATCCGGGAAAATGTGTGTCTGTCTGTCTGTCTGTCTGGCTGTGTGTGTGTCCCCCCCTATCAACTCCTAAACGGCTGCAGCAATCAAAACCAAATTTAGTATGAGTAAAGATGTGCACCGGAATAGCTCACGTCCATATCTGAAAATGATGTCAGTGCTACCAACTGCTGAAAAAACGCACTAGAAATTTGAGCTCCATGTAGGATATCATGCAAGGTATGCATGGGAGCTATTCCAAAATTGGCGCACATGTAGATAATACTATTTCAGTTTAATTTCCAGGAGGCCAACCATGACAGTGTTGCCAAAATAATTTTAAGCCTTCTGATAAGTCCAATGTTTAAATGTATATAACTTCTACGTTTTCAACTGGATTTCAACCAAATTTTGTATGTAATATCTGTACATAAACAGATATGACTGAGCGTATTCTTAAGAGCCACCAGGGCTGCCAACTGTTAATAATTGCTCTCTCTATTTTTTAAAATCCAAATACCAATAGGCTATATCAGAAAGTATGCAAGCCAACAGCTTTAAACTATGCACACGTATATTCTGACATTTTACATTAATTTGGAGTAACTTATATACGTCAGTTCTACCAACATGATTATAAGCCTGCTGATAGTACCAATTTTTAAATACATGTAACTTCTATACTATCAGTTGGATTTAAACCAAATTTCGTATGTGCAATGTGTACCATAACAGATATGACTATAAGTATTGTTAAGAGCAATCAGGGCTGCCAACTGTTAATAAATGCTGTCTAAATTCTTTTTACCCTAATATCAATATATCAAAAAGTATGCAAGCCAACAGCTCTATACTTTGCACACTTATAGCACCTGACATTCTAGATTAATTTGGAGTAATTAATACAAGGCGGTGTTGCCAACATGATTCTATGCCTGCTGATATGTCCAATTTTAAAATACATGTATCTTCTATACTAACAAATGGATTTCATCCAAAATTGGCACAACAAGATATCATAATATTTCAGATTATTTCTGACCAGCACACGCATGGTATTGTTGGCAACATGCTTTTACGCGTGCTGATAGATCCAGTGTCTATCTGCATGTAACGTCCATTGGACTTCAACCAAATTTTGTATTCTGTACCTTAAGAGGTGGAACTAAGAATATATTCAGTCACCAGGGCTGCCAACTTTAGTGCTCTATTAGGCTACATTATGCCAGGTATATTTTGAACTAATTAGATATTTCGATATTACCAACTTAATTTCGTCATTATTCTAGATAGGTTCATATACTGTAGAATAATCATTGGCATGAAAAGTAGGCTGTATAGTTCTTCATGGAACTTATTGTTGTATATAAATTCGTGTTGTTTTCTGATATAAATCTTAAGTAATATTTCTTTGCCGCCTAATGTAATTGTGCACAATTTGGGCTGACCGACTGGAAAGCTGTCTTCAATAAGATAAGCAGCTTTGGTAGCATGCTGTGCCCAAGATAGCGGGTTCAAACCCGGCCGAAGTCGTGGGATTTTTAAGAGCGTTCAAAATCCTTCAGTATGCTTCCTTCGGAGAGGAAGTAAAGCCGGCGGTCCCATGTCATAGATTTATGGCATGTAAATGATTCATCCAGAGATAAAACTTGTGTGGAGCTAAATGTCTAGGTTAGATGTCGTTGGAACGCTCTATCAAAGTTCCAACGTTCACGACTAGGTATCATTGACATCTGGTAGCGAAAGTTGGAACTACTTGAAATTGAATGGAACTTGTAGCTCACCCTCTGGGTGTCCGCTGGAAGCAGCCACAGACTCTGGCGAGCCGAGCATGTCCTCGGACACTCCCGGCAGTAAAAGACATACGATAAATTAAATTAATTAAAGTAGGTAAGGAAAACATCACTGGAGTAAATTTAATCATTAATCATAGAACTATGGAATGGGTAAAACAGTGTGCATGCCGGCCCCGTGGTGTTGGGTTAGCGCGCCTGCCTCTCACCCAGAGGCTCCGGGTTCGATTCCCGGCTCCGTCAGGGAATTCCGAAATTGACGTGAGGGCTGGAACGGGGTGCACTCAGCCTCGTGAGGACAATTGAGTAGCTGTCTGACAGTGAGGCAGCGCCCCGGTCATGAAAACCAAGATCATCGGCTGAGGGTACCCCAATACCTGCTGGCCAAATGGCTGGGCAGCGGTCGCATGGTAGGCCTAGGCCCCTCACGGGCTGTAGTGCCAGGGGTTATTATTTATAAAACAGTATGCATACCTTGGAAGGTCACAGCCCGTTGCTAGAGGACACGCGTGCACGTCATGTGACGATACAAAGCGAGCAGCAGCATGCATCAATCGTCCAAGACCAAGAGAGTAGGCCATTCGACATGCTTCCTGGTGTGGTTGAAGACTGTGGGGCACCCATTGGGCACACACTTTCCGCAAGTGCAGTCGTTCCTTCATGTTGGTGTGCACACTTCCGAAGCTCAATCCGACCATGGCGGCTATGGCGTTCACTGTCACTCGGCGGTCCTGGGTAATGAGTCCATCAACCAGCTGGACGTTGTCTTCGGTAATGCAGGGGGGTGCCCCTGACCGGGCATCATCGCCTAACGACACCCGTCCTTCTCTGAAGCGCTTGTGCCACGCCTTGACCTTTGCAAGGGATATGCAGTGATCGCCGTAAACTTGTGACATTCGGCGATGAATGTCCGTTCCCCCTACTCCTTCCGCTGTCAGAAACCGAACAACACCTCTTTGCTCTTCGGTTGACGCCTCCATGTCACTGTTTGTAATGTGACTAGCAGCGTTGGACGATTGATGCATGCTGCAGCTCGCTTTGTTTCGTCACGTGACGTGCACGCGTGCACTCTAGCGACGGGCTGTGACCTTCCACGCTCTGGTCGGAACCACACCTCGTTATACACGCAACGATTAGCCAATGTCGTCACCGGTTTGCGCATTCCAGCCTCCGGCTCGTTACTTTTTGAACTCACCTTATATAATAAACGAAAGATGGGATATTTCACAAGAAAACAAAATCTGCATTGGGAAAGCAATATGTGTGTTTCAGAAAATGAGTGCTGTCTTCAAAAGCCATAACTTAACTTTAAGAACAAAACGTATAATATCCGTATAGCACGTTGTGTTACAACTAATATTCAATAATATATATATCCCTGAAAAGGACTAAGAGTTATAACTACCCGTACATTTAGGAGAAAGTAGGCTACAGTATATGTTATTTACTGAACTGCTTGTTTCTTGTTGGCCATCTGATCTTCTTTCACACAATATATATCTACCCTACGGCGTAGCTATGACCATCAAGGGAATCAGCAGCAAGTCCGGTGTTCGTAGGTTCGAACCCCGGCACTGACAGTGGCTATCCTGTGTTATCCCCAGAGTGTTACGCACTATCTCCAGTAAAATACCGGGATAATACTATCCATGATTCTAATAAGTACAGCTACTACAATCACCGCAGAAACACAGGTTATCAGACAAATTCGACACGCACCAAAATGCAAGTATTTGATGACAAGATGTTCTAAGCAACTAAAATTAATTAAAGATACCAATAAGTTACATGCCATTGGTTTGGCCATGTTTAAATCCCGGAACTCGTGAGATCTGCGAAGTTAAGTAACATTGGGCGTGGTCAGATCTTGGGTGGGTAACCGTGTCTGTGGACCATAGAGCTGTTGACAGGAGAAGGGAAGGATAAGTGGAAAGGAACTGGCCATCCTACCACAAAAATCTAGCGTTTCCCACCGCTTCGTAGGGGCCAAGCTATTTACAATAGGCCTATTCAGGTTTTTATTTTATTTTCAACAAATTATTTTGGCGCATAAGCTCTAATTTTGTTGTTGTTGTTTTTGTAATTTTTTATTCATTTGACGGGCTTGGACATCGTATATAAACCAATATAGTACAATATATTTCCGTCAATCAATACCAAACACGCTGACCGACTTAAGAACAGTCCAGTTGCTTACGATCCACGGCACAGGACAAGAGTTTTCAACCTTTACTTTCTGGTTACGGAGACACAGCTGATCTGGATGTGTACACATAGTTACCTTGATTTGTCTTTTCCAATGACATCTACGTGACAGATAATTTACGATATCTATCATGGTCCGCATTGACCTGTTAATGTTCCATTTTTCGTATCAAGCACTATAATTTAAAGGACTGGTCACTCCGTAATATGTACAGTGATTAATACCTAAGGCCAAAACGGTCGATTGGACCAACTTCAACGTAGAAGAGGAATTATTATTTTACATGGACATGGTGACAGACATTCTGAGTTTCGATATAGTTGTATAAGTTTACACGTAAGTGTATTTTTAGTATAGTGTTTTTTAAGTTTGTTTTTATTGTTTTTAATGTTTGTTTGTGTGAGCATCTTTTATAATGAGATATCTTTGAGAACGCACGATGACATTGAGGAGATGAAGTGGCTGAAGAAGGGAGCAGCATGGCCCCGAAACATGTCCCACGAATGTGAGTGTTAATACAGTTTAACATTATTTGTTTGGTATTGATCGACGGAAATATATTGTACTATATTGGTTTATAATCTCTTGTCACTACGGACCATGACGGAATCTAAAGTAGAAGGAATATTGGACATCGTAGTCATTCCGCCCCCTGTGCTTAGGTGATTGTGAAACTTGGTCTGATAACCTGAGTTATTGAGATGGCTGTGATAGTGTGTGTATTTGTAATTCAGATAAGGATTAGGGAGGATTCAGCCGTGGCCTTAAGTTAGACACCATCCTGGTATTCACCTAGAGTAGATGTTGGAAACCATGGAAAACCACTTCCAGAATGGCTGAGGTAGGAATTGAACCCTTCTCTTCTCAGGTTTGTCTCATGAGGTTAGTTTACCCCGTTCCACCCCTCAAACCAGAATTAAATTTCTTGACAGAGCTGGGAATCAAACCCGGATCTAAGAGACGAATTATTTTATTCTAGAATCAAGGAAGACGGTATTTTATTACACAATAACTTTATTTTGCTATATTTAATTGGGGCACGGGATGCGTGAGCGAAATCCAGGGCGAAGTGTTATTGGGTTAGCAGGAAGTCCTGCAGACAGAGCATGTCTGGAAGAAGGGGTGGAGACCACTGTGTCGTAGATCAAGATAACGGCTGGATTCGCATCATTACCACCTGCCCCACCCCTCGTGGTAATTTGCGTGTCCTATGGCCCTGTGTCCCTGCCGCGCCCTCCATCGATTGGGATGGTCCACAGGCGTTGTCATGACAACCAACTTGTATGCGAGGGACACAACACATGCCACTGTGATTGGATCTTTGTTTGGACAGTATCATCTAATTTTATCACATAATCATCACACAAACACTGAACGCCAAAATTAAATTAATCTGGACATTTAATAGGAAAAGTTTCATTTCAACCTTTTTGCGACCTGAATAGAGAATGCGCGTTGCGTACATTGGAAAAGCCTATATTCAATCTATCAAGCGCTGTGTTGTACCCCCGTTAGATTGTTTGATGGGCCTTATCGCGCAAATTATTGCAGTTACACTCGGATTGGATTGTCAAGTACAACAATTTAGCCCGTAATTCAGGTGGCAGACGAGTCATGGTATACCATCAATGGCTATTTTATATTAAACTTCAGGAATCCATCTACGTTTCAGCCACGTTTGATGCCAGGTTTAATTGAATCGGCCGGAATTGTAAGTTAAAGCATTAAGTCAAAAATGGTCATATTTTATACAATTAGTATTCTTGCGGGTTTGACTTTTAAAACCATATAGTCACTCCAAACAGACAAATTCCGGATTTCTATCACCAGTTTAGCATTTCACCTAACATCATATATATACTACAACCAGCATACACTGACAAGTTGCACTACCAATACTGCAACTAAATAATTGTACATATTGTAAATACGAAGGTGGATCAAAAAGTTAGTTGCACTAACGCGCTGCAGCAGCGCGCTGTGTGTCGAAAACGTCGGCACAGCGGAGAAAGGGACAGACACTGCCCACACGTCTGTTAGGCAGGTCGATGTGATGTCTCGTCTTGTATGGAGTGAATAGCGGCCAAATACAATGGCGCGTCGACTGGATGTTCACTCCAAATATGAGGTGCGTGAAACAATCCGATTCCTATGGACAGAAAGGAAGAATTGCACGGTCATTCATCGTGAAATTAGTGCTGTGTATGGGGAGCGGGCCATTTCCTGGCAAGGGATCGTAAACTGTTGCAGCGTTTCAAGTGGGAGGCCTTGCAACATCCACCCTAGAGTCCCGACCTAGCATCATGTGACTTTCATCTGTTCGGCAAGCTCAAAACGGAGCTCGGTGGTCGACGTTGACCGATGAGGAGGTGAAGGCCGCTGTCTCCGTGTGGTTGCAGAACGCTGGATGGACATTTTATGCATCCGGCATCGACAAGTTGGTTGTGCGTTCGCAGAAAAGTTTGGAGTCTCTTGGAAACTATGTGGAAAAGTGACGTTATATTGTATGTCGTTATAGGCGTGTTGCTGTTGTATAGGTGGTGTAATAAATGGCCATAACTGGGATGTGCAACTTCTTTTTTGATCTGCCCTCGTATTTTCACCTGTATTTTCAAACATAGATTTTACAGCCTAAGTGTAATGGATCTGATGATGATCGCTTGACGAACGAAACTGGTCATCCTAGTGTATTTATTAATCTCATGTATTGTCTTTTCAGGATTAGGGTTGGCCTATAACCCAACTCTTTTGGGTACATTCGTGTTGACCGCCTGAAAAGCCCCAACGTTTGTTTTTAATAAGTATTCTGAAGTATTGAACCAAGGGATTTGGAACAACAAAGGAAAGAATTAAGTCAGCCCTCTGTTTAAGCCAGAAACCACTTCTACATGTAATGCGATCAGAGGTTGGTTGGTTCCATAGTTTAGGGGCTGCGACAACGCGGTCAGGTAGCCTTGTGTACTTTGGGTGTGTGTAGAATCTGTCTGATAACCGGTGTTAATTGTGATGACTGTATTAGTGTATGTATCTGTTTTTTTTATTCAAGTACGGGCTGCAACTTTGATTTTTTCAAATAGTTCCTACTTTTTCCGCCAAACGCCACCGTCAACGACTACTAGGCCTAGTTTAGAACTTAGCTACTAGACGCCACCGCAGTCGGCTCTTGGCAACGAACGTAGCAACCTAAGAGCGTTGTTTACATTCTTAACCTATACAATTTAGTATCACACAGGTATAATTAGTGGAAAGTTCTTTAACATGCCATAAATCTATGACATGGGACCGCCGGCTTTACTTCCGTACTTAATTTTTCTCCGCACTGCAAGATTCCTGTGAGTTGCCGTGCTATTGTAAATTATATGTGTACAGGGTTCAGGTGGTTTTTATGTCACAAATCTATTTTAAAATAAAATAGCATGTGAAATATTCATTCCGGATGGCATTATGCCGCACTAAACTGACCACGGTGTTGAAAGGCATTAGCCTAAGTGCCGTTTCCAAAATTTATTTGAAAAATATGTTTAATATTGGTATTCTGCTAACACAAATATAACCTGAAAAGTTGCATCACAACATAGATGACTAATAGAGTGTGTTTGTTAAGTTCTGTTCTGTCAGTTACGTTTTATCTCTCTCCTGAAAAGTAGTGAAAACTGACTTAATAATTTTCAGTTCCGGCCGATTCAATTTGGGTGTGTCATGTAATATATGAATGCCGAGACGAGGCAGGTGATAGGGTAACAGATGTTATGGCCAACGGATCCTCTGAGATAAGTTACCATATACATACTATAATTCAGGTGCATGGTCCATTTTGTAGCCTACTTTTCACATTTTGCAAAAATGAGGAAAAAGTAGTCTTATGAGATCGATCCGGGAAAATGTGTGTCTGTCTGTCTGTCCTTCTGTCTGTCTGTCTGTCTGGCTGTGTGTCTGCCCCCCCCCCCTTTCAACTCCTAAACGGCTGCAGCAATCAAAACCAAATTTAGTATGAGTAAAGATGTGCACCGGAATAGCTCACGTCCATATTTGAAAATGATGTCAGTGCTACCAACTGCTGAAAAACCGCACTAGAAATTTAAGCTCCATGTAGGATATCATGCAAGGTATGCATGGGAGCTATTCCAAAATTGGCACACATGTAGATAATACTATTTCAGTTTAGTTTCTAGGAGGCCAACCATGACAGTGTTGCCAAAATAATTTTAAGCCTTCTGATAGGTCCAATGTTTAAATGCATATAACTTCTACACTATCAACTGGATTTCAACCAAATTTTGTATGTAATATCTGTACATAAACAGATATGAGTGAGCGTATTCTTAAGAGCCACCAGGGCTGCCAACTGTTAATAATTGCTCTCTCTATTTTTTTAAATCCAAATACCAATATATCAGAAAGTATGCAAGCCAACAGCTTTAAACTATGCACACGTATATTCTGACATTTTACATTAATTTGGAGTAACTTATGTACGTCAGTTCTACCAACATGATTATAAGCCTGCTGATAGTACCAATTTTTAAATACATGTAACTTCTATACTATCAGTTGGATTTCAACCAAATTTCGTATGTGCAATGTGTACCATAACAGATATGACTATACGTATTGTTAAGAGCAATCAGGGCTGCCAACTGTTAATAAATGCTGTCTATATTCTTTTTACCCTAATATCAATATATCAGAAAGTATGCAAGCCAACAGCTCTATATTTTGCACACGTATAGCACCTGACATTCTAGATTAATTTGGAGTAATTAATACAAGGCGGTGCTGCCAACATGATTCTATGCCTGCTGATATGTCCAATTTTAAAATACATGTAACTTCTATACTAACAAATGGATTTCATACGAAATTGGCACAACAAGATATCATAATAATTCAGATTATTTCTGACCAGCACACGCATGGTATTGTTGGCAACATGCTTTTACGCGTGCTGATAGATCCAGTGTCTAACTGCATGTAACGTCCATTGGACTTCAACCAAATTTTGTATTCTGTACCTTAAGAGGTGGATCTAAGAATATATTCAGTCACCAGGGCTGCCAACTTTAGTGCTCTCTTAGGCTACATTATACCAGGTATATTTTGAACTAATTAGATATTTCGATATTTCCAACTTAATTTCGTCATTATTCTAGATAGTTTCATATACTGTAGAATAATCATTGGCATGAAAAGTAGGCTGTTTAGTTCTTCACGGAACTTCTTGTTTTATTTATTTATTATATTGCCACAACATGATTGGAATGAAACTTTTCTTATTAAATGTCCAGATTAATTTAATTTTAGGGTTTAGGAGCCATATGGGAAGAGGGAGGCACTTACAGAATTCGGCACAATGATGGGTATTACAGCCATCAAGAAGACATTGTCACGTGTATAAGATAAAGGCGCCTGGCCATCTATGGACACTTGACTCGCATGATCCCTTGACGGCTCACTAGTAAGATCTTCACAGTGGCAGGAAGAGGGAAGGCCTCTAGGACCAAGTGGATCTCTATGGTCAGGACGGATTTAGACCACCTAGGGATCCCACTTAAGTCCATACAGGACCGCCAACAATACCCGCAAGCCATCCGAAAGGGAGATTTTCCTGTATCACGGTCAGCTAGGAAGAACACCGGGGTCAGCAGAAAGAAACCTGGCTTATAGTCAGATGATGAAAAAGCACTGGAAGAAGAGAAAAGACAAATCGACGAGAAGATAAGAGCTCCTTAATCCTCAATAGGGACAAACGAAGAAGAAGAAGAAGAAGAATATTGTGTTGTACAAATTTGTATACAAATGCATAGGCTAATACCGGTACTCATACGTAATTCAAAAACCCTTATAACAAAATACAGTAACCTTATAACGAGATTCCAATTGTGACTAGTATTTTACACACCAATTAAACGCACAACAGATATTTTAGCCTACTTTCGATTTTTGCAAAAAATGAAAGTAGACTTATGAGATCTACACTGGGCCAAAAGTTGTGTGTCTGTCGGTGTGTGTGTCTGTGTGTGAGTGTGTGTGAGTGTGTGTACTCTGAATGTCTGTCCCCCCTATCAATTCGAACACGGTTAAACCGAATTGAACGAAATTTGGTACAGAGGTAGAACTAGCAAAGAGCACCTCAGTCTCATGTTTCATATCGGCGCCATCTTGACGGAAACGTAATGGCGGCCACCCAAATGTTCGAAGCTTAAATCAAATTACGACTAAACTAAACATCCGATCTCTACCAAATTTTTCTACAAGATAAACTTATATAAACAGCGTATTTTGACTGAAGTACAAGGTCACCAGCCTAATAGTTTGCAGATGGCGGCCATGTATGAGTGCAAATCGATTCCCCCTATCAATTCAAACTCGATCAAACCGAATTGAACTAAATTTGGTACAGAGGTAGCACTAGCAGAGAGCACCTCAGTGTCATGTTTTATATCGCCGCCATCTTGACGGAAACGTAATGGCGGCCACCCAAATTTTCAAAGCTTAAATCAAATTACGACTCACCTAATCATCCGATCTCTACCAAATTTTTCAACAACATATATTCATATGGCGAGCGTATTTTGACTAAACTACAAGGTCATCAGCCCAATATTCTGCAAATGGGGGCCATGTGGGCAAATCGATTCCCCATATCAATTCAAACACGGTGGAACCGAATTGAACGGAATTTGGCACAGTGGAAGCGATAGCATAGGGCACTCCAGTGTCATGTTTTATATTGCCGCAATCTTGACGGAAACGTAATGGTGGCCACTCAAATGTAAAAGGCTTAAATCAAATAACGACCAACCTAATCATCTGATCTCTACAAAATTTTGCAACAACATACCTTTATGTGAGAAGCGTTCTTTGAACAAGCTACAAGGTCATCTGTCCAATAGTTTGCAAATGGAGGCCGTGTATGTGTGCTAATCGATTCCCCCTATCTATTCAAACACGGTAAAACTGAATTGAACGAAATTTGGTACAGAGGTAGCAAAAGCAAAGGGCACCTCAGTGTCATGTTTTATATCGCCGCCATCTTGACCGAAACGGGATGGTGGCCACCCAAATGTTAAAAGCTTAAATCAAATTACGACCAACCTAATCATTTGATATAATCAAATGTTCTCGAAAGAGAATCAAAATGAGTATTGTCCGTTGAGGCATTATAATTAACACAAAAAGTGATAAAAATGTCCAGCATAACTCAACACATTGCTAGCGTTTCGCCCCAGCGTGCCAATTGGGCTCTTCAGTTTGTAAAGGCACACCTACCATACAATACTTACAATACTCATTTTGATTCTCTTTCGAGAACATTTGATTATATTCAATGCCAAAGCAAGGTTTATTGTTTTTGGAAGTGGGGTTTTCTACTCCCGTGGTGCACTGGCATGCTCGAGACGTGGCCACATATGTGGCGAGGCGTCTTGCATGGCCTTCTCAGTGTGTGTCTGCTACGCGTCTTGGTAGGTGTGCCTTTACCAACTGAAGAGCCCAATTGGCACGCTGGGGCGAAACGCTAGCAATGTGTTGACTTATGCTGGACATTTTTATAACTTTTTGTGTTAATCATTTGATCTCTACCAAATTTTGCAACAACATGCCTTTTTGTGGGAAGCATCTTTTGACTGAACTACAAGGTCATCAGCCCAATAGTTTTAGATAACAGCCTTGTATGCGCGAAAATCGATTCACCATATCAATTCAAACACGGTGAAAGCGAATTGATTGTATTGTTTTACAGAGGTAGCACTAGCAAAGGGCACCTCATATTCATGTTTAATATCCGTATAGCACGTTGTATTTCAACAAGCTACTACAACCAACATTCAATTATACAAATATTTATAACTATATCCATGCATTAAGGAGAAATTAGGCTATATGTTCTTTACTGAACATCTTGTTTTGTAGTTAGATATTATACTTGTATAAGGTTGAGGCGTCATCTCCATCCTAGAAAGACGGAAAACACTCAACACAGCCTACCAAATGTCTCGCAACCGTTAAAACAAAAAGTGCATTTCAAAGAATGTCAATGTCTGTCATTACAAATCTGTTGTCAGGCTACAGTTTTTGTTCGCCTCAGAGACCCTCCTGATGAACTCGAAATGCACCATGGATGATCTGCAGAAGGTCAGAAGACGTATTCTTAGGAAAATTCATGGACCGAGATTGCTCCCAAACGGAACCTACCGTATGAAAGAAAACTTGAAACTGTATCGACGGTTGAAAATGGCCAATGCTGATATTCTACAGACACTCGATGTGACTACAGATTAATACGAGGGAAAAATAATACTGTTCGGTATTGTTTGCAGGATATGCTTTACGCGCATTAGTACCAGAAGGGAGGCAAGCAGATAAATATCGACCTCCCTGATAACCCGCATTAAGGGCCTTACACACGTCCTGACACGACCTCCCTAATCTAGGGCCTGACAGCGGTTGACCCGACAGTTGGATCGTGTGTAGGCTCGTCAGTTGGTGAAAACTGTCAGGCCCTAGATTAGGGTGGTCGTGTCGGGAGAACCATCCAACTGCCCTAACCCCAACCATTCTCTCTGTCGACCCTTCAGACTCATTTGCCGATTAACAATATTGACGAACATGGACCCGAAAAAAGTGACTATGGTCAAGTTCCTCGAATCTTGGAGGGAGTGCCGGTGTTTATGGGA
Source organism: Meconema thalassinum (assembly GCA_946902985.2). Taxonomy (NCBI): domain Eukaryota; kingdom Metazoa; phylum Arthropoda; class Insecta; order Orthoptera; family Tettigoniidae; genus Meconema; species Meconema thalassinum. The sequence continues at coordinate 883,458,089 of OX336388.2, forward strand.
CGTCTAAGATAAGAGTTATTCCAAAAGAGACAAGAGAAATGAATGCTACCGTTTATTGCTGGAAATGTATAAACAAAAACAAGAAGTTCCGTGACGAACTAAAGAGCCTACTTTTCATGCCAATGATTATTCTACAGTATATGAACCTATCTAGAATAATGACGAAATTAAGTTGGTAATATTGAAAAGATTAATTAGTTAGAAATATACCTGGTATAATGTAGCCTAATAGAGCACTACAGTTGGCAGCCCTGGTGACTGAATATATTCTTAGTTCCATCTCTTAAGGTACAGAATACAGAATTTGGTTGAAGTCCAATGGACGTTACATGCAGTTAGACATTGGATCTATCAGCACACGTAAAAGCATGTTGGCAACAATGTCAAGCGTGTGCTGGTCAGAAATAATCTGAAATATTATATCTTGTTGTACCAATTTTGGATCAAATCTATTTGTTAGTATAGAAGTTACATGTATTTTAAAATTGGACCTATCAGCAGGCATAGAATCATGTTGGCAGCACTGACTTAAATTAATTACTCCAAATTAATCTAAACTGTCAGGTACTATACGTGTGCATAGTTTAAAGCTGTCGGCTTGCATACTTTCTGACATATTGGTATTTGGATAAAAATTAGAGAAAGCAATTATTAACAGTTGGCAGCCCGGGTGGCTCCTAAACATACGCTCAGTCATATATGTGTTTATTTACACATATTACGTACAAAATGTGGTTGAAATCCAATTGATAGTGTAGAAGTTATATGCATTTAAAATTGGACCTATCAGAAGGCTTAAAATTATTTTGGCAACACTGTCAAGTATGGCCTTCTGGCAAATAAACTGAAATAGTAATATCTAAATGTGTGCCATTTTTTGGAATAGCTCCCATTCATACCTTCCAAGATATCCAACATGGAGCTAAAATTTCTAGTGCGTTTTTGGAGCAGTTGGTAGCACTGACATCATTTTCAAATATGTGATTGAGATATTCCGGTATACATCTTTACTCATACTAAATTTCGTTCCCGATTGCTGCAGCCGTTTAGGAGTTGATACGGAGGGACACACACACAGCCAGACAGACAGAAGGACAGACAGACAGACACACATTTTCCCGGATCGATCTCATAAGTCTACTTTTTCCTCATTTTTGCAAAATGTGAAAAGTAGGCTAATAACATCTCATGCTACAGGGGGAGTTAAAAAAAAAACAGGCGAGCCGCTTAAATATATTACAGAAGAGAAGCGCGGAAGGTAAATAGATTTCCTCTTCTGGAACCACGTCTTGGACCACACTCTTCTTTTCTTTCTTCGTTCATCATCTGAAATAATAACTACGCTCAAAGCTTCACCTTTCTTTTGATTTAGTGTTAAATATGGAGCCATTTTAAGAACACATTAGTACAACAAGCGCTTGTTGTATACTGTACTGGAGGTTGTAGCTCCCCCTTGTTTGGTCGGATAGGGGAGTCGTGTCAGGACGTGTAGGGCCCTTTGGTTGGTTGGCATTAAAAATATTATTGGGGGCAGCTGATTCACCCAGTACATAAAACGGTAAATTGTATGTTTCACTAAACTCACACCCTAAACCAGAGTGAGTTAGGAGGTGGCAAAATATTCTAGATCAACCCAATAGTACAGCAAGTATCTTGAATAGTCAACGGAAATATTATGAATTTCTTTATGAAGTACGTTCAACAAATAAATAGACGATGGCCCCTGCCTAAACTGTGTCGCGTCCAGCCCGCAAAACGTAAAGCCAGGTGGGTGGTTTAACTCATGTGAGATTTCTCGCAGAGAGATTCTAAAAGCAAACTCAACTCCGTACAGGCCATGGAGGCCCTGGGAGTATTGGAAGGTAGAGGCTTCCACTCTTTGCAACATCAGCACTAGATGGAATGGAGTTGTCAGCTCCACGTCCGGCTATCTTTGCTCCCAGGAATTACCCTGGTACTCATTTCTGGCTCTCCCAGGGACTCACATTTTGTGGGACGTGGTTTGGCGACCACGGGGCCGCAGCTGAGTCTGACATTGCTTCCACTTACTTGTGCCGGGCTACTCTCCTTCTTCTTTCCTGTCGACCTCACTTGGTCAACTCTTATTTTCTTCCGACCCCGACGGTATTAGGGTATCCTAGGCCTAGGGAGTCTCTTCCTTTCCCGCCTTAATTGGCCCTGGTCTCATCTTTTCTGATACCCTCCTTCTGCGAGGCTTCCGCCTTCTTTTTCTTTTCATGTTTTCTCCTGACTTCTGCTCAAGGCCCTTAGGGAGGCAGGGTGTATGTAGCCCCACCACTTTTGGTGCACCCTAGATATTGCTACACCCTCAGGGGATCGCGGCTGGTGAGTTCGGGAGTTGGCGACCCCAAGGGATTCCTGAGCTGGGTCTGTTTTTTCCCCTTTTATCCATTACCTCTGGGGCGGAACCTCTCGTCCTTCACTTTCCTATCTGCCTTCATGGCTCTCCTTCCTTCCAAGTCCCTCAATCTGCAGTCTTCGAAGGTTGAGGGCATTTCTTTTCGTCCTTTATTTTCCTTATTCTTCTTTTGTTTTCCATTTCTTCTTCTAGTATATAAGTTAGTAAGGTAGTTAGTTTTAGTCATAGTTTACATTTCAATATCATATTCCTGATCACCCAAACCATTAGGGGCCGATAAACAACAATTAGCATCATCATCATAATCATCATCATTTCTGGTGTAGGCTGAGTGAACCCCAGGGCTGTTTGAGTCTCCGAAATTAGTAGTTTTGTTTCTAAAATCCACTACCCAGGTGGGGATCGAAACCACTCCCTTTCAGTTAGAAGCTCAGCGCCTCTACCGACTACGCTAAGCAGCCTTCTAGTTACTATTAATTAGTGCCTACGGTACAAATCAATTAAAATTATAAACAAGCTGTACCCGGCATGCGTTGCAATGCCAATCAAAGAAAGTGTTGGCATTGAAATTCTGTTTCTGGAAGTGCTTTTGGATACACAACATGTTTTTCAATTTCCGTTAACTGCCTCTAAGCTATCGTAAAATGGATTTTCAAATTTAGAATCATTCGTGGGAGCGTGCACAACAACTTTCAAAAGTTTCATCGCAATCGGATGAATGACATATGAACGTATACGGGATTTTGTTTGAACGATTCGCGCGCTGTCACTTATTTGTTGATTCTACTCGTACGCTACCTATTGAGAAATGGATTTACTAAGTCGAAACCCTACCCTGGCGTGTACACAATAACTCATCAAGGTTTCATCACAATCGAAGAAGGTTATATGAACGCATAGGGGATTTTGTTGAAACGCTTCACGCGTAGTCACTCATTTGTTTAATCTAAACGTGCGCTTCGTATTGTAAAATGGATTTACTAAGACAGAAACCTTTCCTGGAGTATACACAACAATTCACCAAACATTTATCACTATCAGACGAATGGTATATGACCTTATACGGGACTTTGTTGAAATGCTTCGCGTGTCATCACTCATTTGTTGAATCTACTGGTGCGCTACCTATTTTAAAGTGATTTACTAAGCCAGAAACCTTCCCTGGAGTGCACACAACATCTCAGCCTAGTTTCATCGTTATCGGACGAATGGTATATGAACGCATACGCGACTTTGTTGAAATGCTTCGCGCGTCGTAGCTCATTTGTTGAATCTACTCGTGCGCTGCCTTGTAAAGTGGATTTACTAAGCCAGAAAATTTCCCTGAAGTGCACACAACATTTTACGCAAGTTTCATAGCTATCGGACGAATGGTATATGAATGCATACGGGCTTTGTTGAAACGCTTTGCGTGTCGTCGCTCATTTGTTGAATCTACTCGTGCGCTATCTACTGTGAAATATATTCACTAATTTTGAAACCTTCACGTAAGTGTATACAACATCTCACCCAAGTTTCAACGCTATCGGACGAATGGTATATGAACACATACGGGACTTGAGTGAAACGCTTCGCGCATCGTCTCTCATTTGTTGAATCTACGCGTGCGCTACCTATTGTAAAATGGATTTACTAAGTCAGAAACCTTCCTGGGAGTGTACTCAACATCTCACTCAAGTTTCATCGCAATCGGATGAATGGTATATGAACGCATAGGAGACATACACACCCACATACAGACAGACAGACAAACTATCACGTAAAATTGATTTTTAGCCTATTTTCAATTTTGAACAAGATGTTCAGTAAAGAACATATAGCCTACTTTCTCCTAAATGCATGGGTATTGTTATAACTCTTTGTCCTTTTAAAGGAGTATAATTGAATGTTGGTTGTAGTAGCTTGTTGAAATACAACGTGCTATAGGGATATTAAACATGCATATGAGGTGCCCTTTGCTAGTGCTACCTCTGTACCAAATTTCGTTCAATTCGGTTTCACCGTGTTTGAATTGATAGGGGGAATCGATTTGCACACATACTTGGCCACCATCTGCAAACTATTGGGCTGATGTTCTTGCAGTTTGGTCTGAATATGTTTCCCACATGAAGATATGGTGTTGCAAAATTTGGTAGAGACTAGATTATTAGGTTGGTCGTAATTATATTTTAGCTTTTAGCATTTGGGTGGCCGCGATTACGTTTCCATCAAGATAGCAGTGATATAAAACATGACACTGAGGTGCCCTTTGCTAGTGCTACCTCTGTACCAAATTTCGTTCCATTCGGTTTCACCGTGTTCGAATTGATAAGGGGAATCAATTTTCACACAAAGATGGCCAACATCCGCAAAATATTAGGCTGATGACCTATTAGTTTGGTCGAAGGATGCTCCCTCCATAAAGATATGTTGTTGCTAAATTTGCTAGAGATCGGATGATTAGGCTAATCGTAATTTGATTTAAGCTTTGAACATCTGTGTGGCCACCATTACGTTTCCGTCAAGATGGCAGCGATATAAAACATGACTCTGAGGTGCCCTTTGCTAGTGCTACCTCTGTACCAAATTTCGTTCATTCGGTTCCACCGTGTTCGAATTAATAGGGGGAATCAATTTCGACATAAAGATGGCCGCCATCCGCAAACTATTAGGCTAATGGCCTATTAGATTGGTCAAAGGATGCTCCCTCCATAAAGGTATGTTGTTGCAAAGTTTGGTAGAGATCGGATGGTTATGTTAGTCGTAATTTGATTTAAGCTTTAAACATTTGTGTGGCCGCCATTACGTTTCTGTCAATATGGCGGCGATATAAATCATGACACTGAGATGCCCTTTGCTAGTGCTATCTCTGTACCAAATTTCGTTCCATTGGGTTTCACCGTGTTTGAATTAATAGGGTGAATCGATTTTGACACAAAGATGGCCGCCATCCGCAAACTATTAGGCGAATGACCTATTAGATTGGTCAAAGGATGCTCCCTCCATAAAGGTATGTAGTTGCAAAATTTGGTAGAGATCGGATGATTAGGTTATCGTAATTTGATTTAAGCTTTGAACATTCGTGTGGCCGCCATTACGTTTCAGTCAATATGGCGGCGATATAAAACATGACACTGAGATGCCCTTTGCTAGTGCTACCTCTGTACCAAATTTCGTTCCATTCGGTTCCACCGTGTTCGAATTAATAGGGGGAATCAATTTTGACATAAAGATGGCCGCCACCCGGAAACTATTAGGCTAATAACCTATTAGAATGGTCAAAGGATGCCCCCTCCATAATGGAATGTTGTTGCAAAGTTCGGTAGAGATCGGATGGTTATGTTAGTCGTAATTTAACTTAAGCTTTGAACATTTGTGTGGCCGCCATTACGTTTCTGTCAAGATGGCGGCGATATAAAACATGACACTGAGGTGCCCTTTGCTAGTGCTACCTCTGTACAAAATTTCGTTCATTCGGTTCCACCGTGTTCGAATTAATAGGGGGAATCAATTTTGACATAAAGATGGCCGCCATCCGCAAACTATTAGGCTAATAACCTATTAGATTGGTCAAAGGATGCTTCCTCCATAAAGGAATGTTGTTGCAAAGTTTGGTAGAGATCGGATGGTTATGTTAGTCGTAATTTAACTTAAGCTTTGAATATTTGTGTGGCCGCCATTACGTTTCTGTCAATATGGCGGCGATATAAAATATGACACTGAGATGCCCTTTGCTAGTGCTACCTCTGTACCAAATTTCGTTCCATTCGGTTTCACCGTGTTTGAATTAATTGGGGGAATTCATTTTCACACAAAGATGGCCGCCATCCGCAAACTATTCGGCTAATGACCTAGTCATTTTGTCAAAGGATGCTTCATCTATAAAGGTATGTTGTTGCAAAATTTGGTAGAGATCGGATGATTAGGTTAATCGTAATTTGATTTAAACTTTGGACATTTGTGTGGCCGCCATTACGTTTCCGTCAAGATGGCGGCGATATAAGACATGACACTGAGGTGCCTTTTGTTAGTACTACCTCTGTACCAAATTTCGTTCCATTCGGTTGCACCGTGTTCGAATTAATTGGGGGAATCGATTTTCACACAAAGATGGCCGCCATCCGCAAACTATTACGCTGATGGCCTATTGGTTTGGTCAAAGGATGCTCCCCCCATAAAGGTATGTTGTTGCAAAATTTGGTAGAGATCGGATGATTAAGTTAGTCGTAATTTGATTTAAGCTTTGAACATTTGTGTGGCCGCCATTACGTTTCCGTCAAGATGGCGGCGATATAAAACATGACACTGAGGTGTCCTTTGCTAGTGCTACCTTTGTACCAAATTTCGTTCAATTCGCATTCACCGTGTTCGAATTGATAGGGGGGGACAGACATTCTGAGTCCACACACTCACACACACACAGACACACACACACACACACACACACAGACTCACACACACACATACACACACACACAGACTCACACACACACATACACACACACAGACAGACACACTTTTTTCGCCCTGTGTTGATCTCATAAGTCTACTTTCATTTTTTGCAAAAATCGAAAGTAGGCTAAAAAATAGGCTTATGAGATCACCTTTTGTCCGTGTGTGTGTGCGTGTGTGTGTGTGTGTGATTCGTGTGTGTGTTTCCCCCTAATAAAATCTAAACGGCAGGAGCGATTTCAATGAAACTCGGAAAGTTCTTAGCACTATTCCCGACGACCTCGACCGTGCCCTTCAAATTTTGTTACGTCTCACCAATCCAACATGGCGGCTGTGCGAAATATTTCACCAGCATTCAATATCTCCGAAACTATTACCGATATTACCCCGACATTTTCTATGGTGATAGAGGGAACTACTATAAGTTCACTTATGTGACTTTTGAAAACCTGGTAACTACAAAACCAACATGGCGGCCAGGCGAATATGCGACTTTTAAATAGACGTTTCTCGCGATTTGACCAATCAAACGCAATGAAACGTGGTACAGTATATGTTTATATACATTGAAATGCACCGACATCTAACTTTGTTCAATTTTTTACATAATCACAAGATGGCGGATGTGCAAAATATTTCACCGGCATTCTATATCTCTGAAACTATTAGCGATATCTCCCTAAAATTTTGTACGAAGATAAAGGGCACTACTGGAAGTCCATCTATAAGACTTTCAAATACCGGTTAACTACAAAACGAACATGGCGGCCAAGCGAATTTGATAACTTTAAATAGACCTTTCTCGCGATTTAATGTTCCAAGCGCACTGAAACCTGGTACAGGAAATATTTATACACATTGTAATCCACTGGTATCTAATTTAGTTCAATTGTTTACATAACCTAAAGATGGCGGCAGTGCGAATTTTAAAATTAAGTTTTTATTTCTTGTTATGTAGTCATGCGATCGAAGTGAAAGTTCGAATAATGAACCTACGCAATAATTTTCCTTTAAAGGTACATGACTCTATGGCCTATACATTTAACAATCCAACATGGCGACCATCCGAAATATTTAGACGATACTGCATATCTACGAATCTATTTTAGCAATCAAACTGCATTTTTTAATGTTCATAGGGGCTATGAACTCAAGTTCACCTATAGGACTTTAAATAACCTGGTGATCACAAATCCAACATGGCGGTGACGCGAATTATAAATATTCACATGGACGTTTCTCGCAATTTAACCATCCGAGTGCAGTGAAACTTGGTACATTAAATCCTTATACGAATGCTAATCCACTGGCATCAAATTTATTTCAATTGTTTCCATAACCTCAAGATGGCAGCTGTGAAAAATTTTAAAATCTCCTTGTTATTTCTTGTGTCCTAACTATGCGATTGAAGTTTGAATACTACACGTTCACAATAATCTGCATGTAACAGTACACAACTCTAGGACCTACATATATAAAATCCAACATGGCGACCATCCGAAATATTTAGTCGGTTCTCAATATCTACGAATCTATTACAGCAATCAAACTGAAATTGTGTATGTTGATAGTGGCAATTAACATCAGTAGGATATATGAAAATAGGCTGTATAGTTCTTCACGGAACTACTTGTTATATATATACAAGCTGTACCCGGCATGCGTTGCAATGCCAACCAAAGAAAGTGTTGGCGTTGAAATTCTGTTTCTTTAAGTGCTTTTGGATACACAACATGTTAACTGCCTCTAAGCTATCGTAAAATGGATTTTCTAATTTAGAACCATTCGTGGAAGCGTGCACAACAACTTTCAAAATTTCATCGCTGTCACTCAGTTGTTGAATCTATTCGTACGCTACCTGTTGTGAAATGGATTTACTAAGTCGAAATCCTTCCCTGGCGTGTACACAATAACTCATCAATGATTCATCGCAATCGGATGAATTGTATATGCACGTATACGGTGTTTTGTTTAAACGATTCGTGCGCTGTCACTCATTTGTTGAATCTCCTCGTGCGCTACCTATTGAGAAATGTATTACTAAGTCGAAACCCTTCCCTGGCGTGTACACAATAACTCATCAAGGTTTCTTCGCAATCGAAGAATGTTATATGAACGCAATAGGGGATTTTGTTGAAACGCTTCGCGCGTCGTCACCCATTTGTTGCATCTACTCTTGCGCTACTTATTGTGAAATGGATCTACTAAGTCCCCTTCCCTGGCGGGTACACAATAACTGATCAATGTTTCATCGCAATCGGATGAATAGTATATGAACGCATACCTGATTTTGTTTAAACGATTCGCGCTCCGTCACTCATTTGTTGAATCTACTCGTGCGCTACCTACTGTAAAATGTATTTACTAAGTTAGAAACCGTCACGTAAGTGTCCACAACATCTCACCCAAGTTTCATCGCTATCGGACTAATGGGATATGAAGACATAGGGGACTGGATTGAAACGCTCCGCATGTCGTCGTTCATTTGTCGAATCTACTCGTGTGCTACCTACTGTGAAATGTATTTACTAAGCCAGAAACCTTCCTTGGAGTGTCCACCATATTTCACCCAAGTTTCACCGCTAACGGCAGAATGGTATATGACCTTATACGGGACGTTATTGAAACGCTTCGCGCGTCGTCCCTCATTTGTTGAATCAACTTGTGCGCTGCATATTGTATAGTGGATTCACTAAGCCAGAAATTTTCCATGACGTGTACAGAACATCTCACCAAAGGTTCATAGCTACGGACGAATGGTACATGAATGCATACGGGACTCGGTTGAAACGCTTCGCGTGTCGTCGCTCATTTGTTGATTCTACTCTTGCGCTACATATTGTAATATGGATGTACTCAGCCAGAAACCTTCCCTGGAGTGTACACAACATCTCACCCAAGTTTCATCGCAATCGGATGAATGGTATGTGAACGTATACGGGACGTTGTCGAAACGCTTCGCGCGTAGTCACTCATTTGTTGAATATAAACGTGCGCTTCGTATTGTAAAATGGATTTACTTAGCCAGAAACCTTTCCTGGAGTGTACACAACAATTCACCAAACATTTATCACTATCAGACGACTGGTATATGACTTTATACGGGACTTTGTTGAAACGCTTCGCGCGCCGTTGCTCATTTGTTGATTCTACTCGTGCTCTACCTATTTTTAAAGGGAGTTACTAAGCTAGAAACCTTCCCTAGAGTGCACACAAAATCTCAGCCTAGTTTCATCGCTATCGGACGAATGGTATATGAACGCAAACGTGACTTTGTTGAAATGCTTCGCGCGTCGTAGCTCATTTGTTGAATCTACTCGTGCGCCGCCTATTGTAAAGTGGATGTACTCAGCCAGAAAATTTCCCTGCAGTGTACTCAACATTTTACGCAAGTTTCATAGCTATCGGACGAATGGTATATGAATGCATACGGGACTTTGTTGAAACGCATTGCGTGTCGTCGCTCATTTGTTGAATCTACTTGTGCGCTATCTACTGTGAAATGTATTCACTAATTTTGAAACCTTCACGTAAGTGTACACAACATCTCACCCACGTTTCATCGCTATCGGACGAATGGTATATGAACACATACGGGACTTTGTTGAAATGCTTCGCGCATCGTCGCTCATTTGTTGAATCTACGCGTGCGCTACCTATTGTAAAATGGATTTACTAAGTCAGAAACCTTCCTGGGAGTGTACTCAACATCTCACCCAAGTTTCATCGCAATCGGACGAATGGTATATGAACGCATAGGAGACATACATACCCACCCACAGACAAATTATCACGTTACATTGATTTTTATATATATAGATAGATAAAAAATACTTTCTCATAATATATAGCCTACTCAATATAAAAGAACTCAATTGCAAGTTTTTGTTCAGGGCCAGATGACCTTACTGTTCTTCCTCTTAGAACAACAATAATTACCATAAATTTTGTTTAAAAGGACGTTGGAATTTTCTTGTAACTCATTGCTTTTCTCTGTTTGACTTTGGTGCACGAATTTAGTTGACAAACTGAGGAATTGTAGGAGTTAGGCTCTTGCTCAGAGCTAACCTGAAATCGCTGCTTGTACTAAGCCGATTTCTTTGTTTGCTTTTATGTTCGACGATGTCGAAATGTAAACATTATATCTCAGAAAACGGTGTCATAATGAGGGTCATTTTAACACTATTTTTCATTATGAAACAGTTTCTCCCACCAATCAGAGCTCAAGAAACAGTTGTGTGACCAATGAGATGAGGTGAGCATCGCACCTGCACTGAGTTCCAAGGCCTTCTAATTTAAATTTCACTGCGTGGTCTAGTGTCATCGTGGGGTAGTCGAGGAGGTCATGGTCAAACACAAGGTATTCTGTGCGTCCCATGCGCTCTGTTCAGTACATAAAACTGGCGAAATCTGGACAGATATTTATGAATGTTTATATTCGAATATAAAATAGTTATAATAATTATCGTTGAACATAAATAGTCGTATGCAACTCGCCTATAGTGGTAATTAAGACACTCGTATGGAAATTATAAAACTCGCATACGCCCGTTTTATAAACATACTCGTGTCTTAATTACTGCCATTATAGACTCGTTGCATAATGTTCTATTAATTAACAACAATGTCCAGATTATCTGCTCCCTGCACTAAACGCTTATTTTCCAGATTTAATCATTAATTGAGAAAATTATTCGTTATCATATTAAAATAATTATCGTTTTAGAGGTATTTTTAATCAACAGCTGATATTCAATGTAATGGGCAAATTTGGTCAATTAACGTTCAATGCAGATCGCTTTCGAAATTCCTATTTATGGCAGCTTCTTATACATGCTGCCGGTTCCTTTTGAATTGCGGACCATTTATTAAGCTCATCATAAGCCCTGAGTTTCCAAGGCATACAACCTTTGATGACCTCGTAGTTCCGCCCCTTAAAACAACAATAACTAACTAACCTTTGATTTGGAGCTTTTGAGGTGATCTACTTCACAATTTTGGCGTTCTCTTTACACTGCTACCTGACAGTAAACAAGTAGTTCCGTGAAGAACTATACAGCCTATTTTCATATATCCTACTTATGTTAATTGCCACTATCACCATACACAATTTCTGTTTGATTGCTGGAATAGATTCGTAGATATTAAGAACCGACTAAATATTTCGGATGGTCGCCATGTTGGATTTTATATATGTAGGTCCTAGAGTTATGTACTGTTACATGCAGATTATTGTGAACGTGTAGTATTCAAACTTCAATCGCATAATTAGGACACAAGAAAAAACAAGGAGATTTTAACATTTTTCACAGCTGCCATCTTGAGGTTATGGAAACAACTGAAATAAATTATTGTGGTGTTTGAAGGCATATTTTCAGTGTTGCCTTAGTAAACAAGAGTTTAGTGCTTTTCAGTCGTGAAAAGCACTTAACTCTTGTGAAATAAATTAGATGCCAGTGGATTAACATTCGTATAAGGATTTACTGTACCAAGTTTCACTGCACTCGGATGGTTAAATTGCGAGAAACGTCCATGTGAATATTTATAATTCGCGTCACCGCCATGTTGGATTTGTGATCACCAGGTTATTTAAAGTCCTATAGGTGAACTTAAGTTCATAGCCCCTATGAACATTAAAAAATGCAGTTTGATTGCTAAAATAGATTCGTAGATATTCAGTATCGTCTAAATATTTCGGATGGTCGCCATGTTGGATTGTTAAATGTATAGGCCACAGAGTCATGTAGCATTAAAGGAAAATTATTGTGTAGGTTCATTATTCAAACTTTCACTTCGATCACATGACTACATCACAAGAAATAAAAACTTAATTTCAAAATTCGCACTGCCGCTATCTTGAGGTTATGTAAACAATTGAACTAAATTAGATACCAGTGGATTATAATGTGTATAAATATTTCCTGTACCAGGTTTCAGTGCGCTTGGAACATTACATCGCGAGAAAGGTCTATTTAAAATTTTCAAATTCGCTTGGCCGCCATGTTCGTTTTGTAGTTAACCGGTTTTTGAAAGTCTTATAGGTGGACTTCCAGTAGTGCCCTTTATCTCCGTACAAAATTTTAGGGAGATACCGCTAATAGTTTCAGAGATATAGAATACCGGTGAAATATTTCGCACATCCGCCATCTTGTGATTATGTAAACAATTGAACGAAGTTAGATGTCGGTGCATTACAATGTATATAAACATATACTGTACCAAGTTTCATTGCGTTTGGTTGGTCAAATCACGAGAAACGTCTATTTAAAAGTCGCAAATTCGCTTGGCCTCCATGTTGGTTTTGTAGTTACCAGGTTTTCAAAAGTCACATAAGTGAACTTATAGTAGTTCCCTGTATCACCATAGAAAATGTCAGGGTAATATCGGTAATAGTTTCGGAGATATTGAATGCTGGTGAAATATTTCGCACAGCCGCCATGTTGGATTGGTGAGACGTCACAAAATTTGAAGGGCACGGTCGAGGTCGCCGGGAATAGTGCTATGAACGTTCCGAGTTTCATTGAAGTCGCTCCTGTCGTTTAGATTTTATTAGGGGGGGACACACACACGAATCACACACACACACACACACACACACGCACACACACACGGACAAAAGGTGATCTCATAAGCCTATTTTTTCAAAATTGAAAATAGGATAAAAACAGAACTATGCTGGGAAACCCGTGAATGAGATTTAATAAATTTTATCTTGAAATCACCAAATGTGTTGCGAGAGATCTTTTTCGAGGCAACGTCGTATGACTCAGAGTGGCGTGGATTCTTGTTGCCCTTCTAAAATCCAACTTCCAGGCCCGGGAATCGAAACCCCAAACATTAGGCTGACGCACTACCATGGCTACCTTCTCCGGAGAAAAATCCATTGATTTACAATACACAATTTTTAAGTTAATTTTAAACTTCTAGTGGTGATTTTTTCATTCTCATTTAAAATTAAAATGAAAGGCACGCTGCAAAAAACAGACAGCTCAAAATATTTTGTTTTCAGGGGACACATAAAAATTAATAAAATAATTGAATCGCTCGCTGTTGAAAGGCACTAAGTCCGCATTTTGGACAAATCCTCTTTACCGCGATTTTGCGTCCGAGGAAGCAAGATGCGTGTTCTGGTGTTGAATGGAACCATGTCCTGGCAGCGCTTGTGCTATTACCACAGCGATCAAGTTAGTTATTTAGTGTTGAAAGGAACTTAGTCCAGCAGTTAGTGCGTTTCAACCCGAAGAAAATAACAGTTATTGCATTCATGTTACCTTTTCTTTCAGGCTTACGGATACATATGTTTATTTAGAAATAAGGAAATAAACTAAGAATGTGAATGATATTCCTCGCTCAAAGGTTCTGCTCGTTCCATATTGAAATGGACTAAGTCCAGTTAGGTATTTTGTCAATAACATTATTAGTAACAAACAAAACAATGATATTTCTTTTATTACATCGGCGTTTGAGTTCTCTTTCCACATACTACAAACTACGTCTCATATTTCAATACAAGAGCGGAAAAACAGTTTCTTGTGTTTATCTCAAAACTTTAAAAATTGGAATTAATGCCTTTCAACAACGAGCGATTCAATTATATGTCGAAATATGAACAGCAATCTACGTACAGCCTGTTCAGATTCAACACGGAACTGTAAAATGGGTTGCCTACCCACGCGCAATCGCTAGCGACTGGGCTGAGTTCGATTTCACTGATTGCCGCCCTCTTATGCAGCATTGCAAAGTATTTCTTTCAAAATATGTCGCGTCGAAGACTGATTACAATTTTGTAACACACCATTTCCAAATTGTATCTCGTTTTGTGGTATTAGGTTAAAAAGCTATAAATTGTGTTGTAAATAAAATACAACACAAAAGTACATTGTGTTGTAATAAACTATGTTGTATAGTAAAATTTTATTTCATAGAAATGCTCTGCAAAATCCATTTACAGAAGCGTAAAATAACAAGTTATGAAACAGAAATCGTTCAAACTTATTGTGAAGCCTGTGAAAATATATTTTGAAAGAGCAAATACATTGCAAAGCTGCAGAAGAAGGCGGCAATCAGTGAAATCGAACTCAGCCCAGTCGCTAGCGCGCTGCGAGCAGATTTTAATCAGATTGCGGGTGGGTAGGCAACCCGTTTTAGAGTTCCGTGTTGAATCGGAACAGGCTGTACACTAGCTAAAGGGCGCCCGAGAATGTTCTCAGCAGTGGTTACGTGCAGCTGTGAGTGGTTGCGTCATCCGTTTAGTTGGTACCTTGGCAGGGTGAATCCCATACGTGTGGGCTGTAGCGAGCTTGTGTCACCAGCACTTCCAGCATCTGTTATGAATGCCTGTGGTGAGTAAAACGTTTACTGTTTGCTTGTTATTAGGGAACACAGCGATGACAGAATGCATTCTGCACATAAGTCAAGCAGCATTGCGCGTCATAGGAGCTCATGTCACCATGGACAGTTAAACGATGACAGAGGCTACTTGAGCTGAGCCATATCCTACTCGTGCAACTGTACCTGTCAACGAAGCAGGCTGACGTGTGACATAAGTAAACAAAGAATAGTTCCCATCTTGACCGCCGGCAATCATTTCGTGAAAGGCTAATATGATGGAAGCGGCAGCCGTGCTGCCAACGTAACTTCTGTAGCAAGCTCTAGCAGATGCATGTAGGCGCTGCGGAGAACATTCCCGGACACACATATTGAAGTGGAAATAATGTAAGTTGTTACTCGATACCTCTCAGTTTATGCACACAACCACTGGAGCTGTCTTGTTTCGTTCCTCGGTAAACTATGTTTACTACGGAGAATGCAATAATCAGTACTTACCTGAGTTATCAATTTTAATGAGAGTAAATAGCATTTTCAAAGCAACAGGATTTATGTTCACCAAATAAATGAAGTTCACAGGCAGTTTATCATTATTCAGCACCAACATCATCACCGGGTGAATAAATACTCCTTGTTGAAACTATCTGGTGGTAGAACCAAAGACAGTCAGCTGGAACATACCTCATGCAGAGTTGCCAACATCTCAAACCTCTAAATCCCAACTTCCCAATCAAAATGTCCCTTTTCACTAGAAAATATCCCATGTAAAAGAATATTTTTTTCAAAACAAATGTATTATGAATTAAAAATGTACTCCAGAGTCCCGATAATGAGTTTCTAATTGCGCTAAAATTGATTTTAACGAAACACAAAACTGTCGTGTAATAGTACATTATTCAACGAGCCTATAATGGCAATAATTAAGACACGATTATGTTTATAAAACGAGTGTATGCGAGTTTTATAATTTCCAAACGAGTGTCTTAATTACCATTATAGGCGAGTTGCATACCACTGTTTATGTTCGACGATAATTATTACAACTATTTTATGTTCGAACATAAATATTCATAAATAACTGTCGAGATTTCGCCTGTTTTCTGTACTGAACAGAGCGCATGGGACGCAGAGAATACCTTGTATTTGACCGTGGCCTCCTCGATTACCCCACTATAACAGTAGGCCACGCAGTGAAATTTAAATTAGAAGGCCTTGGAACACGGCGCAGGTGCGATGTTATCCTTACCTAATTGGTCAAACAACTGTTTCTTGAGCTCTGCTTGGTGGAAGAAACTGTCCCATAATGAAAACTATAATGAGCCTCATTATAGTACAGTTTTCGGACATATAATATTTACATTTCGACATCGTCTAACGTAAACTATCATTATCTTACACTTAAACATTCACTTAATACACGTTTTTATTCATTTAAAAATTGGGATGTAGCCTACAGTATATCTTTCCCTGTGTAAGTCTTTGATTTTTTTTATATGAAGATTTCACAAAAAAACAAAACATAAGTTTTAATCTCCAAAAACACATAAAACTGTCTGTTATCGCACAAGCAGCAGTTGGCGATTGTAATGTAATACTATACTTCCGTGAAATATTTATTTTTATTCTACTGGCTTGTATGAATCGTACTTATTGTGCACGTTTCCTGAGCAAACGAAACTTTTATGTAGACTATTAATGGCAGCTCAGCTGGTGATATATGGCATCGGCTAAATATCACAAATTCACCTCACTTTTGCAAAACCATCCCTCTATCCCAAGCGTCTGCATACAACATCCTATTTTCTGCTGCGGCTCTTCGGCGTGACTCGGATGAATTCGTATTGATTCGTCGATTTAGCTTACCAGTGACAAGCTGTTGGCTGCCTCTTCTTTGTTTGGCTGTAAACAGCTGTGAACACATGTGAGTTACGGTTCTCGCTTCTTGATATAAACTAATAGAATGGCGTTTTTCTAGGAGTTCCTTTTTATGTTGATTTTAATGAAGGAGTTGTGTGGATATTCTTGTGCACTAAAAATAAGCATAATACTGTAATGAAAGCAGCAATGGCCAAAATATGTACATCATTTTAAAGGTCGTAAATCAAATCTTCATAATTAGGCCTATTGCTTTTAAATGCAAGGTTCTCGTGATTCTTACCGTATCAATTTATTGAAATATGCCTCTTTCCCATACTGTATTAATAATGAATTGATTCCTACATAATTTTCTGAATACGGTATTCATTTCTTTGGAAGAATAACCCTGTTCTTAAAGGAATCTGAAAAGTTATACTTCAAGTTAGAGCTAGTAATGCGTAGACACGAGTTGAGACTTTACAATTTTGCCTACAACACAACCGACCTACCGTGTTTGTCCATTAAAATTATAAATGAAAATGATTACTTCCATTACCGTACAAGTATTGTCATTAAATGCATCTATAAGTGTTCTAACATCATTAATACCGTAGGCTTTTAAGAGAGATATATAGCCTATATATAAATATCTACGTTGTATAACCCTGCCCCCATCCAATATTGAAATGAAGTCTACTCCTCTGGAAATAATAGGCACCAATGTAGCATGCTGGTTCAGTTCTTGCAGTATCTTGTGTAATTAAAGATGCCAACTTGGCAGCCCCTTCTGTATAATTGGCATGACATATGATGGGGCTCAGGAACAAGCCGCTCTCTCTTTCCACCTTCATCTTATTTAGCCTTTTTAAGTTTATTTGTTATTTATAACAGATAATCATGATAAAAATCTGAGTTCGGAAAGGACCGAGATGTTCCTTCTCTTCCTATGCTTGGGTGCAGAATTATAACTATCATTGCCAGTAGAAAATCTGCTTGGGTATATCTGCCCTGCCGACCACTTCATGGTGTAGTAGCCGCTCTTGACCATCACCCCCGAGGTCTGGGTTTGATTCCCAGCTCTGCCAAGTGAGGGCTAGAATGGGGTACACTCAACCTTGTGAGGCAAAACTGAAAAGAGGAGGATTCAATTCCCATCTCACCCATCCTGGAAGTGGTTTTCCATGGTTTCCCTACTGTACTTTAGGCAAATGCTGGGATGTTTCCTAACTTAAGGCCGCAGCCACCTCCTTCCTAATCCTATCCTTCATTTACAAATATACATACTAGTACAGCCAGTGCAATATCACAGGTTATCACACAAATTTCACACACGCAGATACATGGAGCTCTATGACCACGATGTCACAGCCCCTAAAATAAGCAACAATAAAACAACTATCTAGAGGGGCGTGGTAGCGCAGCAGTCAAGCTGTTGGCCTCTCACTAAGGTGGAGCAGGTTCGAATCCCGATCAATGCATGTGAGATTTTCGAAATTAAATGCCATGTCCTGTAGTTCGGATTCCACGTAAAACGGAGGACCCGTGGTTCATGATCACATAATTAACGATCACTTAAAACTAAAAGCTTCCTCCCTTCTTAAAACAACTATCTGCCCTGCTGTAAAAGTAGTAAAGGTTTCTGTCCATACATATGAAAGGCCCCTGGTATTCATAAAGGAAAATAATATAGTACATATTATCACCACATAGCAGATTTTCTACTAGCAATGAAGATACACTATTTTATTCATTTCTGCTATTTAATTTGGAATTTCTTGGATAGTAATAATTTCTGGCCTCTGGGATATCTAGTTGATATAAAAGTACATAATGTTCTTCATATTTTGATGAGATTTAGTCAGTTAATTGACCCATTTCGAGACTGCATGCTTGTATTCATTGTAGATGGCCGTTGAAATATACCAGACTATGCTTGACAAAACTTATTCTTGAACATATACCGTAATCAACAAGTAGTTCCGTGAAGAACTATACAGCCTATTTTCATATATCCTACTTATGCTAATTGCCTCTATCTACATACAAAATTTCAGCTTGATTGCTGTAATAGATTCGTAGATATTGAGAACCGACTAAATACATCGGATGGTCGCCATGTTGGATTTTATATATGTAGGTCCTAGAGTTATGTACTGTTCCATGAAGATTATTGTGAACGTGTAGCATTCAAACTTCAATCGTATGATTAGGACAAAAGCAGTAACAAGGAGATTTTAAAATTTCGCACAGCTGCCATCTTATGGTTACGGAAACAATTGAAATAAATTAGATTCCAGTGGATTAACATTTGTATAAGGATTTACTGTACCAAGTTTCACTGCACTCGGATGGTTAAATTGCGAGAAACGTCCATGTGAATATTTATATTTCGCGTCGCCGCCATGTTGGATTTGTGATCACCAGGTTATTTAAAGTCCTATGGGTGGACCTAAGCTCATAGCCCCTATGAACATAACAAAATTCAGTTTGATTGCTATAATAGATTCGTAGATATTCAGAGCCGTCTAAATATTTCGGGTGGTCGCCATGTTGGATTGTTAATTGTATAGGCCATAGAGTCATGTACCATTAAAGGAAAATTATTGCATAGGTTCATTATTCAAACTTTCACCTCGATAGCATGATTACGACACAAGAAATAAAAACTGAATTTTAAAATTCACAAAGCCGCCATCATGAGGTCAGGTAAACAATTGAACTAAATTAGATACCAGTGTATTGCATTGTGTCTAAACATTTCCTGTACCATATTTCATTGCGATAGGAACATTAAATCGCGAGAAAGTTCTATTTAAAATTTTCAAATTCGCTTGGCCGCCATGTTCGTTTTGTAGTTAACCGGTTTTTGAAAGTCTTATAGATGGACTTCCAGTAGTGCCCTTTATCTCCGTACAAAATTTTAGGGAGATACCGCTAATAGTTTCAGAGATATAGAATACCGGTGAAATATTTCGCACATCCGCCATCTTGTGGTTATGTAAACAATTGAGCCAAGTTAGATGTCGGTCCATTACAATGTGTATAAACATATACTGTGCCCAGTTTTATTGCGTATGGTTGGTTAAATCGCGAGAAACGTCTATTTAAAAGTCACAAATTCGCGTGACCGCCATGTTGGTTTTGTAGTTACCAGGTTTTCAAAAGTCACATAGGTGAACTTCTAGTAGTTCCCTTTATCACCGTACAAAATTCCAGGGTGATATCGGGAATAGTTTCGGAGATATTGAATGCTGGTGAAATATTTCGCACAGCCGCCATGTTGGATTCGTGAGACGTTAAAAAAATTGAAGGGCACGGTCGGGGTCGTCCGGAATAGTGCTATGATCTAACCGAGTTTCATTGAAATCACTCCAGCCATTTAAAAGTTATTAGGACACACACACACACACACACACACACACGCACACACACACACCCACACACCCCCACACACGGACAAAAGGTGATTTCATAAGCCTATTTTTTTTTTTTTCAAAATTGAAAATAGGCTAAAAATAGGAAGTATGGTTGTCTGTGTTTTTATAAGTTCTTGGTGGGAAATTTAAGCTACAAGATAAAAGGAGGAAATGTTTGCCCACATGGTTTATTCCGGAAGGAACTACAGTGCAATCAATATAAGATTATACTTTGCATCTATGGAATATTCTGTTCATCTAGCTTGTGTCATCACTCGATCTATGAGATATGTGCGATTTAGCGCGTCAGAACAGTCATCTAACACACAGAAAAAAATTCGATACGCGCACATAACTCGCAGGTCTTACAAAATACAATGTAGCATGGCTTTCCTCATATATTAAATCAATCTGGAGTTAGGGACGAGATATTTGCGATTTACCGGGTCACAACAGTCATCAGTGTCCAGGAATTTACCCGAGGTGACACGAACAAGAAGAGCGATCATCAACGAGTTGATCCGAACATGTCCGATTCGTACCGAATA
Source organism: Meconema thalassinum (assembly GCA_946902985.2). NCBI lineage: Eukaryota > Metazoa > Arthropoda > Insecta > Orthoptera > Tettigoniidae > Meconema > Meconema thalassinum. The sequence continues at coordinate 883,479,049 of OX336388.2, forward strand.
GGGATCGGGTCGAGCAACAGAAAAATAGGATGTTGTCTGCAGACACTTGTCCTAAATATATTTGTCTAAATGTCCCAAAATTTGGGATAAATCCCACGGGTTGACATAACTGAAATTTTAAGATATTTCTAACATAATTTGCCTTAGTATTTTGTATTGACCTTTAACACATTGCGATTTAGAAGACTTGATGCGACTGGTAAGGAAAGGGAAGCTCTTGATTCCTCCACAACAGAGAAATCTCTCACCATGGTACTTGCATTGACACTTCAAGACAGTCCATTGCTGTTGCATTCAACGTAGAGGGATATCGCCATGTATGGGGAGGTTTCCTAATATGGGGAAGTAGTATTTTATCATTTAGTAGATGGTGTTACCTAGCGGTGAATATGTTAACTTGTGGCCCATGTGCTGAGTGGGCAAAGCGCGAAGTTGCCGTTAGCTGCGCATCATAGCCATTTTGTTATTGAATTTTGTTGTTCTACATCGTTGTGAAATATTTTTCAATTTTCTGAATTGGTACGAATTGATAAGAAAAGGTAAGTGAATTTATTTTCTAAACGTGTTTGTATATACAGTCAGGGGTTTCGGTTCAAAGTACAATTTTAGTATTTTGTATTAACCTGTAAATTTTTTGGAAGTAAAATGTTAAAGCATGGGCACTGAAATAGCCTAATATGGGGAGTTCATTCATGGTCTCCTAATATGGGGAACCACAAATTAGGTTCTATTGAGTGTAATGGAATAGTTCAGCTCTTACTTAGTAGCATACCGTTTATTTTTAGATGCCGGGAAGGTAGAAATGGGTTTGTGAGCTGTTTGGTCGTGCGTACATGAAGGCAGCATCTTCCGGGACCTCGATTTTCCGAACCTCTCAGCAGAGGTACAACATGGGAATCTAGATCTGGGTATTCCAGCATCTTATGCTCGAAACAAAAGTGGTGACATTTCAACAGAGGTCTCAACATCTGCTTGAGAGGGGAGGTGTGTGTGTGGGGGGGGGGGCAGTCCACCAGTTCGAGCTGTTGACATCCTTCCAATCCCTAAGATGACTTAAGAGGGGAAATGGATTGCGTGGTGGAGCAGCAGAGTTAATAAATAAATAGTTCTCCCTGAGTGTTCATGCCTTCCCTCGTACCCCACACTCGCCCTGAAGAGCCGATAGACAGATGTTAACAGTTGGCAGCACACTCACTTTAATTCAAAACAGAGTGCTGGGCTTACGCATTGTGTGTGGAATCAGAGACAGGTTGTTTTGATTGGAAGTTCGGCAACAGGAGACTAGAACTGTAATTAATTTACGATGTTCATTTTTGTATTTTTGTTCTATTTATATTCATGATTTTATCACATTGTCAGAATAAAAGCTTTAATTAGAAATATATTTTATTCAGTGTATCTTTTATAAATGAAAAGTCTGAGATTTGTCACCTCCCCTTTTTACGAACCCCAGTTGCCTAATACGGGGAAAGTGCACTTGTAAAGTCAACAATAATATCAAAGGGTATTACAACATCAAACGTAACCATATTTGTAATACACATAGTATATTCCATGATGTTTACATTCGTGATAAATGCAAAATTATTCCGTGCATTCTTATGGCTAATGTGATCACTAAAAAAGACCAGCCCATATTTGGCGACTTTCCTATATCTGTATTTTGACATTGTTAAAGTTGCATCTTTACGACCTTTGGTTCGAAGAAGGTTCTGAAGTGAGTCCAAAAATATTGTCCGTGTTACATTATGAACAATGCACTTGTTACTCGCATTCTGTTCCAGAGCACAATAATATTGTGGCAAATATACAGTATTCTCTCTTTCCGAGTGGCCAAATATTGAACTATAGCCGATGCAAGAACCAAGCAATTCCAGGAATTGTCTGGGTTAATGCTCCGGCAGAAACGGTTAAAACAACCCCTACAGCTCCTTTTACACTCCTACTACGCACCAAATCAGTGGAACAGTGCAATTCTTGCACCGAAAGATATAGCTTTTTTCTTTTTGGCTTACAGCAAAAAAAAAAAAAAAAAAAAACAATTGACCAAAACGTTGAGCAGTCTGGTTCATGGTCTGGGCTCTTGAAATGCAGAAATCGTAATTTTTAGCCTATCTATTTTTGCAAAAAATGTGATCTACACGAGTCAAAAGTTGTCAGTCTGTCTTTGTGTGAGTGTGCATATCTGTCCCGTCACCCCCACCACTCTCCTCCGATCAATTCAAACAAGACGAAACAGAATTGAACAAAATTTGGTACAGATGTAACACTAGCAAAGGACACCTCAATGTCATGTTTTATATCGCTGCCTTCTTGACGGAAACGTAATGGCGGCCACCCAAATGTTCGAAGCTTATGTCAAATTACGACTACTGATCTCTATGAAATTTTGCAACAACATAGCTTAATGTAGGAAGCGCCTTTTGTCCAAACTACAAGGTCATCAACCAAATAGTTTGAAGATGGTGGCCGTGTATTAGTGCAAATCGATCCTCCTTATCAATTCAAACACAACGAAACCAAATCGAACCACCTTTGGTACAGAGGTAGCAATAGCAAGGGACAATTCAGTCAGTGTTATGTTGTTTATCGCCGCCATCATAACGAAAAAAAAAGTTACAGTCAGTCTGAAAGACTAGACTTTATATCATTTCAAATGAAGCATGCTACAACTGCCTTCTCGCTTCGCTCGAAGCCCCAGGTCGCTCGACGCCCAGGACTCTTTCAACAGGCTCCATTACCCATTAACTTAGGCTTCTCGCGTGGCTGCATGACGTCAGGCACTCGCCGTCCATTACCCATTAACGTAGGCTTCCCGCGCGGCTGCATAACGTCACGTGGTCGCCGTCTCTGTAACGCATAACGTTAGACTCAATCGTCCCGCGTGGCTGCATGACGTCACGCACTCGCCGTCCATTACCCATTAACTTAGGCTTCCCGCGCGGCTGCATGACGTCACGAGGTCGCCATCTCCGTAACGCATAACGTTAGACGTTTAGCATAATGATGAAGTCGACAAGATCATTTGAAATGATTTTCCTAAACTACAGAGTCATCATCCAAATAGTTGCAAAATGGCGAATGTATGATTCATGCAAGTATTATAGCCTAGCCATAACTTAGGACTCAACAAGGCCTGGCCTCACCAAATCGGCTTAAAGTGCATAGGGAGGTCTCAACTGTCTTCTCCCCCAGGGGCCCACGGCTAGTGGGACGTGGGTTGGCGACCACGGGTCCCCAGCTGAGTACGGCATTGCTTCCACTTACTTGTCCCGGGATCCTCTCTGTCATGTTTCCTATCGACCACCCTTGGTCAACTCTTGTTCTTTTCCGATCCCATAGGTATTAGTGTATCCGAGGCCTAGGGAGTCTTTTCCATTCCCGCCTTAATTGGCCATTGTCTCATCTTTCCTGATCCCTCACTCTTCGAGGGGTCAGACCTCTTCTGTTCTCTCCATATCTCCTGCCTTCTGCTCCAAGCCCTTAAGAAGGCAGGGTGTGTGTAGCCCCACCAATTCCACGTAAAAAGGAGGTCCCGTGGCTCATGATCTCAAGATTAACGGTCACGTTAAGCTACAAGCTTCCTTTTTGCAATACCAAAACAGGTCAGCTCGCGTTCCGACCTACTACTGCCTCAAAAATACCACACGAGTCATACCTAGGCCGATATGTTTGACCTTGTGCTGGGTTGGTCAACATTCCTCGGAGGCAAGTTTAAAAGCTGGAGTGTAGTGCTTTCTTGCTTCTTTTCTGTTGTTGTTGTTGCATAAGGGCTGTGACATCGTGGTCATTTGGGTGTGTACGTGTGGAATTTGTGTGATAACCTGTGTTATTGTGATGGCTGTATTAGTGCCTGTATTTGTAAATTGGGAATAGGATCAGGAAGGAGGTGAGCTTGGCCTTAAGTTAGAAATCATCCCAGCATTTACCTGGAGTAGAAGAGGGGAAACCACGGAAAACCGCTTCTAAGAATGCTGAGGAGGGAATCTAACTGCACATTTCTGCAGTTCCCACAGTGAAACGTTTTATCTTACAAATTCAACATACACCAAAATACATGGGGCTGATGACCACGATCTCTCAAGTCTTAACGATTTATGCGAGAAAGTCACAGTGCTCGGCGTCTCTCGCTTCGTTTCTTGGTGAGCTCGCATTGGTTCTTTATCATTGACGGTATGCTGAAGAAACGTACACCATCCTTGTGATCCTTGTTGGTCCTCGTGTGACAAGCAACAATTGCACAGCATACCATCTCGAATTCAACGATCAAAATGGCTACTTTCTACGTTTTTTTCACCCAAAATGCAAGTACCTCCCTATTGTTTACCAACTGGCCTTTACAACAAGATGGCGGACAGGCTGTTTCTGAGTACGGCGCATAGATGGCGTTAGCTTCGCAGGAATGAAAGTAGGCAACCCACACGGCTCGTTTACCCCACCGATATTTCAGTAACTTCGTAAGTTTATACTCTATTCATTTAGGAACGTACTGAACAAAATAATACATATTTAGTATCAAATGGCTTATAAAAACGGCAGAAAATGTTAATGAAATCGTTCATTCCAAGACCAATGTTATGCAGTTATACCAAACCAGTTGTTAACCGTGTGTTAGTACTGGGAATGTGTGGCGTAGTGGTAGCGTCCTAGTCTCACTGTCTAGAGGTTCGTGGATCGGATCCAAGCAGGTTCAAATTCCCTTCCTTAATATTTTTTGTATTTATTCATTTATAACTACTCACACGTTATAATGTTAAACATATAGCCTATAGTTTGTATTTTCAATCGAAAATATTAAATATATACTGTATTTATTACACCACATATTTCAACACTCGACTACAGCGATTAAACTTCGTTGTCTATTGTTGTTGTTGTTTTTGTTGTTGATTCCATAGGGGATTTGCGGCATCATGGTATTGTAGCCCCGTGTACTTGGGTGTGTGAATAAGTTGTCTGATAACCTGTGTCACTCTGATGTCTGTAGGCTTACTAGTGTGTGTACTTTTATACGAGGAAAGGTTAGGGTAGGAAGCTGTTGTTGTTGTTGTTGTTGTTTCATTTGAGATGCATCGACATCATGGTCATTTAGCCCCGTGTACTTGGGTAAGTGTTGAATTTTGTCTGATAACCTGTGTTATTTTGATGGCTGTATTAGTGTGTGTATATGTAATTCTAGCGAGGGTTCAATTAATCAACGTATGATATCCGTATAGCCCGTTGTATTTCAACAGGCTACTACAACCAGCATTCAATTTTACTGCTCGAAAAGGACAAAGGATTATAACTATACCCATGCATTTAGGGGAAAGTATGCTATATATTGTTTTAGATCCCTTATTTGGGGGTGGATCTAAAAGGGAGAGTTATTGTACTAATTTATAAGGTGGTGCCTAAAAGGGTAGCTTCCCTTGTCAGGGTAAGCTGACCAGTGTAGAGTGTTGTGGTGTGCTAGGAACTAGGGGGCGTTCCTATGAATAATGTAATAGTGTTTGGAGGGATGGGACCCGCTGCAAAGGGTCGTTGTGCTGGTCGCTCAGCTCAGCTGACTGCTTATTATGTAACTGACTCTGTTCGTATCAGCCGAGTGGCACGCGCTGCTTGCTGGCAGCCGAGCCGGCTCGGGGAACACAAAGGTACCTGAGTTAGCGCTAATGGGCTACCGTCTGTCACGTCTTTACGTGACGGGAGTAAGGAAGGGCGTTGGGATGTAAAGAGGCGTATAAACAGTAATGCTAGTGTAGAGTGTGGACCAAGTGTTTTATTGGTCTGTGATTCTGATTGTGAGTCCCTTGTAGGGAATGTAATTAGGTTCACAATGTATTACAAGTGTTGGGTTACAGGTTACAAAGTAGGAACTCTGAACACGATTGACTGACTCACCTCGGTTGACACCAGCGTAGCCTCGGGCCGTCTCGATGAAGCACTGACAATGGAGAGATCCTTTGACCTCATTAGGATGCCTTCTTATACCCTCTGGCGCTATGTTGTCAGCAATGTGTTGGCCCCGTTACTAGTATGTAGGTATGTGTAACCATTGCGCAAGGACTGGGCTGCTTTTAGAGTGGCAAGCCGTCCCTGCTAAGTTTTATGGATGTTGGGCCGGCTTTCCAAGGGTTGCCATTTAGGGGATTTAGCCAGATGCGGGGGGATGGACTCCAAGGGGTGCATACCCCTGGGAGGCTGTACAAGAGTCTTCCTTCATTTGTTCGCGTCCTCGCGAACGGGAACGGAACTGGAGGTTGGGGTGTTGACGTAGTGGTCCTTGAAACCCCCTCGTATCTCCTGGTGGTGTCGTATCGAAGTGTGGGTGTGAGGTCAGCCCGTGTTCAGAGGGGAGGGTTATGGGATTTACAGATATATGTATACGCTGATATTGACATTGTGAAAAAACAAACAAAAAAAATTGACATTGCGAAAGATTTGATTAACATTGGGAAAAAAATTGACATTTGAGAAAAATTTAACATTAAAATAAATTCGACATGTAAAAAAAATTGCCCTTGCATTTGCTGGCATATTGCTAGTTTAAAAAAAACATGGTTTCTGATGGTGATGTGTTACATATTTGTGCAGGGAGGAAAAACCCAGGGCCGAACGGATGATTGCGTCGTCCGCCCCATCTTAGGGAAAAAATGCTCCCTGCAATAAGAAAGGTAGAAGAAAATAGAAAAATGGGTGTTCCAGGGTATAATTTAAGGGAAATATTCAAAAGTATTTATTTGTTTGGGAAAAAACGGAACACCCTGACAAATGGGGAAGTTAGAAGAAGGAAAAATGAAAGAAAACAAATCATACACATTATGTACATTGACATCTTGATAAACAAACAAAAATATATAGCGTTTAATGTACTATGTTGCGATTCTGACATTGCGGAATAGTGTCGCTTTCCAGTGGAATAATTGTATAAAGTTTATCCTTAAAAATTATGAATTACAATGGCCTTATGTCTAGTGGAATAATTGTATAAAGTTTATCCTTAAAAATTATGAATTACAGTGGTCTTATGTCTACTTAAGTGCGCTAATCCCTTATAAATCTAGTTTTTGTGAGGTACCTCGCGTGCACGCTACCCGTCTGTACGTACGCTTGCCGACTCACGGCTGATCCTGTACGGCCACTTCTTGGTACGGTATAGTGGTCGTACCACTTGCATGTATGCTTAATACCTAATCTGTGAAGCATCCTCTGTGGGTGAATGCTTTCACACTTGACAATGAGAGTCACTGCCACAAATCGGTCGCGCCCTCATTGTCGTAATCTGCGTCGCATTTTGACGCTTTTATGTGGTTCTATTTAGTTGATCTGCCAGTAAGCCCGGTACCCCACAGGCACCAGTCCTGCTGTGCAGATTTATTTTGGAGTGTGTAGCTGAAAAAGAAAAATGTGGTGAGTGTTTGAGAGTGTGTCGGGATTAGTGCAAGTTGACGTATCTAAAATTTAAAAAAATAGTACACAATCATGGCATGCCGTAAATAATGACACTGCTATATGGTAGTGAAATTCCTGTCACCAGTTTCCTGTATCTGGTGACGATGCCTGTGAAAAAAATGACGAGGTTGAGAAAAAACATATTAGTAGGACATATTCTCTATGTCGCTTCCTGTGCCATAGTTTTTACAGGCTGAAGCTCTTCTTTCTCTGAAAAAAAAAAAATAGCATGATTAATGTGAATTAGCTGCATGCCTGGGCTTACCCTATACGGTGCCGTGATGCCGTAAATAATATATAGTTGGTCTTACCCCGGTAGCGGAATTGTGGTTACCGGGTGCCGATATATTCCACTTTGATTATGCCTATTGTACTATATTATATATTATCCTATATTATAGTGTATTGTCGGACTTACCCTGATACCGGGTTTGGCGGTCATCAGGAGCCGACCGGCGTAACTTAATACTATCTATCTTAATTATGGTCTAATAATAAAAAAAAACTATTACTAATCCGAGAGGGTTGCCTTAATCTATTGCCGAAATGTGCTGCGCCATACCTGGCAACAGCGGTGAATAAATTTGCTTAATCCTAGGTTGCGTGTCAAATGCAACCGTCTTACAACTAAATTTGGCCTAGGACGATCGCCTGGGGCAATTAAATCCCCAGATCACCACCCGCACGAGCCCCAGAAACACCGGTTGTCTCTAGGGTCGCTAGATTCCGTCCCCTTAACTCTAGGTGTCGACGTCTATTACTAGTACTAATCTATTCGCAGGCGGCTTACGGTGCCACTAAGCTAACCGTTTCGCCCGCTGTAACTTCCTTTTTCATGACCGTTTGCTGTTCCGATTTAACGTAGTTGAGCCGCCCACTTGGCTCCTGTGAGGTGCGCGCACTGCCCCTCTCTTAATGCCCTCTGGTTGCCCGTTGCGTCGCCATTTATGTGGGCATTGGACATTGTGGTCCAATGGCATAATATTGTCTTCGCCTTAATCGGCCGTCGCAATCTGCTTTTCGCAGTAATATTTTGCCTCTATGGGCCGCCGTAGTATGCTTTTCGCATTGATATATGATATTGTCGCTATGGGCCGCAGTAATATGTATTTCGCAGTTATCTGCCCCTCCAACGCATAGGAGTTTTGCTTCCCGCTATGGAAGCCGTGCCTACCTAAATTTAAACTTAACTAGGAGTCTAGTCATAATGGGGTCGTCTCTAGGGATAGTTCCCGAGGCCGGCGGTGAGTGAGCTATTTCTCCCGCCATTCTCAGAAAGTCTCCCTGCAGGTCTTGGCCTCGACGACCGTGGCACAAAGTGGGTGTAGCATCCCTTCCTCCCAGGGGCGGTTTATGCGCACCTAGGATTCCAGAGCTTGCCCGACCAGGCCGCGAATGCTTTGACCTTACGTAGTTCGTCTGTTTGATCTAGTCGTCAGTTAAGTGAGGTCGCTGCGCTGTCGAGCCAACTGGGGATGGGTCCACATCGCCTTCCCCAGCTCTCAAAGTGTGGTTCTCCCGACCTTCGGCTTACACCGTTGTCAACAATCAGGTCGTATCAGATTCCTTTGTAAGAGAAAAAAAAATGTGTCGTAACCTGTGTAAATAGTTTAATCTCTGTGTAAAATGTAAAATATTTCCAGTGTAGCGGGGTTGTAGATCTTCTAAGTGCATAGGCTACTTCTGGCCTACCATCGCTATGTCAGCTTTCCAGCAATAATGCTTTCTTTACCTTAATGGAGGTGTTAGTAGGGTCTGTAATGTCAGGTACCCTGTTATTAGGGTTTGGGGGTAATTATTTGTTGAGTGGGCTTAAAGTATGGTAGGAAGGGTTTACGCACCTTTGGGTTCCACGTTAGTGGTGGCCTGAAACCGGTGATGCCACTGGGATGCTTCTATAGTGAGTGGAGTGGGGAGGTAATTCCCGGGATTGTAAAAATACGAAAATTCATGCAGGTTTGATATTAAAATCCCTGGTTATCGGATGGGATACTCATGCATGTGTCTGGATATGAAGTTTCTGCCTTCATGTACGGATAGGTGTAGGGTGGGGCATAATACCAATATATCCCTTTCATGCGGGAGAGCTTAAGTACTAAAGCATGGTTAATATGTATCTATGGCCTCCTCTCTCATTTGGAGAGGCGCATTATGCTTCTTTAATGTTTGCTGAGCCACCCCTAATACTCGGGTGGTGCAACGTGGCTCAAGGCGTAGCATGCCTGCTCTTTAGACGCATGAAGTCCATCAACCCCTTGTGTGTATTTTGTAATGTAGTGTAGCTGTTTTTGGTCGTGTAGATGTGTTTGCGTTGGTTATGTGGGGCGTGAGAAGGTTATGGGAAGGGAGTAAGGTGGTACGCTGGTAGCCTGTTCTCCTGTCGTCCTCCCTTGGTCCATGTTGGCTTTCTATCCGCGCCTTGGGATAGTAGCGCTGCATGACCTAATCTGGTCGGCCATTTGCAGTGTAGATGTGGCCAGTGGTCGTAGTGCGACTGGTCATGTGCTAGTCATCTGTAATGACTCCTATGCCTTACGAGCGATAAGAGAAGTTATTAGGGGGGAGATCTTGTCTGTTCTTGCTCCTAATTGTTGAGTGCGTGTGCGTGTGTGTGCCTATGTACCGCTACACCACGCGGACGGTTGGTCTGTTGCAGGCCAAGTCGTAATATGTATCGCCTGTGTGGGCAGAAGGCGCCCGTGGCTTGCCACCGTCCTTGCGACCGTGCCCTATAGGCCCAAGATAAGTTCCGCTGTGTCACGTATTGTCCATTGCCAAATGTTTTTGCAGTGTGGAGAAAAAAATGTATGGTGTTATAATTGTTATGTGTTTGTAATTTCATGGTCACTGGCGCAACGCAATAGTGTCTCGTCACCGCATTATTGCAGTGTAACTAGTCTGCTGTCAGCAGTTAGTATGTGCAATTCTGCAAGTATGCAAGTGTGGTCATTGTTTTGGATTCCTAGCCTAATGTAGCAATTCGCCCTAGTTAGGTAATGACGTCGTGTGGCCATTGTTCTCTAAGACCTGTGTCTTGCGAAATTTTCCTACCTGTGTTTGTGAAACGTATTCCCTAGGTCTGGTGTAATTCGAAATTTTATGTCTGGCTTTTGGTGGGAGGAAATGTAGTACTCCCTGTTTATGCACTTGTATGGGCCAATTTCAGTATGATTGGACGCCTGAATAGCTGTTCTCCTTGTGTCTAAATTTTTACTGGAACTCAGACCCGTGACCTTATGTCATTCTCTGTGTTTTATGTTTGCGTTGTGTTCCAGGGCTTGGGGCTTTCCCAGTGTGGTTTTTGCTTGTGTTCCGCGTACCAAAAATACCATTGGATAGTTAGTTTTTGGTACAAGTGTGGTGTGTGGTCATGGGTTCGAATCCGGTTGTCTGTAAAGACTTGGTGTGATCATTTTCGTGCCTCATATAATATGGCACGTTCCCGTGGATGTGCAATGCGCAAATGAAAGCATGCATACCTGTGTAGAGTTTGTATGTTTTTGATTTCCCCTCGTAGTGTAATTTTGGAAGATATAGGGTCTCTAAATCGGGCGTGAATGATGTGTTGATTTCTGTCCAGTAGGCTTTGGCTCGGCTTGTCTGTGTCGAGCAGTCTTGCTCATTGAGGAGTATGTTACTGCTGATACGACGGTGTTGAATTACGATGTTGTGTGCTTTCATTTGTTTCATGCTCTGCCCACGTCCTAGTTTTCTGCACGTGTGTGTGTGTGTACCTGATTGCTGTCTATAGTGATTGCTAGCAGTGCCTCTCTCATTGTAGAAAAAAAAACTTGTGGTTTAATATGACCGTTGATCTGTAGCTCATGCGCCACGGGATTTCCGTATACTTGGAATCCAAACCACAGGCCATGGCATTTCACTTCGGAAATCCCATATGCGTTGGCCGTACTATAGAAGAACCTTCCATTGACTACATGTGTGTCCCCAGATTTTGTGTTAACTGTATCGTTGTTCAAGTATGTTCTTTATCCCTGGAGAAAATGTCGTTGTACGCGAGTGTGTCTGGTCCGCTAGTCGCGTGTTTGGTGACCAGATGCCAGAGGCGATTTTATTGTTTTTCGTTTATGACCCGCTGTTAGTGGGACTGTCCCAATTTGTCTTAGCTTTCCCATTATTCTATTCTAGAACTGGATATCTACTCAACCTTATATTCCTGGTACTCAGAAGGTTGCGGGTTTGGAGACCGTCTTTTACCCAGAGTAATTGTTTCCGGCACCATGAAGGTTGTGTCTCCGGGACAGTTCTGGTGAGTGTTAGGATCGTATCCCGGTTCGGTCAGTGAGGTCTGAAGGCTATTTCTTGGCTTTCTTCCCACGTCTGCCAACGGGACCGTTTCCTTTTCTTTTAGCAGTGTGCCCGCCTTTACGTGTAGGTGTGTGAGCTTTACGTGTGTGATATGCCTTCATCCGGCGGGCGTGAATAGTGTCCTTTATGAGTTTCCTCCCATGGCGCACGTTCACTATATAATTTAGGTCAGATACCTTCCTGCAGACTTTGAAGGGACCTGCCCATCGTGGCAGGAGGAATTCGGACACGTTCTTCTTACGGGCATGATTGGAGACCATGACCAATTGCCCGGGTGTGTATTCCACAGTCTTTCTATTCCGATCGTACCGCTCTTTTTGTTTTTTCTGGGCCTCGGCTATGTTTTTTCTAGCGTCCATGCGGGCTATCTGCAAATGCTCTAGCCGAGCCGCATTGTCTGTGTGGGCGTCCTGTGGGATACATATATTGTCTATGGGACTTCTGGGTGTGTATCCGTGTAGTAGGAAGTGTGGAGAGTGTTTCGTAGCCGTAGATACAGAGGTATTATAACTAAAAGTAATGCTTTGCAGGTATTCATCCCAGTCTGTTCCTGCGTCCTCTGTAAATTTAGCCAGCGCTATTCCAAGTATTTTGTTCATACTCTCCGTGAGTCCGTTGGTTTGCGGGGAAAAACTCGTGGTAGTGTATGCCTTAATCCTGAGTATCTCCAGAAACTGTTGGAGCACTCTCGAGGTGAAAATAGTACCTCTGTCGGATAATAAGGTTTGGAATAGGCCATATCGTGTAATTATGTCAAATAGAAATTCGGCTATGCTGTTCGTGTCTGCTTTGGGAACAGCCTTTGTAATCATGTATCGTGTGAGATACTCGGTGGCCACCAGGATATATTTATTGCCTTTCTGACTTGTTGTAATGGGGCCTTTCACATCTATTCCGACTCTGTGAAATAACTCTCCCACGGGAATTGGGTTGAGTAGTCCATGAGGCTTGCCAGGTCTTGTTTTGAATCGTTGGCAGGTGTGACATGTCTTGACAAAGGTATCTATGTCGGCCTTCATGTTTACCCAATAGTACTTGTCACGGATTCTAAGGTAAGTTTTATGCGTACCTAAGTGTGCCCCTGCCAGTGGGCTATTGTGGTGTCCGCTCATGATATTTTCTCTCAATGATTCCGGAACCGCTATAGGTGCGCTATCGTGCATGGCTGTGGGCTTAAATTTCAGTACCCCGTCTTTGTCTAGGAAAAATCGCCTAGACAGCCGTGCTGTCTTGGAGTCCACTTTATCCAAGTCTTCTAGTGCCAATAGAATCTGTTTCAAGTGCGGATCACTTTCTTGCTCCTGTTTGATGTCAACCACCGTCAGGGCAAAGGTGGGCATATCGTCCCAGTCGTGGTCCTTACTGTCATCCGGGGGCTCGGCTACTGGCAGCCTAGACAACCCATCTGCGTCTAGGTGCGTTGCGCCCTTCTTGTGTTTGACCACGAAGTCATATTCATACAGGCGGAATATAAACCTGTTGAGTCGCGAATTTGGGTTTTTAAATTTGTCCCAAAAAAGCAAGCTCGCGTGGTCAGTCACCACCGTGAACTTGATACCATAGAGGTATACTCTAAAATAGTTCACTCCCCACGAAAATGCCAGCATTTCCCGCTCTGTGGCAGAGTATCTAGTCTCAACGGCCGTTAGCTTCCTGCTAGCGTAGGCGACGGGCCGTTTGCGCCCTTCGGCGTCTTCCTGCAATAGGGCTGCTCCCAACCCATACAGGCTGGCATCCACGTGTAAAAATGTGGGCCTATCACTATGGAAGTGTTGCAGCAATGGAGGTGAGGTCAATAGTTGCTTCAGTGTGTTGAAGGCATCTATGTGTTCCTGCGTGATGCTGAAGGGCGTTTTTTCCCGTGTGAGTTCAGTTAGGGGATGGGCGATGTGTGCAAACCTATAGATATGCTTGCGATAGTACGAAGCCAAGCCAATAAAACTGCGCAATTGTTTCAAATTTGTGGGCATTGGGATGCCCGTTATTGCGTCAGTCTTGGCTGGGTCGGGAATAATGCCCTCCCGGTTGACAACATGGCCCAATATGTTAATTTGCTGTCTGGCAAATTGACATTTCGCAGGTTTAAGCCTTAGTTTAGCTTCTCTGATCCTTGCGAAAGCCTCCTCCAAATGTACGATGTGTTCGTCAAAAGTGTTGGAGAAGACCGTTATGTCATCCACGTACACCAATACGGAACGCCATTTAAGCCCTGAAAATGTCTTATCCACTAGCTTTTGGAAGGTTTGACTGGCGTTACGGAGACCCATCGGCAAACGGGTGTAGGTAAATAGTCCGTTCTCTGTAACGAACGCCAGCTTGTGCCTATCTGGTTCATAGACGGGGATTGAATAGAATCCGCTATAGCAATCCATCGAACTGAACCAGCTAGCTCCACCAAGGGCGTCCAAATAGGTGTCTGCCCTTGGTAGTGGATAACTATCATTTTCGACCAACTTATTGAGCCTCCTGTAGTCAGTACAAAATCGGTGCGATCCGTCCCTTTTTTTGGTCAGCAGAACTGGAGAGGAATAGTTAGAAATAACTGGAACAATGACCCCTGCCTCGAGCATCTCTGAGATCTGGGCCTCGATGGCATGTCTCTCCTTCTGGCTCACTCTGAAGGGAGGCTGGTGTACTGGTCGGTCACTAGTGAGTGTGACGTGGTGTTCAATGAGGTCTGTCACAGCGAGATCCTTCATTGAGTGGGCAAAAATATCACTGTTGGTCTCCAGGAGCTCCGTGAGCCTTTTATTTTGCTCCGGAGTCAGGTCCTGGCTGTGGTTCTGGTTGGCGCCTTATCAGTGTGTGTGTTTGTGTATTGGCTGATAGAGTGCAGTGTAGGGGCCTGATGCTCGTGGTTTTCTCGCTCCGCTCGAATCCCATCTCTGTTCCTGGTGTATACCATGGGATGTGTGGTGAGCCTCTGGTCGTGCTTTAAAAGCATCTGACCACTAGCGAAATTTATGCTAGCCTCATATCTAGCGAGAAAATCCATGCCAATTATGGCTGACGCAGAAAGGTGTTCGATAACGAACATGGGGTGCGTTGTGGCAAAATGGTCTATCCTAATATGTATGTTCGCTACCCCCATGTTTTCCAGCGCCTGAGCATTGGCCGCTACCAACCGAATGTTTCCCGCGACACCTTGTATTTGCGCCTCGGCAATGTGTCGTCTATTAACACAACTTACGGCTGCCCCGGTATCAATTAGGGCCTGCACTCTGTGGCCATTTATGGTGGCGTGTATCGTGAGGGCCGATACCTGAAATCCACTGCCCTGCACCGATGTGTTGTGTAAGATGTATGTTGTTGTTGTTGTTGTTGTCGGCGTGACATTTGTGCTGAGAAGGCACGGAGCTGTCCGCTTATCGTACCTGGCACGCTTCGCCTCTAGGCTTACTTCCTGTCCTGAATACTTTGCCCCGGTCAGCAAAGTGCGTTTGCCAAGTACATTGCCATCTCCTTTAACCGGTCTTGCTGTGAGACTAGGAGTCTGCTGGCGAACGTTTAATGTATTAATCGTTCCCAGCCTTTGTGTAGTTGTGTTGTTGTTGGTTTCTTCCTCTCGGGAAGGTGTGTCTGCAAATGTGACCCTGAGCTTGCCCTTGTTACCCCGACTTTTGTTCCAGGCGGTCGCGAGTTCGACTCCTGTTGCTGGCTTCCCCATGCCGAGCGAGATCGCGTCATGCGCCTGTGTGTGGTCAATTCCCCCCCTGTGGTGTGGTGAAGGGGGTGGGGTTTTCTGTTTGGAGGGTGTGGGCGTGTTCTCGGGCTGTTTGCTTCTGATTGTGAGGGGTGTGTAATGTCCCGCCTTAGGGTTTCCTGTGAAAAGTACGTGTAGGTCCCTATTGAATCCCGCAGTTGAGAATAGCGGAGGCGAGTGCACATCCGTGTATACATGGATGTTGGCTTTGAGCACCTTGCCGAGAGCGGTTACTTCTACGGCACTGCCATAGGTGCCGTCCTTGCCCATGTATTTTCGGTAATCCGCCCCGGTCTGGAATGGGTTTTCCCGCTCGTCCGACACAAAGTCCCGGTACTCTTTCCAGTTGGCCAAGATATGTTTGACCGTTTTCTGTCTGTAGTCCCCATGATAATCCTCGGTATTCCGGATTAGAAAGCTCATGGCCCTAAACAGACAGTTGCCGTCTCCTTGCACGGGGTGTGTTTGGAAACGGTCCGGGGGCGGATCGTCAGCCTTAGTTTCAGCTGGCTGCTCCTTCCCCTTACTCTTACGAGTTTTCTTGGGGGAAGGGCCTTTCTTATGTTGTGTTGGGGGAGGAATCTCAGCTGCTTCATCAGCTAGCCGAACCTCCCCGTCTAGGCGTTTTTTGAAAATGTGGGTGTACGCCTGCCTGTAATGTATGTGCGCCCCCCCTCGGGGTGGCTGCGCCAGCTCCCCGCTAGCGGTGTGTGTCTAGGCGTAGGGAGTATTGCCCCCCTGTCTGTCCTGTGGGGTGTTTCATCCCTGAACTCCCTCGGGTATTCGTCGGGGAGGGGGTAGTGTTCTGGGCCCTTCGTGTGTTTGTCTATGTTGTCCCTTTCTCTAGTGGGTTTTCTTCCTTGTCGGTTATTGCCCTGTTGTCCATTATTCTGTCTCCGCCAGGGTGGGGTGTATGTCTGCTGCTGCTGGGGCGGGTGTTCCCGTCGGTTCCCCTTTTCCCTATATTGGTCAGCTGCATACCCCTGTCTGGTCGAGGGTGGTTTTTCTCGCTGTTCCCAATTTCCCTTGTACTGCGGGGCCGCATAGCCTTGGCTTCGTGGGGGCGGGTTCTCCCGATATTCCCCATTTCCCCTGTACTGCGGGGCTGCATAACCTTGGCTGCGTGGGGGCGGGTTCTCCCGATATTCCCCATTTCCCCTGTACTGCGGGGCAGCATATCCTTGGCTGCGTGGGGGCGGGTTTTCCCGATATTCCCCATTTCCCCTGTATTGTGGGGCAGCGTAGGACTGTCTATGTGGTGACGGGCTGTTTCGTCGGGGGATGTCGTGGTCGTACTCCTCAGGGTAGTACTCCCGTGTGTACGGAGATGGTGACCGCCTTGAGGGGTATGTCGGCTCTGTATCCGTGTATGCTATCGGTGAGTACCGAGGAGGGTAGTGTGGCCTATCCTGTGGGGGAGGTGTTGTTGGCCGCTGTGGAGGGTAGTAACTTTCTTCCCTCCCGTAGCGTCTCCTCTCTGTGTACCCCCTGTCCCTCTCAGTATGATAGTGTTCTCGTGTGTCTGCTTGCTCATCCCTTGGCGGTCTCCCGCCCGCTTGGATGGCAGCTATGGTCAGTTTCTCCATCCTGTCCACTAATTCGTCCATTTTGGCGTTAGTGTCGTCTTTCTGAGTTTGGAAGTGCAGATCCACGGCTTTTTCCGTAGCCTTTTCCGTGATCTTTCTCCCCTCCTCTATGGTTTTTATGTTATTCAACATATGTTGGACCGTGAGGTTGTTCATTATGCATAGCTTTTCTACTATGGCTGGTCTGAGGCCCTGCATTAACAGCTTGACTTTCTGTTTATTTGTCATTGCTGCATTGTACTTTTCGCACATTATCAATTTAACATTGATGTATGCCTGGGCGCTCTCTTTGGGTCCCTGTGACCTCTGTCTAATCTGGTCATCGAGATCGTCATCGTCTGGTATGAGCTGGAACTCCTCTTTTAAGAGTAAAGCGGTTTCCTCCCATGTGGCAGCTTCTAGTGTGTCCTCATGGAGCTCATACCACGTCATGGCCGCCTTTGTGAGGTAGGCAGGAAGGAGCCGTTTCCTAACTTCCTCGCTCCAACCATTGATCCGGGCCGTTCTATTGAAGGCCTTGAGGTATTCCTCGGGATCCTGGCCTTCCCCCGTGAACTTTGTGGGGTGGATCATGGGGTATTCAGTGTGTCTATTCATCTCTCTTTCAGCTGTGTCTCGTTGGCTGCGTAGTGCTTCGGGTTTGTTTGTGCCGTTCACCCCGCTGCCGTGTGCTGAGGTATTTGGGCTGTTTAGAGGGGAATTAGCCTCGCTTCCCGTGTACGACACCTGTGTTACGTTACCAGGTGGCTCGTCACCTGATATGTCTGTGCTGATGGATGGTGTATTGTCGTACTGTGTAGATTCGACTATGTGTACGGTTCTGTCTAAATCCTGTTTTACTGTCTCCAAAATAGTGTGGATGTCAAGAACCGCTTCTGTCGTGTGATTATTGGCTTTAATAGTGTCTGTCTCTAATAGCTCTGAAATGCGCTCAAGCAGGTTACTGCCTTTCTGCTCTGTGATCTGCAGTTGCTGCAACAATAGGGGATGGAGTGTTGGCAGGCAATCTACCTCACTAGCGCTGGATACCGGTGACTCTTGTGTGTGTTCACTGGCCTGGGACCGTGTAAAATGTATAACTTGTGCTGCGGCGGCAGGGTGTTGAGCACGGATCTGTGCTGTTTTGAATTCAAGGTCCCTGAGTAGTTGTACTGCAGTCTGGTCAGTTATTAAGTCACCGTTCTTAATCTTTAGCTTCGGCAGGAGTGGAGTCGTACTAGCCGACAAATGGTGTGCCAAGTCTCTTAATGTAGTTCTAAATGTGGACATTTAATTGAAAAAAAATGTGTGACGCAATATGAGGTTAAAAAAATTTTTTCACTATTTGCTTGGCTTTTTGCGGTACGGAAGGGGTCGTTTCTCCTACGAGGGCTCGTTGGTTGAGTCCCGTTCTACTGTGCGTAGGACCGCGCCTCCACCAGTGTTTTAGATCCCTTATTTGGGGGTGGATCTAAAAGGGAGAGTTATTGTACTAATTTATAAGGTGGTGCCTAAAAGGGTAGCTTCCCTTGTCAGGGTAAGCTGACCAGTGTAGAGTGTTGTGGTGTGCTAGGAACTAGGGGGCGTTCCTATGAATAATGTAATAGTGTTTGGAGGGATGGGACCCATTGCAAAGGGTCGTTGTGCTGGTCGCTCAGCTCAGCTGACTGCTTATTATGTAACTGACTCTGTTCGTATCAGCCGAGTGGCACGCGCTGCTTGCTGGCAGCCGAGCCGGCTCGGGGAACACAAAGGTACCTGAGTTAGCGCTAATGGGCTACCGTCTGTCACGTCTTTACGTGACGGGAGTAAGGAAGGGCGTTGGGATGTAAAGAGGCGTATAAACAGTAATGCTAGTGTAGAGTGTGGACCAAGTGTTTTATTGGTCTGTGATTCTGATTGTGAGTCCCTTGTAGGGAATGTAATTAGGTTCACAATGTATTACAAGTGTTGGGTTACAGGTTACAAAGTAGGAACTCTGAACACGATTGACTGACTCACCTCGGTTGACACCAGCGTAGCCTCGGGCCGTCTCGATGAAGCACTGACAATGGAGAGATCCTTTGACCTCATTAGGATGCCTTCTTATACCCTCTGGCGCTATGTTGTCAGCAATGTGTTGGCCCCGTTACTAGTATGTAGGTATGTGTAACCATTGCGCAAGGACTGGGCTGCTTTTAGAGTGGCAAGCCGTCCCTGCTAAGTTTTATGGATGTTGGGCCGGCTTTCCAAGGGTTGCCATTTAGGGGATTTAGCCAGATGCGGGGGGATGGACTCCAAGGGGTGCATACCCCTGGGAGGCTGTACAATATGTTGAAGAGCCTCCGTGGCTTAGGCGGCAGCACGCCGGCCTCTCACCGCTGGGTCCGTGGTTCAAATCCCGGTCACTCCATGTGAGATCTGTGCTGGACAAAACGGAGGCAGACAGGTTTTTCTCCGGGTACTCCGGTTTTCCCTGTCACAATTTCATTCCAGCAACACTCTCCACTATCATTTCATTCCATCTGTCATTCATTTAATCATTGCCCCAGAGGAGTGCGTCAGGCCTCGGCAGCCGGCACAGTTCATATCCTCGCCGCTAGATAGGGGCTTCATTCATTCCATTCCTGACCCGGTCGGAGACTGGAAGCAGGCTGTGGATTTTCATTTTCATATGCTATATGTTCGGACTTCCAACGTAATGTGACGATCCAACTGAAGGCTATCCCTCAGGAAGACTATGTCAGGACTTGTACAGTCGTTCTAAGAAGTGCATAACCATCCACGGGGATTACTTCAAAGGATAGTAACGGCTGTTTCAGGTAAGCCAACAATCCGTTCGTAATATAGACCCATTCACTGAACTTTTCAGACAGAGGGTGTATATAATGCCCAACAGATGACAGAACATGCAAAAGTCCGACTCTGTACTCGAAAGCAAATGGACGAATATGAAAAAAATAGTTCATGTGCACCATTTATAGACGGGCAAAGCACGTTGAGTTAAATAACAATCATATTATCATGATATGCTGCA
This sequence comes from Meconema thalassinum, assembly GCA_946902985.2. NCBI lineage: Eukaryota > Metazoa > Arthropoda > Insecta > Orthoptera > Tettigoniidae > Meconema > Meconema thalassinum. The sequence goes on from OX336388.2 coordinate 883,499,093, forward strand.
CCAAAATGCCACACACTGTCATCAGTGAAGCACCTTCCTGCTACGCTACTGCTGAGCACAGTTTTGTGGATTATTGGATTCCCGCTTAGATAAGCAGGTGGATGCAAGTGGGAGAAGGAATTTGTAGAGAGGAAATTGCTCGCTTCGTTTAGGAGGGGCTGACTTCCAGAACGAGACGACTCTTCATTTGCCGAAGAATCAATCGATACGGATCATCAGATTTCGTTTGGAAGCAGTTATATCAGAAGAGACATACACTTCTTACAAATAGACTCTTTAAGATTCTTAAAATTACCATTAGACTATAATAACTTATTCATATTAGTATGAAATACATCTATCCTTGTGAAGGAGTAAATATAAGAGCCGGATAACCAGTATGTTTCATTTCGATACTTTGCTCTGGCTCGGATGCTTTCAAGACTGGTGTGAGGCATCGAAACCCCATATATCAAAGTAGATTGGATATCGGCTTTCAGGGCTAATTAATTCAGAAGTTGTTGTTTCATTTCAGGCACTTGTACATGGATATGTGTTGATTTTCTCTGATACTCTGTCTTAAAGTGTGTCTGTAGTAGTGTGATCAATTAATTAAGAGCTTTCATACTCTAGTGAGCACACATTTCACGAAATATTCCTTATTTATGGAATTAATTAAGGGACTTTCTTGAATCTACGGAAGCCTCCGTGGCTTAGGCGGCAGCACGCCGGCCTCTCACCACTGGGTCCGTGGTTCAAATCCCGGTCACTCCATGTGAGATCTGTGCTGGACAAACCGGAGGCAGACAGGTTTTTCTCCGGGTACTCCGGTTTTCCCTGTCAAAATTTTATTCCAGCAACTCTTTCCACTATCATTTCATTTCATCTGTCATTCATTTAATAATTGCCCCAGAGGAGTGCGTCAGGCATCGGCAGCCGGCACAGTTCATATCCTCGCCGCTAGATGGGGGCTTCATTAATTCCATTCCTGACCCGGTCGGAGACTGGAAGCAGGCTGTGGATTTTCATTTCTTGAATCTATGAATCATAAATAACACTCCTGGAAGATAAATTTTATATTAGTTATGATCATTATTAGAGGTGTCCGCCAGAGATGTGTCCTGTCCCCACTCCTTTTTAACATCTACTCTAAAGCTGTGTTCAAAAAGGCTATTGAAGATGTTAATCTAGTCATCAAGAACAATGGCTATGTCATTAATAACATCCGATTTGCTGATGACACGATTGTGCTAGCCAGCAACCCTAGTGGTCTTCAAATTATTATAAACAATATCGTGAGGACCAGTGAAACATACAGTTTATCCTTGAATATTAACAAGACCAAGCTGATTGTATTCTCGAATACACCAAAACAGGTCTTCCTTCACATCATCAACACCATCGTCCAACAAGTATCTTCCATCAAATATCTTGGAACATTAGTGAAACAACATTGTGATTCAAAGAGTGAAATCTTATCCAGGATTGGTCAAGCAAAATATATGTTTAATACCATGAGGACGTTATTCACCAGCCGAGAACTCAACATTCAGCTCCGAGATCGAATGTTACGTTGATATGTTTTTCCTGTCCTTTTGTATGGTTTTGAAGGGTGGACGCTCAGCCCATTACTGGAAAAGCGTATTGAATCTTTAGAGATGTACTTATTCAGATGAATACTCCGAATATCTTGGGTGGAAAGGAAACCAAATGAAGAAGTTCTCAATATCTTGAACAAGAAGAAAGAGCCTCTCACAACCATCAAGGAACGTAAGCTCAGCTACCTCGGAAACATCATGAGAGGTGAACGATATGAACTTCTCCCGCTGATCATTCAGGGGAATATTGATGGGAAAAGATCTGTGGGAGGACGAAGAATTTCCTGGATGAAAGACTTGCGGCGATGGTATGGACATACGTCGATAGAAATCTTCCGAGCTGCCGTTTGGCGTGTAATCATAATCAATTGGATCGCCAACCTTCGGAGGGAGATGGCGTCATAAGAAGAAGATGATCATTATTATAATGGGTCAATATTTAGAATAAAGAAAGAAAGAAAGAAAGAAAGAAAGAAGTAAATAAATATTTATTGAAGAAGATCCTGCGGAGAATACTGGGACCCGTACGAGAAGACGGAAGCACCTACAGGACATCGTCACGAATATGAGGGAAAGACGCCTGACTTTTTTGGGCACCCGCAAGATCTTCACAGTGGCAGTTGGAGGGAAAGCCTGCAAGAACAAAGTGGATTTCTACGGTCAAGTCGGATCTAGAGAAACTGGAGATCCCACATGAGTTCATACATGACCACTCAGAGTTCCAGCAAACTATTCGTCAGGGAGTTTCTCCCACATCACATACTAGTAGGAAGAATACATGGAACAGCAGACATTTCTGGACTGAGGAGAGAAAGAAAGCTGACTTATTTGATTATTGGTGTTTCAAGGGCCAGAACAGCTATACAGTATCATCTGCCCCTAAAAAAGCAGACTCGTAGTCAAAATATGAAGGAGTACTTGAAGAAGAGAAAACAGAAGTGACAAGAAGATACGAGCTCCATGGTCTTGGCCCAAACGAATTAAGAAGAAAAATAAAATAATAAATAAAACATAAAAATAAATAAATAAATAAATAATATCAATCAATAAATAAATCTTAGAAAGCCGTGAAATGAAAAGTAAAAGTTTCCTATCCTATGCATGATAAACAGAGAGAGAGGGAATAAAACAACATCCTCGCTTTTCGAGGTTTTGCTCCCTTTGTTCACGTTAGAAGTGCGTAACTTTATACTTCATCATTCTTAATTTTGAGTAGGGACTCATAAATAAATTTATCACACACATTGTTCTTAGAAAGTGGAGAGATAAAAAACGCAAGCCCTTGTGGTTCATGCTGAGTCACTTTAGAGAAACCTGCTAATGGATGTATGAGCCATTTGCATGATGTGGGGCTGTCCGGGTTAAATCATAGCCTCCCACCTCTCCCGCCATTTGTTTCCCTTAACTTGGCATGGCTCGCACTTTGTGTGCAACCTTAGTTCAGCATGCTCCCAACTACGCCACCGAAGCCGGTCTCTTCGCTGAAATAACCGTAGACGTTCCTGTGTTCCGATCACTAAGGAATACCCACAATCTGCTTTTGCTACTTCAGCGGCTTCGGCTACGGCCATGATCAGGTTTCAAACTCAGCCGAAGTCGTTGGATTTTTTAAGAGCGTTAAAATCCTTCAGTATGCCTTCCGTCGGAGGGGAAGTAAAGCTGGCGGTCCCATGTCATTGATTTATGGCATGTAAAAGATCCTTCCACTAACTAATTTTGTGTGAAGCAAAATTTCTTTGTTAGATTTGTTGTACCGCTCTAACAAAGTTCCAAAGTTCACCACTTAGTGTCAGTCATATCTGGTAGCGAAAGTTGGAACTACTTGAAATTGAACGGAACTTGTAGCTCACCCTATGGGTGTCCGCTCGAAGCAGCTGCAGCCTCTGGCGAGCCGAACATGTCCTCAGACACTCCCGACACTAAACGCCATACGCTAAATAAATAAACCTACTTACTGCATTTTAATAACCACCCTCTTCGCTGAAATAACCGTAGACGTACTTCTGTTCCGATCACTAAGGAATACCCACAATCTGCTTTTGCTACTTCAGCCTCCGACAGAGCTTCCACTCTGAAGGACGGAGCCTCAACGAGAGAAAGAACCTCAGATCGGCATCGATGCTGTAGAGCAAGAAAAGCCCATCCAACGAAATACTGTAGTTTGTTGATAGATACATCTGTAGGAGAATATCCAAGAAGAATTGTATACATGCGATATTATGCAATGTTAATAGTGCATTATACAACGAGCCTCTAATGGCTCCATTATAGGCGAGTTGCATACGACTGTTTATGTTCGACGACAATTATAACTATTTTATGTTTGAAAATAAATATTCATAAATATCTGTCGAGATTTCGCCAGTTTTATGTACTGAACAGAGCGCATGGAACGCAGAGAACACCTTGTATTTGACCATGGCCTCCTCAAATACCCCACTATGACACTAGCCACGCAGTAAAATTTAAAATAAAAGGCCGTGGAAGTCAGTGCAGATGCGATGCTATCCTTACCTAATTGCTCACACAACTGTTTCTTGAGCTCTGATAGGTGGGAGAAACTGTTTCATAATGAAAAGTAGTGTTATAATGACCCTCATTATGATACAGTTTTCTGACATATAATATATACATTTCGAGGTCGTCGAACATAAATGATCTTTGAGCACTGGTGACTTATTATGGTTTGGTTTCTTTGAATTACTAGGCATCAGTACTTTCCCTTTAAGACCAATACATTTATAATAAATAATCGAGGATTAGGAATAGTTTCTTCTAGAATTATCAACTCCATTTATAAAGTCTAACATACAAATGTTATCCCTTATCAGTTAGTTAGTTAGTTAGTTATTGTTGTTTAAAGGAGTAGAACTACGAGGTCATGTGCCCCTATCCCTCATGAGCCGGTAGAGCTTTTGCACATCAAATACTAAACGAAACGCACAAGACACAGACATTAGAAAGCTTCTCAACTTTCATCTCAGCACTTCACTCAATATCTACACTCAGTGACGGATATTAGCTATAGATACGTTTTGTACGAGGGCGGATGAAAAGATTTTGCCCCTATTTTCTTTAGCAAAAAATTGCATACAAGTAATTACAAATACACGTACTGTTCTACGTACCATACACTATTTTTCCACATTTGTTCAGACATTTTTCCGATCGCAGCACTAAATTTGAGATGCCCCTGTTATAGAATTCAGCCGGCTGACTGTAGGACCACCTTCGACTGCTGTCTTGGCGTCATCGTTGCACGTGAATCGTTTCTTGCCAGGAATTTCTTCAGCGGACCATGACAATGCGAGACTACATGTGGCAACCAGAACCACCAACAAGCTCCGGTACATTTCACTGGGAGAGTGTGGACCACCCACCATCAGTCCGGACCACGTCCCTAGTGTTTTCCAATTTTTTGAACAATAATGTATGTTATTTAGTTTTCTGTTTTGTTTTAGGTCTATTTTAATATTTCGGCTTCCACCTCAAAATTTAAATATATGTTCAAAACTTGTATAATTTAATCTGTGTTAACAGGGGCAGATGAACTCGTAGTTACGGCCTTTAAAATAAAATAACTATCTAACTAAGAATGAGATTAACGTAGTATATAACTCATAGCCATTATTAGTGGTTTGAGAATTGTTTATAATATTTAATTCCATATTTAAATGAATTAGTAATAATTGTGGCAAAAGTTCCGCCTAATCAATACCTTTCATTTCAACAAATGATCACTTTGTGGTCATTGGGGACATGTTTCGAGGCCTAATTGTTTTGGCCCCTTCATCAGCCCATATAGATCAAAAATATCAAAGAAAACAGAAGGTTGAAAAGCTTAACTCTAAAAAACATTCTTATCAGTAAATCTATTATGGTGCACCATACGGAAAGATGGTAAAAAGAAAACGCTTATCACGTAATGCATTCATAACTGTTCCCGGCCATCGCAAGTTAACCGGACCAATTTCATCATAATAATTGATAATTCATCTGCTCAAACGGAAATAACATCATATTCCCATTCGGGAATATTCATAACCTATTTGGATTGCCAAGGTAAGGCATTTGTTTTAGGAAAGGGAGCTTGACTTCCGTAGCACATTGGCATCGCTCGTGACTTCAATACTACTTGTATTTTGTGTCTTGCGATGGCCTTCTCAGAATGTCCCAGCCACGCGTATTGGTGAGGTGTGTCTGTATCAACTGACGAACCCAATGGCACACTGGGGCGAAACGCTGGCATTTTATGTTTGAGTTAACAGGACCAATTTTATCATATTAATTGATAATCCTCTTTGTGTTGTGGGGCATAACCCAGCTCTTTTTTGGGTATATTCGTGTTGACCGACGGAAATGCATCAAGCTTTTGTTTTGATAATCCTCTATAATGACAAAAATTGTATTAAGTTGTATGTTACTGCACAGTTACTTATCCTATACCACGCTGAAGAAGGTCGCTTAATGACCGAAACCGGTCTGTTCAAATGTACTAAATAGTCAATAAGGAATCGGGATTTCATGGTAATTTTTATGTCATTTTATAACTGAATATACATAAAATGCATATGGAATATATGGAACCTCTACCATACTTTTTTGTTAGAAACCTCAAGGCTGTTAGCAAACCGCAGATTAACTAATCTATGTCTAATGGGATTCCAGTCACGAGGCCTTCCTGGCCATGTAAGCGTTATTGGAAACGTGTTGGCGGATGGAAACACAGCGCGTACAGAGTAGATTGTGTTTACGATACGGTAATGGGTGCTGCCGTGCAAATGTGCCCCAAGATACGTTAAATCCAGCAGTGGCTCGGTCCTTGCTAACATTGCAAGTGGACAGAACTTTACCTTTGACAAAAACGTGCGAATTGCGGCAGCCAGAGTTGAGTTCCTGAGCCAGGAAACCTATCCTTCGGACCCTTTATTAAGCTGAAACTTGTGTTAAACAAATATTTGACGGTCGCGTGTGCTTTGGGGTGAAAAATGTGTTAAATTCCCTTCATAAATGAAAACTGTATTACGCGGAAAACGGAAACCAAATGATAATTTTAAAGGAAAAATTTCCAATTTCCGGAATGCATTGTTTAGAAAATCTCCAGGCACACTGTGAAAGTCTACCTATAAAATATAGGTTTGAGGCCATTTTACAGTGTTGCCTTATCAACTAGCTTTCAGTCTGTCAACAATAACATCATTCCAATTACTGGATTATGTTAAAAACCTGAAATAAATTACATGTGATTAAGACAAAAGATTGATGCTTTTCAGTCTGTCAACATACTTTCAGACATAGTTTTTATAGCTTAAGTTTAATGGAACTGATGATGATCGCATGACGATCGAAACTGGTCAACGAAGTGTATTTATTATCTCATATAATTCTCTCCAGGATTAGGGAATAACCCATCTCATTTGGGTACAATCGTGTTGACCGACTGAAAAGCACCAAACTTTTGTTTACTAAGGCAACACTGAAAAGTGGCTTCAAACACCATAATTATATTAAGACTTACTTACAGAATATTGAAGACGAAGAAGAAGAAGAAGAAGGGGAAGAAGAAGACTAAGGGATGACATGTTTCGCTCGTCAAGTGAGCATCAACGGATACAAATATGCAAGACAAATAGCTCTACAAAACACTACGTTGGTTGGTTGGTTCCTTAGATTAGGGGCTGCGAAAACGCAGTCATGTAGCCCCGTGTACTTTGGGTGTGTGTAGAATCTGTCTGATAACCGGTGTTAATTGTGATGGCTGTATTAGTGTGTGTTATCTGTGATTCAGGCAGAAGGACTGCAGACGATTATTTTTCCAGGTAGTTCCTACTTTTGCTACCAAATGCTACCATTAACGACAACTAACTGCGGAAGTGGCTATTAAATGCCATCGCAGTCAGTACCTACAAATTTTATCTTCCACAAGTGTAGTTAGTGGAAGATTCTTTTTACAAAACACTACCAAACCTAGAGTAATGCAGTGAAACATGTTCAATTTCGAGTCTTAGATGTTGGATTCAAATCCCGACTGGGATCTTATAAAGTTTTCATAAACAGATATGATTCCAACAAGAAAAACTACTGTATATCTCAGGCCATTTCTTTTGAATATGTTTATATTTTTAGTTATACATTGTTGTTGTTGATGATTGAATCTTCAGTCTCCAGTCTTGAGCTAATCGGTTCATGCCTACATATCAACCACATCCTACATCCAACGCAATCTGTTCAACATATTCTAACCTTGGTCTACCCCTACAGTTCTTGTCCTCAAACTTTCCTCCCATAACTAAATTTGCTATATCTGGGTGTCATAGTAGGAGTCCTACCAACCTATCTATTCTCTTCTTTCGCAGTCACCAGAAACAAGTCTACACACCCACTAGTCTGAATACTACATTTGTTACTATATCTGCCCATCTGATCTTTATCATTCTCCTGTAACACCACATTTCATTTTCATGAGAAACGTTTCTCTGGAATTTGCCTCGCGGAGCGTTTGTGTTTGTTGTTTTCTACTTTTTGCTTTGTGTTTTAGGTTTTTGGTCCTGTGTTTGCCTTGTACATTTGCTTTTGAATTCTACTTTTTGCTTTTCTTTCTTGGTTTTGGTTTTGTGTTCGTTTTCTGATTTTCCTTTTTTTTTATTTTGCTTTTGACTTTGTGTTCCTTGTTTTCTGTTTTCGGCTTTTGCTTTTGTTTTTGAATTTTGCTTTTTGCTTCGTGTTTTTTGTTTTGTGTTTCTTTTCTGGAAAATCAAAATAAAACAAGACAAAGTAAAATAAAAATAAACAAAACAAAATAAACAAAATAAAAACAAAAACAAAATAAAACGAAACAAAACAAAAAACAATGCAAAAAATTAAATAAAATAATTGAAAATAAAACAAAACAAAATCAAAAAACAAAACGAAATTAAATTAAATAAAACAAAGAAAAACAAAATAAAATAAAATAAAACAATCCGTAGCGTAGCGGTCAGCATGGTTAGCTGCCGCCTCGGAGGTCCTGGGTTCGATTCCCGGCTCTGCCACTAAATTTGAAAAGTGGTATGAGGACTGGAACGGGGTCTACTCAGCATCAGGTGGTCTACATGAGTAGAGGGGGTTCGATTCCCACCTCAGCCATCCTCGAAGTGGTTTTCCGTGGTTTCTCACTTCGTCCACGGGCAAATGCCGGGATGGTACTGCCCCCGTAATTGAATTATATATAGACCACGGTGGCTATTTTGGAAATTATAGCGAAAGTTATGGCTGTCATAGTTATGACGTGGGTAGTCATGACGTAAGCACGGATGACGCAGACGTTATGCCAGCAGGCTACTTGAGCTGAGATTCTCAGTGACGTCAGCATTTATTCGAGAAGGATCCGAGATGTACGACGCAGTCGCAGGAAACGTGGAATTCTGCTGAGGAAGAAATTATGCTATTGGAGGGGAGGCTCAAACCAATGAACGATAGTCTGAAGGAAGACGGAGATTGCTGAAACTATGGTATTTTTATTACTTTTTGGAATGCAGAATTGTGGAAATCCATTTGCAGTAGAGGCATTGTTCTGGAATTTTGGTGAAATTTATTTTCAGTTTTTGAATTTTGAAAATCCGTCATGTATTGACGAAGTTGGAACTTCTAGCGATGACGCAGTAACACGCGATGGAAGGGATAGATACGCCCCTCATGAAGTTCATAAAAGGCCTTGCGCAGAAGAGAGGAGCCTCATTCGCTCATTCTCAGATTATAAATCGTCTGATATTCAATCGTCAGATCTCAAATAGTCATTTCAGTGAAACGTCGAGTGAGATTAGTAGTGAAAAAGTCGTCTTTATAACGCGTGGCGAAGCCACTGCATAAAACGAGAGTCGAACTTACAAGCAGTGCAGGTTTACTGTGAAGTAAATCTAGGTGAAGTTGAAACGACCCTTATAACGCTTCTACAAGATTAGCTGTGAACAGTTAGCGGTCGCCTATAAGCTAATTCTCTTGTGCATTGCTACAGTAAGGACTGTAGAAAAGCTGAACAATTTCGAGGAAGTATTTTGGAAGTTATTGACAATTTTAGACGACTGACAAAAGTGATTTTCTCGCCACAGGAGAAACACTTTGTATAGCCAGACTCTACGCTACGGCTGACAGGGCTAGTGAAATAGGGAGACTTCAGATTGCTTTTGTGACACAACGCTACAGTATTATGGAGCAGTCTAATATGGCAGTGTGTTCTTCTAATACTATTACCGAAGAGAAGATGGAAGGCTAAAGGACTTAATGCAATTGGGACATATTTCAACGGAGTAAGATAGCAGCATGGAACTTCGCTAATTGCTATTCCATACAAGCGAACATGTGGTAAATAACCATCCACACCCATGTTTCGTGATTAAAGGCTGAATTCTATCAAACAGCAATAGAAATGATTTCATACTTTCTGAATATGAATATTTCTTCGGAAATTTATACAAAAACTTCATGGCGATTTTCAACTGGAACTTCAGGGATTTTTCAAGAGAGGTCAGGCTTGTCCCGACTCACAAAGAAGATTATTGCCGGAAGGATGTCGTTCGTCTTCGTGAAGCAGTTCGATTCTCCGATGGTGCTGTTTCTGGTTTCGAGGATGGAGCTCAGCTTTAACTTGGTGAAATGGATCCATCAACAGTCTTCTTTGGGGAATTTTCCTCTGGAACGTCAATCGGCAGATAAGGTAGTCGTGAACGTTTATTGTATTTGAGTTTCTTAGCAATATTTGAGCAACCATTTTTCCCATATTTTGTCCCCATGTATTTTTGCCCGATATTCTTGTTTGAGATTCCTATTCTCAGTACACTTTGTTGAGGTATGCCTTTGTCGACGTTTTATTAAGACATTGTTATGTCATGGGCATAGTTAAATGATTTTGAATCAGTTGAGACTGATATTTAGATTTTTCAATAATTTGCTTATTTTTGTAGTCACGATTTGACTGTAAGTTAATGATTTTTATGGCAGATTTAAATTCAGACAGCGTGTCACTTTATTAAAGTAATTCTACCCCAGTTTAATTACTTTGACCAATTTTCTGTCATCATCAAGAAGGAAGAACATTTAAATGATTTTAGAGCGTTAAAATCCAGTACGTTGTCGACGATCTTGGAAATACTAGTCGTTATTTGAATTGATTGCAACACAGACATTTATCGTCAGTCATGAACGACCATTGCATCACAGGCAATTTTGTGAAAGATGAACATTAATTATGAATTATTGAATGCATTAAATTCGTGAAACTTGTGTTAGGTTTTTTCTCATATAGAGATTTATATAATGATGTTTGCATTCCCCAGTCTAATTGGATTCTATTCGACTATTTTGCAGTTAGTCGCACTTTGTTTGATGATAGTATTTTTATACTACAACTCTTTGAAGATGTTAATCTTAAATTTTGATAGACCAGACAGGCGTATATAAGCGTATTCACTATTAAATTTGTTTGTGATTGGCAAATTTTTATTTCATTTCGATTCATGAATGAAATCCACGAAGTTTAAATGACAACAGTTTTGAAACAATTATTGATATAAGAATTTTTAAGTGGAACTATGAATGTATAATCGATAGTGCAGCGGACATGTTGAAAGTCGCTGATGTATAATGCCCTTAAATAAATGAAGGAGATTCCCACAGTAATTAATAATGATAAAGATTGTGTTAGTGGAAGTTTTTTGTAAATGCTGTGGAAGATTTTAATGCCGTATATTTTAATATATGATGAATTTTGGGCTATTTTAAATGCAGTTTGTGCATTATTTTGTAAGCGAAGTATTTTCCGCTAGAGTGTATTGTCATAGTTCGTTGAAAATTAATCAAGTGAATTTACTGTTATAATTAACAAGAGTTGTGAAAGAATTTGAGATAAGATTTTGAATGAAGATTACCGTCACAAATAATTAAAATTATTACAACCTTTATTAAACCAGATTGTGACATGTACATGTATAACTAACCTTCATTGGTCGATTATATTAAACACGATTATGAATTTACCAACCGGATAAAACATGTGGTTCAATGTATTTCTTAAATTAATAATTTAAATAATTTAAATGTTGATATTGTGAATAATAAATGTAAATATCTTTGACAATAATGTGGAACGAAAGTAATGTTAAAGGCGTGTTTAAAAATTTTGTAATTATTTTCGACAATATTATAAACAATTTCTAATTGTTATAAATAATGTATGTGATTTTGTTATAAACATTTAAGAGTGTGTTTTATACTCTAAACTATGCTTTTTAAACATTTGGATGATAACTTAACAAGTTTAAGGATAGTTAAAATAATCCAGTGGGATGTAAGTTAAGCATTTGAAAGATTTGCGTCAATATGTATGAGTTGTCTTGTAGACATTTAAAGCTTTAAAAGGAGCTGAATTCTTACGCAAGTGTGGCGTGAGTAGGGAGCCCGATTTGACAGGTGTGAGCCAGGTTAAAGAGTAGACCAGCCGGCCAGACATCTGGTTATAAGCGGGTGAGGTCGATACTCCGGCCTTGTGCCTATTAATAAAAGTGTTATGTTTATTAAAAGAAACCAAATGCTCTATATATGTCGTACCCTGACTTCCTCATCCAATCCAAATGTGTTTTAAAATGTTACGTTATTTTGAGCTCATGGGAGCTAACATATTGTTTGATAACTTTGCAAGTCCTTTAGGAGGACGTAGTCAGATTGACATAGGCTACTGATAGCCACGTTTATTTTGTTGAGTTGTGAAAATCATACTCTTTATTTGAAAATAAAGCTTTTGTACGGTTCAAAGTTCTCGTCTTCGGTCTGGTTCATTTTTAAATGTCATGGTCAAGATTATTGTGGGAGCATACTTTAATGATCCTGTTGTCAACCCAATCCCCGAGATATTTATAAGAGGTAAGTAAAAGTAAGTATGAAACCCCGTCTATTTTGGTGTGTTCCACAATAATTTTTCTTGGTAACTTCTGTGTTCAAACCTCGGTAGTATCTGTCAGTGCCATTTTCATTGATGTAGCTGAGCTGGTGCGTTTGATTGTTGGCAATCCGATTGAGGGGGCGGATATCTGACAGCCTACTATCCGGGTAAACGGGGACAGAAGGATTGGCGCACCTAAAACTTTGGGGCTCGATTCAACATAACTGGATCACCAGGTTGAACGCCAGTAGGATTGGCAAACCTAAAACGTGTGGTTCGATTAGACTCAAATAAAGAGGTTGATTCTTTGTTAGATGTCTTGGCCAATTGTAGAATTTAAGAGTGTGATTATATAGGAATTAAATGTTGTATTGTATTAGGAAAATTACACTCAGAAAAGATCAGATCTTATACAACTTGTGAAAGGTTAAATGGGCTGGAAACTTAGAAAAATCGCCTATGATCTGGAATCTTATTTTATTTGACCGGCTTATGACATTTTAGTCATATTAAAGATAAAATTAAATTATTTGGATTGTGAATGTAAAATTATTTGTGATAGGATATTTTAAAATGAGCCAGGGAAATTTGAACATGTGCTTGAGTTTGTTTCAACATAAAGTGTCTTCGAAAGTTAATTATAAGGTAGTTATAAGTTAGATTTAAGACAGAAAATTGATCAAATTCATATATGGTGAAAAGTGTTGCTCAAATGTTGTTATTTTGCTCTTTTGATGTATGTCCCTACAGCAGTCTAATTTTTGAATAATATTGTAATGGCAGATGAAAGTTTGAAGATGATGTTAGCGGATATGTCTGCTAATATGAAGCAGATGAGTGAGAGTATGAAGGAGATGGAAGCTAGGAATACTAGTCGAATGGAGGAGAATGCTAGTAATTTGTCTGCTAATTTGAAAGCAAGAATGGAGGAGAATGCTAGTCGAATTGAGCAGAATGCTAGTAATTTGAAAGCTAGCATGGATGAAAGTTTGAAGGGTCTTCAGACTAGTTCTGTTAACTTAGAGGATAATATGTCGCGTTTACAGATTAATACCCAAGGAATTGAGAATACTGTAACTGACATGCGCTCCGACATGTCCAATGTTAAAATAGATGTGTCTAATATGCATAAAAATGTTGCTGATGTTAAAATTGATGTTGCTAATGTGCATAAAGATCTTACAATGTTGAATTTAGATGTTGCTAATGTCCGTAGTGATATTTCTTGTGCTAGGGCTGAGGTAGTTGTTGTCAAAAATGATGTTGCGACTGTCCAAGACAAGGTTGAGGAAGTCCAAAGAGGAATCCAAAATGTTAGAACTGATGTGTCCAATGTTCAGGTTGATATTAATAACATTCATTCGGATGTAAACGAGATGCAAAGCGACATAAATGAAATTCAAGTAGAGGTCAACACAGTTTTCGTAGACGTTGCTAAAGTCCAAACTGATGTAAATAAAGTCAGGGAAGAGATAGAAAATTCGAAAACTCTTTGTACACGTAATATAAGTGCATTAACGACTAGGCTAGTTGATGAGTCAGTTAGAACGACAGCGTCTTTAGAAGGTTTAAAGTTTGATGTAGAGGTCATGAGAACCCAAGTATTAGACCATAATAAAGTATTGAAAGAGGATATCGAAATAGACATAGCAGAAATGTTAACGGAAAATGTAGCAATATGGAAAGACGAGTGGACTAGGTCAAGTGGGGAACATGTAACCCAAATTCAGGATCGTATTGAAAGGAAACTTGCCAGTACTCAAATTGATATTAACAATGAAGTAGTACAGATTAGGAAAGATTTAAGCGTCAGGATGGATTCGCTATCCGAAAGACAAGTTGAAGATAGGACACAACTAGATCTGGATGTGCAAACATTAAAATGTGCATTAGAGGAACAGATTCATAAAGTGGTCTCTGATGTGAATGAAACGACGAGTAAACTGCAGAATTTGAAGTTAGGAGAGGCTAATTTAATGGAGACCTACAAAGAAGAGTTAATCAAGAAAGTCTTAACGGAAATCACTGACAAGGATACAGTAGGCTTGGCTTGCGAAACCAGTAGGAATTATGCCAGAAGATATAACCTAGATCCAGAAGAGAGAGACGTGACTCCTGAAGAACGTATATCCAGATTCAGGGAGGAAGATGACGAGAGGAATATGGAACCTGAGTGGAACTATAGAGATAGTGGGAAAAACTACCCGGATTCATATCCGAGGAACGTAACGGTCATCAGGAATTTTGAAGATAAACCGCAAAAATTCAGTAACACGGATAGTTTGACACCTATCGAATATGTAAGGAACCTCAAAGATTATTTCATCGAAGCTCACATTCCCAGAGAGAGAGAGATGAAGATAGTTGAGAGATATTTGATTGGAGGACCCCTCGAATGGTTTCGCGCATTTAGATACACATTCAGTAACTTTGACGAGTTTGCAGAGGCATTAATCAAACGATTTTGGTCCATAGAAGCGCAGAATTCGTTAAGAGCGGAGGTGTATTCAAGAAAATACTCCAGTACTCTTCCAACGCGGTACGCTGATTTCTTTACGAGTCAATTATCCCGCTTGAGATTCTTACAACCCCCATTGTCCACGGAGCAACTTATTGATGCGATTTCTCGTATGCTGCCAGTTGAGGTGAGAAGACTAATAATTTCGTCCAACATCAGGGATTTAACCAGCATGGATGAATTACTGAGGAGGTTAGACTACACAAGTCCAATGCCTAACGTGGTGCAGAAAGGTCAAAGGCATGACTTTAAAGAAATAAATACCGTATATATGGACCAAGTCCAACAAACTGACAAGCCAGATGAGGAGAAAACTGACAATGTAGGTCCTCACAGGAATAATCAGTTTCGAAATAACAGATCGCAAGGTTACCGACCGTATCAACAGAGAAGAGGCTGGAACTATAACCGAGGAAATTACAACGGAAGAGGCAGATATTACAACAATAATGGTTATAACAGGAATTATAATAGGAATAACCAGAGCCAAAACAGAAATCAGAATCCTCAAGGTCAGGTTATGACACCCGATCAGTATCAGGAAAGAGAGAAGGAAAGCCAGCAATACCTGAAAGAATTACGGGAAAAAGAAGCCGACAACCAAAAGAAAAGGCAGGATGTTGTAATCGATCCTGGGCCTTCTACGAGCCAACAGAATTTTGAGGTCGGTAACACAAAAAAAAAAAAAAACGCCGATTTCTCAACGTCAGTGAGAACTTGTAAATACATTGCCACACCACACCTGATTACGATTAATGAGATATATGAAGTGACTGATGAAGATTTGCTAGAAGAGAGGGGTATAGTTAAAGAGGAAAGACCATGTGCCTTACCCATTATTTCTGTACGGATAGATGGACAACAGTATAAAGCCCTGATGGATACTGGTGCAATTATATCCATCATTTCAGAGGAATGTTATCAAAGTCTGCTAAGAGGAGAGAACATGACAGTTCTACCTGTTTCTACTGTCAAAGTGAGAGGGATATTCCAAGATAAGGCAGTGAAGTGCAAGATTCAAGTGTTATTGAACTTTGAGATCAATGGAAGGAATTATGAACAGATCTTCATTGTGGTGAGCAAGATCAATTTTGATATGGTGCTTGGAATCGATTTTATATCGAAGGTCGGAGCTATTATTGACATGAAGAACAGAAGTATTAGCTTTAATGATGGGTACATAATCACAAAAGAGATAGAAAAACAGGACGTGAAAAACAGTCTGGAAATAGACCTTAGGGAATAAATTTTGAATACTATAGTTAATGAAGTGGAAAATTTAGCAGAAATACCCAGTAGAAAAACTGAAGGATTTGAAGAAATTCAGGGGGAATTTGAAGATTTGATAAAGGAATCCCAAGATATTTTCGATGAAAAGCCTGGATTGATTAAGGATTATAAATACAAGATAAGGCTGACAGATGAAACCCCTTACCAGAAGAGAATATACCCCATTCCTGAGAAATACTATCAAGAAGTACGAGGGTTAATCAGAAAAATGGAGGTAGACGGGATTATTAAAAAACAGGCGTCGTCTTATATAAACCCCATCACAGTAGTGAAGAAAAGTAATGGTCAGATACGTCTTTGTCTCGATGCCAGGACCATTAACTTGAAGATTCTTCCAGAAAATGACCGACCACCCAAGATTAGAGATCTGCTTCGAAAATTCAAAGGAAGAGCATGTTTCAGCGTTCTTGACTTGACGTCTTCATTTTATCAAGTTCAGCTAGAAGAAGATAGTATGCAGTACACTGGATTCCTATTTGACCAGACGTCATGGGTCTTTGTCCGAATGCCTTTTGGTATGGTTAACAGTGGACCAGCACTTATTCGAGCACTTGATAGTAAGCTCACTGACGAAGTGAAAGAAAATGTAATCTGCTACATCGACGATTTAATCGTATCTTCACCCAGCGCCGCAGAACATTTAGTGCACTTGAGAAAGTTGTTCGAGAATTTACTTTAGGCCAATATCAAGGTGAATTTTGGAAAATGTCAATTCTTGAAGCAGGAGATAAATTACTTGGGGCATACTATTGATAAAGATGGATATCATCCAAACATGAAAAAAGTAGATGCGATCACGAGATTTCCAAAGCCAACTAAGGTGAAACAAGTCAGAGAATTTGTAGGAGCATGCCAATTTATTAGCAGCCACTGTCCAAGATACTCGGAAATTATGGCTCCTCTGTATGACTTACTCAAGAAGAATAACAGATGGAAATGGAGTACCGCTGCAGACGAGGCTTTTGAGAAAGCAAAAGAGATGCTCAGAAATAATGTGAAACTGGAGTACCCAGACTTTGAGAAGGTGTTCTATATTGAGTCTGATGCATCAAGAGTAGGCATTAGTGCAGTCTTATACCAGAAAGACGAGGCAGGCAACAAGCACTACATTGCGTTCACTAGTCGGAAGTTGAAGAAACACGAGGAAAATTACTTCACGACGGAGCTTGAAGCGTTAGCTTTTGTAACAGCATTGCAAGCATGGAAGAAAATACTGCTGGGATATAAGGTCATCATTATTATTGACCATAAAGCACTACAGTTTATGCTGCAAACTGACATGTCGAGTGATAGATTGACACGTTGGGCTTTGTTCACCCAACAGTTTAACGCCACTATCGTCCACCAGCCTGGGAAAGATAACTTACTGGCTGATGCTCTATCACGTAACCCTATTAAAAATGTGCAGATACACCATGTACAATTGGAGCAAGAAGATCAAGAAACCGTTAGGAGGTTAGCCCGAATCGGTGTGTCACAGAAGAGACACGCTCCAATAAGGAAAATGTACAGGTTCCTCAAGGGTTACATGGACAATACTGATGTTGACTATGTAGTTACACGGAGAAATTCACGACACTTTGTCTTGAGTGGAGACATCGTATGCAAGTATGCTGACTCTGCGCATACAAAACTCCGAATAGTCGTGCCACCTAAACTTGTTGTCAATTTAGTGTGGGTAGCTCATCACGCAACTGGACATGCCGGTTTAGATAAGACTCATAATACTCTTAAAGAGAGATTTATCTGGACTAACATGCGTTCCAGCATTGCCAAGGTCATTAGATCATGTGACAAATGTCAAAGAGCAAAGTATGCTTCTGCTTTATTAAAAGGAAAACCGAAGGCTATGATTCCTTCTAAGCCAAACGAACTAATGGCGACGGATATATTTGGCCCCTGTCCGAAGGGATATCAGGGTAACCAGTACCTGTTGGTTACCGTGGATGTTTTCTCAAAATTTGTTACAATGAGTCCCATGCAGAAAGCTAACACAAGGAACGTAGTAAGCAGACTGGAAAATGCTGTATTTCCTAAAGCTGGTATACCAGAATATCTACTGTCAGATCATGGAACGCAGTTTACATCCGTGGAATTTGCAGCGGATATGGAAAGGCTTGGCATTAAGCACTTATTTTCAAGCGTGCGTTACCCAGAATCGAATTCCTCAGAAAGATATATGGCTGAATTTTCGAAATTCTGTCGAATTTTCTGTCCTAATGATCATTCTGGTTGGGTGAGATTTGTACCCCTTATAGAGGAATGTCTGAACTCTACAGTGCAGGAGAGTACAGGAGAAGTGCCAATGCGACTTCATCTTGGAAGAAACCCAGAAAGGCCGTGGGATAATCTTTTCAACCACATTCCTAGAGATCCCGACCTAGGAAGGCAACAGAGGATTGACAAGGCGAAGGAACAACTCCAGAAAGCAGCAGAGAAACGATTGAAAAGAGTAGCTGGAAAACATTTTGGTGCACCCTTACAAGTTGGAAATCTTGTATTATTACGCAGACCTGTCAAGGCTGATATGAGCAAGAAAATATACCCCAAATTTGGAAATGTATTCATGGGGCCGTTTAGGATTACGAACGCCTATGGAAACAACTGCTATGAACTCTACGATGATGAGAATAATGTCATTTACGGCAAGTTCAATGCTGGAAATTTAAAAAGATACTATACTAGAGTAAGCCAGTAATAATTCAATTTCGTGTTCAAGAGAGTTGAGGTACGTGTAACACTGAGTTTAAAAACAATTTGCAACTGTTTTTAAAACGTGGTGAGAGGAGAATGCCCCCGTAATTGAATTATATATAGACCACGGTGGCTATTTTGGAAATTATAGCGAAAGTTATGGCTGTCATAGTTATGACTTGGGTAGTCATGACGTAAGCACGGATGACGCAGACGTTATGCCAGCAGGCTACTTGAGCTGAGATTCTCAGTGACGTCAGCATTTATTCGAGAAGGATCCGAGATGTACGACGCAGTCGCAGGAAACGTGGAATTCTGCTGAGGAAGAAATTATGCTATTGGAGGGGAGGCTCAAACCAATGAACGATAGTCTGAAGGAAGACGGAGATTGCTGAAACTATGGTATTTTTATTACTTTTTGGAATGCAGAATTGTGGAAATCCATTTGCAGTAGAGGCATTGTTCTGGAATTTTGGTGAAATTTATTTTCAGTTTTTGAATTTTGAAAATCCGTCATGTATTGACGAAGTTGGAACTTCTGGCGATGACGCAGTAACACGCGATGGAAGGGATAGATACGCCCCTCATGAAGTTCATAAAAGGCCTTGCGCAGAAGAGAGGAGCCTCATTCGCTCATTCTCAGATTATAAATCGTCTGATATTCAATCGTCAGATCTCAAATAGTCATTTCAGTGAAACGTCGAGTGAGATTAGTAGTGAAAAAGTCGTCTTTATAACGCGTGGCGAAGCCACTGCATAAAACGAGAGTCGAACTTACAAGCAGTGCAGGTTTACTGTGAAGTAAATCTAGGTGAAGTTGAAACGACCCTTATAACGCTTCTACAAGATTAGCTGTGAACAGTTAGCGGTCGCCTATAAGCTAATTCTCTTGTGCATTGCTACAGTAAGGACTGTAGAAAAGCTGAACAATTTCGAGGAAGTATTTTGGAAGTTATTGACAATTTTAGACGACTGACAAAAGTGATTTTCTCGCCACAGGAGAAACACTTTGTATAGCCAGACTCTACGCTACGGCTGACAGGGCTAGTGAAATAGGGAGACTTCAGATTGCTTTTGTGACACAACGCTACAGTATTATGGAGCAGTCTAATATGGCAGTGTGTTCTTCTAATACTATTACCGAAGAGAAGATGGAAGGCTAAAGGACTTAATGCAATTGGGACATATTTCAACGGAGTAAGATAGCAGCATGGAACTTCGCTAATTGCTATTCCATACAAGCGAACATGTGGTAAATAACCATCCACACCCATGTTTCGTGATTAAAGGCTGAATTCTATCAAACAGCAATAGAAATGATTTCATACTTTCTGAATATGAATATTTCTTCGGAAATTTATACAAAAACTTCATGGCGATTTTCAACTGGTACTTCAGGGATTTTTCAAGAGAGGTCAGGGTTGTCCCGACTCACAAAGAAGATTATTGCCGGAAGGATGTCGTTCGTCTTCGTGAAGCAGTTCGATTCTCCGATGGTGCTGTTTCTGGTTTCGAGGATGGAGCTCAGCTTTAACTTGGTGAAATGGATCCATCAACAGTCTTCTTTGGGGAATTTTCCTCTGGAACGTCAATCGGCAGATAAGGTAGTCGTGAACGTTTATTGTATTTGAGTTTCTGAGCAATATTTGAGCAACCATTTTTCCCATATTTTGTCCCCATGTATTTTTGCCCGATATTCTTGTTTGAGATTCCTATTCTCAGTACACTTTGTTGAGGTATGCCTTTGTCGACGTTTTATTAAGACATTGTTATGTCATGGGCATAGTTAAATGATTTTGAATCAGTTGAGACTGATATTTAGATTTTTCAGTAATTTGCTTATTTTTGTAGTCACGATTTGACTGTAAGTTAATGATTTTTATGGCAGATTTAAATTCAGACAGCGTGTCACTTTATTAAAGTAATTCTACCCCAGTTTAATTACTTTGACCAATTTTCTGTCATCATCAAGAAGGAAGAACATTTAAATGATTTTAGAGCGTTAAAATCCAGTACGTTTTCGACGATCTTGGAAATACTAGTCGTTATTTGAATTGATTGCAACACAGACATTTATCGTCAGTCATGAACGACCATTGCATCACAGGCAATTTTGTGAAAGATGAACATTAATTATGAATTATTGAATGCATTAAATTCGTGAAACTTGTGTTAGGTTTTTTCTCATATAGAGATTTATATAATGATGTTTGCATTCCCCAGTCTAATTGGATTCTATTCGACTATTTTGCAGTTAGTCGCACTTTGTTTGATGATAGTATTTTTATACTACAACTCTTTGAAGATGTTAATCTTAAATTTTGATAGACCAGACAGGCGTATATAAGCGTATTCACTATTAAATTTGTTTGTGATTGGCAAATTTTTATTTCATTTCGATTCATGAATGAAATCCACGAAGTTTAAATGACAACAGTTTTGAAACAATTATTGATATAAGAATTTTTAAGTGGAACTATGAATGTATAATCGATAGTGCAGCGGACATGTTGAAAGTCGCTGATGTATAATGCCCTTAAATAAATGAAGGAGATTCCCACAGTAATTAATAATGATAAAGATTGTGTTAGTGGAAGTTTTTTGTAAATGCTGTGGAAGATTTTAATGCCGTATATTTTAATATATGATGAATTTTGGGCTATTTTAAATGCAGTTTGTGCATTATTTTGTAAGCGAAGTATTTTCCGCTAGAGTGTATTGTCATAGTTCGTTGAAAATTAATCAAGTGAATTTACTGTTATAATTAACAAGAGTTGTGAAAGAATTTGAGATAAGGTTTTGAATGAAGATTACCGTCACAAATAATTAAAATTATTACAACCTTTATTAAACCAGATTGTGACATGTACATGTATAACTAACCTTCATTGGTCGATTATATTAAACACGATTATGAATTTACCAACCGGATAAAACATGTGGTTCAATGTATTTCTTAAATTAATAATTTAAATAATTTAAATGTTGATATTGTGAATAATAAATGTAAATATCTTTGACAATAATGTGGAACGAAAGTAATGTTAAAGGCGTGTTTAAAAATTTTGTAATTATTTTCGACAATATTATAAACAATTTCTAATTGTTATAAATAATTTATGTGATTTTGTTATAAACATTTAAGAGTGTGTTTTATACTCTAAACTATGCTTTTTAAACATTTGGATGATAACTTAACAAGTTTAAGGATAGTTAAAATAATCCAGTGGGATGTGAGTTAAGCATTTGAAAGATTTGCGTCAATATGTATGAGTTGTCTTGTAGACATTTAAAGCTTTAAAAGGAGCTGAATTCTTACGCAAGTGTGGCGTGAGTAGGGAGCCCGATTTGACAGGTGTGAGCCAGGTTAAAGAGTAGACCAGCCGGCCAGACATCTGGTTATAAGCGGGTGAGGTCGATACTCCGGCCTTGTGCCTATTAATAAAAGTGTTATGTTTATTAAAAGAAACCAAATGCTCTATATATGTCGTACCCTGACTTCCTCATCCAATCCAAATGTGTTTTAAAATGTTACGTTATTTTGAGCTCATGGGAGCTAACATATTGTTTGATAACTTTGCAAGTCCTTTAGGAGGACGTAGTCAGATTGACATTGGCTACTGATAGCCACGTTTATTTTGTTGAGTTGTGAAAATCATACTCTTTATTTGAAAATAAAGCTTTTGTACGGTTCAAAGTTCTCGTCTTCGGTCTGGTTCATTTTTAAATGTCATGGTCAAGATTATTGTGGGAGCATAATTTAATGATCCTGTTGTCAACCCAATCCCCGTGATATTTATAAGAGGTAAGTAAAAGTAAGTATGAAACCCCGTCTATTTTGGTGTGTTCCACAATAATTTTTCTTGGTAACTTCTGTGTTCAAACCTCGGTAGTATCTGTCAGTGCCATTTTCATTGATGTAGCTGAGCTGGTGCGTTTGATTGTTGGCAATCCGATTGAGGGGGCGGATATCTGACAGCCTACTATCCGGGTAAACGGGTACAGTACCTACTGTAAGGCTACGGCCGCCTCCTTCCCTCTTCCTAGGCTATCCATCCCAATCTTCCCCTCCCTTCCAATCCCTCATGAGGCCCCTGTTCGCTTTGCAGGTGAGGCCACCTGGGCCAAGTGCTGATCACACCTCCCCAGTTTTACCCACCTTGACCAGATACTCCAAGCTCCAGGACACTGCCCGTAGAGGCGGTAGTGGTGAGTTCCTTCGCTGAGACCGTGGAAACCACCAACCTAGAGGGTAAATCGACTAAAAAATATAAAAATAAACAAAACAAAATCTAAAAAAAGCAAAACAAAATAAACAAAACTAAATAAAGACAAAAACAAACTATAATTAAACAAAACAAAACAAAAACGACACAAAAATTAAACAAAATAATTTAAATTAAAACAAAACAAAATCAAAAAACAAAAAAATTAAATAAATCAAAGAAAAATAAAATAAAATAAAACATAATAGCGTAAAATAAAATAATTAGATAATAGTACATTATGCAACGAGCCTATAATGGCATTAATTAAGACACGAGTATGTTTATAAAACGAGCGTATGCGAGTTTTATAATTTTCAAACGAGTGTCTTAATTACCATTATAGGCGAGTTGCATACGACTGTTTATGTTCGACGATAATTATAACTTCATTATATGTTTTAACATAAATATTCATAAATATCCGTGGGATTCAGTTAATTCAGTTATTAGTGAACAATAACTGAACAGAGCGCATGCGTGGTCAAGGCACTCCGGAAGCAGAGACCATTCACTTTGCTTGACAACACAGAAATTTGTTGGATTTTGAGCGCATGCGCGAAGGTATCCTTATCTAATTGGCCACACAACTGTTTCTTGAGTTCTGATTGGTGGGAGAAACTGTTTCATAATGAAAAAGAGTGTTATAATGAGCGTCATTATGATACAGTTTTCCGACACATAATGTTGACATTTTGACATCGTCGAACATAATAGTACATTATGCAACGAGTCTATAATGGCTCTAATTAAGACAGGAGTATTTTTTATAAAACGAGCGTATGCGAGTTTTATAATTTCCACACGAGAGTCTTAATTACCATTATAGGCGAGTTGCATACGACTGTTTATGTTCGACGATAATTATAACTTTATTATATGTTTTAACATAAATATTCATAAATATCTGTTCAGTAACTAGAATTTTGTGATCGAGTGGTGTGCTGGGTAGCATATCTCCGTGCTCGAAGCTCTCTGGCCGACCGACGCATGCGCTCTGTGTGCTTCAATGCCATATGTGCAGATCGTGAACCATTCAGTAAAACTGTCACCGTAGTCGTTTGAAATCAACGCGCTGTGTAGAAATTGGATTTGAGTATATTAAGGTACAGTGCTATTTCTTGTCTCATATTCACCAGTTTATTTACGCGAACATATGGACGGTGCACTTTCGGTAATTTATTTAGACATGTTGGATTTTGAGCGCATGCGCGAAGGTATCCTTATCTAATTGGTCAAACAACTGTTTCTTGAGCTGTGATTGGTGGGAGAAACTGTTTCATAATGAAAAACAAGATGTTCAGCAAAGAACATATAACCTACTTTCTCCTAAATGTATGGGTATCTTTATGACTCTTTGTCCTCATCCCTAAAACAATCACCCCAACCACAATGTATTGTTTGTTTTCTTTTATATTGATAATAAGCCAGTAAGTGTCAAGATCAATATTATATACTTTATGATGATTGAATAACAAAACTACTAACTTATTGTAATGCATTCACGTCCGTTAATCTCTATATTAAGCCAGCCTGCAAAATTAAGAATCTTCCGCCCCAATCATCTTCCGCCCCAATCACAGTAGGTGGTGCTGCGACCTATCAGTGAATTAATCTTTATCTTGTACGCCTATGCACTGCCATCGTAATGTACTACGATGGCAGTGTTCTATGGGTGTTGAATGAGTAGGCAGTTTAAAGTAGCCAAGAGGGAGGCGATCCAGCAGGCAGTGTTTAAAGGTATTCGGAGCGCGATCGTGGCTAATAGTTGAACTACCAGTATTACAAAATTGCCATACTTCAGGAGGCCAGCTCAGGCATTTACACAGCGTTATGTTTGGAACAATATTACCCACATAACCCACAAGAGGACAGCACCGTACAGAGGCATTAAGAAGGCTGTGGTTAATGACAACGTGTATCTAGTTCTTCTATTCTCCTTTTTCTAATGTCTTCTGTTTATGTGCGATGCTGGGACTGTGATTTTATTAATATACGAGTGTATACTTTATCCTCTCCTTTGAGCTAAATGACATTTTATTCAGTATCTGTGGGAAAAGCTCGTGCACATAATTTGTAAAAGAATTCAAGAAAAAAAAATCTAACTGTAGCAGTATTCGATCCCCAGTCAACTGCGTGTCAGACTAACATGCTAGCCCAGAGCTAACCGTATCCATGACGTCAGGTGTTCTTAACTGACATATTAGATACAAACTGTTGGCAAATAATGACTTTAAATAAACGATTTCTTCACTGCAGTACATCTTCATTAAAGATCATTTCATACAAAGCTTATATTATTGTATCAGTACGGTATATCACATACAACATACTAAAACTACTGAAATATAAGACAGGCACATGAGGACAGCTGCCATCTTGTCGTGTGACACAAACGGCTCAGCTCTTTTAAGCCACTCATACTGTATAATATTATAATATTAAATTATAATAAATAACGGATCACGACCTTCAGGATAGCTTAAACCCCCCTAGGCTCGATAATCGGAATTGGTGGGTCTTAAGCTATTTATTTTGGGTGAAAGACGCGTCCTATATAAAGGTATGTTGTCACCAAATTTGGTAGAGATCGGATGATTAGTTTAGCCGTAATTTGATTTTACGTTTTGAACATTTGAGTGGCCGCCATTCTGTTTTGGTAAAGATGGCGGCGATATAAAGTATGACACTGAGGTGTCCTTTACTAGTGCTACCTCTGTACCAAATTTCGTTCAATTCGGTTTCACCGTGTTCGAATTGATAGGGGGGGGGACAGACATTCAGAGTACACACACTCACACACACACAGACACACACACACACACAGACTCACACACACACATACACACACACACACACACAGACTCACACACACACATACACACACACAGACAGACACACTTTTTTCGCCCTGTGTTGATCTCATAAGTCTACTTTCATTTTTTGCAAAAATCGAAAGTAGGCTAATAATGACCATCATTATGATACAGTTTTCAGACACGTAATAGTCAGGGTCGAACATAAATAATTTTACGACATGATTCTTATTCACAAGTGGATTAAACGAGTTTTGCAACTGGACGACTCATATTCAAATGCTTCTAGTCTCCTCTTTTCTGCTGCGCCAACAGTTCAAGTTTTATTTCCATCGAGTGCTACGCTCCAGACAAAGGCTTTCAAAAATGATTTTCTAATGGTCTACTTAAATCTATGTTTGATGTAAACATTTTATTTTTCTGTAGAAATGCTCTCTGTCGTGAAAAAGCAAGTGGGTGTATCCGTGTTGAAAAGCTACTTTATTTAACCAAGGAACTTAGCTCACTACAACATTACAAAATCTCCAACCACACCGAAGTACACAAGTCACACACGGGCGATGGGTGTCGCAGTGATTCATTCTGCAACATCCTCCCCATCCTGGTCTATCTCGAGTGGGATGACCAGCTGGATAGGCCGTGTAAGTTAGTTTCCGTTCGGGGTACCTCCTTCACGTAATTCTTCGACACGTGCCCTCTTCCACATGTGTCTTTGGCGGGTGTCCTCTTGTAGTAGAACTAGGTCACCCACTCTAATTTTCATACCACGGTCTCGGGGCTGACGAACTTCGTGGAAATTGCGTAACAGCAGCAAGTACTCTTTACACCAACGTTTCCAGAAGTCGTCAGTTAGTTGTTGGTGTTGTCTGAAGGTTCGTACCAGGTCATTCCTAGGTGGTTCTGGTCCGGTGGGTATCGTAGTGAGCCGATCACCTACGGGGAAGTGGGCTGGAGTTGGTACGTCGCCATTGTCATCTTGTGTAAGGGGTTTTGTGTTTAGCCCGGCTTCTATACTGATCAAAACAGTCCTCAGTCCTTCGTCATCAATAGTAGAACGTCCAAGAACCGTATCTTTCTTAGACTTCGCTTGGTAGAGCTGATCATTCTCCAACACTCTCCTTTCCTGAGCCAACTTACACTTTATATCCTCTATGCTTAAGATAGCCGGCCCCATGGTGTTGGGGTAGCACACCTACCTATCAACCTGAGGCCCCGAGTTCGATTCCCGGCTCCGTCAGGAATTTTAGAAACTGACGTGAGGGCTGGAACGGGCTGCACTCAGCCTCCTGAGGACAATTGAGTAGCTGTCTGACAGTGAGGCAGCGCCCCGGACACGAAAACCAAGATCAACGGTCGAGGGGAACCGATGTGCTGACAGCGTGTCACCCAAATGTCTGCAAGCCAAATGCCTGAAAAGCGGTCGCTTGGTAGGCCTAGGAACTTCATGGGCTGTAGTGCAAGGGGTTATGCTTAAGTTACTAGGCAGCTAGCATCTCCTACTTCCTTTAACGTTTCACCTGCATATTTGACGTCCACAGGTGATTCTGACCTTTCCGGCTGCATTCGATTAATTTTGTTTTACATTTATTATCATAATGAATTCTTTCCTCAAGACAGAGTCCATACTACTTAAATACTCATTCAAATCCTCTGGCAAATCGATGTTGATCATGATAACTGTTGTTTTATGGGGCCTAACATCTCGGTTAACGGCCCCTAATGGTTTGGGTGATTGTGAACATGATAATGAAATGTGAACTATAACTAAAACTAACTACGGTACTTACTTATATACTAGAAGAAGATGATGATGATGATGATAATTGTTGTTTTAAGGGGCCTAACATCTAGGTTATCGGCCCCTGATGGTTTGGGTGATCGTGAAGATGAAAATGAAAAGCGAACTTAAAACTAAAACTAACTACTAACCTACATACTAGAAGAAGAAATGGAGGCGGATTGAGGGACTTGGAAGGAAGGACAGCCATGAAAGGCAGATAGGAAAGTGAAAGAGGAGAGGGTCTGCCCCGAAGGTAAGGGACAAAAGGGGAAAACGGACCCAGCTCAGGAATCCCTCGGGGTCGCCAACTCCCGAACTCACCAGCCGTGAGCCCCTGAGGGTGTAGCATTATCTAGGGTGCACCAGAGGTGGTGGGGCTACATACACCCTGCCTCCTTAAGGGCCTAGAGCACAAGGCAGGAGGTAAAAGGAAGAGAAAAAGAAGGCTGACCCCTCGCAGAAGGAGGGTATCAGAAAAGATGAGACAAGGGCCAATTAAGGCGGGAAAGGAAGAGACTCCCTAGGCCTCGGATACCCTAATACCGTCGGGGTCAGAAGAGAGCAAGAGTTGACCAAGGGAGGTCGACAGGAAAGAAGACAGAGAGGAGCACGGCACAAGTAAGTGGAAGCAATGCCGGACTCAGCTGGGGCCCCGTGGTCGCCAACCCACACTAGAAGAAGAAATGGAAAACAAATGGAGAATAAGGCATATAAAGGACAGGAGGAAAAGAAATGCCCTCAACCCTCGAGGAATGCGGTTTGAGGGACTTGGAAGGAAGGAGAGCCATGAAAGGCAGATAGGCCAGTGAAAGAGGAGAGGGTCCGCCCCAGAGTTAATGGATAAAAGGGGGAAAACCGGACCCAGCTCAGGAATCCCTCGGGGTCACCAACTCCCGAACTCCCCAGCCGTGAACCCCTGAGGGTGTAGCCATATCCAGGGTGCACCAGAAGTGGTTGGCCTACCTTCGCCGCGCCTCCTTAAGGGCCTTGAGCAGAAGGCAAAAGATAACATGAAAATAAAAGTAAGGCTGACCCCTCGGAGAAGGAGGGTATCAGAAAAGATAAGACAAGGCCCAATTAAGGCGGGAAAGTGAAAGACTCCCTAGTCCTCGGATACCCTAATACTGTCAGGGTCGGAAGAGAACAAGAGTTTACCAAGTGAGGTCGACAGGAAAGAAGACGGAGAGGAGCCCGGCACAAATAAGTGGAAGCAATGCCGGACTCAGCTGGGGCCCCGTGGTCGCCAACCCACGTCCCACTAGATGTAAGCCCCTGGGGGGGGGGGGGGAACTATAGGTTAGGGAATACGGGTATCATATTTTTTTAATTTGTAGTTCGGGGATGGAAGTATTTTACGCGGACAGTTTTACGGATAAAATATCGATCTCGTTACACAGTCAGTTGACCATCACTGAAATGTACTAAACGAGGACGTGTTTCCAAACTCGGGGCCTATAGACTTTAAAAACACCATGCTGTTGTTTTTTGACTGCATGTCGAGGCTCACACACGGAATTAGTCTGCTTGTCGAATGGATATGCTATAACGGGAATACATCGTATTGATGCGCTGCTTCACAAACCTGTTGCGTCACATTCCTGCGTCACCAAGGCACTTGAACGCCTCCCGACGGCGTACATCTAATGGATGGAGCGTTCTGTTTGCAATCTGCTTGCAAGCTCTAAAAGAGAATAGTCTTGATTCAGAAGTCGATTGGGGAGCGCCGGAGAGATTTCAATAACATTTTGCAAGTAAAGGTAGGCCTATTTGGATAGAACCTAAATATATGGAATTCTTCTCTAAATCAAGAACTACGAGTTAAGTTTTCTGCACTTTTCAGAACAAAGATCTTTGTGTATAACTTATATGATAACTTGTATCAGCCAACAAGGAAAGGAAGAAGGTGGAGCATTAAGGAACTCATCCGTTATATGGGTACGAATTACACACACCAAGACTGAAATCTAGGAAGAGTTTCCTAAAGACATCAAAGGAACTCACAACCACCGAGAAAAATGCTAGACTACAATCTTGGAAAGCTAAATGTCTTCTTCCTGGTGGCTGTACAACACCATCTGAAACTTTACCACCGGGTCATAACGAGGAATGGATGTCATGGAAATCCCTAAATACGTTGAGATCAGGAGTCGGCAAATCAAGAGCTAATATGGTAAGATGGAACTACGCTAAAGACGGAAACATCTAGTGTGATTGCGGAGAAGATCAGACTGTCGACCACATGATTCAATGTTGTATGTGTCGTACCTGCACAACGGAGGGTCTACACCTAGCCTCAGAGAATGCACTACAAGTCGCCAAGTTCTGGTCTAATTGTATTTAGTGAAATGATTTGTATTATGTAACATGTTTCTGATACGAGAATAATAATAATGATAACTTGTTTTACAGTTGATGACTGTAGCAAGGAGTTTAATACCAATTGGGATGGGGAATGAAGAAATTGAACACCGTGGCCTTTCTGGATTATTCAAAATTTCCAAAAATTAACGTTTACTTGAGTGCGGCGAGAAGGCTGAACCAATCATCGTCACTGTCGCACACGATAACTGGACCAATCAAAATTTGCCTCGTGGGCTAGAAGACGGCGTGGACTGGCTATTTAAGACACACGGTCGAAATGAGAAAGTTTTATAAATATCCTTCCCGAGTCCTCAAACCAGAATTGAACCACTTTACATAGCCAGGATTCAAGCACTGGATATTTGGCACACGAGTTTCTTCAGCACCAAATGCACAACCAGGTGGTTGAAATTATGTGAATTCAGATTTTACTGTACCCACTAATGCCCAACGAAGCAGTCCCGGGTCGATGTATACTCAGTTAATTCACCACATTGTGTCGTAAGCCACAAAATGTCACCGCACGCCTATAGTGCGGTAGAGCATGATTAATTCAAACTGCTCGTCACGTCGTCGTCCTGAGTAGACAACTGCAATACTGTCAATGTTAAGTGTCAGGCATTAACATTTCAAGCAAGTTCGACAATTATTGAATAAAATGTTCATATTCGATGAATAAGAATACAGTATTAAAGGGAATTAATAACAGGTGACAAAACTATTGTGATAATGATAACTAGCATTACCCGTCGCGGCTTCGCCTGCGAATATTCTAGTTGTAAAGAGTACACTTAGGAAAATCTCAATCATAAATGCTATGACTGATTTATCCTTGGTATGAATAATCAGACTTTATCAATTCAGCTACTGGTGCAGTGGTCAGGGGTTTGTCATTCCTTCATTTGTATATCAGAGCGAAGTTAGTTTTCTGGGAATATCACAGACACTGTTATTTTAAGGGCCTTTAAATGTGGTTTTCGGAGACCCTTTATAGTCGGGTGAAAAAGACCTTTCGTACCACACTCACACGTGAACATTGCGTGAAAAAATCTAGAGTGCCACTTGACCCCCTTAAGCGCATTATACTGTATGTATTGATGAATTTTACAGCTTAATTTGGTTCCGTGATAACCTTATAACCGTCTGGAAACTTTCACAGTAATGTAATAATTGGAATTACATTGCGTCTTACAGAAATAGATGGACCTGTGAGATTCTATTACCATGGTTACCGTGTTGCATTCTTTCATTATTTCATTGTAAATATACATGTTTTAAGGTATTTATTTAATTGTGAGGCATTTAAAGAGTAAGTGAGTACGTTTCGCTTACGCATTGGGTTATGCTGAAACTGTAGGTACCCCATATGTGCAGGTTGGTGTTAATGGGACCTTATTTTCGGTACAAAACTGGAATGGGACCATAGCAGAATAATATAGGGAGGGATTCGTGGCTTAGTTGGAGGAGGGTGACCGTTTCATGCAACCTTATAGATGTTAAAAGACTAATTCTATGGTGTCTGACACGTCAGTTTTTAACCGTATTTTGTATAATTGAATCGGTTGGAGCTGAAAAGCATTAAATCAGTTTTCACTACTTTTTAGCGGAATATCAATTTAATTTATCAAACAAATGTTTCCAATCAATTTTGCAAACGTGAATTAATGCCTTTCAGCTCCGTGGTCAGTTTAGTGCGGCATAAAGCCATCCATAATGAATAGTTCACATTATGTTTTATTTTAAAATGGATTTGTAACATAAAAACAACCTAAACCCAATACAAATGTAATTTACAATATCACTGTAATGTTGCAGTGCGACCAATACGGAATACGGCACTGAAAGGGAGCAAGTCATTGACTTAAAGCTTTTCTCCTCTGATCGTACTTCATGTAGCACTAGTTTCTGGCCTAAACCCACAAAACAAATTGCTTTCTGATGTTTTTTTCTTGACAGTGAGCTTCCGTGCTTTTTCTCCAAATGAAAATGTTTTGTGTGTAGCTTAAACAGAAGGCTGACTTAATTCTTTCCTATGCCGTTCCAAGGCCCTTGGGTCAATACTTCAGAATACTAATTCTTAAAAAAAAATACCATTTTTGACTTAATGATTTTTAGCTCTGACCGATTCAATTATGTTTCCCTTTGGAGGTCCGTTCATGGTTGACATTGTGGGTTTCGGCAGTGTTTTGTAGAGCTATTTTTTCTTGTATATTTGACCTTGATGGCTTATGTGATCGCTTCACAAGCGAACATGTCGTCAAGCATTATGGTCATCTATATATTTTTGTTACCGCGAGATTGAGAAAACAGCTTAACCGATTGACTTCGTAATACATTCTAACGAGAGTTCTTGGCATGTAGATTTGCAGAGTGTCTTTAAAAGGAAAATATGTTAGGATATATTTTTAAATTATTTAAAAAAATGTAATATGTGTCGCTCCCGCGCATTCCACCAGAGAAATGGCGGATCCCGCCACGTCTTAGTCAGATCTTTGTTTATGAGAATTAAAAAGAGGGGAAATATTGTTGTGGCTCTATGGCTCAAACCTTTAGAGTAAGTATATGTGGAGGAAAATCACTTGATGGGCAGAGAGCTGCAATCCTTCGACTTGATTTAACATCTTCCGATAAAACACTTCAATTTTCCAAATTCCAATTCGCTTGGCATAGTTTATCACAATCAATAAAGCTCATGGGGAAACTCTGGAACGTGTAGATCTCTATTTGCCTCATCAAGGTTTCAGTCGTGAACAGTTATATGTTGCGAAGTCGATCTTTCGACGCCCTTCAAAGTTGCAACAATGTCAAAAAATAATAGTTCAAAAATGCATTTAAGATTATCCTTCAGTAAATATTTTCGCAATGACCGTCAAGTTTTGACGGGTATCAACTAGTCCTTTTTTAATCTTCTTGTACCCTCTTGGCATTGCTCACACCGATTTGTCCCTGCGATCATTCGTGCTACCCTCATATCACTTACTATCAGTTATGAATCAGATATCCTGAATCTACCCAGCTCTCACTTCCATACAGCAAGATCGGTCCATACACTGAGCGATGTAGGGAGAGTTTTATCGGTCCACTCACTTCCTTTTTTTTTTTTTTTTTTCAGAATACTCTCGATCGTGACTGAGAACACACTCTATTGGCTTTTCTGAACTTCGACTCTATTTCTTCCCCCCATACTACCATCATGAGAGTTTACACAGCCCAAGTACCAAACATAAAATGTTCCACCTTTTCCAATTTAGTCCCTCCTATCTGGCATTGTATTATTAAAACAAGAATTATCATCAGTTATCTTGTGTTTCTTACCTACTGACGTAACATTCGTTTTTGTTTGTAATTATGATTTTCATACTATATACCCTATATTTCTGTTCAAGTTCTAACATGGTGGCTTGTAAGCTTTCGACAGAGTGCAAACATACAAAAATCGCACCAACGCACAGTGGGTCAAAATCGAAATCTAGGAGGACAAAATCATTTAATTTCATAATTAAAAAATCAAAATTTATTACTTCTACAGCATTCTCATATAATTGCCTCTCACTATTCTGGGATATAAACGCATCTTAGTGTAAATCTGTCACCACTGTTCGAGCAGTCTGAATTGGAGGGTGAAGGTAAGTGGATGTGGTTTGGTTGTCTTTGTGGTTAGTGTGATGCTTTAAGATGGAACATGCAGCTGAAGGTATGATCTTTGTAACGTGTTTCAGTAATGGGCGTAATTGTTACGTAATTTTAGCTATATTTGCATTATATAGCCTAATATTTAACTATTATTTTTAAAATTATATTTTCACCTAGATTTTTAGTATGTCGCGTCACTCTGCGTCACTTTCTACTTAATGTTAAAATGTAATAAAGTCTTGTAGTTTACGCCTGTTATAAGATTTTTTGCATCTTTTTGCAACTTACTTAGTTATTTTACGTTTTAGAAGATGCCGCGCAACCAGTTCTCACACGTTTACAGCTGTTTGAAACACTGGGTTTGACGATTATGTCGAAAGTGGAACATTGTGACTTTGTTAAAAGTAAATTAGGGGTAGAAAATTGTTCTGAAGAGATAACTCAATGCTCTATCCAACTCCTAGTCATAGACAATTTCTTGCATGTGTAGACGTAGCTTAAATGCCATGTTATATTTGGTCACTACACACCTCATCCGGGAACAGTGCAAAGTTTTAACAAAAAATCCACAGTTTTAGACCTCAAGGCTTGCAACTGAAACTCCAATATCGTAGCCCGTGACGCTATCTTCTCGTTGTCGGTTGATCACTGAATCTTATTGTTGGTGCATTAGTAATTAATTTTCCTAGTTTTCTTCAATTTCCCGATACACTAAACGTTTCTTACAAGGTGCGGGCATGATGACGCGGTAGACTGATAACTGTTCACTGGAAACTCAACCATATCTGGTCGATTAGATTAGCAGCTTGCCATTTCTACCACTAACGAGGGAAGTAGGCCTACCCCAGCTCGAACGGCGAAAACCGACTGAAAGTGGGTTTAAAGTATACAGTTGTAACTATTTTTTTTTGTCGTGTGGCCTCCTGAGAGGCCGAGTGCAGGTCTTTCTAGTTGACGCCCGTGGGCGACCTGCGCGTCAGGATGAGAGATGGAATGGAGGAAGATGAATGAAATTGGGCAAGGATGTGGAAGGAAGCGGCCGTGGCCTGTCAGAAGGTACCGTCCCAGCATTGGGCTGGTGTTGAAAATGGGAAACCACGGAAGAACATTTCAAGGACGGCCGACGGTAGTGCTCAAACCCACGCGTCTACCTAGTCAGCAGAGAGCTTGGCCCCATGGCCTAACGCTGCGTTTTGACCAGCGTAGCCACTGCTGTCGAGTTGTACCTATGTCAATAGCTATCAATGCCATTCATCTGTAAAAGTACGTGTTAGGTCGCCAGCGCCATCTGAGTATGTGAAAATGTGATCACTGTGGCATTTAAGTTTGGACTATTGAAATGCGGGAACATTGTACGTATTAGAGCAGTGGTTCTTAACCGGTGGTCCGCGAGTGCCTCGGGAGTGGTCCGCGGGAGAAAAGGATCCACCAGCACTTATGAAAAGTGGCCAATAAATGGCGATTTCAAAAACGATGTGCGTTGAACGAGAATTGTCCGAATGTATTGGCGGCGATAACTAACAGGTTTGGAATTGAAATATCTTTAAAATAAGTGTTATTGAGGAAGGGTTACAACTAATAAGGTGTATTGGGGGGAGGGTGGTCCATACATGATTCAATTTCACGCTGAGTGGTCCGCAGACTTCTACGGGTTCAGAACCACAAGTATGTCTACATGTTGCCCTTGTTAAGTGTGCATACAGTTCCACTCCGCTGTGTTTTAATAACTTCAATTGAAATTCCACATTTACACTTCGACGTTGAATGAAGGACAACACAGTATCTTCTATTGTGGGAAAGATGACTATGTCAACACGGTACTGCATGTGTTAAGATTTCTTGTTGCATGCAAGTGTTCAGCCTTTTGCCAGATGATACTGCACCACATCTGTTTCTTGTTAATATAATTGGTCCGAATAGCCTGTAGCACGGTAGTTTCTACGGCGAATCGTGTTCCTGCAATCTTTTTGTAATATTATCTCTCTATATATAAAAATGAAAGTTTGTCTGTTTTTTCTGAATTTCCACGGAATTTTGCGATATTTGCGCGTTTCAGACTGTTTTATGATGGATGCGCGCAAAAATAATTTTTTTGTCTGTCTGTCTGTCTGTTTGTTTGTTTGTCTGTCTGTGGACAATATTTTGTGTCCTTATAACTCGAGAACGGCTGAGTGGATCAACGTAAAATTTGATACAGATATCCTTCAGAGGCACGACACCAATCATTGATGTAACTCTTCTCCGTACCTCTCATAAAAGGGGCCCAACCCCCTTAAAATACAAGCTGAAATAAGCGTAGAAGGGTGAGACAAAGCTCATTTTCAGCCCCTCAATGTGAGAAACGAAACTCGGGGGCCCTAAAGGGACCCCGAAAACCACATTTTAAGGCCCTAAAACCAACAGTTTTTGAGATATTCCCAGAAAACTAATTTCACTTACTAAATTAATGAAAGAATGCATTCTGGTAACCATGGCAACTGAATCTCAGAGGTCCATCTATTTCTGTAAGACGCAATGCAATTCCATTTATTACATTACTGTGAAGGTTTGCAAACGGCTATAAGGTTATGACGGATCCAAATTAAGCTGGAATATTCAATACATACAATGCGCTTCAGGGGTCAAGGGGTACTCTAGAATTTTTTCACGCGATTTACACGTGCGGGTGTGGTACGGAAGGTCTATTATATCCCTTCTCTGTTATATAAAAATGAATGTTTGTCTGTTTTTTCTGCATTTCCACGGAAAATTGACATATTTGCCCGTTTCAGACTGTTTTGTGACGGATGCACGCAATTATTTTTTTCTGTCTGTCTGTTTGTTTGTCTATGGACAATATTTTGTGTCCTTATAACTCGAGAACGGCTGGGTGGATTAACGTAAAATATGATGCAGATATCCATCAGAGGCACGACACTAATCATTGCTGTAACTCTTCTCCGTACCTCTCATAACAGGGGGCCTACCCCCTTATATACAAGCTGAAATAAGCGTAGAAGGGTGAGACAAAGCTCATTTTCAGCCCCTCAATGTGAGAAATGAAACTTGGGGGCCCTAAATGAACCCCAAAAACCACATTTTAAGGCCCTAAAACCAACATTTTTCGAGATATTCCCAAAAAACTAATTTCACTTAATAAATTAATGAAGGAATGCATGCCGGTAACAATGGCAACAGAATCTCAGAGGTCCATCTATTTCTGTAAGACGCAATGCAATTCCATTTATTATATTACTGTGAAGGTTTTCAAACGACAATAAGGTTATAACGGATCCAAATTAAGCTGAAATATTCATCAATACATATAATGCGCTTAAGGGGTCAAGGGGTACTCTAGAATTCTTTAACGCAATTTACACGTGCGGGTATTGTACGGAAGGTCTATTATATCCCTATATTGTTATATTATTATTATTACTATTATTTTAATTATTATCATTATTATGGCGTACAACGACGAGACAAACTCATTTTCAAACCCTTGGTGTCAGAAACAAAACTCGGGGCCCCTCAAGGGCCGTAAAGGGTCCCCGAAAACTATATTTTAAGGCTCTAAACCCAACAGTTTCCTAGATATTCCCAGAAAACTAATTTCATTTAATAAACTAAAGAAGGAATGCAAGCCACTAACCATGACAAAAGTATCTCAAGAGGTGGAATCCAACTTTCCATCTATTTCTGGAATAAGTAATGCCACTGCATTTATTACATTTCTGTGAAAGGTTGCAAATGGCTATAAGGTTATCACGGAACCAACTAAAACTGTAAAAATCATCAATGCGCTTAAGGGGTTCAAGGAGTACCCTAGATTTTTTTTCACACGACTTACACGTGCGATATGTCGTACAGAAGGTCTATTATATCTCCAAACAGCAACATTATTTTCTAAAATTCCTGATTTGAAATAGTAGACAGTTTTTTGCTGATTTTAGGAATTTGGGCCATTGGAGGCTAAAGAAAACTGAATTTTCATGCACCACAAGCCTTTATAATTTATAAAAGGGGTCTTCCGGTAGTTAGGCACTTGACACAACGGTTAGGGTCAGTTCGTATGTGACGTGTATTGCGATTCGTCTACGAGGTTTTCAATTTTATTTTCACGTCAGGAAGAACACGTTAGGTAAATTTAGTTTGAGAGCAAATTTTAGCTAGGCCTAACCATTTTTCTTTGCCACCAAACAGGTTCCAAGCCCCTAAACATTGCAACAGTAGATCAATTGGTAACATCTGGTTATTAATACCGAAGACCGTTCGAAGAATGGGTACTTCTGCTAGTCACATATATGCTAAAGGTCTGACCAATTGTTGGGAATGGATTTTCCCTAACATTATGATCCGAATTGCCTGTTGCACGGTAGTTTCTGCTGCGAATTGTGTTTCTGCAATCTTAGGACGCCATAACTTCCAAACATTGATTGTATACTAATGCGGGATTTTACAGATAAATGCCCGTGATGGGTTGTAGAACAGACATATCTTCGTATGTTAAGCGCACCGCCAGTCGGTTTTAGCCGTTCGAGCTGGGGTAATTTCCTCGTAAGTGTGAGTCAATGCATAATTTCACTTAAGCTCCTAGAACTACTTCTGGTGTGAAGATTCTTCAAAACATCTAATAAAAATGACTGAGCGTAATAAACGAGGGAGCATATTGAACATAGAATTATCTAAATAAGTTAATTTGGCTAGGATTTTAATTAAGAAGACGAGTAAAGAAACAAACTTCTTTTTCTTTCAGAACAAATTTAGGCCAGAAGTGATTTTTAGCCTACTTTTCACATTCTGAAAAATTGGGGAAAAAGTAGACTTATGAGATCGGGCAAATGCGTGTCTGTCTGTCTGTCTGTCTGTCTGTCTGTCCTTCTGTCTGTCTGTCTGTCTGGCTGTGTGTGTGTACCCCCCCACCCTATCAACTCCTAAACGGCTGCAGCAATAGAAACAAAATTTGGTAGGAGTAAAGATGTATCCCTGAATATATCACGTCCATATTTGAAAATTATGTCAGTACTACCAACTGCTGAAAAATCGTAATTGAAATTTGAGCTCCATGATGGATATCTTGGAAGCTATGAATGGGAGCTATTTCAAAATTGGCACACGTATAGATAATAATATTGCAGTTTAATTTCCAGGAGGACATACATGGCAGTGTTGCAAAAATGATTATATGCCTGCTGATAGTTCCAAATTTTAAATGCATATAACTTCTACACTATCAATTGGATTTCAACCAAATTTCGTATGTGCCATATGTACATAAACAGATAAGACAGAGCGCATTCTTAAGAGCCACCATAGCTGCCAACTGTTAATAAAAGCTCTCAATTTTTTTAAATCCAATTACCCATATATCAGAAAGTGTGCAAGCCGTCAGCTTTAAACTATGCACACGTATAGTGCCTGATATTCTATATTAATTTGGAGTAACTTACATACGTCAGTGCTACCAACATGATTCTAAGCCTGCTGATAGGTCTAATTATAAAATGCATGTAACTTCTATACTAACTAATGGATTTCATTCAAAATTGACACAACAATAGATCATATTATTTCAGATTATTTCTGACCAATACATGCATGACATTGTTGCCAACACGATTTTACGCGTGCTGTTAGATCCAATGATTAACTGCATGTAACGTCCATGCTATCCATTGGACTTCAACCAAATTTTGTATTCTATACCTAAAGGGATGGAACTAAGAATATATTCAGTCACCAGGGCTGCCAACTGTAGTTCTCTATTAGGCTACATTATGCCAGGTATACAGTATTTCGAAGTAATTAGAAATTTCGATATTACCAACTTCATTTCGTCATTATTCTAGATAGATCCATATAGATTAATCATTGGCATGAATCTTAAATTTTAAGAAAAGTAGGCTGCTTAGTTCGTCACGGAACTTCTAGTTAGCCTACTTTTCACATTTTGCAAAAATTAGGAAAAAGTAGACTTATGAGATCGGGCAAATGTGTGTCTGTCTGTCTGTCTGTCCTTCTGTCTGTCTGTCTGTCTGGCTGGCTGGCTGTGTGTGTCCCCCTATCAACTCCTAAACGGCTGCAGCAATCGAGACAAAATTTGGTAGGAGTAGAGATCTATACCTGAATATCTCACGGCCATATTTGAAAATTATGTCAGTGCTACCAACTGCTGAAAAATCACAATTGAAATTTGAGCTCCATGTTGGATATCTTGGAATGTATGAATGGGAGCTATCTCAAAATTGGCACACGTATAGATAAAAATGTTGCAGTTTAAATTCCAGCAGGCCATATATGGCAGTGCTGCCAAAATGATTATAAGCCTGCTGATAGGTCCACATTTTAAATGCACATAACTTATACACTATCAATTGGATTTCAACCAAATTTCGTATGTTGCATGTGTATATAACCAGATATGACCGAACGTATTCTTAAGAACCACCAGGGCTGCCAACTGTTAATAAATGCTATTAATTATTTTATCCAAATACCTATATATCTGAAAGTATGCAAGACGACAGCTTTAAACTTTGCACACGTATAGTACCTGACGTTCTATATTAATTTGGAGCAACTTATATACCTCAGTGCTACCAACATGATTCTAAGCCTGCTGAGAGGTCCAACTTTAAATACATGTAACTTCCATACTATCATTTGGATTTCAACCAAATTTCGTATGTGCTATGTGTACCATAACAGATATGACTATGCGTATTCTTAAGAGCAGCCAGGGCTGCCAACTATAAATATCTGCTGTCTCTATTTTTGTTACCCTAAAATCAATTTATCAGAAAGTATGCAAGCCAATAGCTCTAAACTTTGCACACGTATAGTACCTGGCATTCTAGATGAATTTGGAGTAACTAATATACGTCAGTGCTGCCAACATGATTCTAAGCCTGCTGATAGGTCTTATTTTAAAATGCATGTAACTTCTATACTAACTAATGGATTTCATTCAAAATTGGCACAACAATAGATCATATTATTTCAGATTATTTCTGACCAATACATGGATAACATTGTTGCCAACATGATTTTACGCTTGCTGTTAAATTCAATGTTTAACTGCATGTAACGTCCATGCTATTCATTGGACTCCAACCAAATTTCGTATTCTGTACCATAAGAGATGGAACTAAGAATATATTCAGTCACCGGGGCTGCCAACTGTAGTGCTCTATTAGGCTACATTATGCCAGGTATACAGTATTTCGAACTAATAAGAAATTTCGACATTACCAACTTAATTTCGTCAGTATTCTAGATAGATCTATATGGATTAATCATTGGCATGAATCTTAAATTTTAAGAAAAGTAGGCTCTTTAGTTCGTCACGGAACTTCTTGTTAAAATTTGGTTTCTTAGTTTGATAGAGCTCTCCAAGACTCACAATATAAAAACCTTTCTGGGCCCTTTATCCCTTCAACGTTTGGCACAATATTGAAGAAATTGCTTAATTTTACGCCTCTTTACGTTTTACGCTTTTGTTAAGAAGGGTACGTTGCATGGGTCTCGGATTCAAACCATCTTTAATACACGTTTAGGGTATGACCAGGCGTATACCAGATGCAAGTAGTAAGATGCGCTTCTTAGCCGCTTCCGAGAAATTAATGAATTGCAATTACATTGCGGCGTCTATGTGCGTTGTACGCTAGCAGGAATTCAATGAACGCGTGTTGCAGTGATAAGAGCCTTGCTTCGTAAGCGCGGAATTGCTGGATCGAATCCCACCGTTGAGCCTTTTCAGTGTGTCTCTTCTTTTTTTCTTGGTAACCATTGGCAATTTCCAACCAATACCCATGGCATGAGTCATTGTTACGGGGTGGTCTAATGGTTCACAGACGTGCAATTAACGGAACAGACTGGGCATTCAATGTATAAATGTATACATATAATAGAATACACCAGACCATGTATAATACCAATATATTTGCAATGTACATTATGTAATGTCACAAACTTTGACCCCCATACGGTGATTTCAGAATCTCTCTTCCTGCTCACATAACATGTTATTACAATTGACTGCAAAATAAATATTATTCACGACACCTACAGTAGTGCGAATTGCCAATGTTTACAAAAGAAAGAAAACAAGATACACAACACACTGCGAAAGCTCACCGGTGGGATTAGATCCAGCGATCGTGTGCTTACGAAGCAGGGCTCCTACAGCTGCACCACGCGCTCATTGGCTTCTGGCTAGCGTACAACGCACATAGTCACCGCTCTGCAATTGCAATTCATTAATTTCTCGGAAACGGCTGGGAAGCGCACCTTACTACTTTTACTTGGTCATGTCCTACACATGTAGTAAAGATGGTTCGAATCGGTGACCCATGCATCGTAACCTCCCCTTGTTAGGTTAGGTAATGTGAGGACATGTATGGTTAGGTGAACTGAGGTTATTTTAGGTTAAGTTAGGTTAGGTGAGGTTAGGTTAGGTTAGGTAAGGACATGTTTGGTTTAGTGAACTGAGGTTATGTTAGGTTAGGTTAGGTCAGGTTAGCATGCCATATGTGTAAGTGGTTGCGTGTAGTGATCATTTTGTGCAATAGCTCTGTGCTAAAAATAATTAAATATTAAAGAAATATAAATTTATAAGTAAAAGAAAAATAAAAAAATTAGAAATAAAATATTAGGTCAGTGACCTTGTAGTCTGGTCTTTTTGCGCAAAATCTAAAATGTAAAATATAAAATCAAAAATCTAAAATGTAAAATCTAAAATTTTAAATATGATCTAAAAATCTAAAATAAAATAAAATCTAAAAATTTAAAAATCTAAAAATTAAAAATCAAAAATTAAAATCTAAAATCTAAAATCCAAAATTTGAAATCTAAAATGTAAAAATAAAAAAGCATTACTTGCATTAATTTAATTATTAAATTAGGTTTCTGTAATTGCCTGCAAAGAAATGTTATCAATATTTTAATTCCAAATTTTCATCCAGAAAGCTTACTATTTTTAAGAGATGTCACTTAAAATTATTCAGTGGAGAGTTTCCATTATTTAAAATGTTAATTAATCATTAAAAAGCCCTGCAAAAGAAATAATAAGCACTAAATAAAACAAAAACAAAAACAAGGATTGCAATAGCAAAAGAAGCCTTCAGTAAGGAAAGAAAAATATATTTAGGAGCAATGAAAGTAAGCCTAAGGAAGAGATTAGTGAAATTTGTTGTTTGGAGTGTAGCAATGAATGGAGCGGAAACTTGGACGCTTAGGAAAGAAGACGAGAGAAGAATAGAGGCTCTCGAAATGTGGCTCTGGAGGAGAATGGAGACAATAAGTCGGAAGGACAAAGTGAGAAATGAAGTATTAAAGTATGCAAAAGGAAGCTTTTAATTTTACATGACCGTTAATCATGCGATCAAGAGCCACGGGACCACCATTTTACGTGGAATCTGAACTACGAGAAATGCCATTTCACTTCGAAAATCTCACATGCATTGACCGGGTATCGAACCCGGTCCACCTTGGTGAGAGGCCAACAGCTTGACCGCTGAAGCACCACGCCCCTTAAAGAAAGTAGGAGAAGAAAGAATGATGCTAAAGAAGATAAGGAAAAGAAAAAGTGAGAGTCAGTCTGAAAGACTAGACTTTGTATCATTTTAAATGCTACAAATGCTGAAAAATGCTAGAAAGGCTGGAGGCATCTCGCTTCGCTCGAAGCCAAAGACTCTTGACATGTTAGAAAAGTATCTGCATAATACTTATCTTGCTTATCTTGTTTCAAATTACTCGCGAACGGCAAGTGCAAACCAAGGGCAAAGCAAGTTCTAGCGCGCGGGGACGTGCCCCTTCCATCTAGTCTAAAAACACTTATAGCCTAGTGGGCGATGTATTGAAGATAGAGACGTGCTCTCGCGGACTTTTTGTAGAACTTTTCATGCTGACTAATTCTTACGCTCATAGTCTATATATATAAAAATCAATGTTACGAATAGTTTGTCTGTATGTATGTCTCCTATGCGTTCATAAACCATTCGTCCGATTGCGATGAAACTTGGGTAAAATGTTGAGTACACTCCAAGGAAGGTTTCTGACTTAGTAAATCCATTTTACAATAGGTAGCGCACGCGTAGATTCAACAAATGAGCGACGATGCGGGAAGCGTTTCAAGAAAGTCCCGTATGTGTTCATATACCATCCGTCCGATAGCGATGAAACTTGGGTGAGATGTTGTGTACACTTACGTGAAGGTTTCAAAATTAGTGAATACATTTCACTGTAGATAGCGCACGAGTAGATTCAACAAATGAGCGACGACACGCAAAGCGTTTCAACAAAGTACCGTATGCATTCATATACCATTCGTCCGATAGCTATGAAACTTGCGTAAAATGTTGTGTACACTGCAGGGAAATTTTCTGGCTTAGTACATCCACTTTACAATGGGCAGCGCACGAGTAGATTCAACAAATGAGCTACGATGCGCGAAGCATTTCAACAAAGTCCCATATAAGGTCATTTACCATTCATCCGATAGCGATGAAACTTTGGTGAGATGTTGTGTACACTCCAGGTAAGGTTTCTGGCTGAGTACATCCATATCACAATACGTAGCGCAAGAGTAGAATCAACAAATGAGCGACGACACGCGAAGAGTTTCAAACAAGTCCCGTATGCATTCATAAATCATTCGTCCGATTGCTATGCAACTTGGGTGAGATATTGTGTACACATCATGGAAGGTTTCTGTCTTAGTAAATCCACTATACAATAGGCAGCGCACAAATAGATTCAACAAATGAGGGACGACGTGCGAAGCGTTTCAACAAAGTCCCGTATAAGGTCATATAGTATTCTGCCGTTAGCGGTGAAAATTGGGTGAAATATGGTGGACACACCAAGGAAGGTTTCTGGCTTAGTAAATACATTTCACAGTAGGTAGCACACGAGTAGATTCGACAAATGAACGACGACACGCGGAGCGTTTCAATACAGTCCCCT
Source organism: Meconema thalassinum (assembly GCA_946902985.2). Taxonomy (NCBI): domain Eukaryota; kingdom Metazoa; phylum Arthropoda; class Insecta; order Orthoptera; family Tettigoniidae; genus Meconema; species Meconema thalassinum. The sequence continues at coordinate 883,543,883 of OX336388.2, forward strand.
ATGCCTTCATATCCCATTAGTCCGATAGCGATGAAACTTGGGTGAGATGCTGTGGACACTTATGTGACGGTTTCTAACTTAGTAAATACATTTTACAGTAGGTAGCGCACGAGTAGATTCAACAAATGAGTGACGGGGTGCGAATCGTTTAAACAAAATCCGGTATGCGTTCATATACTATTCATCCGATTGCGATGAAACATTGATCAGCTATTGTGTACACGCCAGTGAAGGGTCTCGACTTAGTAAATCCATTTCACAATAAGTAGCGCAAGAGTAGGTGCAACAAATGGGTGACGACGCGCGAAGCGTTTCAACAAAATCCCCTATTGCGTTCGTATAACCTTCTTCGATTGCGATGAAACCTTGATGAGTTATTGTGTACACGCCAGGGAAGGGCTTCGACTTAGTAATACATTTCTCAATAGGTAGCGCACGAGTAGATTCAACAAATGAGTGACAGCGCACGAATCGTTTTAAGAAAACCCCGTATACGTGCATATACCATTCATCCGATTGCGATGAAACATTGATGAGTTATTGTGTACACGCCAGGGGAGGGTTTCGACTTAGTAAATCCATTTCACAATAGGTAGCACACGAGTATATGCAACAAATGGGTGACGACGCGCGAAGCGTTTCAACAAAATCCCCTATGCGTTCATATAACCTTCTTCGATTGTGATGAAACCTTGATGAGTTATTGTGTACACGCCAGGGTAGGGTTTCGACTTAGTAAATCCATTTCTCAAGTAGGAAGCGTATGAGTAGAATCAACAAATGAGTGACAGCGCACGAATCGTTCAAACAAAATCCCGTATACGTTCATATGCCATTCATCCGATTGCGATGAAACTTTTGAAAGTTGTCGTGCACGCTCCCACGAATGATTCTAAATTAGAAAATCCATTTTACGATAGCTTAGAGGCAGTGAACGGAAATTGAAAAACATGTTGTGTATCCAAAATCACTTCAAGAAACAGAATTTCAACGCCAACACTTTCTTTGATTGGCATTGCAACGCATGCCGGGTACAGCTTGTATATTGATATTTTTAACTGATTGCCCAGCGTAAGCTTAAGACGCGCACGGACGCCAAGTTTGATTTCGACTTTTTCACTTAAATCGTTACTGCTTGGCTTCCTTTGATCATACATAAAATATTTCCAACAGAATCTTTCCCCGAGATATCCTTTACAGAATGGTGAAAACCGCATCAAAATCCATCCGGTGGTTCTAGAGATTACCTGTGACATCCAGGAATCGGGGATTTATGTCTTATTATACTAACTAAGTAGAGATTGTCGGGGAACACATGCACCAAGCGGTACTGTGACGCCACACAACTCAGTGCATCTGGGTACATTTCGTCCCGTCACCGTAACGTAACGCCAGACCCCAGCGGAACGACGAAGTCGACAAGATCATTTAAAATGATAAAATGAATTGGATTGGACACTGCATCAGGGGAGATGGTTTGGTGAAAAGTGCAATAGATGGGACAGTCCAAGGGAATATCCCAAGCGGAAGAATGAGGTTTGAGATGCTGGATTCCATCAAGATTGATACATCTCATGAGCTGATGAAACGGGCTGCTGAAGACCGGATGAGGTGGAGAGCCCGACCATGAGGAAACCTGCCATCAGGCAGATAAACAGATGATGATGATGATGATTACAAAGCCCACTGGAGTGCAGAATTACCAGGTACTGTACAGAGTACACAGCAACGAATTATGAAATGCAATTAAGCGTTATTTTTGCAATGGATGGATATTAAATACTACCACTGTGCGTGATAAATTAAATCTGATGTAGTATGAACTTCAAATTGAACATGCATTGGATTTGGTCTGTGTAACCTCACTGCGCCCACTGCGGTTTACTGAAACAGACACCAGTCAATGAATTATCTGCGACATTATTGAAACGATTTTCACCACAGAGGAGTACTGTTACAATGTTACAATACAGTTGAACTTTATTTCTCTTTTAATACGATTCATAAAATTAAAGATTAATGCGGTGTAGTTTCACGTGCGTGCATCGATTGAAAGGTCACAGCTATACACTTTTGGAACCATGAAATAGCATTTGAATTGTATAAGCTCTGGCTGTAAACATTCGAGCTGTTGTTTTATCATTTCAAATGATCTTGTCGACTTCGTCGTTATGCTTGGGTCTAACGTTATGCGTTACGGTCACGGCTTGTATGACGTCATCATGTTTTCAGTGCATATGCACCTAGTCTAAGTTTACTGCTGGGGTCTGCCGTTATGCGATACGGAGACGGCGAGTGCATGACGTCAGACAGGAATACAGGGTGACTCCTAAAGAAGTGTGCAAGATGTCAGACAGGAATACAGGGTGACTCCTTAAGAGATGTACACGATGTCAGATAAGAATACAGGGTGACCCTTAACGAGGTGTACAAGATGTCAGACAAGAATACAGGGTGACTCCTAAAGAGACATACAAAACGTCAGATAAGAATACAGGGTGACTCCAAGAGAGGTGTACACGATGTCAGACAGGAATACAGGGTGACTCCTAAAGAGGTGTACAAGATGTCACACAAGAATACAGGGTGACTCCTAAAGAGATATACACGACGTGAAATAAGAATACAGGGTGACTCCTAAAGAGGTGTACAAGATGCCAGATAAGAATACAGGGTGACTCCTATAGAGATATACAAGATGCCAGATAAGAATACAAGGTGACTCTTAAAGATGTGTTCAAGATGGCAGAGAAGAATATAGGGTAACAAGATGTCAGACAAGAATACAGGGTGACTCCTAAAGAGGTGTACACGATATCAGACAAGAATACAGGGTGAATCCTAAAGAGGTGTACAAGATGTCACACAAGAAAACAGGGTGACTTCTAAAGAGATATACAAGATGCCAGATAAGAATACAGGGTGCCTCCTAAAGAGGCGTGCAGGATGTCAGAGCAAATTACAGGGTGACACTTAACGAGGTGTACAGTATGTTAGATTCAATTCAAATACAGGGTGACCCTTAAAGAGGTTTGCAAGATATCAGATTCAAATAATGGGTGACCCTTAAAGAGTTGTGAAAGATGTCAGACTCATATACAGGATGACCCTTAAGAGGTGCCCACGCGGTAAGCCTAAGTTAATGGGTAATGGAGTCTGTTGAAAGAGTCCTGGGGCATCGAGCGAAGCGAGAAGCCCTCCTGAGCCTTTCTAACATGTGTAGCATTTGTAGCATGCGTCATTTGAAATGATATAAAGTCTAGTCTCTCAGACTGACTGTATCTTTTTCCCAATAGCTGACAAAAACCAAAGCTACTTTTATATTATTAGAATTGTCATTCTTAAGAAAGGCATATCCGTAGAGCAGCCATGTTATTGTGTACCCATTCTCTCTGTATATGTTTGCTGTATAACAACCTAGCTCGCTCGTACCTCTGAGGGCATGTGTAGCAGGGGTGCGGAAGAGGAAGGTAAACCTGCACTATTGGCCGAAGAAGAAAATATGTAATATAGCAAAGGAAGCGATTCAGTGTATTCAGCATTGATTTGCCCAGGTTCTATATCTGCCGTAAACATGGTGGAGAAACGTAATTTTATTCCCTCAAGTGTACTATTCTTAACTCTGCTGTCGATACAAATTCTGTATTTTCGCGATTTTTTTTTCAGAGCTTAGTATAGAGACATCTCATGCTGAATTATAAGATGCGTTCAAAAAGTAACAAGCCGGAGGATACCTTTCCTGCACACGTGTGGGTGGTGGTGACCCTGGATGTTTCCACTGGAGGCTTTGTCGTTTGGGTTCTGGTTCGAAGTGATGACACCATGACTCATCTCCAGGCACCACTCGTGCCAGGAACCCATTCCCTTCCCTCGCATAGCGCTGCAGATGACCAAGACAGTGGGCCATTCGACATGCTTCCTGGTGTGGTTGAAGACTGTGGGGCACCCACTGTGCACACACTTTGCGCAAGTACAGTCGTTCCTTCATGAGGGCGTGCACACTTTCGACATTCTATCCGACCACGGCGGCTATGGCGTTCACTGTCACTCGGCGGTCCTGGGTAATGAGTGCACCAACCAGCTGGACGTTGTCATCGGTAATGCAGGGGGGTGCCCCAGACCGGGCATCATCGGCTTTCGACACCCGTCCTTCCCTGAAGCGCTTGTGCCACGCCTTGACCCTTTCAAGGGACATGTAGTGTTCGCCGTACACTTTTGACATTCGGCGATGAATGTCCGTTCCCCCTACTCCTTCCGCAGTCAGAAACCGAACACCACCTCTTTGCTCTTCGGTTGACGCCTCCATGTCACTATTTGCAATGCGACTGGCAGCGTTGGACGATTGATGCATGCTGTAGTTCGCTTTTTATCGTCACATGACGTGCACGCGTACCCTCTAACGACGGGCTGTGACCTTCCACGCTCTGGTCGGAACCACACCTCGTTACACACGCCACGATTAGCCGATATCGACACCGATTTGCGCATTCCAGCCTCCGGCTCGTTACTTTTTGAACGCACCTTATATTTTCAAAAATTCAAGATGACAGCAGTTTGAAATATTTAAACCTTTATTTTTTATTTTACCTACCTTATTCAAATAGGAAGATTAGGTCTTTCAAATACCTAGGGAGTACAGTCAATGCCAACAACAACATGGAGGAGGAAGTAATGAACCGGTTAAAATTTGCGCAGAGGTGTCTCTTCTCAACGAACAAACTATTTACCAGCAGGCCATTAATGGAAACAACAAAACTCCGCATTTACAAGACATTCGTGCGACCAGTATTAATGTATGGGGCGGAAACATGGACACTGAGCAAGAAAATGGAGAGACAAATTATAACTTTTGAAAACAAGGTGTTAAGAAAAGTTTTTGGGCCAGTGTCTGAAAATGGAATCTTTAGAAGAAAAAAAATCCACACGCTGTTAAATGAACCCTATGTGACATCTGTAATAAAGAGCAGAAGAATTGAATGGCTGGGACATGTCCTGAGAAGAGAAGAGAAAATGGTGATGACCGTGCTAGCAGGGAAGCCACAAGGTAGGAGACCCCTGGGTAGACCAAAACTGAGGTGGATGGATGGAGTCAAGAAATACCTGGAGACACTGGGAGCCAACGCTAACATGGCTAGCAACAGAGACCAATGGAAGAGGCTAAAGAGTGAGGCAATGAACCGACTTCGGTTCGTGTGGCCAACGAAGTAAGTAAGTAGTCAAATAGAAAGTCATTTCTCAAGACCTTTGTTTGGAGTGTCTTACTGTATGGATACGATACCTGGACAATAGGGAAACTGGAGGAAACAAACCGTTTGCAGAAATGTGGTTTTGGAGGAAATGACAAGAACAAGTTGGATGGACAGGAAAATAAATGATCTTGTTCTGAAGGACGACAAGGATGATCGATGTTTATTGAAAACAATGAAGAAGAGGAAAACAAAGTTCCATGGATATGTATTAAGGCACGACTCTCTTCTCTAAACCATTATCGAGGGCCAAGTATTGGGAATGAAACCTAGGGGACGTCCAAGGATGTCGTACATGAATAACTCCATTGGAGAACTGGCTTGTGGTTCTTATGACAAGGCCTTGCCTTTAGTAAATGATGACCCAATTCAAACGATTGGAGAGAATATTCGTATGATAGGTTATTATATTATCTGTAAACCCGAACTTCTTAAATATTTGGAGGCTTCTTTTCCTCAGCAGCTTCGGTGGCGTGGTCGGTAGCATGCCCAAGATGGCGAGTTCAAACCCGGCCGAAGCCGTCGGATTTTTAAAGAGCGTTAAACATCCCTCAGTATGCCTTCCTTCGAAGGGGAAGTAAAGCCGGCGGTCCCTTGTCAGATATGTATGGCATGTTAAAGAACCTTCCACTAATTGCACCTGTGTGAAGCTAAATTGGATAGGTTAAGTATGTAAATAACGCTCTTAGGTTTCTACGTTCGTTGCTAAGAGCCGACTGAGGTGGCATCTAGTAGCTAAGTTCTGAACTTGGCCTAGTAGACGTTGACGGTGGCGCTTGGCGGCGAAAGTAGGAACTATTTGAAAAATTCTATGTTGCAGTCTGTACTTAAATTAAAAAACAGATAACACACACTAATACAGTCATCACAATTAACACCGGTTATCAGACAGATTCTACACACACCCAAAGTACACGGGGCTACATGACCGCGTTGTCGCAGCCCCTAAATTTAAGAACCAACCAACCAACTTCTTTTCCTCGAGTGCATGTTTAATGATGAAATGTATCAAATAACCAATACGAATGCTACATCATTTGTCCAGAATGTGTAATACTAGTTAGCTGCTGTGGAACGTATGCATCGGGCTCTTCACAATAGGAGGAGCTGGTAGTTTAAAACTAACAGAGGATTTCCAGGTCTGTTTGTATCTTTCATTAACATTAACTGAGTCTCATCTGTTTTATTCTGGTCCACAAACTCCCGGTGTCGCTTGCAAGTTTTAATGCACTAGTATATTGTGTTGCTAGAGGATGGAAGGAGCAATACAGTTAGTTCCTCTGCCTGTTTTAACCTTTTATAGGTCTGTGGACTATATATTAACCACCAAACATATGAAGATGATTCAATCTCTCAGCCTAATTACGACAAATATTCTCGTAGAAGTGTTAATAATTCTGAAAAGCGAAAAATATTTATGTGTCTTTGAATTATGGCATTCCATAAACTTTAACTAATTAATATATTGAAAAATATTAAAAATAAATAATAAAATAAAACAGAAATAACATTCTAACATGACCAATCGTGTGGATGAACACTAACATTAAATTGCAATGAAAATATAAAAACATAATAATTCAGAAAATTAGGATTATAAAATAATAAAATTAAAATTATAACGTTAAAAATTATGAAAATAAATAAAAATATTTACAAATAATATATTAATAATATTGAAGAATAATTAAAATTATAATAACTCAAATCAAAATAGGTGTAAGAATGATAATTTAAATAAATAGTAATGAATTTTTTAATTATTTTCTTTTAATAATAGTCCGCCCTATAAAGGGTCGAACAATCTTTCTCTTTTAAATTGCAAAAACAAAAATCTTTGCAATACAATTCCTTTTTGTATTTCTTTAAATTTAATTCGTTATTATTATAATCATCATCTATTGGCACTAAATTCCACTGCTTACTTTTTCATCAATCATAGAAGCCGTGCATTCGACTCTTCTTAAATTATACTCCCGTGACGTGTTACAGAAATATGCCATCTCGCGGGAGGGATCATATTCACCGATACTGAAAGTTATGTATTTCAGCCCATACTTTTCAATTCAATGTTGTTGGTGGAGACATAGGTGGTGTATCAAAACCTATTTAGTATACATTACATGGAAAATTATATTAATAGCGAGGGAAGTTATTAATAGAAACGACCAGTACTATACATGGAAATAGGCTATGTAGTTCTTCACAGAACTACTTGTCTATATAATATGGAAACGGTTATTGTAGATAGAAAATTAAATCTAATAGGCTGAGCTATGACTCCCTGATCAAAGCTCTTATTTTAACACTAGATTGAGACATAAGAAGGAAATTTAAACTAGCTTGTAACTAATAATACCACTACTCCCCTTCAAGAGTTAGGATATGAAGTGTAACGTGGAGAGTATCATAGTTAGAGAAATGTAGAACCTTTATTTCAGTAACTCAGATATAAGTGTACATAACTGTTCTTTCGTGTGGTGTATATTCTTTATATGTAGAAACACACAAAGCAAGTTCCATGTTTATGATGAAAAACGAATTAAATTTAAAGAAATACAAAAAGGAATTGTAATCCAAAGTTTTTTGTCTTTGCAATTTAAAAGAGAAAGGCTTGTTTAAAACTCGCAGAGGAACTAACTCTATTGCTCCTTCCATTCTCTAGCAACATAATATACTAGTGCATTAAAACTTGCAAGCGAGGCCGGGAGTTTGTGGACCAGAATAAAACAGATGAGACCCAGTTAAGGTTAATGAAAGATACAAACAGACTTGGAAATCCTGTGTTAGTTTTAGATTGCCAGCTCCTCCTATTGTGAAAAGCCCGATGCATGCTTTGCATATCAACTAAGTAGGTCAACACATTCTGGAAAAATTATGTACCATTCGTATTGGTTATTTGATACAGTTCATCATTACAAATGCATTGGGGGAAAAGAAGCCTCCAAATATCTAAGGAGGTGCTTGGTTTAGCAGATAATGGCAGCAGTAGAAGAGTGGATATCATACAAGAATGATAGAAAAATGGGATATCCATTAGTAAGATTGATGTTGTTGTTGTTTTATTTGAGATGAATGGACATCATGGTCATTTAGCTCCGTGTACTTGGGTGAGTGTTGAATCTTGTCTGATAACTTGTGTTGTTGTGATGGCAGTATTTGTGTGTGTATGGTTAATTCAAGTGAGGATTCAAACAATCAATGTTTAATATCTGTATAGAACGTTGTATTTCAACAAGCTACTATAACCAATATTCAATTATACTCCTTGAAAACGACAAAGAGTTATAACTATACTCGTACATTTAGGAGAAAGTAGGCTATATGGTCTTTAATATACATCTTGATTATTATTATTATTATTATTATTATTATTATAATTATTACACCCAATGGCTATAGCGGGGAATTTTAATTGAGCGCCCGTAGGCTCCCCATCAAGTTCAATTTCATTTAGTTCCAAATTTCGCTACCAGAGGTGCCACTGTCACTGACACCTAGTCACGATCGTTGGAAATTCATAGAACATTTCTAAGCAAATAATATACAAATTTTGCAACACACTACCAATGGTTGTAGTGGTAAATTCTTTTGCATTCCATAAATCTATGACATGGGCCTGCCGGCTTTACTCCCCCTCCGAAGGAAGGCATACTGAAGGATTTTAACACTCTTAAAAATCTGTCGACTTCGGCCGGATTTGAACCCGCGATCTTGGCAGCATTCTATCGACTACGCCACCGAAGTTGATTATTGTTCATTATTAAGGCTTAACCTTTATTTCTTAGAGTACAATGTTATGTACACTTATTACACTTATGAAACTGTAGTATGAACTGGGAAAACATCTTCCAAATTCAGACCGACACAATTCCCTAGCGGGTTCCTTTTCCCATATCAGATTAAAGTCAGTTTCCTGAAACAGCCTCCGGATGTTGCACGGGAATTTTAAATAGAGTTCAGGAAGCGAACTGTTCTACTGGGACCACGAGAACGAAGGCATTTGTTAAGCAAATTAAACCTCAATTCAATTATACTGAATATCAAGGGAGTTCTCGAGATTATATTTGAATTCCTCCTTCTTCCGTTGGCCCTGACTTCAAAGCCAAGCGTGTTAACAAAGATTGTTTGTTGTTTTTGATTCATTTAGCGGTGTCGAGATCATGTATCCCCGAGTGCTTTGGTGTGAGTGTGTGTGAAATCTGTCCGATAACCTGTATCTTTGTCATGTCTGCAATAGTGAGTGTATTCTCTTCGATCTACCCAACACGGCTGCCTTGGGCGTGGTCTTGGAAGAGAGGAAAACAAAGACACGTCAAAATCCAAGATAATTTTTAGATACCGAAGCAACGAAGATTCACTCATGTAAAGGACCAAACTTCAAGGTACGTCACGTCTTCATGCGTTACCCTGCACATGGTTTTTATAGTAAAATATGTACAATTCTGAGATTCCACAAACCGACAGGAACGTGCAATGTCACCTATGTGGAGAGCTATGCCCCCAGTAACATCTTGGAAACTGTGCTGAAAGGTCACAACCGATGAGAACATTTGCTAAAGACTGATACAAATCAATATTATCTTATTCATTCAATAATATAATTACATTTCTTCACATTGTGCTTAGTAATAATAATAATAATAATAATAATAGTGAGTTTATTTGTGGCCAGCCTCCGTGGCCTAGGCGGCAGCACGCCGGCCTCTCACCGCTGGGTCCGTGGTTCAAATCCCGGTCACTTCTTGTGAGATTTGTGCTGGACAAAGCGGAGGCAGACAGGGTTTTCTCCGGGTACTCCGGTTTTCCCTGTCAAAATTTCATTCCAGCAACACTCTTCACTATCATTTCATTTCACCTGTGATTCATTTAATCATTGTCCGAGAGGAGTGCGACAGTCTTCGGCAGCCGGCACAGTTTATATCCTCGCCGCTAGATGGGGGTTTCATTAATTCCATTCCCTTACCCGGTCGGTCGATTGGAAGCAGGCTGTGGATTTTCAATAGTGAGTGTATTTGTAATCAGGGTTATGATTCAGATAGGAGGCACCCGGGTCTCAATTTAGGTACTATCAAGAATTCACCGTGAGTAAAAATAATAAACCAGAGGAAACCAATTCTACGTCACCTGGGGAAGAAAGCAAACCAACCTGTCATTAGTTCTGCCTCATGAGGCAGAGTAAAGGCCACTGTAGCCCTCAGAACACAATAATTGACTTCCTGACAGAGTCGGGAATCGAACCCGGACCTCCAAGTGAACAGCCAAGAATGATAGTCACTAAGCCACGAGGTGAAATTACATTAATGAATAGTTATTGAACGCACCAGCGTAACGGAGCGGTCTAGAGCACACTCCACCCCCGTATTGGGTATCTGCCGTTCGGTAGTTCGATGTTCGAATAGCGATACTAACAGCGGGCATCTTCAGTGTGTTCTTCCCCGTTTATTTACACAATCACTCCCAAAAATGCCAGGTGTGTGAATTGTTAAGAGTCCTGAGTCACTTTCTCCAATTATCGACTTTACAAAATACAACTACAGCCTACATCTACGAAGGTGGATCAAAAAGTTAGTCGCATTAACGCGCTGCAGCAGCGCGCTGTGAGTCACAAACGTGGGCACAGCGGAGAAAGGGACAGACATTGCCCACACATCTGTTAGGCAGTTCGCTGTGGTGTCTCGTCTTGCATGGTGTGAATAGCGGTCAGAAACCAATGGCGCGTCGACTGGACGTTCACTCCAAATATGAGGTGCGAGCGACATTCCGATTCCTATGGGCCAAAATGAAGAATTGCCCGGACATTCATCCTGAAATTAATGCTGTGTATGGTGAGCAGGCCATTTTCCGGCAAGGGATCGTAAAGTGGTGTCAGCAATTTGAAGCCGGACGAACGGATATCACAGACGAATATCGCGAGGGCAGGCCCGCAACGTCCAGGACCCGTGCAAATGTCAACAGTGTGAATGCGATCATTAGACAGAACGGTGGTCGACATTCCCAGACCGATGAGGAGGTGAAGGCCGCTGTCTCCGTGTGGTTGCAGAACGCTGGAGGAACTTTCTATGCATCCGGCATCGACGAGTTGGTTGTGCGTTCGCAGATATGTTTGGAGTCTCTTGGAAACTATGTGGAAAAGTGACGTTACATTGCATGTCGTTATAGGCGCGTTGCTGTTGTATAGGTGGGGTAATAAATGGCCATAACTGGGATGTCCAACATTTTTTTTTGATCTGCCCTCGTACTACAGTTAGCACAATACATAGGTTGTCAGACAAATTGTATAAACACTGAAACGCACACGGGGGTGATGACAAAACTGTCCGAAGTCCTCAAATGAAGCAAGATGAACAAAACACGTATTTAGTTTTCTGGTTCCTCAATAGATACTGGTACTAAAACATTATTTATTTATTTTCAAATTTTTAGCATGGATTCGTTTTAGGGTTGGGAGTTTCCGTGTGATTAGCGTGGACAATAAACCGACACGGATATCCAGTGGTTACCATGCTAACATGTGTTCGTCATCTAGACCTTAGCAATCTAGTTCATTAGAGACATCAATATGTTACCGGGTGAGTTAGCCGTGGTGGTTACGGCATGACTGATGGCAGTCGCTCACATCCGGGAGGCGAGGAGGTTCGAATCCCCCAGCCGGCAACCTTGAAGATGGTCTTCTGTGGTTTCCCATCTTCCTTCCAGGCAAATGCCGGGGTTGGTCCCTAACTATAGGCCACAGCCGCTACCATCCAACTCCTCGTCCTTACATTCCAACTTTCCTCCCCAACGGTACTTGTAGCTCACCCATTGGGTGTCAGTCTCGAAGCAGCTACAAAACTGGCGAGCCGAACATGTCCTTGGACACTCCCGGCACTAAAAGCCATACGCTAAAAAAAAATAAAAAAAAAATAAGTTACAATTAGGATATCTTACTTACTACTGTTGAAAGTTAGGACGCCTATTGGTCACGAAATAGTATGAAATCGTGATGTTGGACTATAAATCCTTAAAGCAACTAATTAATTAATGAAATAAATAAATAAATAAACAAATAAATAAGCACATAATAATAATTATTATTATTATTATTATAATTATAATAGAATATGACCTCTAGTGCCGGGTGCAAGCTTTGTAATTTGACACCCAGAGGGTAGCTTGATGTCGAATTTCGTTGTTCCTTGAATCACTATGAAAGTCAAGGAGGTTAGATATCTAAGCTCCTTTAACACAATAGCGGTTTCTAGTAGAGAAATGAGGAACTTTGCGTTGGCGGAAACTCCCGAGATTACATTTGCCATTATGAACACGGCCTACTGAATTCAAATGTGTTCTTTGACATGCCAACATCGTATGACATGCATGTCGTATTTTTGCCGCCTTTCAAAAATCACTTACCACAGCCAGGAGCGAACCTGCAATCTTGGGGTTAGTAGACCGACACGGTATCCATTCACCCACCGTGGCAAGCTAATAAGCACATAATAATACATTATGCAACGAGCCTATAATGGCAATAATTAAGACACGAGTATGTTTATAAAACCAGCGTATGCGAGTTTTATAATTTCCATAAGAGTGTCTTAATTACCATTATGGGTGAGTTGCATACGACTGTTTATGTTCGACGATAATTATAACTATTTTATGTTCGAACATAAATATTTATCAATATCTGTTGAGATTTCGCCAGTTTTATGTACTGAACAGAGGGCATGAGACGCAGAGAATACCTTGTATTTGACCATTGCTTCATCGATTTGGCTATCTACTATGACACTGTGCCATGCAGTGAAATTTAAATTAGAAGGTCTTGGAAGTCAGCGCAGGTACGATGCTAGGCTTACCTTATTGGTTAAACAGCTGTTTCATGAGCTCTGATTGGTGTGAGAAACTGTCCCATCATGAAAACTTGTACTATAATGAGCCTCATTATAGTAGGCTACAGTTTAATATTTACATTTCGACATCGTCGAACATAAAAATAAATAAATAATCCGTCCTTCTACACTCTAAAAGGCAATTCCTTTATGTTTACAGGGGGAACCTGTACTCATTGAGAACATCTCTGTTCTCTGAAATGAAGAATCATGAGCTCGATGATAGTATCTATATTTTTCTTTTGTAACTTGCGACAGTGACTGATCTCCTCCAAGAAGCCATGGCGTGAAAATAGCTACCACGCTACCTTGGCCAATTCCATTGGGTCCATTCGTTTCCTTCGCGAGCAACTGGAGAGAGATTCAATTTCTGTTCTCCTTCTCTTCCCTTGCCGGGATAAAGTACGAGCCGAGATGGATCTTCCGTGAACAGGAAATAGCGAGCATATGTTAGTTGGGTACGGCAATTAACCGTTACATTAAAGCGCACTGCCCTAATTTACTAGCGGACGTTCGATTGATGTCTTACACTAAGTGTTCCATAGTATGAACATGATACTTAACAGAATTAATGGCGTGATATTACACGATTATAAAATAAAACACCATAAAGAGTTGAAATGAGGCATGAACTCATACATTTCAGGCAGTGTTGGCTTCAAAAAAGATGGTGTTATTGATGATTCACTGAGGAGCTAGGCAACCTCGTGGTCCTATAGCCCCGTGTACATGGGTGAGTTTCCCTGATAACCTGCCTTATTGCGAGGGATGTATTAGTGTGTATAGTTGTAATTCAGATTTCGATGGGGAAGGAGATGACCGTGGCCTTAATTTAGGCCCCCCAGGGGCTCACATCTAGTGGGACGTGGATTGGTGACCACGGGGCCCCAGCTGTGTCCGGCATTGCTACCACTTACTCGTGCCGGTCTCCTCTCCATCTTCTTTCCTGTCGACCTCACTTGGTCAACTCTTGTTCTCTTCCGACCCCGACAGAATTAGGGTATCCGAGGCCTAGGAAGTCTCTTTCGTTCCCGCCTTAATTGGCCCTTGTCTCATCTTTTCTGATACCCTCGTTCTTCGAGGGGTCAGCCTTCCTTTCCTTTTCATGTTCTCTCCTGCCTTCTGATCAAGGCCCTCAAGGAGGCAGGGTGTATGTAGCCCCACCACTTCTGGTTCACCCTAGATATTGCTACAACCTCAGGGGCTCACGGCTGGTGAGTTTGGGAGTTGGCGACCCCGAGGTTTTTCTGAGCTGGGTCCGGTTTCCCCCCTTTTATCCATTTCCTGTGGGGAGGACACTCTCCTCTTTCACTTTCCTATCTGCCTTTCATGGCTCTCCTTCCTTCCATGTCCCTCAATCCGCATTTTTCGAGGGTTGAGGGCATTTCTTTTCCTCCTGTCCTTTATTTGCCTTATTCTCCTTTTGTTCTCCATTTCTTCTTCTAGTATATAAGTTAGTAGATAGTTTTAGTTATAGTTTACATTTCATTATCATGTTCACCATCACCCAAACCTTTAGGGGCCGATAACCTAGATGTTAGGCCCCTTAAAACAACAATTATCATCATCATCACCTTAATTTAGGGACCATTGCGGTATTAACCTGGAGTAGAATTGGAAAATTACGGAAACCACTTGTAGATTACCTGAGGTGGGAATCGAACCCGTCACTTCTAATTTTTGCCTCACGAGGCTGAGTGTACTCCGGAGGTCTAGGTTCGATACCCTACTCTGCCAAGAAATTCAATTCTGGTCTGAGGGCTGGAACGTGGAACACTTAGCCTTGTCAGGCAAACGTGAGAAGATATGGGTTCGATTCCCACCTCAACCATCATGGAAATGGTTTTCCATTGTTTCCCATTTTATTCGAGGTAAATGCCGGGCCGTCTCCTTGCCAATTCTCACTAAACTTACAAATACACACACGAATTCAGCCATTATAATAAGACAGGTTATCAGACAATTTTCACACACACCCAAATATACGCTGCTGCATGGTCACGATTTCGCAAAGCCCCAAAATAAATCAACAACAACAACAACAACTAAAACCGTGGGAACTAACATCTGAACTTGTGGAAACTAGATATGTCTTTCAAACTTTTCTCCAGGCATTTCAAGTTGGTATCTCTGCTTGTTTAGAGTTGGGATGGTTCCTAACTTAAAGCCATGGCTGCCTCCTTCCCAATCCTCATCTGAATTGCAAATACATACACTAGGACAGTCATCACAATAATACAGGTTATCACACAAATTCCACTTACACCCCAAAATACATGGGGTTATATGACAGTGATGTTTCAGCTCCTAAAATTAGCAACAACGACAAATAACTTCCGGAGTGTCTCTATAATAAACAGTGTCACTTCACTTGCTACACAAAATATGATACGATCGTTAATTTTGAAAATTTACAGTGATAATTCTGAATGCTCTGCTACTTGATAGAAAACTAGGAATTGACGAAAAGGAAAGTTTCCACTTGAGTAGGATCAAAGACGAGAACAACTTGTGTCAAAATTCAATTACTGGTGAAGTGAATAAACACTGTGGAATAATTATTTACACGTATCTTTCTGTATCATGTAAAGACGCCATCCTGGTAACAAAACTAGCCAAATATATATTTAAATAAGCTCTTTAATCATATCAACAGAAAATATTAATAATTGCACGCCTCTCCTAAACATATTTTTGTTATAAAAAAAATATCATTTGCAATTCCCCTTTAATTTGAAATTTCAATTTCTATCTGTATTGCCTCTTGGCATTGGAAATGTGTAATCAACAAGACAAAGATTAGTACATTATGCAACGAGCCTATAATGGCAATAATTAAGACACGAGTATATTTATAAAACGAGCGTATGCGAGTTTTATAATTTTCATACGAGTGTCTTAATTACCAATATAGGCGAGTTTCATATGACTATGTTCGACGATAATTATTATAACTATTTTATGTTCGAAGATAAATATTCACAAATATCTGTCAAGATATCGCCAGTTTTATGTATTGAACAGAGCGCATGAGACGCAGAGAATGTCTTGTATTTGACCATGGCCTTCTCGATTACCTCACTATGACACTAGGCAACGCAGTTCAGAAGGCCTTGGAACTCCACGCAAAATGAAAAAAGTAGGCTAAAAATCTGGGACTTTGTTATTATACATAACATTCTCCCGAGGTAAAATAGCATAAAATCCTCTTACATTTCAGTGGAACCAAAATACGAACGATGAGTCTGGAATGGAGGAACATTACCGCCAGCAGCAACAGTTATTGAAAGCAATGAGCAATTCCGCAGCAAGCGGATACATTTGTTTTCAGTGCTGGTAGCGATCGATGATATCGGCTGGAAATGTAGGCCTACCGAGAAGCAGGCAACCACAGTGGGCGGACGATCTCATAGGATTTATGCAAATGTCACTTGCATAATAAATGAAGCTGCAGCGATGTATTGAGCTGCCAAATTATCTTCCCGGCGCCTATTTCATTAAAATGCCTTCGTTGCTGCTAACAAGCATCGAGCAATTACCGCGGACTAACAAAGTTAAAGGGAGAGATTTACATTACACGTAAAAGTGCTGAGAAGACACAAAAATATTTAAATGAATCTCAAACAAGCATCTGAGCATTCTTTTAGATATTCTGGTGTCTGAAAAGAAACCTTGTTAACCACAGAGCTCTTAGAAATTAATTTCAAGCAAATTACTCTAATTTGTTTTTTTTCTTCTTGACACATTCAGGTCCAGCAGTTCATTTGTCGAAATAGCACCTCATCTGAAATTCTTTAGTATATTTAAGAAAAATCATAACTCATGAACAGGTGAAAATAAATCCTTGCTTATATTCGCAGTCTTTGCATTGGATATGAAACTTTAATACAAAAGAATATTTATCAGAATCTGATGCTTTTTAGTCGATCAACAAAAAGGAAGATTGTAGTTTTACGTGACCGTGAATCTTGTGATTATGAGCCACGGGACATCCTTTTTACGTGGAATCCGAACCACAGGACATGGCATTTCACTTCGAAAATCTCACAAGCATTGACCGGGAATCGAACCCGGACCGCCGTGGTGAGAGGCATACAGCTAGACCGCTGAGCCACCACTCCCCTAGTCGATCAACACGATTGTACCCAATTGTGATGGGTTATTCCTTAATCCTCAAAACAATTTACATGAGATTAATAAATGCACTTGGATGACCAGTTTCGATCGTTAAGTGATCATCAGATCCATTGCTTGCCACGGCGAGTGAGTGGTTATCGTGTCGGACTACTAACTCCAAGCTCGCAGGTTCACTCCTGGCCATGGTAAGTGACTTTTGAAAGGTGACAAAAACCACGGCACGCATGGCATACGATGTCGGCATGTTAAAGAACCCATTTTTATTCAGTAGGCCGTGTTCATAATGACAAACTTAAACTCGGGATTTTCCGCCAACACAAAAGTTTCTCCTTTCTCTACTAGAAATGAGCTTAGATATCTAACCTCCTTGACTTTCATAGCATTCCAAGGAACAACAAAACTCGACATGCAAGCTGCCCTTTGGGCGCAAATAACAAAGCTTGACCCAGCACCTGAGGCCATACGATATTATTATTATTACCGGTATTATTATTTGTATTATTATTATATTATCAGATCCATTACACCTAGGCTATAAAATCTATGTCTAAAAGTATGGGTGATTTGTAGATCAATCACCACTTTCAATATCTTAATAAAATATCACATAGTCCACAACTAACAAATATTTACTAGTTGCATTATTTTAATTACTACTGCAACAAAATAACTGTACATATTGTAAATACTTTCAACCATACTTTTAGACATAGATGTAATAGCCTAAGTGTAATGGATCTGATGATGATCGCTTGGCGATCGAAACTGCTCATCCTAGTGTATTTATTAATCTCATGTATTTTTTCTTAGGATTAGGGAATAACCCGTCACAATTGGGTGTAATCGTGTTGACCGATTACCAAGGCAACACTGAGAAATGGCTGCAAACATCATAAAGAATACTGTGTACTTATAAATAGGATGGGGCAAAAGTCTCTACTCACTCGAGAAATGTATGTATCTAGGTTGGTACTACGTACGGTATGGTTGGTAAGAAACAGGAAATGACACGTAGTGTTAACAAATGAATCGTAACCATAGTAATAATAATAATAATATCGTATGGCCTCGGGTGCCTGGTACAAGCTTTGCTATTTGACACCCAGAGTGTAGCTTGCTTGTCAAATTTCGTAGTTCCTTGACTATGAAAGTCAAGGAGGTTAGATGTTAGATATCTAATCTCCTTGAACACAATAGCGCTTTCTAGTAGAGAAATTAGGAACTTTGTGCTGGCGGAAACCCCCGAGATTAATTTTGCCATTATGAACTCGGCCTACTGAATTCAAATGGGTTCTTTGACATGCCAACATCGTATGACATGCGTATCGTATTTTTGCCGCCTTTCAAAAATCACTTACCACGGTCAGGGGCGAACCTGCAATCTTGGGGTTATTAGACCGACACGCTATCCACTCACCCACCGTGGCAAGCTGTAACCATAGTAACAATGATATTAACTGTTAATTGTGTTGCGTTGTCAAGACTATGTTAACAAAAGAAGAGAGAATTTTCTCTTTGATGACCGCTTACAAAAGATTCCAAGAATTATAGAAAATTTTGACTAGGAATGAGATAGAGCTAACCCTACCTTACGTTACCTAACCTAACCACCTAACCTACCATAACTTCACCTAACTTAACCTAACCTATGTTAGCGATGTAAGTGCTGTACTGACGGAATGGTGACACCAGAATTTTATTTCTGAACATAACGTGGTCTGATTAGGTCACATTCAAGTGGTTGGGATGCGTAAATCGACATAACTGTAGCCATTGGTGAACGGAAAACCAGCACATTATTGGTAGGCCTGTATTATGTATCATGTTGAAATCATTCAAAATCAACAAAATGAAACTAAATTAACTAGCGTGTAGTGATTTGTGCGCCACCCTGTATTCAAATTCATCTCTCAATTATATCACAACTACGTTGTAGTTTCGAAGACATTAAAAGACTTACAGACCACCTCGTGTTGTTGCGGCCACTATTCTTGGCTGTCGTCCCGGAAATACGGGTTTGCTATCGTCCCTGCCAAGAAATTTGAATTCTGGTCTTAGGGCTGGAACGGGCTACACTCAGCCTCGTCAGGCAAAACTGAGAAAAGGTGGGTTCTATCCCCATCTCAGCCATCTTGGAATTATATTTTCGTGGTTCCCCACTTCTAGTTGATGCACATGCCAGGATGGTGCCTAATTTAAGACCATGGACGCCCTCTTCTCAATCCTCACCTTAATTATAAATACAGTAATACCATCAAAATAACACGGGATATCAGGCGAATTCCATACACATACACACCCAAGTAAACGGGGCTGCATGGCTATGATGTGACAAAGCCCCTAAAACAATCAACAACTACAATTGATTTATAATGGGATAGCATATTGTAAATTAAACCGTGAAAGCCAATATACCAACTTTTGGATGTATCCATAAGGAGGTTATGGCTGCTTGAGCTTCTAGTTCTCGCAGTAAAGAGGCGCAGGTGCGCCCCATAAAGAGGGATGTAGCACGCAGTTCGCTACTGCTGTGGAGGTCCGAGTGAGGACACCAAGAGCCCGCTGATGAGCCAGCTTGGTGTCCCAGGCGAAACCCCACACAAGACATGGCAAAAACCTAGAAAAATTGCTGAGTTTTAATTCACTGGCCGTGAAAGCCAATATACGCATTTAATTCTTCTTTGAGGACACTGCATCGAGGTATAGTATACTCAGCCTCTTGAGGCAAAACTCAGAAGAAGTGGGTTCGATTCGCACATCGGTCATCGTAGAAGTGGTTTTCAGTGGTTTCCCATTTCTAATTTAGATAAATGCCGGGATGGTTCTAAACCTAAGGCCACCACCACCCCCTTACCTTCCAAGCCTCAATTTCAAATATACGCTGATTCAGTCACCAAAATAACACAGGCCTTCAAACAGGAGGCTGAAATGACCATGATCAACATGTCCCTAAAATAAAAAAGTCCTCTCGGCACGCCGGAAGGCGGAGGTAGATTTCACCGGACAAACTTGGGGATAGTCGAAAATAGGCAGAATATGCAGGTTTTCGTAGAAGGATCAGACCACATTTATTGCGTGAAAGTATTTTATAATTGGAGATTAATTAACTTTGTTTTTCGTCATTTTATGCATATTTTAAACATTCTATTGTCTTATGATGACGGTAACCTTCTTGTCATTTGGAGTCCTTTTCTATACTTGTGGTCACACTGTCCTTATGCAAAGTTTCGACACTGATGTGTAACTATGTAACGGTCTGTTACTTCTTCACGCAAAATTATATCTCCCGCAGAGATGTTGGTTGGTTCCTCAGTTTAGGGGCTGCGACAACGTGGTAATGTAACCCCGTGTACTTTGGGTGAGTGTAGAATCTGTCTGATAAACGGTGTGAATTGTGATAGCTGTATTAGGCTGTAATTCAGGTAAGGAATGCAGACGCTCAATTTCAAGCAGTAGTTCCTAATGTTGCTACCAGATACTACCGTCAACGACACCTAGCTGTGAACTTGGCTACTAGATGCCACCGCAATCAGCAACTCGCAACGAACGTTGGAACTTCCCCTCCAAAGGAAAGCATACTGAGGGATTTTTAGCGCTCTTAGAAAATCTGACGACTTTGGCCGGCTTTGAACCCGCGACCTTGGGCATAGGAGTTCAGCATGCTACCAGTTAAGTCACCGAAGCCGCATCACACTTAGTCAGATGGAAATCTGAATCTGATCTCGCGCAAGTGCGTTGTCATGGCAACGTTTGATGGCTCATCCCTCATCAATTTAGTAGTGTTGCCATGTCAACCACTGATAGCTCTTGGCATTTTCTTACAATTCCGAAATCATTTTTCTCATCCCTTGGCGTAATGGTGGCTCATATCAAAAATTCTTTCAGACAAAAGTTTTAGGTAATTATTAGGGGAATATTGTCCATTTTGTACGGTTTTGATATTGTGCCTATTAACAGAGATATGATTAATGTTTCCCGAAAAAAACACTTTTTCCCACCCTTTTGGTCAATGGTTGGTGCTATCAAAAAACTTATTTGACATAAATTTTTGGTACTTATCCGACACATATTATGAACTTTGAAGGGATTCGATATTTCATGTATTAAGAGAGTTATAGCGATATTTCACTTTTTCGAAAAAAGCCCCCCATTTTTACCCCCTTTGACCGATTTTGCCCATTAACGAACTCGACCGAGATTTTATAGGGATACATATTATGTAAAAAATTCAAAGTGATTGGTGCAAAATTACGCCAGTTATCGTGTCCACAAGAAACTGATATATATATATATATATATATATATATATATATAGATAGATAGATAGATACATATATACATAAATTATATATAAACTTTTGAACTGACGGTGGTTTTGGGGTCTGGGGGATGTGAAACGCGAAGATATGTCGAAATTTTCCGGAAGTCGAAACATGGGACCCATTGCAATAGTTAGCTTTCTAATGAAATCTACCTAATAATATGAATAAATTCTTATTTCATCCTCATCATGACGCACATGTCAGCCAAGAGCTTCCAAGTTACTTACCTGAACCGATCCTTCCCGGTGGCCACACGTCATATTAATTACTCCCAATAATATGTACCGTTTATCCAGAAAGACTGGCTGCGGCAGCTACATTCGCATATGGCACAGCGCTGTGCCATGAGGCCAAGCAATTCGTGAATTGGGTACAAGAGTTGGTGGATCGAAGCCCGTCGGCCTTCCTGTAAATTGTTTTCCGTGGTTTCCAATTTTCAATTCCAAGCTAATTCCGGGATGATACCTTCCAACAGACCTCGGCCACTTCCTTCCAAATCCTTGTTCAGTTTGATTCCTGCTGATAAATTTAATTTCTTATGAACTCCTCTCATGTGGGTGGCGTTTGGAAGGGCACTCAGTTGTAAGAAAGAAACATTCAACACATGAAAATTCACCGTATCTCGTCACTGAACCTGCGGGAGCTTTAATTATACGTGTATTGATCAAGAAATTATATAGCCTACTATCAGTACCAGAGTGATCTCATCGCACTTCCCATCTGAGAACATTTGAGCCACTCAAATACGCCCAGTGGACTGGCTCATATTGAGCCTAGAAAATGTTTGCCGACTAATTGTTCCCAACGTGACCTCGACCGAAATCTGCTCGTGATAACATTATACACACGAACAATGACCAGCATTTTTCTCATCCTTTGTGATGATAGCGCACATGTACATCAGCACAGCTGGTACAGCGCGAACCAGAAATTGACGCAAAATAGCTAACTACTTAAAAATACTACGCTGTCAATAAAAATCGTAAAACATCTATTCAATTGTTGTACATGCTTCGATATTCATTGATATCATTACAAAATTTCCATTACAAAATTAAAATAAAACGGATATCCTTGCAATGCTTATGTACTGCATTATAATAAAAACAAGTAGTTCCGTGAAGAACTATACAGCCTATTTTCATATATCCTACTCATGTTAATTTGCCACTATCAACATACAAAATTTCAGTTTGAAGCATGTGATAGATTCGTAGATATTGAGAATCGTCTAAATATTTCAGATCGACGCCAGGTTGGATTTTTTTTGTACTATTACATTAAGATTATTGTGTACGTGTGGTATTCAAACTTCAATCGCATGATTAGAACACAAGAAGTAAAAACGAGATTTTAAAATTTCGCACAGCTGCCATCTTGTGAATATGCAAGCAATTGAAATAAATTAGATGCCAGGGGATTAACATTTGTATAAGCATTTAACGTGCAACGTTTCACTGCACTCGGATAGTTAATTCGCAAGAAACGTCAATTTAAATATTTCTACTTCGCGTCGCCGCCATGTTGGATTTGTGCTCACCAGGTTACTGAAAGTCCCATAGGTAAAAATTAGGGTTCATAGCCTCTATGAACATTAAAAAATCAGTTTGATTGCTGTAAAAGATTCATAGTTATTGAGAACCGTCTAAATATTTCGGATGCTCGCCATTTTGGATTGCCATATGTATAGGACATAGAGTTATGTACCATTCAAGGACAATTATTGCGTAGGTTATTCAAACATTCACTTCGATCGCATGGTTACGACACAAGAAATAAAAACTTAATTTAAAATTTCGCACAGCCGTCATCTTGAGGTTATGTAAACAATTGAACTAAATTAGATGTCAGTGCATTACAATATGTACAATCATTTACTGTACCACATTTCACTGCGCTCAGATGGTTAAATCACGAGAAAAGTGGTGGGCGCGGTGGCGCAGCGGTTAAGCTGTATGCCTCTCACCAAGGTGGACCGGGTTCGATTCCCTGTCAATGCATGTGAGATTTTCGAAGTGAAATGCCATGTCCTGTGGTTCGTATTTCACGTAAAAGGAAGTCCCGTGGCTCATGATCTCGCCATTAACGGTCACGTTAAACTACAAGCTTGCTTTGTAAAGACTACCCGCCTGGCTCTAGTGCTATGCGGGCTGTACACGACACAGTACTTGCCCATTCATAACATTACCTCATAACACTTATTTCCAACTTTTTCATTCCATTATTTCTCTACCTCGCAAATACATACCAAACTACCTGTTATAACCTAACTATTTCAACTTATCTATTTCCACATCCACATCTCTTCTATTCCACGCTGTTTTTATCAAGACTTTTCATGTTTTTATTAACACATTTTGTAACAGATCTGTTTATTTTATAGGGGCATGGTGGCTCAGCGGTCCAGCTGTATGCCTCTCACCAAGGCATTCCCGGTCAATGCATGTGAGAGTTTCGAAGTGAAATGCCATGTCCTGTGGTTCGGATTCCACGTAAAAAGGAGGTCCCGTGGCTCATAATCACAAGATTCACGGTCACGTAAAACTACAATCTTCCTTCTTCTTCCTTGTTTATTTTATATTTTAATTTGTGAGCTTTTGGAACAAGAACATTTTTAGAATCCTTTGTTATGACAAAATTTATATTAAATGTATGTTGTTGCACTTTTACATGTCCTAAATTACGCTGAGGAAGGTCACAATATGACTGAAACCGGTTCGATACAACATATATTGACTTATGGACTCGCATACGATCGTTTTATAAACATACTCATGTCTTAATTAATGCCATTAAAGGCTCGTTGCATACGGTACGACTGTTTATGTTCGACGATAATATTATAACTATTTTATGTTCGAACATAAATATTCATAAATATATGTCGAGATTTTGCCAGTTTTATGTACTGAACAGAGCGCATGAGACGCAGAGAATGCCTTGTATTTGACCATGGCCTCCTCGATTACCCTACTATGACACTAGGCCAGGCAGTGAAATTTAAATTAGAAGGCAGTGGAACTCAGCGCATCTAATTATCTAATTGGTCAAACAACAGTTTCTTGAGCTCTGTATGGTGGGAGAAATTGTTTCATAATGAAAAATAGTGTTATAATGAGCCTCATTATAGTACAGTTTTCTGACATATAATAGTCAGGGTCGAGCATAATAGTACATTATGCAACGGGCCTATAATGGCTATAATTAAGACACGAGTATTTTTATAAAACGAGCGTATGCGAGTTTTATAATTTCCATACGAGTGTCTTAATTACCATTATAGGCGAGTTGCATACGGCTGTTTATGTTCGACGATAATTATAACTTTATTATATGTTTTAACATAAATATTCATAAATATCTGTTGAGAGTCAGCCACTTGAATTTTGTGATCGGAGAGCGAGCGCCGGGTTTGATATCTCTGTCTTTCAAGATCTCTGACCGACCGACGCATGCGCTATGTGTGCTTGCAATGCCATATGCGGGTCATATGTTGACGTCTGCCGTCCCTCATTAATATTGTCACCGGAGTCGTTTGAAGGCAATGCGCTGTGTAGAAATTAAGTTGGTGATATTAAGGTACAGTGCTATTTCTTGTCTCATATTCGCCAGTTTATTTACGCGAACATATGGACGATGCGTATTCCATGTCGGTAATGTATTATAGTTCGATGTTGTGATTATGTCCGACATGTTGGATTTTGAGCGCATGCGCGAATGTATCGTTACCTAATTGGTCAATGAACTAGCTCTGATTGGCTGGAGAAACTGTATCGTAATGAAAAACAGCGTTATAATTACTATCATTATGATACAGTTTTCTGACACATAATAGTCAGGGTCGAATAGAAATTTTATTATAATTGCATCGTCTATAAGAAATCGGGCTATCATGGTCATTTTTATGTCATTTTACATTTGATGTTAATTTATTTTAGGGGTTTGGACATCTTGGTTGGTCATCAGCCCCGTGTAGTTTGGTGATTGTTGAGCTACATTATAATACAGCTTCCGTATGAAATAGAATAACAAAAATTATAACCTATATTGGGGTGTGGTTTGGTATAATAATGTCAAACTTGATTTTGTTCTGCTAACCCAGTGCGGCCGAGGAGTAGGGAAGTATTGAGTGAGGCAATACGAAGCCTCCTTAATTGAAAACTTCCCCCACATTACACCAGACGCGGCCGTTTGTCTTTGTGCGAGTCGGGTGTGAGAGCACTGGCCTGGAACTAACACGTAGCCGACCTTAAGCCCATTCGCTTGAGAAACGATAATATCACTTTGAGAAGAGAAAAGACATCCCCTCTCCGCTATAGCCACATATTGCTACTTTTTAATTTCTCACTGAGGATGAGGTAAGAACACGATAGTGGATTTTTTTGTTATCCTGTTATTGAAGTAAGGCTGTTAGATGTTAGGAGAGAGTACATTGGTGGCCTAAATCTAATACCATGGCCCCTATGGAGAAGCCATGTGCCTAAACATTTATAGGCTAGTGGTCAGTATACTAACCACCTACCAAAATACAATGTATATTGTCAAGGATTCAGATGGTTAAATCTTTCACTAATATTTCAACTAATTCTTGTGGAAGTGTTAATGTTTCCGTAAACCAAATATTATTAGTTTATGTCCTTGACCTAGGGTGCTTGATAAATGTTTTAATAAAAATAATTAAAATAAAAAGGAAAACCTTAAAAACGGGTAATACGAATAATTCATTTATAATTATTATTTTTATTATCCTATTTTTCTTTACTATTTAATTTTAATTGTTAACTAGGTTTAATTGTTTAGTAATGCTAAATATGCCTCTAATTTTTTAAAATAAATAGGCATATAAAAATGAAATGTATAATAATTTTACCATCTCAATTGTAAAATTATAATAGTACATTATGCAACGAGCCTATAATGGCAATAATTAAGACACGAGTATGTTTATAAAACGAGCGTACGCGAGTTTTATAATTTCCATACGAGTGTCTTAATTACCATTATAGGCGAGTTGCATACGACTGTTTATGTTCGACGATAATTATTATAATTATTTTATGTTCGAACATTAATATTCATAAATGTCTGTCGAGATTTCGCCAGTTTTATGTATTGAACAGAGCGCATGGGACGCACAAAATGCCTTGTATTTGACCATGGCCTCCTCAATTGCCCCACTATGACACTAGGCAGGCAGTGAAATTTAAATTAGAAGGCCTTAGAACTCAGCGCAGATGCGTTGCTATCCTCACCTGATTGATCAAACAACTGTTTGTTGAGCTCTGATTGGTGGGAGGAACTGTTTTATAATGAAAAGTAGTGTTATAATGACCATCATTATGATACAGTTTTCTGACATATAATATTCAGGGTCAAACATAAATAGTCTTATGTCCGTGTGTGTGTGTCTGTGTACGTATGTGTTTGTCTCCCTAACAAAATCTAAACGGCTGGAGCGATTTCAATGAAACTAGGTGAGGAGGACGTAGCACCATTTTGGCCGATCCCGACCGTGCCCTTCAAATTGTATTACGTCTCATCAATCCAACATGGCGACTGTGCGAAATATTTCAATGCCATTCTATATCTCGAAAACTATTACTGATATCACCTTCAAAGGGCAACACTGAAAGTTCATCTACGAAGTTTTCAAAAACCTGTTAACAACAAAATGAAGACGGTAGCCAAGCGAAGTTGAAAAATTTTAATAGTTTTGTCTTACCATTTAACCTTCAAAACGCAATTAAAGTTCGTACAGAAAATATTAATATACACTGAAATGCACTGGCATCTAAGTTAGTTCAATTGTTTACATAGCCTCAAGATGGCGGCTGTGAGAAATATTCACCAACATTTTGTTACTCCGAAACTATTACCGATTCCACCCTGAACTTTTTGTTACGGTGATAGAGGGCACTCCTATATTATCACCTATGAGACTTTCAAAAACCTGTTGACTACGAAACGAACATAGCGGAAAAACTGGGTGTCATGGACGGTAGCATTTGGTAGAAAAGGTAGGTTCTACATGAAAATTGATCGTCTCCAGTCCTTACCTGAATCTCTACTTAGTATTAAACAAAGTTCCTGATTCTTGGATGTCACCGGTAAGCTCGAGAACCACTGAATGGATTTTAATGCGGTTTTCACCATTCTGTAAATAATATCTCTAGGAAGGTTTCTGTAGGAAATAATTTATTTATGATCAAAGGAAGCCAAGCAGTAAAGATTTCAGTGAAAAAGTCGAAAATAAGCCCGCTTTTTGAGCTTACGTTCGGCAAACCGTTAAAAATATCTATATAGCCTACTACGAGTGTAAGAATTGTTCAGCATGTAAAGTTCTACATAAAAGTCCCGGAGAACATATCTCTATCTTCAACACATCGCCCACTATAAGTGTTTATACATTTTTATTTCTTCCAACAATCTCCATTCAATAACTGAGGCGACAGTTTACGAGCTAGCTTTCGTGTACACTGCTGGAGGGAAAACGACTAATGTCGTATACAAGGATATCCTATAAGACCTCGGTTAAATGTAGCCTATCACCTTCGATTCAGAACTGTTTTAGGGCGAAGCCGGGGCGGGTTGCTAGTCACAGATAAAACACACTCTTACAGCCATCACCAAAATCGTGAAAATCACTAGTGGCGACGTTGGGACTGTTTTGTGGTTGATCCAGGCTCTCCCAGTGAAATGACCGGAGAATGTTGGCGGATCCGTTTGCCACATGTGGTCTTGCAATGTCATGGACTTGTGAAGACGTTCCAGGCAGGACAGCTATTCACGTGCAACGATTACGCCAAGACAGGAGTCTGACTATGTTTCTATTGGCAGCCAGCTGAATTCTAACACAGGGGAATCTCAAATTTAGTGCTATGAGACAAATGACTGAACAAATGTGAAAACTATGTGAAATCATATTTTAAGGTATGTAGAACAGTACTTATATTTGAGTCGTCCAATTGCAAAACTCGTTTAATCCACTTGTGAATAAGAATCATTTTCATGAGAAACGTTTCTCTGGACTTTGCCTCACGTATCTTTTGTGTTTGTTGTTTTCCACTTATTGCTTTGTGTTTTGATTCTTTGTTTTCTTTTGTTTGCTTTGTGCTTTTGCTTTTGAATTTTACTTTTTGCTTTTCTTTCTTGGTTTTGGTTTCGTGTTTGTTTTCAGCTTTTGCTGTTTTTGAATTTTGCTTTTTGCTTCGTGTTTTTTTGGTTTTGTGTTTGTTTTCTGGAAAATCAAAGTAAAACAAAACAAAATGAAACAAAATAAACAAAACAAAATCAAAGTAAAATAAAACAAAATAAACAAAACAAAATAAAAACAAAAACAAAATAAAACAAAAAGCAAAACAAAAAATAAAACAAAACAATTTGAAACAAAATAAAACTAAATAAAACCAATCAAAAAAAATTAAAAAAATAAACAAAATAAAATAAAATCAAATAAAATAATTGAATAAATAAGGAAGCAAAGTGTATACTGAGAGGTTTTTGGAAAAAAAGAAGAAAGGGCCAGAATAAAACATGAAAATTGATTTTGTTGTAACGCTCTCCTTATGGGGAATTAACGAATAGATAATATTTTTACGACATGTTCTTATTCACAAATGGATGAAATGAGTTTTGCAACTGGACGACTCATTTGTAATTAATTACCTGTATGTATTATTATTTTTATTTTTTTGTTAAAAACATAGGGCAATGACTTCTTGATCCGCCCTCGTATATTTGATTGAGTTACTGCCCGTAATTGGAATTATACTGTGTTGACCGACTAAATAGTTGGAATATCTACTAGCCGTTACACCACAAGGCACACATATAAAATGTTGATTCAAAATGCGCCGTCTAGTTGCAAAATTCGTTTAATCCACTTGTGAATGAAGATCATGTCATAAATTATTTATTTAATTAGTTTATTTTATTTTACTTTATTTAATTCAATTTAATTTAATTTTATTTTATTTTGGTTTATTTTGTTTTAAATTGTTTTATTTAATTCTTGATTTGTTTTTTGTTTTGTTTTGTTTTATTTTATGTTGTTTTGTTTTATTTTGAATTTTTGTTTATTTTGTTTTATATTATTTTGTTTCGTTTTATTTTGATTTTCCAGAAAACAAACATAAAACCAAAAAAACAAATAACACGAAGCAAAAAGAAAACTTCAAAATCAAAAGCAAAAGCAGAAAAGAAACAGGAAACCAAAACCTAGAAAGAAGAGCAAAAAGTAAAATTCAAAAGCAGAAGCACAAAGCTAACACAAAACCAAAAACACAAAGCAAATAGGAATAGAAAACATCAAACACAAAAGATACGCGAGTCAAAGTCCAGAGAAACGTTTCTCATGAAAATTATCCTTATTCACAAGTGGATTAAACGAGTTTTGCAGCTGGACGTCTCATATGTATTACGATAAGATCTTTTGATTGAATTTCTGCCAAGATCTTCAAACATCACTGCGAGTACAGATTGATAGTTTCCCGTCTGTAGTTTGCTGTTATCACTAATCAGTGAGTAATTCAAAACGTGCCAGTGCCAATGTAGGTCGAGCTATCGCATGTGAAACTGAATGGGCATTAACTCACTCCATCAAGAATAAGGGCCATATGAAAGTCGTTCTCAAACTGGGACAGAATGTAAGTGTAAATTGGGTAACTTGCGAAGTGGAGTTAACTTTTATAGCCTGTTTTCAAACAAATACGTGAGTACTTTTATCTGCTTTTAATTTTCCTGTCTATTTAGGTCAGTGTTCGACAAGAGGCGGAGTTGAGCAAGATCCGAGACATGATCACAGATGCAGAGGGGGTTTATGTAAGAGGAATATAAGGGGAGATATGGGTAAGAATTTGCAAAGTGTGTAAATTATGTTATATGCTAATATAAAATAGAAAGTTTTGGTTAACATGATACAGAATTTCAATTTGCGAATTCAACGGGGATATACCTTTAAACAATTATATTCGAAATGTTTAACACGTGGCATATCTGTCATGCACTGAGTGAAGAAGATTTTAAAACTTGTTTGTCGGTCGTAACAGGAAGGCAGTCACTTAGCAGGCTGTGTAAAGATGGCGACCAGGCATTTCCGGTTACTATGTTTACAATAATAATAATGGTCATCTAACCCGCATGAACCCCTGCAGACTCACGTACAGGATCTTCAGCACGTCAGGTATAGGTTGGTTGGTCGGTTCCTTAGTTTAAGGGTTGCGACAATGCGGTCATGTCTCCCCGTGTACTTTGGGTGTGTGTAGAATCTGTCTTATAACAGGTGATAATTGTGATGGCTGTATTAGTGTGGGTTACTGTTTTAAATTCAAGTAAGGACTGCAGACATTCAATTTTCATGTAAGCTAGTTCCTACTTTTGCTACCAAACGCCACCGTTACGACAACTAGTTCTGAACTTGGCTACTAGATGGCATCACAGTCAGCACCCGGCGGCGAACGACGGCACTAATAGAACGCTATCAATTCTAAGCTACAAATTGTTGCTTCACACAAGTGTAGTTAGTGGGAGGTTCTTTTTCATGCCATAAATCTATGACATTGGACCACCGGCTTAACTTCCACTCCAAAGGAAGGCATACTGAGGGATTTTTAACGCTCTTAAAAATCCGATGACTTCGGCCGGGTTTGACAGGTAGAGGCAGAGCCTCATAGAATAAATGGATCACCACAGTGAAATCAGACGTGGAACAGCTTCAAATTTCTCGCTACACCGTACATGAGTGGACCAAATTCCATCAGCTCCTAGTGCATTCCTAGTATCCGTTACCAGCAGGAAGACCACAGGAACCACCAGACCGAAGTGAACAGAGGAGAGGACGTCTGCTCATAGCCGGAAAATGAAAGCCTTCTGGGCTAAGAAGAAACAGAAAACCCGTGTAAAGAGTTAAAGCGAGGCTCGTGGTCCTTAGATGGCCAAAACGAAAAGGAGAAGAAGAATGCATGTGGTCACCAAGCGATTGAGTACATCTATAAATTATATCAGGTTTTATTTTCAATTTGTTTTCAATATGGGAAGAGCAATTGAATTTTGAACAGCTGAACCCAGGTCGGACTCAAATCGGCAACCTACCGTATGCTTCATTGTTGCTGAACTATACAGGCTGATAGAACACCATTGCTGCTTTTTTGCTGATCTACACTGGCTGGCAGAATACCTTCATGCACTAACGTATAAATATGAATACACTCTTGATAAATGAACTCTTTCTTCACCAACTTAGAACGAAAACTCAAGTGAATGTATAGAGCAATCTAGAGCAAGGTATAATATATCTTAGCCTTAAGAAGCTACGTTTACCAGGTTACAACCGTCAGACGATAATAAAATTCTTCAGAAGAGCCATGAATTTAATCCAGGACCTTTGGAACTAAACTCACAGTGCATATCCCTAAACCAGAGAAAACTCCCATTCTTTATTTCAACGACCCTGCATCCTTTGACTTGTTATGTTGGGTGATTACTTCCTCAAAATTTCTTACACATTAAGTTATCACATGCAGTGAAGTTCATGTTCATCACATGGCACATTTCAAAAATGTCACATCAATCTATGGGTTTGTGTTGTTATCAGGAAGAATTATGAATGTTGGCAAGGTAAAAGATGAAAGAATCCAATTTATTGGAGCTTTGTATACGAACCACTAACGCTATGCAGTGAGACCTTCAAAGCCTCTCGTGTACTCGACCATGATCAAACTAATTCGGTGACCTGAGTTCCATCTGTAATGTGTGTACTCAATTGGCAAAAGTGTGGCTCTGAAAGGTCGACAAATGAGGTTTAAATTAGTAAATTAATTACATGCTTGGAGAGCATAAGTAATTGGCTCAAACATTTCCGTGCCTATTTATTCTAGAACAATAATAATTTAATTAATGCAGCCAATTGCCATGTATTCTTCTTTTCAGGACGGGTAAGGGAAGTGATAATGAAAGGAAATTGGCCGTGGACCTATTGAAAGGAACCGTTACGACATTTGCCTGGTAGTGAAAATGGGAAACCACGAAAACCATTTTCAGGACGGCCGAGGTGGGATACGAACCCACGCTCTCCTGATGCCAGCAAGACACGAGGTAGCGCATTAGCGCTCTCGGTCACCGCGGCCGGTATTCTAGAACAATCTGTCCCAATTCCTTGCGTTATATATCACATTACCAGGATAGAAAGCTCTATGCTTCTTCTACTTTAATCCAAAGTTATAAATTTTCCATGCTCCAAAAGGAATCCTTATGGGAATATTAATTCAGGGATGATGATCATCATCATCATCATGATCATTCATTCATTCATTCATTCATTTATTTATTTGCAATGGGGGGTGTGTCCCCCGGTGGCAAATTGTATATACATAACAAATAAATAATTATACATAACAATTCAATAACAATTATACAACAATTAAACTGGAGTATTTACACAAATAGTCAGTCTTTTCTTAAACACACCTAAATGATGACAGCGTAGCCTCCAAAGGGCTCTCGTACATCCCTTTAGAGTTGACGTCCTTGGGTGACCTGCAAGGTGTAACGAGGACGAAATTATGATAATGACACCACCAACAGCCTTTCCCCGAGCCCTCTGAAATAGCCATAATATATTAAATTAAATATCACTCACAACTCATCCGGAATCGAACCCGTGCTCTACTAATCTAAACATAACCACGGGGCTGGACGATTTTGTGTTGTAAGTCAGTGCTCTGTACTAAATTTCATTAAAGCTTTTTAACAATATTTTGGGAATTGCGCTGACGTTATCATTGGTTCTTTAGTTTTGGGGTATTTATAGCTCGTAGCGTTCTTCTTCTTCTTCTTCTTCCTCAAGTGCCATGTTTGGTACCCCGAACGTTGCCGATCACCATGGCAATGGCGTCTTTATATTCCGCAAGCGGGAACAATTCTCCTGCTGATCGAATCCCTGACCACTCCTAGATATTCTGAAGCCAGGACATGTCTTCTGCCATGTGCTCGTCGGCCATCTATTTCGCCTTGCAGTATTAGCTGAAGCAACTGAGGACATCTTTGTTCGTAACTTTATCTGTCCAGGGTACTTTTAGCATTCTTCGATGGATCCACATTTCTAATGCCTATAGGTTTTTCATGGTGCTAGCCTTCAATGTCCAAACCTCCATACCATAAGAGTGTAGACCGTGTTCATAATGGCAAAATTAATCTCGGGAATTTCCGCCAACACAGAGTTCCTCATTTCTCTGATAGAGAGCGCTATAGTATCATTGAGCTTAGATATCTAACCTCCTTGACCTCATAACGCTCCAAAGAACGACAAAATTGGACATGCAAGTTGCCCTCGTGGCGTCAAATAACAAAGCTTGCACCCGGCACCGGGGCCATACGATATTATTATTATTATTATTATTATTATTATTATTATTATTTTGTAATTGGATGTTCTAAAATCTGAAAAGATCTGATTCCAATTTCTCTCAAAAAATGCTTTTGTAGATTGAAATTTCCCTTCTTTTCGGAACTTTTCAATATACGAAGCTGAATTATTTAGATGTAATTCCTCCAGATATGTGCTATCTTTTAACAAGACCGTTTTTAAAAATGTACTTTAATTAATTTTTGCCAAATGGAAACGTTCATGAAAGTTCGGTTAAAATTATGCCCTTTTGAAAAGAATAGTGAAAATTCAACAAGTAGTTCCATGAAGAACTATACAGCCTATTTTCATATATCCTGCTCATGTCAATTGCCTCTATCAACATACAAAATTTCAGTTTAATTGCTGTAACAGATTCGTAGATATTGAGAACCGTCTAAATATTTCAGATGGTCGCCAGGTTGGATTTTTATTTTTGTACTATTACATTAAGATTATTGTGTACGTGTGGTATTCAAACTTCAATCGCATGATTAGAACACAAGAAGTAAAAACCAGATTTTAAAATTACGCACAGCAGCCATCTTGTGATTATGCAAACAATTGAAATAAATTAGATGCCAGTGGATCAACATTTGTAAAAGCATTTAACGTGCAACGTTTCACGACACTCGGATAGTTAATTCGCGAGAAACTCCATTTAAATATGTATACTTCGCGTCGCCGCCATGTTGGATTAGTGATCTCCAGGTTACTGAAAGTCCTATAGGTGAACATATGTTCATAGTCTCTATGAACATAAAAAAAATCAGTTTGGTTGCTGTAAAAGATTCATATATATTGAGAACCGTCTAAATATTTCGGAAGCTCGCCATTTAGGATTGTTAAATGTATAGGCCATAGAGTTATGTACCATTCAAGGACAATTATTGCCTAGGTTCATTATTCAAACTTTCACTTCGATCGCATGATTACGACACAAGAAATTAAAACTTAATTTTAAAATTTCGCACAGCCGCCATCTTGAGGTTATGTAAACAATTGAATTAAATTAGATGGCAGTGCATTACAATCTGCAAAATCATTTACTGTACCACATTTCACTACGCTCAGAGAGTTAAATCACGAGAAAAGTCTATGAAAATATTTCAAATTCGCTTGGTCGCCATGTTCGTTTTGTACTTTATAGGTTTTTGAAATATACATAGGTAAACTTGTATCAGTACCCTTTATCACCGTACAAAATTGCTGTAAGTTTCGGAGATATAGAATGTCAGTGAAATATTTCGCACAGCCGCCATTTTGAGGTTATGTAAACAATTGAACTAAATTAGAACCCAGTACATTACAATGTGCATAAACATTTGCTATACCAAGTTTCATTACATTTGGATAGTTAAATCGCGAGAAAAGTCTATTTAAAAGTCTCAACTTCGCTTGGCCGCCATGTTGATTTTGTAGTCACCAGGTTTTTTGAAAGTCTCATAGGTGAACTTCTAGTAGTGCCCTTTATCACCGTACACAATTTCAGGGCGATATCGGTAATAGTTTCGGAGATATTGAATGCTAGTGAAATATTTCGCACAGCCGCCATGTTAGATCGGTGAGACATAACAAAATTTGAAGGGCACGGTCGAGGTCGCCGGGAATAGTGCTATGAACTTACCGAGTTTCATTGAAATCGCTCCAGCCGTTTAGATTTTATTAGGGGGGGACACATCTCACACACACCTCACACACACACACACACACACACACACACACGCACACACACACGGACAAAAGGTGATCTCATAAGCCTATTTTTTCAAAATTGAAAATAGGCTAAAAATACATGTATTTTCAGAAAACCTAAGCTAAAGCAAGGAGAGGGTCCTGAAGAACATCCCAAGAAAATTTGAACATCCCAAAAAAATTTGTTTTTTTTTCAAGTTTATAATATTTCTGAGAATAAGGTAAATAAAATGTTGGAGATTAACAAGGGCAATATGGGGCATTCCGAAGTCCCTTAAAATAGCATAGTTGTACAGGGTGTTTCTGTAACAGCACGCCAAATGGATACCGGCAATCCAGAGCCAGACTTCCACACTGAGCAGATTGATACAGGGAACATGTGGTATACTAGGCCACCCTATCGTTTAACTTTACGGGGGGGGGCTTAGGAGTCCCTTGATGTAGGCATCATAAAAAATGAAAAACATTCATTAGCTTCAAGTAGTGGTTTTTGGAGAGTACGGTGACCACCTCCACCTCACCCACCTCACAAGATGGCGGTAGTGCGATATCTCTCCAACGCATGGTCGGATTTTGACAAATGAGGTGTCGTTGAACTCGGGCTGACACCCCCTTTCCATTGAACAACATATTTCCACCCCAAAATAAAACCTACCCCTACTAGGGGGTGAAATTTTAATTTTTTAGAAAATCTCGCTTTCCAAGTGCGACATGTGGGATTTTGAATGTTAATATGAAATTAAACGTTGTTTTACACAAGAGACATGTGTACGGTGGGAAGCCAATATGAATTAACATGCTTATTTTTTGTTTTTACGCATGCCCACTCATAGTTTTTGTAATAGGGCGGGCTTTTTAAAGATGGCGGCTGTAGTGTAACCTAACCTATCCCAACCCACGAGGGGTGATCAAAAAGTATTCCAAGCAGCGCTTGTCGATAGGCAAACCAATAATCGAAGAGGACATGTCAGGCCTTGAGGTGAGAGCCCCTGTCATTGTTGATTTGTTCCTTTGGACTGGTTCCTGTGGACGGGTCCCTGTTGACAGGTCATTCTTGACAGGTCCTTGTGGACGGGTCCTTGTTGACCGGTCCTTGTTGACGTGTCCCTTTTGACTGATCCCTGTGCCGATAACCTAGATGTTAGGCCCTTAAAACAACAATTATCATCATCATCTTTTGACTGATCCCTTTGGACCGGCCCCTTTGGCCTGATCCCTATGGACTGGCCCATGAAATTTATTCAAATCATGCCGAAGGGTCTAACTACATTTGTATGTAAAGCAGTGTGTTGAACTGACGTTGTTCGCCAGCCCTCACTACTACAATCTCATGACGATATGAAAGGAAAGTGACGAAATACATGTGAACACGTGTGAGATGACATTATTACTGTCCTCTTTGTGAAACAAGTCACATCCTGTTTTGGTTCGTATAAGTATAAAACTTGGTAGATAGAGGACATGTCAAGGGGTAAGTGCAAAAACTTGGTGGATGAATATGTTCTAGTGCTAGGGTTAATGAACACAATCTACTACACGGGGCACATGCAATTTGAGGACAGGTCAAGGGATCTAACTTGGTGGATGGATGTGTCATTTGTAGTTGAAAGAGAATAATGCACGTTTTTAAGATGTTAACACTGAGGAGATTGTACGTGCACTAAGCCGACTTGTCATTTCCTGTGTCATATTGCTAACATGGCAGAAAGCGTACAGTTCTATTGCTATGACTAACGCTGCAGTAATTTAAAACCGCAGGTGTTCATTAAGACAATGGGTGATGATCATGCAAAGTCAGCAGAAATCTGATACCGCACAGGTGTTCCTAGTGCACTTTGGACTGGCAGGTGTACAGGAAAGGAATTGCAATGATCAGCAAAAAACTGCTGAGACGAGTGATGTAAGCCTATATAAAGGAGGTGTCATATATTTCCCTACTGCCTGTCTTTATTATTCGCTACACGTGAACAGTGCTCTATTACTGCTAAACATTTGCAAAAGCCTTTTTGGTGGAAAATCATTAAATTATTTTGCAAGGTAAGTACTAATTATTAATGGATTGTAGTCTTTTATTACTAATCGATGTTCAAGTTATTGATTGGAATGTATTTATTGATTGATTGATTTATTTGTTTACAGATAATTGGCGTACCTGCAGGTTAGCAGATTTCTGTA
The DNA here is from genome assembly GCA_946902985.2 of Meconema thalassinum. Taxonomy (NCBI): domain Eukaryota; kingdom Metazoa; phylum Arthropoda; class Insecta; order Orthoptera; family Tettigoniidae; genus Meconema; species Meconema thalassinum. Next base: position 883,581,735 of record OX336388.2, read on the forward strand.
CCTAGTTCAGTCAGTGGCAGCAGTTGATAAATAATTAAGGGTAAGTACCCCCTCTAATAACTTTTTAACAGCTAGGGCGATATTTTCCAATGTTCACTGCTAGATGTCAATGACAATGGTTTATTTGATAGTTAAATTTGGAATTACTTGACTATGATGTGCGAAGCTACATTTTTAGGTTAGATTTGATTAACACTCTTGTAAGTTCCAACGTTCGCTGCTAGGTGTCAGTGACAATAATATTTCTTAACCAATGTTGGAACTACTCGACAATTATGTGAAGCTGAATTTTTAGGTTAGATTTGATTAACGCTTTATCAAGTTCCAAGTTCACTACTAGGTGTCATGGTACCTGGTAACTTAAGTTGGAACTACGCGACAATGGTGTGAAGCTAAATTTGTAGGTCAGATTTGATTAACGCTCAACTCTGAATGTTCACCGCTAGGTGACAGTGACATATCTGTTAATCAAACTTGGAACTACTTGACAATTGTGTAAAGCTAGGTTTGTAGGTTACATTTGATTAACGCTCTATCAAGTTCTAACGTTCACCACTAGGTGTAAGTGACAATGATATCTGTTAACCAAAGTTGGAGCAACTTGAAATTAGACTTGCTGAGAGTCGACAGACGAATAATTAAAATACTCTACTATGACCATTGACTGTAATTGTAATTTAATTAACATATGTTTCTTTTACTTTGTTTTATTTTTTATTAATATTTATGATTTCTATCTTTTATAGGTGTTTTGGAAAGCGATTGATAATCATTATGTTCAAGTGTAGCGATTGTAAAAAGCAGTTTTTCAAGACCTGATTCAACGTCATACAAGTACGAAACATAATCTTAAAATGTTTGTGTGCAGTTATTGTTCTACCACATTTAACAGACAGGATAATCTCGCACGTCATGTAAATTTAATACATGTTAGTTCAGCACCATTTTCGTGTTCAGTTTGTGATCTTGGTTTTACTGCTGTAAAACGATATCAATCCCACATGGTTGAAGTGCATGGTGAACAACAGGAATTAAAAACTGTAAAACCATCAACTAGCACAGAACCTTTAAACGAATGTAATGCTCAAAAGCGTAAACGTTCTATAGATTGTAAACATAGTAATGCAACAAAAAGGAAGAAAAATGGTGAACCTTCAATAACACATTGTGATGTATGCATTATTGATATAACTTCTTCATTGATTCAAGGTCATTTGTGCAGTATTCATCATAAAAATAATGCTTGCTATGAAATAAATTCTGCTAATATTCAACAAATTGGTAGTGCGTTTAAAAGTCGAATTGCTAGTTACAGACTTCATAGTGAAGAAAAAACTCAAAGTATTGAATCATTTTTAAGAAATGTTCAAGCTAATGTGTTTGGCTTGATAGAAAATGTTTTTGTAGAGCATAAATCATTCAAAATGAATTTTGAACTCTTTGAACTATATGTAAAAACTGGGAGTGAAGGTGAAATTACGTATTGTGCCCTTTTAGCAAGAAATATGTAAATCACAGTATATCAGCGTAGCTCAATTCGGGATTTTCGGGGTAGCGGTAAGTTCACCCACTCTGTGACTCACATATTTTGGATTAATTAGAGGATAATCTTGCAAAAATAACAACAAAATCAACTCCTATTTTAACACATTTAATCAATCAAAATTATGGCGCTACAAACGATTAATCCATTAAATTACTGACCCATAATCATCTACTTGTTCCAAATGAACAAGGAATAACATAAGAATAAAACAAATATTGTATTAAAACATATGGTTTCCATATAAACCAACAATTCCTAATTATTTTTACTTGCATAAAGCATCAACTGTAAGTTTCATATAACTCCGAGCTCTTTTGGCTCAATGCTTTCTGTAATAATGGTGTCATTCTTTGTACACCTCAAATACTACTTTTTTATATATTTTCTTAATCATCAACCAAATGTATAATTACATTTAAAATTACATGTTAATTATCTAACTCAATATTTTGGGCATTTTCACATGTTTTCAGCTTTTATCATCTCTCTCTAGTTTTACAAATACATCAAGGTAATCAGGAAATTACTTGTGTACTCCAGAGTATGAAGATACTTGACACAGTCAAAAAAACTATGGTCACTCCCGAAACCTAGTTGCCTTCAATTAACTCATGGAATCCTACTTCCATACAACATTACAATAGGGATTGTTATTTATCTCATATGTCTTATAAGACCATTATCACATAAAAAAACAACGATCTGAACAGGCAAGCGGAAATATCAATCTACAAGGACCTCGGTTCAACGCCCGGGTCATTAACAACTTTAAACACTCCTGGTGTATTCATTACTCCTTACAAGACGGCCTTCAGACCCCCCTCCTGCTCCGAGGGTCTGACCGTGATACTTGAGAGTTATTTATGACTATGCGGGAACCCTCCCGTCTAGCCTAAGCTAGAGCTCTCTTTAATGCTTTTACAAACAGCTTTTCGTTCATTCTCAATTCTTTGGGGAGACCTGGCATTCTACTCCTCGTGTCCATTCAACAATATTATTGGGCTCATAAACCACATTCGTAATCTTGGCATTTATTAATTATGAAAGGTCCTCATTGATTGGGGAAGAGTAATACACATTCTACGACGAATAATAAAGGGGCTTTCACAATAAGAGGATTCTGAGTTCGAATCTCTTCACATGCCTCGGGAACCATTCCCATATAGAGGACTATACAAAATGCGATTTAGGGTCAGCCTATAGCTTATAAGACCTACGCTCAATACCATACTTTTGCTCCCTTTCAATACAACATACACAATGGCCTCGTGATACTACGTCACAAATAGAGGACTTATACCAATTCTCAATTCATTACAATCAACTACCTCTCATAAGTAATTTACCAAGTACATTAGCTTTTACGCGTTCCTAGCGTGACATTTTTACTTTAATTGCGCTCCTTTGCGCTATACTTTATTTTTAAGCCTAGCATCATCCAAAGAACTGATAATACCATATTAACAATTGATACACATCTCAATTTTTATATTATTCTTTTCCTTTGACAATAAATTTCTCTATCTTTAAGAACATGCATTTGAACATCATGTCTATACTTTTTATTAAAGCTCTAACGCTCTTATGTTCACATCAATTAATTTGATCTTTATTTAATATTTCCTTACTTGGTTATTATTATTATTATTTCATATCTTCATTCTTTACAAAAGCTCAAAAGCTATTTCTTTCATATAACTCAAATTTACTTTTATTTAAATATCTTTCATGATAATTATTAATATTTCGCTTGCTCTTATGACATTCGTCAAATTCACTGACATTTTATTCATATATTTCCTCTACTGGATTTATTCTTTTACATAATTATTTATAGTTTCTCAAATTTCTATTATTGTTCAGACCGCGTTTTCTTTATTCAGTATTTATTTATTTAAACACATCCCTTTTACTCAAAAACTCCGGTGGATTTGTACACAACCATTTCCCGACACCAAAATATAATGAAATTCATTACTCACATGTTTTAAGGTCGTCTCGTGACCTTTATCCTTGTGCGGTGTTTCATTTTGGCCCACTTTTTAACTTACTCCATATTGTAGAAATTCATCTCATGTACAAACACTTCTTGACACATATTCAATACACTTAACATTGACAACATTTTAATACACTGGTGTATCCATTTAGAACACACAATCAACACTAAAGAAATATTATTTTAACACACAATCTTGATAGATTTACACTTCACCACTTTTGATCAATAGGCCGTATTTTCCTAGCCTATCACACGTGACCTCTTAATCTCCCGTTTCCAAGGGTGCAATTTATTCAATGTCGGCTTCCTCTCCTGCAGAATACGAAAGTCTCGAAACATCTACCTTTCCCTGGAATCCTAATTCTTCGAATCCTATTCTGGATGACCGGCTATTTCTCTAGCTTAAACGGCTTCTTTTTTAGATCTAGTTTATCGATCCTAGTGAAAGTCTGTTCGGATCGAGGTCCCCTCGATAACCTATCGATGATCGATGGATTTATTTTATAGCAGCTAGTACTTCTCGAGTCTAGTGCTTTAGAATAGTTCGTCTGCTTTCTGGATATAATGTCTATAGTCTCCGTTCTTCTTTGTTTATTCGGTTCTCGCACTCCTACTTTTCTGAAATACGTTGCGAACCTTACTCTGTTTTTCCCTATTTGGGTTCTTTAAATTAGATAACTGTTTATCTTTCTATTACGGTACTTCCGTACGTTATGATATTTTCGGTCGATTATTTAAAGACCTATCGCCTTAAGTCCAACGTTCGCAGCCTGCTCTGACTATATCTTACGAACTTTTCACTGTAAACTTGTGTACTGTCGGACCTAAATCCTGTAACTAGGATTTTCCTAAATTTTCAACACGGCGATACTTGAATATTTCTTCTTTACAACTCCTTATGGAGGCACGCAGGTTATTAATACTGCGACGCCTGTGGCTATCAGAAATTAATTCTGCGGTGTAATACAGCGTTTCTCCCCTCAAGGAGTACTGGTAAACTGTCTTCGGTGTGAAGCAGAGTAACGCCCCACACGGCTGTCTGAATACTGATGCGTAGCAACGCCCCCTCGGGCTGTTTGGAACTGCTAGTACTGATGCTCCAGCGTCACGTCCCCTGGACTGTTTGAAACTGCATGTTTGGCTTGGTGATGCCAGGAGCTTTATACTCTTTCGCTACAAAAAGATAAAACTCTAGCCCTTTCCGTGCCCAACTTTTAAAATAATGGTTGCACCATTATAAAAATTATACCTTCAAAAAGCTCGTCTTCTCAATGTTAAATAATCTCATTGCGCATAAGAATCGATCGTGCAATTCGGAGATATTAATTAATTTCTCGTCCTCAACTGTGTGGGTGTTGCATTCTCCCCTCTCCACAGGCCTTGGTAAATCCCCTATGATGTCTACTTGCGTTTGCAGTTTTCTCCTGTGCAATTATTAAAGGGTTTTTCTTTACACAAAAATCTCTAATTCGAAATGATTCACCGTACTGTACTTGTTTACTTATTTTTATACTCGTAAACGGGTTAAATTTAATTATTCCTCTTCTGGCTCATAGGCGGTGTTGTCGTTTTTAAGCAAGCTCAGCTCGATTTCCGAGTCAGGCTTCCTTGTCTAACAGCCGGAATTTTCCACTCGGTTATTAATACTCATGACCAGCTCCTTCTGAATGTCAAGAGGCGTGATCTCATCTCTCGAACACCTGGCTCGCGCTGCTTGCACAATGTTAGGCTAGAATCCTGGCTTGATCTTTCTCTATGTTACATTAGAAACTGTACGTTTCTTTCATTTCTTCCCCAAATACATGGATTCGACCTCCTTGGACCCTATGGCACATGGGTTCATCTCTCCCCTCCTTAGGTAAATAAATTTTCGAAAAATTTTGAGGAATTTTATTTCAATTAATCTTATCTTTCTTTATTCGTCGAAGCCATCATAACGTTGTCCGTACCTTCCGTCTCTTTTTATTTCTTTAAAGTCGTATCCGGTGATTGTGTAGGTCGGGTATGCTCTGTCCCTACCCTTTCTTTCTGTTTCCTTTATTCGTCTGGGCTTTAAGTCCCCAGAACCTCATTCTTCTTTACGGGTATGGTCTATCCCTACCCGTTTCCTTATTTCATCATTCTCCTTTCTTAAATTGAAATTTTCTTCTTCAATAAACTCAATTATTTCTTTGATTTCCCAATACAATTTTTCCAATTCGCATTCGCACTCGAATGCTTGAGCTCTATTTTCTATTTCTTCCTTATTCTTGTTTATGTCAAAAGCGGATTCATCTCTAAATTGTTCCATAACCAGGGCTTGTTCATTTGCTTCATCGAAATTTCGGGAGGGTAATATAATTTCAAATTTGCTGAATTCATGGTCACTTCGTGATCCGTTTCACAGTGCCGAATTCTATATGCGTTATTCCTCAAATCTCTGATTATTTGATACGGTCCGTGGTACATTTTCTGGAACTTCTTGTACACACGGTTCCCTGGATCCGAAATGGCTGGTCTTTTTACTAACACCATTTCTCCTGCTAAGAATGGTCGATGATACCTCTTATGCCTATTTCTTCTTTGCCTCCTGTCGGCTTGAGCTTTTAGATGCTCAACGGCTCTTCTAATACGTACATCTCTTCCAGGCTGAGCGTCTGCTGGCCTAGGAATTACCAGACTCCAAGGTCTTTCTGGTTGCTCATTCCGATGTAACGTTATGGGTATCTCTCCCGTGGATTCATGGATTGTGTTGTTTATACAAAATTCGATAATATCCAAGATATCTATCCACTTCCAATTTTCTTCGGCACAGTATATTCTACAGTACTTGGCCGTTTCCCTCATCACTCTTTCTACAGGATTTGCCTCAGGATGGCGAATACTTGACAAAATCTGATGTATTCCAAGTCTTTTTAATTCTTGTCTGAACTCTACACTGGTGAAACAACTGCCGTGATCCGACAATAAATTCTCAGGTTTTCCCAGAATCGGTATCACTTTTTCTTTTAGTCGTTTTAACACCTGTTTGGTACTAGTCTTCTGTATGGGAGCAAGGACAACCATTTTAGTGAAGACATCCATAGCCACCATTATGTGTCGATTTCCTCTTCTTGCCTTGGGCAAAGGTCCAAAATTATCAATAGATATGATTTGACCTGGCCTTTCGGGCAACAATGGTATAGGCTTTTGCCTCATCAGAAATGCATTAGGTTTGATCCTTTGACATAAATCACATGTCTTTAGCGTGTCCCTTACAGTTTCTCTCAGTCTCGGCCATACAAATGCTTCTTTCAGCGTCGAGACTGTTTTGACGACTCCCATATGTCCGAACGATCTATGGGCTAACCATACTATTTTCCTCTGCAAAATTTCAGGTACAACAATCCTTAATTTGGTATGGTCAGAGTCCAAAAACTTATATAATAATCCATTATAAAACGTGTAGTCTTGAGCTATCTTATTAGCTTCCGTGTACGCTGGTGTTCCCCTTATCAAACTTCCCTCGAGGAAAGATATGAGCATGTTCATCCATGGATCCTCCCGTTGTCTTTGATTAATGCTTCTTAACTCATTTAGAGTACGCTGATCCCTGTCTTCCAAATCTGTAGCCATTACTTCCTCTTCTGTGGACTCTGGCTGTCTACTTAAGTAGTCTGGAAATATATTTTCTTTTCCTGGGCAGTATTCTATCTTGACATCAACTGTTGAATGTATAAAGCCCAACGCATTAACCTTTGACTGGATAAATCAGTCTTCATCAAAAAGGTTAAGGCTTTATGATCCGTTATTAGAATGACCTGAAACCCATATACGATCTTTCGCCAATATTGCAGCGCGTGCAATATCGCTAACAGCTCGATTTCGCTGATCGTATAATTTTTCTCGTGTGGTTTCAGTCTCCGACTTGTGAAAGCTAGATAATTTTTCTTATCAGGGTTTTCCGGGTTTTCCTGATATAGCATTGCCCCTATTCCAATCTGGGATGCGTCTGTTTGAATGATAACTCTCTGATTAAAATCAGGATATCCTAGCTTCACGTAATTTAAGAGCATTTCCTTGGCCTCCACGAATGCTTTTTCTGTTTCCTCCGTCCATTTCCACTTGCCCCCCTTCTTCAGAAGGTCCTGTAGTGGTGCAACAGTTTTGGTGTATGATGGACAATGTCCTGAGAAGAAACCAATCAATCCCAAAAACTGGCGAACGTTCTTCACGTTCAAAGGCCTTGGAAAATCTCTTATCGATTCCAATTTGCATGGATTTGGTTTATCACCATCCTTATCAATCACATGCCCTAAAATGTTACTTGCCTTTGACAAAAATTTGACTTCTTTAAATTGATTTTAAAATTTGCCCTTCTTAAGTCTTCCAATAATTTCTTCAATTTTTCTAAATGTTCCTCAATATTCTCCGAGGTAAGCAAAATATCATCCACATAACGGATAGTGCACTCTTTCACTTCCTCTGACAGGTTTCGATCAAGCGCTCTTATTAAGGCAGATCCCGCGGTCTTCAATCCAAACGGACATCTCCTAAAACAATATGTTTGTTGGTCGAACTGAAATCCAGTCAACAAGCTGGTTTTCTCTTCCAGTTCGAGATGATGATACGAAGAAGTCATGTCAATATTTGAGAAAATCTTCTTGCCTTTGAACTTCCTCAGTATTTCTTTTATGGGTGGTACCGAATCATTTTCTGGTATGATTTTTGCATTTAGATTTCTGGCATCTAGACACACCCTTACTGAGCCATCCGGTTTACTCACAATCACTAATGGACTAACATATGGTGTCGCCATCTTTTCTATAACACCTGCATTCATCATCTCCTGCAGTGTTTTCTTAGTTTGTGGGTAATGTTTTTCCGCAACCGGGTATGGTTTTTGTCTGAACGGTGCCCAATCATTGACTTGGAACGCGTATTTAAAATTTTCAATCTTCCCTGGCTTGGAATCAAATACGTCCCTAAAATTCAATAATAATTTCTTTAACTGTTCCTTATTTTCGAGGTTAACTTTGGCTTCCTCTACTTTTCCTGACAGGTTGGTCTCGAACTCAGTTTCCAAATCATCTTCGAGTTCTATGTTGAGGACTTCAAATATCCTTTCTATGTCCTTATAACCTTCCTCAATCACTTCTTCCATATGCCATACCTGTTCTCCTATTTTCGCATCCTGTTCCTGTAGGTTAATGTTTTGTTCATCCACATCCTCTCTTTGAATTCTAATGCAATTTTGCGCTAGGTCTATAATGACCTTGTTCTCACGGATAAAATCAATACCTAATATGACATTATACGGTAATTGATTTACCAGCAAAAAGCATTGCGAAATTTCAGCGTTACCCATGATCAGATCGATATATACCTGAAATTTACATGTTAAAGATTTTTCAGGGATAATTCCCTTAATCTTTACACTTGATGTGGGGATTTTTAATACTCGGCCCCTTGTTTCCAGTTCATTTAGAAGGGTTTGTGTAATTAAACTTATTGTGGATCCGGTATCAATTAATGCTCTGACCAGTAATCCTTCTATCCTAAACATAATTATAGGTAGTTCTCTTTTAACAGGTGGGATTCCTTCCACGTCCTCGTTAATTAGCTCGTCTGGTCTTGCTATCCAATTCACAATTTCTACCTCCTCCCAGCTCCTGGTATGTTTCCACTTTTGACAATTTAAATTTGGAGTTTTTTTTATCCTGAGGGCTTCCTTTCCCCTCATTCTTTAATTGAGCTTGTAGTTCCAAGCTTTGAGCTCCGTCTAGTCGGTCGGGTGATTTCCGGTTCTTAATTGCCTCACTCCAACGGACTTTTTGCCTATCAGGTTCATCTGGTCGTTCGTTCATATAACGAAGACTTTCCTGATATCTTTCTTCTATTTCGGCCCGATATTCATCATCCCTATCCTCTGGCCTTACGTTCCTTCTGGGATAATTCTCCCATTTCTTTCTGTTTTCTTGCCTTTGATGGTTATTGTTATAGGGTCGGCTCTCTTGTTGCCTATAACCTGTATTCCTAGGATTTCTTCCTCGATATCCTCCTCTGTAATATGGCTGTATCCCTCTAGGCTCCTGGTGCCCATACTCTCGACCCAGTCCCTGAGTATCAGTGCTAGTGGACTGATTTCTGGTCGATGGTTTTTCTCTGGTTTCCTGACTGCTGGCCATGTGTACTTGCTCAGTCTGTCTTTGATGCCGAGGAGTTACGTGCGAAGTCGTCATATCTAACTGACGTAATACACTCTCCACTTCCACAGCACTTCTGGCTTTGGATGAGATTAACAGCCTCTGAATCTCATACGGAAGTTGTCTTGCAATGGCGGCACACAGGTCGTTCTCTGCCGGAGCAATGTCGAGTTCGCGGAATTTACATAGCTGAGCGGTGAAAAATTCTGAGTACTTAGTAGGTGCATTTGTGCTGTACTTCCTAGAGTACAGATCTAGCCTTAAATTCTCTTGGACGTCTGCTGCCCAATATCGTTTTAAAAATGCTTCCCTAAAGCCTTCCACCGTATCAAAGGTGTACCTAAAGCTTCTGAACCAGGTGAGACAATCACCTGCCAACAGCTTTTCAATAGCTCTCAGTCTCCGATCCTGAGGAACTTTCATTTCGTTTAAATACTCTGCAACTTCCTTTAGCCAGTATTTTGGAGTAATTGACATGTTATTACCCGTAAATTTTACCGGTCTGTCCTCATTCAATTTAATAATGTTTATTATCTGGCCATTTGCCTGATTCATGTACGGGGTTGACATCGCCATCGGATATCCTGGGTTCTTATAAGGGCTCTCCCCTCCTAAGTCCCTCTCCGTATCTGTGCCTTGTTCACGGGAATCTACCCATCCTGTCTTTGGAAACTCCTCCTGATTCTTAAATTCTAACTTCCTTTCCCTTCGGGCACTTTCTTCATTAGCCATGAGTTGGATTTCCATTTGACTATTCTTATGTTCAGTCCTCTCCAATCGGGATCTTAATTCACTCTGAATTCTTTCTTGATTCCTTTTACTATCTTCCTCTGCCTTTTTTGAGTTGGAATTTCTCCTCCCTGTAACTATCCTTGAACTCATTTAGTTGGTCTTCTACCTCTTTCTTAATGACCATGGCCTGTTGATTTATAATTTCTGGCTTTACATCACCGATGGTATCCAGGCCCTCTCGTATCTCCTTTATTTGCTTCTCCACTTCTTTTCGTCCTTTGACCATATCTAATTCAATCCCTTCCAACTTTTCTTCCGTCTTCTTAGACACTTCCGTTAATTCATCTTTGATCAGTTTCACTTCATTATTTGTTTTTTCCACATGCCCCTCTAAGGTTTCCACGTTTTCCTTAACCTCATTTATACCCTTACTTATTTCATCTATCTTCTGGGTATTTTCCTTATTTTCTTTATTTCGTTGTTCTCTTTCTTTCTGGATATGCTTCTCGTATCTACCGAATCTTTTATCTATTTCCCCCTCGTACTTCTTCAGGTTCTCATCTACCTGCCCGGTAAAATGATCAATCTGATCTTTCATACCCTGAACATCCTTTTTATTTTGATTTTTCATCTCAGTTACTTCGGTTTGAACTCCATCGATTTTTCCTTCAAGATTTCCTACTTTGTCCTTTACCCCTTTAAATTCTTCTCCTAATTTCTTAAAACTTTCTTTTATCTCATCCCGGGATGTTTTACAGATATCGCTATTAAATTTTATCTGAGCTTCTAATTTTTCCTGCACCCCTTGGATCTGGTTTACAAGTTTCTTTTCACAATCATCACCCTTTGTTTCTATGTCAATTAATTTAGTTTCTAAATTTTTAAAATTTTCTTGACATTTAATTTGGGAATCTACCATATTTTTGTTCATAGTATCTAATTGGGCTTGCAATCCTGAATGAAATTCTTCATTTTCCTTTTTAATCTCACTTGCGATTTCCCCTTTTAACCCAGTTAACTTGTCCCCAAACTTAGTGTCAAAACCTTGAAACTTGTCATTTATTTTATCTATCTCAACCTTCAATTCACCGTTCATTGTTACACAGTTAGTTTCGATAGCTTCTAATTTAGTTCCCATGTTAGCACTATCAGTTTTTAGTGACTCTAAACTTTTAGTTATGGATCCTAATCCTTCTTTATTTTCAGTCTGTTGGCTATCCAACTTATTCAAACTCTCATTTAGGGATTTGAACTCTTCTTTATTTTCCTCCTTTTGGAGACCCAATGTATGGTCTATCGTTCCCAATTTATTGTTCATGGCCTCCAAGAGCCGTTGCACTTCCTCACTCAATGCCATCCTATGAGAATATTGTGGGCTACTCATGCCACCACACTAGTACATGCTTGAGAGATGATACTCTGAATCATTGTGTCCCACTTTCTTTAAAAATTTACTTTGGTACGGGTATTTACTACAACGTACCCTTTTGATACTTTTATTCAATACTCAAAACCTTTATGGAAGTATTTAAAATTCAAAATTTCGAAAAACCATTTTTTTTTCAAAAAATGAAAATTTTGATTTTTCGAGAAAACTCGGGTTTTCCCTAGGAAAACTCATCCCTGCGTACTGGGCGCCAAAATCTACGAATTTGTCAGGTGTATGATAAAATCATACATGCCCCACGTTGGAAAACGATTAAACCATTAAATTACTGACCCATAATCATCTACTTGTTCCAAATGAACAAGGAATAACATAAGAATAAAACAAATATTGTATTAAAACATATGGTTTCCATATAAACCAACAATTCCTAATTATTTTTACTTCCATAAAGCATCAACTGTAAGTTTCATATAACTCCGAGCTCTTTTGGCTCAATGCTTTCTGTAATAATGGTGTCATTCTTTGTACACCTCAAATACTACTTTTTTATATATTTTCTTAATCATCAACCAAATGTATAATTACATTTAAAATTACATGTTAATTATCTAACTCAATATTTGGGCATTTTCACATGTTTTCAGCTTTTATCATCTCTCTCTAGTTTTACAAATACATCAAGGTAATCAGGAAATTACTTGTGTACTCCAGAGTATGAAGATACTTGACACAGTCAAAAAAACTATGGTCACTCCCGAAACCTAGTAGCCTTCAATTAACTCATGGAATCCTACTTCCATACAACATTACAATAAGGATTGTTATTTATCTCATATGTCTTATAAGACCATTATCACATAAAAAAACAACGATCTGAACAGGCAAGCGGAAATATCAATCTACAAGGACCTCGGTTCAACGCCCGGGTCATTAACAACTTTAAACACTCCTGGTGTATTCATTACTCCTTACAAGACGGCCTTCAGACCCCCTCCTGCTCCGAGGGTCTGACCGTGATACTTGAGAGTTATTTATGACTATGCGGGAACCCTCCCGTCTAGCCTAAGCTAGAGCTCTCTTTAATGCTTTTACAAACAGCTTTTCGTTCATTCTCAATTCTTTGGGGAGACCTGGCATTCTACTCCTCGTGTCCATTCAACAATATTATTGGGCTCATAAACCACATTCGTAATCTTGGCATTTATTAATTATGAAAGGTCCTCATTGATTGGGGAAGAGTAATACACATTCTACGACGAATAATAAAGGGGCTTTCACAATAAGAGGATTCTGAGTTCGAATCTCTTCACATGCCTCGGGAACCATTCCCATATAGAGGACTATACAAAATGCGATTTAGGGTCAGCCTATAGCTTATAAGACCTACGCTCAATACCATACATTTGCTCCCTTTCAATACAACATACACAATGGCCTCGTGATACTACGTCACAAATAGAGGACTTATACCAATTCTCAATTCATTACAATCAACTACCTCTCATAAGTAATTTACCAAGTACATTAGCTTTTACGCGTTCCTAGCGTGACATTTTACTTTAATTGCGCTCCTTTGCGCTATACTTTATTTTTAAGCCTAGCGTCATCCAAAGAACTGATAATACCATATTAACAATTGATACACATCTCAATTTTTATATTATTCTTTTCCTTTGACAATAAATTTCTCTATCTTTAAGAACATGCATTTGAACATCATGTCTATACTTTTTATTAAAGCTCTAACGCTCTTATGTTCACATCAATTAATTTGATCTTTATTTAATATTTCCTTACTTGGTTATTATTATTATTATTTCATATCTTCATTCTTTACAAAAGCTCAAAAGCTATTTCTTTCATATAACTCAAATTTACTTTTATTTAAATATCTTTCATGATAATTATTAATATTTCGCTTGCTCTTATGACATTCGTCAAATACACTGACATTTTATTCATATATTTCCTCTACTGGATTTATTCTTTTACATAATTATTTATAGTTTCTCAAATTTCTATTATTGTTCAGACCGCGTTTTCTTTATTCAGTATTTATTTATTTAAACACATCCCTTTTACTCAAAAACTCCGGTGGATTTGTACACAACCATTTCCCGACACCAAAATATAATGAAATTCATTACTCACATGTTTTTAAGGTCGTCTCGTGACCTTTATCCTTGTGCGGTGTTTCATTTTGGCCCACTTTTTAACTTACTCCATATTGTAGAAATTCATCTCATGTACAAACACTTCTTGACACATATTCAATACACTTAACATTGACAACATTTTAATACACTGGTGTATCCATTTAGAACACACAATAAACACTAAAAAATATTATTTTAACACACAATCTTGATAGATTTACACTTCACCACTTTTGATCACTAGGCCGTATTTTCCTAGCCTATCACACGTGACCTCTTAATCTCCCGTTTCCAAGGGTGCAATTTATTCAATGTCGGCTTCCTATCCTGCAGAATACGAAAGTCTCGAAACATCTACCTTTCCCTGGAATCCTAATTCTTCGAATCCTATTCTGGATGACCGGCTATTTCTCTAGCTTAAACGGCTTCTTTTTTAGATCTAGTTTATCGATCCTAGTGAAAGTCTGTTCGCATCGAGGTCCCCTCGATTACCTATCGATGATCGATGGATTTATTTTATAGCAGCTAGTACTTCTCGAGTCTTGTGCTTTAGAATAGTTCGTCTGCTTTCTGGAGATAATGTCTATAGTCTCCGTTCTTCTTTGTTTATTCGGTTCTCGCACTCCTACTTTTCTGAAATACGTTGCGAACCTTACTCTGTTTTTCCCTATTTGGGTTCTTTAAATTAGATAACTGTTTATCTTTCTATTACGGTACTTCCGTACGTTATGATATTTTCGGTCGATTATTTAAAGACCTATCGCCTTAAGTCCAACGTTCGCAGCCTGCTCTGACTATATCTTACGAACTTTTCACTGTAAACTTGTGTACTGTCGGACCTAAATCCTGTAACTAGGATTTTCCTAAATTTTCAACACGGCGATACTTTAATATTTCTTCTTTACAACTCCTTATGGAGGCACGCAGGTTATTAATACTGCGACGCCTGTGGCTATCAGAAATTAATTCTGCGGTGTAATACAGCGTTTCTCCCCTCAAGGAGTACTGGTAAACTGTCTTCGGTGTGAAGCAGAGTAACGCCCCACACGGCTGTCTGAATACTGATGCGTAGCAACGCCCCCTCGGGCTGTTTGGAACTGCTTGTACTGATGCTCCAGCGTCACGTCCCCTGGACTGTTTGAAACTGCATGTTTGGCTTGGTGATGCCAGGAGCTTTATACTCTTTCGCTACAAAGAGATAAAACTCTAGCCCTTTCCATGCCCAACTTTTAAAATAATGGTTGCACCTTTATAAAAATTATACCTTCAAAAAGCTCGTCTTCTCAATGTCAAATTATCTCATTGCGCATAAGAATCGATCGTGCAATTCGGAGATATTAATTAATTTCTCGTCCTCAACTGTGTGGGTGTTGCTGTTCATTTGCATTCTCCCCTCTCCACAGGCCTTGGTAAATCCCCTATGACGTCTACTTGCGTTTGCAGTTTTCTCCTGTGCAATTATTAAAGGGTTTTTCTTTACACAAAAATCTCTAATTCGAAATGATTCACCGTACTGTACTTGTTTACTTATTTTTATACTCGTAAACGGGTTAAATTTAATTATTCCTCTTCTGGCTCATAGGCGGTGTTGTCGTTTTTAAGCAAGCTCAGCTCGATTTCCGAGTCAGACTTCCTTGTCTAACAGCCGGAATTTTCCACTCGGTTATTAATACTCATGACCAGCTCCTTCTGAATGTCAAGAGGCGTGATCTCATCTCTCGAACACCTGGCTCGCGCTGCTTGCACAATGTTAGGCTAGAATCCTGGCTTGATCTTTCTCTATGTTACATTAGAAACTGTACGTTTCTTTCATTTCTTCCCCAAATGCATGGATTCGACCTCCTCGGACCCTATGGCACATGGGTTCAGTATATAAAATCTTTTAATACTTAAACATAATTGTTAGTGAATCAACTAATATCAGTGATATATACCAAAATATTTCAAGTGCTATCATTGTGAAGAGTGAAGAGTTCCAGGAAAGGGAGTCAGGCTGGACGTTGGTTGATGTACTTCATTTAGAAACTAACATGAATAAATATAATCCCCTTCGAGCATCATCATACATTGATTTACCAGCTTGGGTCAAACGTAACCAAGCCTGTGTAAACATTTGGAATAATGATCAAGCATGTTTTGCGTGGGCTGTAACCTCAACGCTCCATTCAGCAGTGGGGCATATGGATAGAACATCATCGTATCCTCACTATTCCTCGGTGTTAGATATAGAAGAAATGGAATTTCCTATGGAGATAAAAGACATTCAACGTTTTGAAGAGCTGAACAATGTAAGTATTAATGTGTATGGAATTGAAAACAAGAGTATAGTAGGTTCCCTATATTATACTCAGGAAAAAAAGGATACTCATGTAAATTTGCTATACATAACCGAAGGCGAAAATGCCCACTATTGTTGGATAAAAGATTTAAGTAGACTTGTTGGTAGTCAGCTATCCAAACGCAATGGTAAAAAGTGATTGTGTGATGGTTGTTCACTATATTTCAGAAAAGAGGATCAACTAGCTCAACATCTAAAATGGGGTTGTAATAATGTTTGTACAGTATTACCTACTCCTAGAAATGACATTCTGAAATTTAAGGACTTTGAAAAGCAGCTTCGAGTACCATTTGTTATATATGCAGACTTTGAAGCTTTGCTAAAGCCATTTAATACATGTTCATCGAATCCAGCCAAACCTTTTAACATCACTACTCACATTCATGAACATTTTAGCTTTGCATATTATATTAAATGTAGATTCTTTAAATAAGTTTGAGCTCTATAGAGGACCTGATGCACCTAAAGTTTTTATGGAAAGACTTGAATAAGATACCATCCATATATCCTCTATTTTAAATTCTATAATTCCAATGGAGTCACCAACACCATCACAGAAAATGCGTTTTGAAACTGAAACTAATTGTTTTAAATGTGGCGAATGTTTATATACAGATAGGGTTCGCAATCATGACCATTTAACAGGAAAATATATTGGTGCTGCTCACCAAGAATGTAATTTAAAGTATAGAGTAAGTAAATTCATTCCAGTCATTCTACATAACGGTAGCCAATACGATAACCACTTTATCGTTAAAGAATTTGGAGCTTCAGATATAAAAATCGATGTGATTCCAAATAATAAGGAGCAATACATATCGTTTACAAAATACGTCAAAACTGACAATAAAAAAACTATCAAACTACGATTTTTAGATTCATTCCGCTTTATGCCAAGTAGTGTCAATAAACTTGCTAGTAATTTAAAATCAGATCAGTTTTGTGAAATTCAACGTGTCTTTCCAAAAGATGATTTTAATTTGATTCGTCAAAAAGGTATATTCCCTTATGAATATATTAACTTTCTGGAACGTCTTGAGGAGTGTTCTTTGCCACCAAAAGATGCATTTTACAGTTCTTTAAACACAAGTCATATCATTGATGATGAATATTTACATGCACAACGTGTATGGACACAGTTTAACATTCAAACTTTAGGTGAATTTTCAGACATCTATTTAAAGACAGATGTGATGTTATTAGCAGATGAGTTTGAAAATTTTAGGAATGTTTGTATGAAAACTTATGACCTTGATCCTTGTCAGTATTTTACTGCTCCTAGGTTAAGTTTCAGTTCAATGTTGAAAAAAACCGAAAGTAAATTTGGAATTGAAGACCGATATAGACATGATTAATTTTATAAAATCATCAATTCGATGTGGATTAAGCCAATGTAGGGGACGGTATTCTAAAGCAAATAATAAATGCATGCCTAGTTATAACCCTTGTGAAAAGTCAAAGTATAACATCTACCTTGATGCAAATAACCAATATGGTTGGGCTATGTGTCAGTATCTACCACTAAAAGATTTTCGGTGGCTGACACAACCTGAAATTGATGTTTCCCATGTTAACACTTTAAATGATAACGATGAAAAAGGATTTATTTTAGAGGTAAATCTTGAGTATCCTAAAGAGTTACATAATGAACATAATGATCTACCATTCTGTCCTGAGAATATGAAATCTCCGTACATAACATCACGAACAAAAATGTTAATTGCTAATGTAAATGATAAATGTAAATATGTAATACATTATCGAAACTTAAAACAATGTCTACAGCATGGATTAAAACTAACTAAAATTCATCGTGTATTACAATTTCATGAGTCAGCGTGGCTCAAACCATATATTGATCTGAACAATAATTTAAGAACACTATCAACAAATGCTTTTGAAAAAGATTTATATAAACTTATGAATAATAGTGTTTTTGTAAAGACTCTGGAGATTGTTGATAAGCGAGTTGATGTAAAGCTGATAACAAAGTGGGAGAATGAAGGTCAAAGGTATGGTGCGAACAACTTAATAAGCAAGCCTAACTTCCACAGCTGTTCTATTACCCATGAGGATTTAGTTGTAATACAAATGAATCGTCTTAAAGTAACCTACAACAAACCCATATATGTGGGTTATGCCATTCTGGAATTGTCAAAAACACTTATGTATGAATTTCACTATGATTATGTTAAGAAAAACTATCATGATAATGCAAAATTACTTTATACAGATTTTTTTATTTATGAATTTAAAACTGATGATTTTTATGAGGATATCAAAACCGAGCTAAATAGGTTTGATACAAGTAACTATCCCAAGGATAATATCTACCATTTACCTCTAATAAACAAAAAGGTTCTAGGAAAATTTAAGGATGAATGTGCTGGTGTTGTTATAGACACCTTTGTAGGCACAAAATCTAAATCATACAGCTATATGACAATTGATGATGTAGTAATAAAAAAATAAAAGGAGTGAAAAAGAATGTTGTTAGTAAAGAGTTAGACATAAGTGATTATAAGAACTGTATAGTCAGTAACCCACCTATATTATACCAATTTGTTGAACAAAGTTGCTTTAAGTAATGAAGACAACAAACGATTCATTATACCCAACACATTTGATACTCTTGCTTGGGGGAACCGTCGCATTGACGACTATTACTTAACTTAAGTCTAATGTTCACCATATTGTATCATTTGTAGTGTGTGTTATTTTGTGATATACTTGTAAAACTGTACGTAGAATGTATACTGCTAGACTACTATAGTTTTAGTTTAAAATAATACACTTTACTTTAAAATTTTGCTTTTTATATTATGGTTAAACAAATGATTTAAAAATGTACAAAATGTGAAAAACTGAACAAGACAATGTATAAATGTAAAGTGAAAATTGTAAATATCCATGTGTGAAAAATGGTTAATTTTTTTAATGTACACAATGTAAAACTAAACAAGGGTAATGTAAAAATGTAAAGTGGAAATTGTAAATATCCATGTGTGAAAAAATAAAGAAATGGCTATCACCATTTTAAAAATTAAAAGACATTGTGATCTGATAAACCTTGTTTTTTATTTTACAACAAATAGGGCTTTACAAAATAGAATACAAAGAAAATACCAGTTCCTCAATCCTTTTCAATGTCCATGTCCACTCATCATTTACTTTCCTTTTATAGCACAAATCACAATGAGGGCTGCCAACCTTTCTCCCACTGTGGCATCACAGGATGTCAAACGTTGTTTAGCTTTTTTTTAACAATACTTTATACGCCACACGTCTTAATGCAGGATGTCTATGGCGATAAGAAAGGTCATGTTCTTTGCACGCTTGATCCAAAGGATTAATATGTACATCACCACGTTGCAAACGTTGATTCAGCTTTGTTCCAGCACCATAAAAACGATAACCAGGAAGATGGATTTCAAAAGGTAAGTATTGAATGACTTTGTCAATGACGCCATGACCACTATAAGTTTGACATATCCTTTTCCATAGGTGGAGAAAAGGTTTGATCTTCCTCTTCATCTGAAGACGATGCTGATGTTGTTGCTTTTTTCTCGCCATCACATCCGTGGAATGAGGAAACAAAGTCTTTACACTGACTTTTATGACCGTGATAGAGTTTGACCAGTTGACAAGTAGCACACTGTCGCATGGAGGATATTTTTGCCATGGCCACTTGCTTATGGTGATCATAATCTGTACATGGTTGCAATTCACTTAACCCAGGGTCTTGAGTCCATGATTTTGGTACATGTTGCCAGATTTCTTTCACTGCATTTGCTGCCACATAATAAATGAACGATTTTGGAAGAGCTAATAATTCATCTTTGGTAAAACTGTCTAGTTTCTTTTTACACAAAAGAAACTTTCCAATCGCTTTATCAGTAGCATCCCCTTTCTCCATGGTATCACGTTGATGTTTACACGTCGCTTGTAGAAATCTCACTGGTGCCATTCACAGGTAAACCTAGAATTTTAATTTTATTTAACGACTCCCAGCAGGCATTGGTGGTTAGCCAATGAAACAATTGCCACACATGTGCCAAGGCTTTATGGGTAATGATGTCACAGGGGCAGCGGTCCATGAGTGTTTGCAGCGAGGGACAGCCCATGTCCATTAAATTGATACATTGACAGTAAGACGCCAAAAATTGTAGTAGCCATTGACGTTTTTCACTACCTTTCACAAATACCACATGGGCAGAAGACAAGTGGGCTTTCATGACCATGTCCAGGTGCTTATATGAAATGGTTCCTTGCTTCCAGTCTAGTTGCATATGAGTTTCAATCCACTGGGTTTGTTTACGGTCTTTATCACACAACAAATCAAACGCATAAGGTGGTTTAAACACCAAATGGGTAGCTTGCGATATCCAAAAAGTGGAACAATCGATGATGGCCACTTCTTTAAATATAAATTTGTTATCTCCAATTTTAAACCCTTGACAGTCGACAATCAGTGTACGCAACATGTTCACTCTTGTCTGGATCAAGTTCAACTGACCACAGACTGACTATCGGCCAGTAAGGTGTACCCATGACAGTTACTTACATTCCATTCTAGTAAAAAAATAAAAAACACTGACTACTCACTATTGAGGTTAGGGTATGACAGGGGGCATAAGAAATAATAATATAACAACAACAACCAATTTTTTATTACATTATTTTATTAGCATAACAAGTTTTACATTCTTTTGTCATTCTAGGATAGGGGCGGTACCAACTCATACAACAAAGAAGTCTTTTATGTTTATAGCGTCCATAACACCGATGACATCCCAATGTCTCTAAACTAGGTGTTTTTGACTGTGAGCTGCTCACCGAAGCTCCGTTGACACCATAAAGTCCACACGTATCATTACTTTTTTCATCACTCAGAGGCACCAGTGAGGGGTAACTTGAATGACAGGGTATATTACCCACATCCATTCTACACAGGTAGGGGCAGGCGGGTGACCAGCGCTGTTGTTCTTTCATGGGTTCATCACTTTCTTCCCATTGATCTATGATGATGGGACAAAAGGCACATTTCACTTCATCTCTTGTTTTTAAATAATAGAATCCAGTGGCCGCCAGGGCTTGAGGGTTTATGGAAGGCACCGGCCACGTCACAAAGGTCTTGAGACATTGTTCCTCAGATTTTAAATTCATGGGTGTGTCGTCTCTTGATGCTTTAAAGCAAGACATGACTGAGCGGCTTGACGTAGGTTGACCTGTTGTTTATACACTTGTCACTTGGTTGGACAGTGGATAATAGTTGACTTGTTTGTGATGAATGATCAAACAGTAGGCCGTCGTATTGACTGGAACATTATCATGCGTCTCAAAATGTAGTCGAATGTCAATATTGGATGGCTTGACACTCTTCCAAGTAGGAACAGTCAAAGACAATCAGCGGCGCCCTTGTCTTAAAAGCTTGGGGTGACAACATGGGACAATTCTCTTTTTCATAATACGACCATCGAAGTTTAGAAAACATGTCGTACAGGGGGCCACATTTATTTTTTGAAAAATCAAAATCCAGTCCTTCATAGGGAAACACAGCACCGTTGAGGAAAAGACGTGCATTTCTTAATTGCAGGTGATCAAATTGCGTGGCATCTTTGGTCCGTTGATACTTGCGATTTGTTTGAAAACCCACGATCATGTAGAGAGGTCTCTCTGTATAGCGGGCTGTTTTTACAGACCAACTGTGTGAGTTGGTGGTAGGCAATAGCGGGTACTCATGCAGTGCCCAGCTTCTAAATTCCATGGGTAGAGGCATATCTCTCTTTACCATTTTGAGTATGTCCAGTTTTTTGCTATCATTAAGGGTCACATGAGGCACTTTCCATAGAAAGCGTTGTAGTTGAATTTTTGAATCTATGGGGGCATTGTCGGCTCCCTTGAGTGCATTATTATCACTCCTGTCTCTCACCAAATAAAGCACTTGCCTTGCATTCACCACAATTCGCTGGTGATCTTCGGCAAAGCCTAAAATCAGTTTAAGAGGTAAAAATCCAGTAAAGGTGCCATCCGTGTGTACCATCCAGTCATT
This sequence comes from Meconema thalassinum, assembly GCA_946902985.2. Lineage (NCBI taxonomy): Eukaryota > Metazoa > Arthropoda > Insecta > Orthoptera > Tettigoniidae > Meconema > Meconema thalassinum. The sequence goes on from OX336388.2 coordinate 883,604,115, forward strand.
GGTCGAGTCAGGGCACCAACCCGCCATGCAAAGTGTTTTATCTTCTTCCTCACTATAAGAGGGATATAGTTTCATGACACTGGAAATACTCACATTTCGAGTGCTATCCACTACGATATCGTTAATGACATACCGCACCTTAGAAAACAGAAAGGCAAAATCATCGTTGGCTAACTTGGATGTGGTAGGTGTAGAGCCATCGGCTTGGTAAGCCGACCTTCAATCTGAATGACACTTTCATGCGGTAGGGTGTAAATATCTTGGTTGTTGATAACAAATTGAATTTCATCATTGTTGAGTCCAGGTGTTTGAGCTTGATAGGAATGGAGATCAATTCTTACCACTCCGGTTGCTCCTCGATGTGGTTCGCTACCTCTAGGATAGAATTCATCATGGGGGTTGACGTGGTAACCCAAATGCTGTAAAATCTGCTTGTCCTTAGATGTTAACGTGTATTCACGTGGCAAACAACTAACACCATTCCTAGACGGTGTTGTTGCTTTATACACAAACTTCATAGTGGCTTTAGCACCAACTTGTAAGTCACTGGTGTGGTAGAATCTAGATCAATGAGTTGTTGATCTCTATTGATCAGTCTTAATGTTATATTACTAATACCATTGAAAGCCACTAAATGAAAAAAGCACCACTGGAGGGATTTCACGAATAATATAGCCATTGGGTGATGTTACAATAAAGTCATAAAGCGAATGTGATGGTTCTTGATTGGTGTACACTTGGCTAATAATATTACACGTCACCGACACGTGATGGTCCTCAATGAATTTCACTTCATGGTCTGATTCATGTTTTTTGTTGGGCTCCAACACGCGTGTTTTAAATCCTAGTAATGGACCAATGGAATCGGGGTGTGTTTTAAAGTTAATTTTGAATGTAGAAAAAATACTGCAGCGATGAGTGTTGGTATTTCCTACAAGTTCAAACTTGCGCGTTCCATCGAGAAATGACTTTAAACCATATTCATTGATCAACACCACATAAATGTGTTCATAAATGTCATCTATCGTATATCCACCAGAGTTCAGGGTGGGCACACAATCATCATAGTAAAACTTGTTGTTCACATTTTCACGTACGTTGTATATTCAATTGTACGTTTCAAGTGAAACAAGTCCTAAACCATAAGGTCTTTCACTCAACTCAACTCAATTCAATAGGCGGGTAAAAGTCTAGGCTGACTTCAGGTCCGCGTCCATGCAGTGTAAACTTTCCGCTGACATACTGTTAACGTTTTTGCTTATGCTGCGTCTTATATACAAAATTAAACATAAACGTCCACACTGTTGGCTGTTAAATGTCTGCTCACGTTTCACATTATAATATCTTGATCTTGATCCTGTTTCCAAAATAGGTCACTAATTCCATGGGCGGGGGCAAGTTCCCAAAACTGTCAAAGTACCATATGTTGGATCCCTCTTTGACATAAGCTACATAATGTATTCCTGGTCCTCGGTGATCATCCAAATTGACAACAGCACATTTCTGTTTCCAAGGTTGTGGGGGTAATTGGTTTCGCATAAACACACCTCGAAAATGAGAAAGCTTTATTTGTTTAGCATAGCTTTCCACTTGTTGATGCGTCAGGGCATGTCTTGCTATGGCTGAGGTTAAAGATGTTTTTTTTTTATTTCGAAATGGTGAAATTCCAAATCCTTGTTGATAAAAGGTTGGCTTCAAATTAGCATTTCTAACCCCCATAGCAATGGCTTCCATGGTTTCATTGTGTCGCTGACTTTCTTATAGTTGTTGCTTGCCCTGCTGTGCGGCTTTAATAGTTTTTGCCACCGCACTGGCACCGTCCAAAAGTGAACCCAGAGCAGCCAGACCAGCGAATAATGCAGGTAAAATCCAGCTCGTTTGGGGACGGGAATCACTCGCTCTTGTTTTGAACCCTGTCGCTGACGTTTTGGAATATCATGTCTCTGTGCCGCTTGAAGTGCTTTCCTTATGGTCAACACATTATTTTTTATTTTTTTCTTTCGCGAGGGCTTGTCCACGAATGCCTTAAGCCCATGCTTTGCCAACGAGAGGGTCTTATTTTTAGTCTTTTTTATTCTTTCTTACCACATATCTTTGTTTCACCATGATGATGACCAACAACCTTTCACAGGGAAGTTTCAGTCATAACTAACGTCAGCAGGTTATTTCATGGCTGTACATTCCAATTCCACATAAAGCGGGAAATCGTTTATGGATTTTCCAGCTTGCTTTTCTTCCCAGGATAATTCGTCACCTGCATTGACCATTTCTTGGTTATGGACCAACATCCTATGTCCGTTTATCTCTACATGTAAATGGTTTTCGTCAGGCATCGCGTAATCCATGTGAATGGTTCCCTCATAGTGTAACCGATAGTGGTTTAAACCCGAAGCAAGCACATTGGTCAGGTGCTGATCATGGAATAACGGTAAATGGTTCGTATCATTCACAGGTTTTTCATTTGTCGGATACACTAAAAATATAGATGGAATAATTTTATAAAGGCTTTTCATTTGGTAGGTGAGGTAGCGTTTGGTGCAGACATCATCATCTTCTTGTGGGTCTTCCACGTGAATAATGCGGTGATGATTAGCTGTTAAGCCATCCACACTAAGCTGAAGAACTTTGTTATATAACTCATGCACCTTGTTGTCCACATAGTTTTTTGTAGTAACGTCTGTAGACACTTGAGGATGTTTCACATGGGTTAACCGCTTTCCCTTAAAGTCATAATCTCCCTGTTTTGTGCGTGGCACTACAGACCTATCCACATAGTGTTTATTAGCAGGATCTGTGTCTTGTTTAGGATCATGTATGGGAACAGACCTAGCTTTGGCCATCAATGCACGTCCAAAGACATCCATCGTCAACCTGTAGTACGAATCTACTGTTTCTATGACAAGGTTCGGTTCCATGTATATAGATAGCTTGCTAGCCTTTCTAAGCCTTAGTTGAAATGAAGATTATTAATCAGCAAGAGTCAATCCCCGTGGGGGACATGGTTTCCCATCTCTGTCCCACATCACGTGAACAACGCCATGGTTCACTGTTTCCATCTTCCATTCGCTGCATCATTGTGGGGCCTTCGGGATGTGGAAAGACTAATATTTTGCTGACGCTTACTACAGCGCCCAATGGTCTGCGTTTTCAAAATATTTATATTTTTGCAAAATCTCTCTACCAACCCCTCTACGTGTTTCTGGATCAAGTCATGTCTGGATTACAAAATGAGAATATGGGTTATTTCACATTTTCCATGCAAGAAAATGTTATTTCACCGGATGAGGTAAAGCCTGATTCACTCATGATTTTCGATGATGTATCCACTGAACGACAAGGCATCATTCAAAGCTTTTTCAGCATGGGTCGACACAAACATATCGATTGTTTCTATCTCGGACAAACGTATTCTAAAATGTCATAACAGTTGATTCGTGACAATGCCAATATCATTGTTTTATTTCGTCAGGAAGAGAGGAAGAGTCGTCACATTTATAATGAACATGTGAATCCAGATATGACCTTTCAAATGTTTACAGAATTGTGTGCTAAGTGCTGGAACACTCAACGTCATGCCTGTTTAGTGATTGACAAACAAAGTGAACTCAACCAAGGGCGGTATCGCTTAGAGTTTGATCATTTTATTGCTATTTAAGGCACTGTGTCATTCCCTCTCAAGTCATTTGTCCAGACACCATGGTGTTAGCAGCGAGTCAATTGAAAAAGCATATTATTAGAGCAAAAAATTCTATTCGACAAAAGTTCCGTCAATTGAAACGGTCACGTGTGGATCATGCTTTGTTTATTCAACAACATTTAGTACCTCCGCTAAAAGCCATGTTGAAACCCTCTTTCAAGCCATATGAAACGCTACCTACCGTTTCACAAGCCACTCAGACGCACCAAAAGGACCCTGAGGAAGAGGAAGAGGAACAGGAACAGGAAGATTTAACTAGTGTTAGCGAGGTTGAGGATGACGAGGAACAAGTGTTTACACCTCAAAAAAAGACCTCACCCCTCGCAGAGTTTTTACGAAAAAAGAAATCCTTGGGCATGGTCGAAACACCTTGCCCTTCCAGATCGTCGCCGTTTTCACAACTCTTGGCCACCCCTCAACATAAAGCTCAACAGAAAAATATTTTAATAAAATATTATGGATCAACACTGGAACCCTATTTCACTGATTTATTTATTGGAAACACAGATACCACATACGGTGTCCGGTATGAGGATGATAGTTTTAAAATTGGGGATTCATCGATTAAATTTGCTCATACTAAAGTTGTCATTAAAAAGATCAATTATAAATTAACACCAGGACTGTTAAAGCTGCTATTCTCTCGGACCCCCTCTTCCCATGATTATACGCCAGAAGACCTTGCCAAATATAAATCCATTTTATTGGACACCCATGCCCACAAATGATAGTATGATTCCACTCAACAAGTGAATGCCAATATATCTCAAAAATATAAAACCATCATTGCAAAAATATTCCCCACCAGTCAAAGTGGTCGTCGTAAAGTGTCCGCTTCGGGAGTGACATTTAAACCATTAAAACCCCTTGTGGATGTTACCTACTGGCACAATCCCAATAAGCTCGTCCAGCGACTACAGCTGTTGCATGCCTCACGTCAAGCCGGTCATACCGGTCACAATTGGGAAATTCAAGAAATTGAAGAAGAACTTCGAAATGGCAAAATTATTGTTTAAGCCTTCACCCATTAAAGTGGGTATTGCTCATGAGTTGCATCGTCCAGCTAGACGTCACTATCCGCGACTTAAGGTGATTTCACAAGGTGTGGATGAACTTTGGCAAGCCGATTTTGTGGAAATGATTCCCTATGCTAGTGTTAACGATGGTGTACGCTAGATGTTGACGGTCATTGATGTGTATTCCAAAATGGCATTTGTTCAACCCGTGAGTCGCAAGTCTGGTCCGCAAGTCACCAAGGCCTTTAAACATATTATTCAACAATCCAAACGTCAACCTCAGTTGTTACAAACCGATCAGGGAAAGGAATTTTTCAACAAGGATTTCTCCAGTTTTCTCAAATCTAAGGATAATCACCATTACACCACATACAGCAATTTCAAAGCCAGTGTGGTCGAGCGGTTTAACCGAACATTGAAAACCCATATGTGAAAAGCCTTTACCGCTCAAGGCTCATATCTCAGGCTGGACTTATTACCTGAGCTAGTATCACGTTACAATGACAGCAAACACAGAACCATTGGGTCTAAGCCACGACTTGTAACCAAAAATATTCCGCGACTGGATAAACTGTTTGACCCCATAAAAACAGCAGACCCTAAAAGTCATTGCCTTAACATCGGGGACTATGTTCGTGTGAGCAAATTTAAGTCTATCTTCAACAAGGGCTAAACACCAAATTGGGGGACTGAACTATTTCGAATTCGACAAGTCAACCTGAACAGTCCAGTCACCTATTTACTCGAGGATCTCAACCATCAACCCATAAAAGGCAGGTTTTATCTCCAAGAACTCCAAAAGACAGCGTTTCCAAATCATTACCTTGTGGAAAAAGTGTTGAAACAAAAAGGAAATAAACTATTTGTAAAATGGTTGGGATTTAGCTCAGCCTTTAATTCATGGATTAATAAATTACATGTTGTATGAAACTGTGCACCTTTTATTTATTTATTCACTCATGTTGTACTTAACCTATAGCCCCATGTGTGTACAGTCCTCAGCTCCACATGTATTATTATAAGCAATACATATTTCTTTCTCTCTTCACCTGTGTTCTCTCTTACACCGACTCTCCCCCTCTCCTCCCCTTCACCTCCCACCAAACTCAAAACAGGATGTAACTTGTTAGCTCTTATCGCGCACGTGCACAGCTAACGTTCAAGGTGAACATCTGTGTGTTACGTCACATTACACATGAACTTGCATTTTCTCACGTACGAACCAAAACGTACATGTGGTTTTCACAAGGGAGGTGGTAATAATGTCATCTCACAGTGTTCACATGTATTTCGTCACTTTGCTTTCATATCGTTATGAGATTTTAGTAGTGAGGGCTGGCGAACAACGTCAGTTCAACACACTGCTTTACATACAAATGTAGTTAGACCCTTTGGCATAATTTGAATAAATTTCATAGGCCAGTCCATAGGGATCAGGCCAAAGGGGCCGGTCCAAAGGGATCAGTCAAAAGATGATGATGATGATAATTGTTGTTTTAAGGGCCTAACATCTAGGTTATCGGCCCAGGGATCAGTCAAAAGGGGCCCGTCAACAAGGACCCGTCAACAATGACGCGTCAACAAGGACCCGTCCACAAGGACCTGTCAACAGGGACTCGTCCACAGGGACCAGTCCAATGGAACAAATCAACAATGACAGGGACTCTCACCTCAAGGCCTGACATGTCCTCTTCGACTATTGGTTTGCCTATCGACAAGCGCTGCTTGGAATACTTTTTGATCACCCCTCGTGGGTTGGGTTAGGTTAGGTTACACTACAGCCGCCATGTTTAAAAAGCCCGCCCTCTTACAAAAACTATGAGTGGGCATGCGTAAAAACAAAAAATAAGCATGTTAATTCATATTGGCTTTCCACCGTACACATGTCTCTTGTGTAAAACAACGTTTAATTTCATATTAACATTCAAAATCCCACATGTCGCACTTGGAAAGCGAGATTTCCTAAAAAATACAATTTCACCCCCTAGTAGGGGTTAGGTTTTATTTTGGGGGTGGAAATATGTTGTTCAATGGAAAGGGGGTGTCAGCCCGAGTTCAACGATACCTCATTTTTCATAATCCGACCATAAGTTCGAGAGATATCGGACCGCCGCCATCTTGTGTGGAGGGTGAGGAGGAGGTGGTCACCGTACTCTCAAAAAACCACTACTGCTTCACTTGAGTCATGATGATGATGATGATGATAGTTGTTGTTTTAAGGGGCCTAACATCTAGGTTATCGGCCCCTAATGGTCTGGCTGATAGCGAAAATGACAATGAAATGGAAACCATAATGAAAATTAAGTTAGACTGAAAATACTTACAAAATGGAACTCAGATGGAAACGACTCACAAAATGTAGAGTGGAAATACTTACAAAATGCAATTGAAATTCAAAATACATACCAAATGAAATTGAAATTGAAAATACACAATGCGATTTAGATTGAAAATGCCATACCAGATTCAAAATACTCACAAAATGCAATTGGAATTCAAAATACTTACAAATTGCAATTGTAATTCAAAATACTCACAAAATGTAATTTAGATTTAAATACTCGCAATATGTCGGCCCACTATCCAAAGAACTTACAAAATGCAATTTAGAATGAAAATACTTACAAAATGGAGTTTAGATCGAAAATACTTACAAAACGCAATGTAGATTGAAAATTCATACAAATTGTGGTTGAGATTCAAAAGACTCACAAAATATAATGTTAGGGACAGGGGAGCCAATTCATAAAACAGGGCGGGAATCTTAAAGAGAAAAGGAACTATAATGAAAAGAAAATGAAGGCTGATCCCTAGGAGAATGAGGGATCAGTAAAGATGAAAGAAGGGCCAATTAAGGGGCGAAAGGAAGAGACTCCCTAGGCCTCAGATAACCTAATACCGTCGGGGTCTGAAGAGAACAAGAGTTGATCAAGAGTGGTCGACATGAATGAAGACGGAGAGGAGCCCGGCACAAGTTAGTGGAAGCAATGTCGGAATCAGCCGGGGTCTCGTGGTCACCAACCCACGTGCCACTAGATGTGAGCCCCTGGGGGGACTTGAGTTATGAGCGTGAAGGTGCACAACATTGTTCCACAGAAGGGAAGAGTTGTAGTAAATGTTGTATGTCAGGTTAAAGATGAAAGAACTCAGTAAATTGCTGATTTGTATGCGTAGTCAACAAACTAGCGAGACCTTCAAAGCCATCCGTGTACTGGACCATGATCAAGCCAATTCCATGACCTGAATATTCCTTTTAATTGTGAAATATCTGACTCAGAAGGGAGGAAAAGTAAAGTTTTGATCAAACGGTTGATGGAGGGCCTGAGTAACGGATTAGGTAATTGGCTTGACCATTACCGCACACACTGATTGCAGGACCGATCAGCCGCATTAGGTGGGGAGGAATGAGGGAAATTACCGTGCACAGTTAGAGAGCCTTCCTAATTCAATACGTGCACAAAATACCCTTAAATGAATGTTTGATAGATATGTTAGTGATGTTTTCTTTTTGAGATCAGGCACAGGCTAGAGTAAAATTTGGTTTTCCGCCGAAGCCTTAGTCTCATTCATGGCTGTGATTATATGGAAGCTACTGAGGTATGAAAGGTTCTGAGTAATGCCATTCAGGGCACAACAAGTGCATGTTGATGTTGTGAAAGGTTCTACTCATAGCGTTGGTGCTATTGTTCTGACTCAGTGAGGAAAGCATGGATAAACTACCTCACTCCATCCCTTGCCTATTACGCCTCATTATAGCGCTCCCTCAGATTTTTGGGAATTTCTACCCACATAACCTATGGTAAAACTTTTTGAGGATCCAACCAACCTCGGGGCTGACTACCTTACATACAGATGAACATGATGTTTTAATTGTTTTTTGCTCTTTAATCTATTTGGGTTAATTGTTAATTGAGCTATATTACGAAGGGTTGGTGTATTCTTGGAATACACGGTACGAGAGAATATAAAGTTTAATGCTCTTTGCTTGTTCATTCCTTCCTCTTTATCAAACACCAACAGTGATCTTCTATTTTCTCTTTGGTGATCAAGTCGCTTATATCTTTTGTGAGTCTGTTCTAGATATATATCTTCCATGACCCTCCTAGCGTCATCTAGCAGCGAATCTCTGAAGCTCCTCAATTCTTCCTGGTGCAAGAGGATTAACTTATCCATCTGGCCACCAGATTTTGCTACCATCGCCAGCTATTATCTCCATGAGCAAGAGAACTTCGTTTACTTTTTCACTCACCATGCTGTGCTAGTATCGCCTGTTATCAACTCTTTGAAGACCATCTCCTCAAGAGAATTTCATTTCTTATGTTGGTTATGCTGATATGTATACCTTTTGTCTCCTACCCCCACTCTTTCCCTTCCTTGGACCCCCCGCGCTTTGCTGAGCAGGTCTCACTTGTAAGTCGGCAGTTGACTCGGTCAGTTAAGGCTCAACTAGAGCCAGTCTCTTCAAACCAAGGGGCACTCTCTACTCTCTACGCCATGTTGGCACATCAGGTATCCGTCAAAGGGAACTTCACCTTCGACATGCAACCAAGATAAGTACCTACTTCAAGTTTTAACTTCATCTTCATCGGTTTTAACTTCTACATGCTTTTAACGATATTTTATAAACAGCGTGAGATTACTTATTTGGGGCAAAAATCATTCTTCGCGGGATTTGCCATGTTGAGCTTTTGTCTGTCTAGCCAACCTTAATAGAAAGTAGCTTTTCTTAAGCTAATTAATGAGAAATCTTCTCACCACGTGGGATATTATCTAATACCCGCTGTCTATAAATCACCAAGCTAGTTCCTCCGCGGGATTAACTTTGGCCCCATTCTTCTATTAAGATCGTTCTGGAACCTTCCAGATCCTGTACTTTATCTACAAGTCCTGCCGTCATGTATTTTTCACTCACTTGTGAGAATACTATTTAAAATTGAAGAATCTTACTTCTAAATTAAAGCTCAATAGCGAATTTTCTTCCACCGCTGGAATGTTCTATGGCGCATTTAATTGTAATTCACAAAATTCTCCAGAAATAGACTCTCGCCTACCTAGTGCAACCAGTTATTTTCATCATTGCAATAACTTTCTTTCCCATAAACTTTCGTGTTACTACAGTGAACTTTTCATCTATTCAACAAACTATAGTGAGAAACAGTGCTTTCAGTATTTCTTCCGCGTCGCGATCGTCCGTTTACATTAAATAAGGCCATGAACATTTATCCTCAATCCCTATCGATCTTTCCTAGACCTTCTACTAACAAACCATATTAATAAAATTATAAATCTGGATCATTTCCAATAAGGTGTCACTCTAGCAAAGTGCCCTTCCATCTTGCATGTTTATCATTACTTAATTTCTGCATAACTACGTGTTTTATACACGGTTCAAACTTACATTGTTTCTACCTTATAATCAGGGAAAACAATTCTTTCAACTCTTGAGTGAGTTATTTCTAGGTCTCGCGAAATGGAAACTGCCCCATTTGGCTCGTGATTCCTACGTAAACATAGGAGGTCCAGAACCTTCCTTTTGATTTTCTCTTCAGGTTTCACAGTAAGTGACCTGCCCTTATTTGTATATTAACCAACAGTAATTCTGTATAAATATAAGAAGTTATAGGAACTTCTCCTTCATTCTACCCGCTTTCTTTTTTGTTATTTTCGAAGTTGTAACTTTTTTTTAAATAGTTACCTGGAAATTTCTTAAAGCACACTCCTTGTACTTAATTTAATGTTTAAACTTTAATCACTTCATTTGTCTTTTTTAAATCTTACAAAGATTTTAGTACATATAAAAGGTTTGAAACCTAAAGAATTGTTAATTGCCTGGAGCAAACTTTAAATGTTAGGCGGTCTGCGACCCCAAATTGTTACTAAAAATTTAAACTATATATTTGTCAAATTTATTAGACTCTTTTGCCTTGTTAAATAAATTAAATATTTGTTTTTGGATTTATCATTTCTCTAATACCACGATTAGGCAAGATCCTGTCTTCCTTGGCTCTCTACTCAATGCCATTAAATCTATTGATAGGGCTTTCACCACTCGTTGCATTTGAGCAAGAACTCTTAGTGGTAATCTCGTCAAAGTTTCTCTTAGCTTTAAAAGCTAATTCTAACTGGCCAGTAAGGCAAGTAAAGCTCGCTACGCCAGCTACCTGCTTGTGGAGATCCTCTCCGAAAACTTATGGTTAGTTTTCCAAAAGATAAGTGCTTCTTTTTGTCTAAACTTTTAGCCGGCTCCTTGCTGAGTAAAAGCTTAGCCATTTCCAAATGCAACCATTGGTCCACTTCCCAAAATTACTCCCCAAGGTGTAATTCTCTATCATTATCCTTCTTGGAAGCACTTGGTCGGCTTTTCAGGAACTCTATAACTTCGGAAACTGGAAATACCAAACCTGATTCAAATTATTGGCATCCTTCGAATTACTTTGCAGAAACGAATTTCTTTGAACAGACATACAATAAATCTGTTACTCTGTCTTGCCAGACCAACACCCTTCCCCATAGTAGTCTTATGCCTGCTTGAGAGGGAATATACTAAGGCCACTCTCTTGCAAACCGCCCAAGTCCTAGCTGTATTTCCCGTCAGCTTAGACCAAGCTCTTATCCATTTTAGGTATCAGAGAACGGATTTTCAGTGGAAACCGCCGCTAAGTGCATTAAAGGTTAAATTTATAACTTTTGTGTGACCCTCCTCCTATTTTTCTATCCTTTTTCTCCAGCCCGAAACCTATCTCCTTTTCTTAATCATCTTCCCTTGGTGGTTAGGTTATTCCTCAGCCAATAATCTACCCAAAATTTGGTCCCGGAAACCCGGGAGAGTACATTTTCTATTCTTATTCTTTTTAAAAGTGTCATTTGACAATACCTTGCAAATTATTGATACCTGCTTTGAATCTTTCAGCTATAACTACATCATGCAAAGCCTGTGAAGTGGAAAGAGGCCGCTCCTGTCTCCCGTGGTGTGTCCCTTTCTTTCTACTTATTCGCTGCTGCCAGCCTGACAGCATCTCCAAGGTTCAAGAGTTTCGTGAGTTACATTTCAATCTATTTTCTTTGTCATGGCTCCTACTGAAAAGGACGAAACTCTCATTGCCAGACGTTCTTCCTATAAAGGGCAACTCACCAGATTCAGAAATTTCATCAACAAATTAAATCCCGCCGAGTGTGATTTAGACATCTTAACACAACGCCTTAAGTTGTACGAACAGTCCTATGATTATTACGATCAAACTCAAACCGAGATTGAATCCGCAGGCCCAGAACTTCAATCGGATCGGGACGAGGTCGAACCCTTGTACTTTGAAGGGATTGCCAAGGCCCACCAACTGATCCGCAGTATCTCAGAACTGGACACTAGGGTCATCAATCCGGCCCAGTTCGCACCCGCTTCAGTTCACAAGAACAAACCGAAACCGTTACTTCCTAAGATAAGCCTACCTCACTTCTCAGGCCAGGAAGGTGAATGGTATTCTTTTTATGAACTTTACTGCTCACTCGTTCATGACAATAAGGAAATTCCCGACATTCATAAATTCTACTTCTTACGTACGTCTTTGGAAGGCGAGGCCTTGGCCTTGGTTCAGTCACTGCCTTTAAGCGCAGATAACTACCACATCGCCTTTAATCTCCTTAAAGAGAGATATGGCAATTTACGTTTGTGTGTGGCTCGCCATATCCGCTGTCTGTTTAACCTGCCAGTCGTCAAACCTAATGACGTCACCTCTTTAAGAGACCTGATAGACTCTATGCAGTTAAATGTTAGAGCATTATATCAACTTAAGCAGCCCGTCCAAACATGGGACACCATACTTATTCATCTAGCTACATTTAGATTCTATTTTTCGACTTTAAAGGCTTGGGAGATCGAACTCGCCCGCAAGGAGGAATACTCGTTCGAACACCTCATCTCGTTTCTCAACAGCCGATGCCAAGTGCTTACAGCACTCTCATTTCAGTGCGAAAATGTCGAAACGAGTCATCAGTGTCACAGTTTTGAAAAAAAAAACTTGCTTCTTCAAATGGTCATCAGCCCCCATCTGTTGAGAACAAGCAAACCCGTTCTGCTTCTTTCAATCATCCAAGAGAACATATCAGGCCGCTCAACAAATCTTTAAAATGCACGCTCTGTAAACAGTTTCACACTTTGTACTCGTGCCAATCCTTTAAAGAATTGTCTGTCGAAGATCGAAGGAAGTTTGTCTTTAATAGCAAACATTGCTTCAACTGCTTGTCACCTAAGCATTCTTCTTCAAACTGTACGTCATCCAATCTCTGTTTCCATTGCAAAAAACCGCACCATTCTTTATTGCACGTTCATGATAAATTGAGGGCATCAGCACCTGCCTCTTCAAACTCCATGCAGAGCAGCTCCGAACAAACTAATGCTTCTTCCTGCATTTCTAACGCCGAAACTTCTCACAGTGCGCAAGTCCTTTTGTCCACTGTACAATTCGAAATCCAAGATAAATTTGGAAATTAGGTTCGAACCCGCGGTCTTCTCGATTCTGCTTCAACTCATAACTTTGTTTCGCAATCATTCATTAAAAAACTAGGTCTTTCGTCATCACATATTTCCATCAATATATCTGGCATTGACAATTTGAAAACTCAAGTCTTGCAGTCTTCAAAATTGAAAATCAGAGACGTTTGCAAAAGAAACACCAATCTTAACTTAAACTGTCTCATTCTTACCAGTATTGGCAAGGACACCCCTAGCAGCTCTATTAATACTTCCGGTTTAAAGATTCCTTCGCACTTAAGGTTAGCTGATCCTCAGTTTAATGCTAAAGGTCCCATTGATGTACTTTTCAGTGCCAATGTTTTTTGGAATTGCCTTTGCAAACAAACACGTAGGCTATCTTCAACCGTGGTCGCCAGAGACACCGATTTTGGTTGGGTTATTACTGGTGAAATCCAACATCCCAGTCTTCAAACCAAATCGCAATGTCATTTTGTTACAGCTGATATAAATCCCATTTCTGAAAAAGAGAACGCTCATGTTTTCGATCTCGATACTTTTGAAAAACACTTGCCGAAACGATGCCTCATCGTGAACAACTACGCCACCTTTGTAAATTGTTTAAATGGTTTTGCCTTCTTCCCGCACAAGATGGCAATTAAAGTTCGCCTCACCTTGTGTTACTTTGTTCACTTTCTCATGTCATTTTTTATAGCAGGTAATTGCTTAAACTCTCTATCGAAAACTATCTTCCCCTTGTGTAAAACCATGGCTATCAGTCACCATCACTTCGCTGTAAGCTATGTTTCACTTCTTTCGCTATTTAGAATGATGGCCACGGCCGGCTCCTCCCCCCTTCCTCACAATTGGAAGCCGCTTTGAAACCGCTTGAAAATCTGAATTCTCTAGCATCTAGAATAACTATTCATACGCATAAACTCCTTTTCAATGTCCCAGCTTCTCTTCATAATTCGGAAGAATCAAGCTTTTTTCTGTTGAAAATTGTCGGATTCCGTGATCCTCCAAATTATGCGAAATTGATTTCCTACTCTATTTCATATGTCTTTAAATTGTTTGTTCACGTCCAAGCTACGGATGACTGCATGACGTGTTACTCGTTCCGCTTTAAGTTACAGCTGATTCAACTATTGTTGTTTGTTTACTTCGAACTACTTGTTTTTCAATCTTGTTTGTATACAAGCTTGAGTAAGGCCAAGTTGCTGTTCATTTCCGGTATGCTTGCCAAAGGTCAGAGCAATTTTTTCTTATCTCAACTCTGGCTGACTGCCAACCATTGTCTTGCAGGTCGCTTCTGTAAGTTCAGAAGCTGCTCAACTCATCACTAAAATAAACTTGTTCCCGTCAAGGACTCTTTCAGATATTTATATTCCTTAACTCGCTGTACTATGTGGGTCAAGGCCGCGCTTGCCTGTGTCTCCCACTTGTTCAGACTCGTATCCTACAACTGCTTCGATTCTTGTTTCATAACATCGTTGCATATCCTTTACGCGCTTATGTACTGCACTCTGCTTACATATTTTGCACTTTTATTGTTCATTGATGAACAAACTTGTTTCTTCTCGTCGTTACATTCGATGTGTTTTTGTATTTATACTTGTAATGTCACGTTTCTCGCTGACTTAAGTATTTTTCTGATTAACCCCTTTGATACTTATTATGACTTAACGTCATTGTTTATGGCTACTAGGTTGTTACCTATGGCGTTCTTGCTTTCTACTCGCATAGTTCCTTTGTTTATTTGGTATATTCTTATCCTTAATAGATGTACTTGTTTCTATACGCTTTGTTTAAACTTGTTAATTTTCCTTTTGCGTCTTATCGCAATCTTTACTAGTGCCTTATTTCCCACAGTCTCTAGCTATTTTGTGATTGAAGGTGTTGTTAATTCTCGTTTTTTAACTCCGCTTTCCAATGACCCTGATGACCTGCTTCCACTCACACCTGGTCAATTCCTTACACGCACTTCTCTCTCTGCCCCTCCTCCCCTTCCTAATTCTTACAGGGATTCTAATTTACCTATTGTTTGGCATAAACTTGAAGCCCTCCGTAATTCTTTTTGGAAGAGGTGGAACTTGGAATATTTAACTCCCTTGCAACGGAGACAGAAGTGGTTTCTTTCCAGTCCCGACATTAAAGTGGGGGACTTGGTCTTGGTTAGGGATGTTTCTCCCCCCCCCTAGTCTGGATTTCGGGTAGAGTGACCGAGTGTTATCCTGGAAGAGATGGGAGAGTCAGGGTGGCCAAAATCTTGACCACTAATAGTCCGATCACAAAACAACTTTCCTTGATCGCTCCATTACCTTTAAATGTTTACTTGTTTTTCTTGTTCTCTGTTGGTGTTTGTCCCTCCCAGTATGGTGTATTCTTGGAATACAAGGTACGAGAGAATATAAAGTTTAATGCTCTTTGCTTGTTCATTCCTTCCTCTTTATCAAACACCAACAGTGATCTTCTATTTTCTCTTTGGTGGTCAAGTCGCTTATATCTTTTGTGAGTCTGTTCTAGATATATATCTTCCATGACCCTCCTAGCGTCATCTAGCAGCGAATCTCTGAAGCTCCTCAATTCTTCCTGGTGCAAGAGGATTTACTTATCCATCTGGCCACCAGATTTTGCTACCTTAGCCAGCTATTATCTCCATGAGCAAGAGAACTTCGTTTACTTTTTCACTCACCATGCTGTGCTAGTATCGCCTGTTATCAACTCTTTGAAGACCATCTCCTCAAGAGAATTTCATTTCTTATGTTGGTTATGCTGATATGTATACCTTTTGTCTCCTACCCCCACTCTTTCCCTTCCTTGGACCCCCCGCGCTTTGCTGAGCAGGTCTCACTTGTAAGTCGGCAGTTGACTCGGTCAGTTAAGGCTCAACTAGAGCCAGTCTCCTCAAACCAAGGGGCACTCTCTACTCTCTACGCCATGTTGGCACATTAGGTATCCGTCAAAGGGAACTTCACCTTCGACATGCAACCAAGATAAGTACCTACTTCAAGTTTTAACTTCATCTTCATCGGTTTTAACTTCTACATGCTTTTAACGATATTTTATAGACAGAGTGAGATTACTTATTTGGGGCAAAAATCATTCTTCGCGGGATTTGCCATGTTGAGCTTTTGTCTGTCTAGCCAACATTAATAGAAAGTAGCTTTTCTTATGCTAATTAATGAGAAATCTTCTCACCACGTGGGATATTATCTAATACCCGCTGTCTATAAATCACCAAGCTAGTTCCTCCGCGGGATTAACTTTGGCCCCATTCTTCTATTAAGATCGTTCTGGAACCTTCAAGATCCTGTACTTTATCTACAAGTCCTGCCGTCATGTATTTTTCACTCACTTGTGAGAATACTATTTAAAATTGAAGAATCTTACTTCTAAATTAAAGCTCAATAGCGAATTTTCTTCCACCGCTGGAATGTTCTATGGCGCATTTAATTGTAATTCACAAAATTCTCCAGAAATAGACTCTCGCCTACCTAGTGCAACCAGTTATTTTCATCATTGCAATAACTTTCTTTCCCATAAACTTTCGTGTTACTACAGTGCACTTTTCATCTATTCAACAAACTATAGTGAGAAACAGTGCTTTCAGTATTTCTTCCGCGTCGCGATCGTCCGTTTACATTAAATAAGGCCATGAACATTTATCCTCAATCCCAATCGATCTTTCCTAGACCTTCTACTAACAAACCATATTAATAAAATTATAAATCTGGATCATTTCCAATAAGGTGTCACTCTAGCAAAGTGCCCTTCCATCTTGCATGTTTATCATTACTTAATTTCTGCATAACTACGTGTTTTATACACGGTTCAAACTTACATTGTTTCTACCTTATAATCAGGGAAAACAATTCTTTCAACTCTTGAGTGAGTTATTTCTAGGTCTCACGAAATGGAAACTGCCCCATTTGGCTCGTGATTCCTACGTAAACATAGGAGGTCCAGAACCTTCCTTTTGATTTTCTCTTCAGGTTTCACAGTAAGTGACCTGCCCTTATTTGTATATTAACCAACAGTAATTCTGTATAAATATAAGAAGTTATAGGAACTTCTCCTTCATTCTACCCGCTTTCTTTTTTGTTATTTTCGAAGTTGTGACTTTTTTTTAAATAGTTACCTGGAAATTTCTTAAAGTACACTCCTTGTACTTAATTTAATGTTTAAACTTTAATCACTTCATTTGTCTTTTTTGAATCTTACAAAGATTTTAGTACATATATAAGGTTTGAAACCTAAAGAATTGTTAATTGCCTGGAGCAAACTTTAAATGTTAGGAGGTCTGCGACCCCAAATTGTTACTAAAAATTTAAACTATATATTTGTCAAATTTATTAGACTCTTTTGCCTTGTTAAATAAATTAAATATTTGTTTTTGGATTTATCATTTCTCTAATACCACGGTTAGGCAAGATCCTGTCTTCCTTGGCTCTCTACTCAATGCCATTAAATCTATTGATAGGGCTTTCGCCACTCGTTGCATTTGAGCAAGAACTCTTAGTGGTAATCTCGTCAAAGTTTCTCTTAGCTTTAAAAGCTAATCCTAACTGGCCAGTAAGGCAAGTAAAGCTCGCTACGCCAGCTACCTGCTTGTGGAGATCCTCTCCGAAAACTTATGGTTAGTTTTCCAAAAGATAAGTGTTTCTTTTTGTCTAAACTTTTAGCCGGCTCCTTGCTGAGTAAAAGCTTAGCCATTTCCAAATGCAACCATTGGTCCACTTCCCAAAATTACTCCCCAAGGTATAATTTTTTATCATTATCCTTCTTGGAAGCACTTGGTCGCCTTTTCAGGAACTCTATAACTTCGAAAACTGGAAATACCAAACCTGATTCAAATTATTGGCATCCTTCGAATTACTTTGCAAAAACTAATTTCTTTTAACAGACATACAATAAATCTGTTACTCTCAGTCTTGCCAGACCAACACCCTTCCCCATAGTAGTCTTATGCCTGCTTGAGAGGGAATATACTAAGGCCACTCCCTTGCAAACCGCCCAAGTCCTAGCTGTATTTCCCGTCAGCTTAGACCAAGCTCTTTCCCATTTTAGGTATCAGAGAACGGATTTTCAGTGGAAACCGCTTCTAAGTGCATTAAAGGTTAAATTTATAACTTTTGTGTGACCCTCCTCCTATTTTTCTATCCTTTTTCTCCAGCCCGAAACCTATCTCCTTTTCTTAATCATCTTCCCTTGGTGGTTAGGTTATTCCTCAGCCAATAATCTACCCAAGGGTGTTCATTTTTTTCTCAAAAAGCAGGTTGGATTTATTGAGGATTGAAATACACCATGCTATTCCTGAATCCTTTGGGACAACACCCTATTTTTCAACAAAGTCTCCGTTCAATGCTATGGCCTTACGTCACCCTAATGTGAGGGCCTGTATGCCTGCTTGGGGCCACTCGACTGGTTGATATCGGAGCCAACAAGAAATTGTCACCTTCAGCCTCATAACGAGCAAGCAATTACGTACAGATGTTTATTCTTTGCGTTGTATTGTCTTCCATTAGGTGACGAGGAACCCGGCGGGAACAAGGCTTTGAATACTCCAACTGGTCTCCGTAGACATTCTTCTAGCGCCTATGAATATCTGTGATGCCCTGGTTTTCCGCCAGAAGATAGGCAGCCCTTCCAGCATTGCTCCTTGCCTGCCTGCCTGTCTGCTTCGATCTCGTTTGTTCTGTTTGCTAACGCACCTCTGTTTTACAGACGCCATTTTCAAGACTAGTTATAGGGATGCCATGTATCGGAAAATAATGAAACTCTACGAGACGAAGCGGGAATATTCAAAGATGTCCCAAACAAAAAAAAAATTTAAACAGAAATTGACAGAAAAAATAAAGTGTCGCATATTGAACGCCCTTGGTCTTCATCTTCCCTCTGGGCAAACTCAAGTAAGTACTTTGGGCCGCAATGATATGAAGTACATCATACCTCATAGAATGCCTATGAGTAGGTAAAATTATTTCATGTTCGACCCTCACTATTATGTGTCAGAAAATTGTATCATAATGATGGTCATTATAACACTGTTTTTAGCCTATTTTCAATTTTGAAAAAATAGGCTTATGAGATCATCTTTTGTCCGTGTGCGTGTGCTTGTGTGTGTGTGTGTGTGAGGTGTGTGTGTGTGTCCCCTAATACAATCTAAACGGCTGGAGAGATTTCAATGAAACTCGGTAAGTTTATAGCACTATTCCCGGCGACCTCGACCGTGCCCTTCCAATTTTATTACGTCTCACCAATCCAACATGGCGGCTGTGCGAAATATTTCACTAGCATTCAATATCTCCGAAACTAATACCGATAACGCCCTGAAATTGTGTACGGTGATAAAAGGCACTACTAGAAGTTCACCTATGAGACTTTCAAAAACCTGGTGACTACAGAACCAACATGGCGGCCAAGCGAAGTTGAGACTTTTAAATAAACTTTTCTCGCGATTTAACAATCCAAACGTAATGAAACTTGGTACAGCAAATGTTTATACACATTGTAATGCACTGGAGTCTAATTTAGTTCAATTGTTTACATAACCTCAAAATGGCGGCTGTGCGAAATATTTAAACTGACATTCTTTATCTCCAAAACTATTACAGATATCACCCTGCAATTTTGTACGGTGATAAAGGGTACTGATACAAGTTTAGCTATGTATATTTCATAAACCTGCAAAGTACAAAACGATCTTGGCGACCAAGCGAATTCGAAATATTTTAATAGACTTTTCTCGTGATTTAACTCTCTGAGCGCAGTGAAATGTGGTACAGTAAATGATTTTGCACATTGTAAT
The DNA here is from genome assembly GCA_946902985.2 of Meconema thalassinum. Taxonomy (NCBI): domain Eukaryota; kingdom Metazoa; phylum Arthropoda; class Insecta; order Orthoptera; family Tettigoniidae; genus Meconema; species Meconema thalassinum. The sequence goes on from OX336388.2 coordinate 883,624,106, forward strand.
GCACTGCCATCTAATTTAATTCAATTGTTTACATAAACTCAAGATGGCGGCTGTGCGAAATGTTAAAATTAAGTTTTTACTTCTTGTGTCGTAATCATGCGATCGAAGTGAACGTTTGAATAATGAACCTAGGCAATAATTGTCCTTGAATGGTACATAACTCTATAGCCTATACATATAACAATCCTAAATGGCGAGCTTCCGAAATATTTAAACGGTTCTCATTATCTATGAATCTTTTACAGCAACCAAACTGATTTTTTTAATGTTCATAGAGACTATGAACATATGTTCACCTATAGGACTTTCAGTAACCTGGTGAGCACAAATCCAACATGGCGGCGACGCGAAGTATACATATTTAAATGGACGTTTCTCGCGAATTAACTATCCGAGTGCCGTGAAACGTTGCACGTTAATTGCTTATACAAATGTTGATCCACTGGCATCTAATTTATTTCAATTGTTTGTATAATCACAAGATGGCTGATGTGCGTAATTTTAAAATCTGGTTTTTACTTCTTGTGTTATAATCATGCGATTGAAGTTTGAATACCACACGTACACAATAATCTTAATGTAATAGTACAAAATTAAAAATCCAACCTGGTGACCATCTGAAATATTTAGACGGTCCTCAATATCTACGAATCTGTTACAGCAATTAAACTGAAATTTTGTGTGTTGATAGAGGCAATTAAGATCAGCAGGATATATGAAAATAGGCAGTATATTTCTACACGGAACTACTTGTTCATTACGACACAGTTTCTCCAGCCCATCAGAGCTCGTTCATTGACCAATTAGGTAACGATACCTTCGCGCATGTGCTCAAAATCCAGCATGTCGGACATAAACACAACATCGAACTTTAATAAATTACCGACATGGAATACGCACTGTCCATATGTTCGCGTAAATAAACTGGCGAATATGAGACAAGAAATAGCACTGTACCTTAATATCACCAACCCTAATTCCTACACAGCGCATTGCCTTCAAACGACTCCGGTGACAATATTACTGAGGGACGGCAGATGTATACATATGGCCTGCATAGTATGACATTGCAAGCACACAGAGCGCATGCGTCGGTCGTTCAGAGATCTTGAAAGACAGAGATATCAAACCCGGCGCTCGCTCTCCGATCACAAAATTCAAGTGGCTGACTCTCAACAGATATTTATGAATATTTATATTAAAAGATATAATAAAGTTATAATTATCGTCGAAGATAAACAGTCGTATGCAACTCGCCTATCATGGTAATTAAGACACTCGTATGGAAATTATAAAACTCGCATACGCTCGTTTGATAAATATACTGGTGTCTTAATTATAGCCATTATACGCTCGTTGCATAATGTACTATTATTCCACCTAAGTCAATACTAGTCTATATTAAAATTTTGAGTTCAAAACTAATTAAATAATATCTGCTTCTTAGTCTCCGAACTGGCTTGACGAATGGATTTGAATCCAACCATCGGCCATCCTTGCAAAGGTTTCTGGTGTTTTTCCATTTTCACCTCATGGTAAAACTGGAGTATTAACTTCTAATAGGACACGGATGCTTCCTCCGAGTTTCTTGTTTGATTTCTCTCATCCTTATTCATTCTTGTATAATTAGCACCTCTAATAATTAATTTCGTACTCTCTTGACCTGCCTTTGCTTCCGGATATTTGGACACCTTCTCAGCATGTTGATTGTTAGTAAAGTTATTATTGGCTTGCCACGGTGGGTGAGTGGTTATCGTGTCCGTCTAACAACCCCGAGCTTGCAGGTTCCCTCCTGGCCGTGGTAAGTGATTTTTGAAAACGCGAAAAAAATCACGACGCTCATGTCATACGCTGTTGGCATGTTAAAGAACCCATTTTAATTCAGTAGACCGTGTTCGTAATGGTAAAATTAATCACGGGTTTTTCCGCCAACACAAAAGTTCCTGCTTTCTCTACTAGAAAGCGCTATAGTATCAAGGAGCTTAGATAATTAACATCGTTGATTTTCATAGCGCTCCAAGGAACAACAAAAATTTCGACATGCAATCTACCGTCTGGACGTCAAATAACAAAGCTGCACCCGGCACCCAAGGCCATACGATATTATTATTATTATTATTATTATTATTATTATTATTATTATTATTATTATTATTATTATTATTATTATTATTATTATTATTATTATTATTATTATTATTATTATTATTAAAGATGTACTAAAACAAGAAAGAAAACAACTTGACGAAATTTGACCAAGTTTGTACTGAGAAAATATGGATGAAAAGATGTTACTAGGAGATTTGTTAGCATTCGGTCAAAATCCCGGACATATTCCCGGAAAATTCGTTTGAAATTTTGAAGGCATATTTTTAAAATGAGTGATCATAGACCGACTGAATATGTTCTAAATCGTACTCTCTCAATTAAATTTAAGGACTACTCGCTGCTTGAAGTTGAAACAAACCTTGAGGAAATAGACATCTCAAGTAACACGGTAGCCAACAGGACAAAATTTTAGGGAAATTGTTGACAATCATCAATTTTCAAACCACCCAAACATTAAATCGAAAAGAACTAGGGCGGAGGAACGCATAAAGAGTCATGGCGAGAAGATGAAGACATTTTCGGAGGAGAGGAAAGTAAGATCAGCTAGATAGGTTCATTCACGCTCCTATTACGGGCATAAGGATGTAATTATAATAATAATAATAATAATAATAATAATAATAATAATAATAATAACAAATGGCATCTGCTGAATGTATCGGTTTCATTTAGATATTTTCAAGGAAAGTATATTGTTTCGAATATTCACCCAATAGCCTCTAAATTTATATTTTAGAAAATAAAAATCCACAGCCTGCTTCCAGTCGACCGACCGGGTCAGGGAATGGAATGAATGAAGTACCCATCTAGCGTCGAGGATATGAACTGTGCTGGCTGCCGAAGCCTGTCGCACTCCCCTGGGGCAATGATTAAATTAATGTCGGATGAAATGAAATGATAGTGGAGAGTGTTTCTGGAATGAAATTGTGACAAGGAAAACCGGAGTACCAGGAGAAAAACCAGTTTTCTCCGCTTTGTCCAGCACAACTCTCACATGGAGTGACCAGGATTTGAACCACGGACCCAGCGGTGAGAGGCGGGCGTGCTGCCGCCTAAGCCACGGAGGCTAATCTATAGCAGAAATAGGCTATAGTATGGCCAGTATAAACGTATGAGGTCATTAGTTAAGGCAGCCCACAAGAACTCTGCTCGTTAAGGTCCTGAGGAGGATACCTGGCAGCACCTTTCTCGCGGCTCAAGAAGTTTACTTTAATTCTACAGAGCGGGAGTAGTTTCTCTGTGAACTTAACGTACATTCCTACCAAATTTTGCAATTAAACTTTGCGTCAAGTTTCTAGGCCATCTATTACCTCCCACATCCCACTAAAGTGGTGAATGGTTGTCTGTCTGTTAGGTAGCCAGTTCGGAGGCTGGTCGGATCCTCAAAAAGTGGCACCGTAGTTCATGCCAATAGATACCCATCAAAACACAAGGAAGCACTATAATGAGGCATGGTAAGATAGGTGAGGAGTGAGGTTGTTTGCCATTGCTTTCCTCACTAGTAGGGAATATAAGCCGATCCTGGCGCAGGGGCTAATGTGCAAGATGGCCACCGTGCGCAAACGCACTCTTAAATGGCGGGCTTTTCAAATAATTATCTGTTTGTTATTAACTATGAATTATTTATTATTTATTATTAATTTATTATTTATTTCTTTATTAAATTTATTATTTATACAATTTTTAATGATTTTTTAAATTTCTTTATTTTAATACTTATATATTTTTTATTTTATTTATTATTTTTTATTGTGTTAAAGCACCAAACTGCAACCAAAGAATTCTCTAACCCACAGAAACCCCATTTAAGATTTAAATTAATGCATTTCTTTATTTTAAAATTCATATTTAAAAATAAAAATTATTGATTTTAGATTTTTAATTTTTATTTTATTTTTAGATAAAAAAAATTAGATTGTAGTTTTTTTTTCTTCAGTACCCCTTCAGGAGCATATTTATAGCAATGCACTTTTTCTTGGCTCAGCAGAGGTATAGCCAGTTCTTGATGCGCTATCTTGGCAACAAAATCATGTCTCTTCCTATATTCTGTCCCTGCAAAATGGCGAGCAAAGCCATCTCCGTACAGGCCATGGAGGCCCTGGGAGTAGTGGAAGGTAGAGGCTTCCACTTTTTGTGACATCGGGACTAGATGGGATTGAGTTGTCAGCTCCACGCCCGGCCGTCTTTACTCTCAGAAATTACCCTGGTACTCAATTCTGGTGTAGGCTGAGTGAACCCCAGGGCTATTTGCGTTACCGAAAGTGGTAGTTTAGTTTCTAAAATCCACTGGGTGGGGATCGAACCCACTCCATGTCAGTTAGAAGCTCAGCGCTTCTACCGACTGCACCACGCAGCCCCCTCGAAATGACAACCTGAAATAATGTGCTGAACAGTCTCCGATGTTTGGCAACCGTATCTGCAATGGTCATCCTGCTCAGATGCATCCTTGATAATTAACTTTAGGTACAGTAGTTCCTCGTGGGGACAACCTGGGCCTACCATATTATTATTATTATTATTATTATTACATTAGGCCTACATTATATTTCATTAAGCGAACCGGCCAAATCTAAGGACCACGCAAATATCATATCATTTCCTTCTCATAGTTCATTCATCCTTTCTCTTCCTCCAAACTTCCTTCATTATTTCAGAGTGTTGCGCCTTTTTTCTCTGCTGTCCATCTTCCTCCCCTGCGTTCTCTCCTATCTCCCACAGGAACCTTTATTTTCGAAAATATTTCCCAGAATTGTTCTGTCTCGACAGTCGTCATCTGTAATTCTTAGCCTCCGGAGTACTAAATTCATCTGCTTGGTGTAACCCCCTTGGCTCTTCAGATTGCATATTTTATCAAAACATTTGTTGATTTATTCTTGTTGGATCTATTCTAACCATATGTCCATAGAAACGTAAACATCTTTACCTAATTGTTGTTTCCAGGTCTTCCAGGCTTTCATATACTGTATCTCCTTGTTTTATCTAAGTCTATAGGTTCCCTATACCACTTTTGGGCCGTAAATCCTCCTCAATATCCTCCTTTTAATCTTCAGATTATTATTCTTATAATTATTATTATTATTGTTATAATTATGTAGATTCGGCGAATGTTAATATCAGTTAAACATACTTAATGCTAGAGAATAACTCTGCATAGTTGACAAATATTTATTGAAGCAAGATTTGCGTCCCACATTGGTGTAAGTGGCTAAAAGCACATGCCTGGACAGCAGGAGATTCGGGTTCGAATGCCGATTCAAATTTCCAAGATTGGATGCTCTCTACCCTTGTCTACGTTAGTTTCTCGATAATGGTTTAGAGTTATTATTCAGAATATTGGAAGAAGTTAATATTGAATGTGCTGGACCAGAACATGTTGAATGAACTGTGCAAGATAGGGAGTTCTATTTGGGTCATACTCGCGCACCATCTAGCGTCAATTCACTGCTATAAAGTTACTGAATACTTGTCAAAATGGTATATTGGCTTTCACGGCCAGTGAATTAAAACTTAGCAATTCTTTTAGGTTTGTGCCGTGTCTTGTGTGGGGGTTTCGCATAGGACACTAAGCTGGCTCATCAGCGGGCTCTTTTGGAAGCCTTCATATGGAGGTTATGGCTGCTTGAGCTTTTAGTTTTCGCAGTAAAGAGGCGCAGGTGCGCTTCACAAAAAGGGAGATAGCGCGTCATTCGCTACTCCAGAGGGGGCCCGTTTGGGGACACCAAGAGCCTGCTGATGAGCCAGCTAGGTGTCCTAGGTGAAACCCCACACAAGACACGGCACAAAACTAGAAAAATTGGTGAGTTTTACTGGTCAACTCTTAATACTCTGCGTTGCAATACTACAGCCCACGTGCTTCAGTGTCTGGTCAACTGTAACTTTGGCTTGTTCAGTTTGGCAATCTCGTTCTCAGACCACATGGCGAGACGAGAACTGTCAATCACATTCACCCAGCGTACAGAGTATATATATGGTTAACATCGTAACGTGTGAGTAGTTATAAATCAAAAAGATAAAGTAGAAATATTTGAACTTGCTGGGATTTGATCCACGAACCTGTAGATTATGAGTCCATGTCGCTACCAGTACGCCACACATGCCATACACCAATACATGGTTAACAACTGGTTTAGTATAAATCCACAATATTTTGTCTTGCAATAAACTATTTCATTGGCGTTTTCTACCGTTTCTATAAGCCATTAGATACTAAATATGTACCGGTATTATATCCTTCAGTACATTCCTAAAAGAATATAAATTTACGACGTTACTGAAATATGGTCTAGCGATCAAAAAATAGCCTCCATTTCGACCCAACGGGACGGTACGGTCCAGCACGATATGGCATGTCAGCCTGAAATGATAGTCACTACTGTGGTTACATATTCTATTTTAAAATGCTAATATCCTACCGGTCACCTCCTTGAGGACATTTTAAGTCTCTCTACGTACGATGATTGTATTTGGTAAGGCCAGGCCTTGTTGAATCGTAAGTTATGGCTTAGCTATAATACTTGCACGATTCATACATCCACCATCATGAAACTATTTGGCTGATGACCTTGTAGTTTGGGCAAAATACGCTTCTTACATTAAGGTATATTGTTGCAAAATTTAGTAGAGATCGGATCATTAGGTTAGTCGTAATTAGGTTTTAGCTCAGAACATTTGGGTGGGCGCCATTTCTTTTTTGTTATGATGGTGGAGATATACAACATGACACTGAGTTGTCCCTTGCTAGTACAACCTCTGAACCAAAGGTGGTTTGATTTGGTTTCGTTGGGTTTGTATTGATAGGGGAATCGTTTTGCACACATACACGACCACCATCTGCAAACTATTGGGCTGATGACCATGTAGTTTGGTCATGAGGCGCTTCGCACATGAAGGTATGTTGCTGCAAAATTTGGTAGAGATCAGATGATCAGGTTAGTCGTAATTTGATTTAAGCTTTGAACATTTGGGTGGCCGCCATTACGTTTCCGTCAAGATGGCGGCGATACTAAACATGACACTAGGGTGACCTTTGCTATTGCTACCTCTGTACCAAATTTCGTTCAATTCGGTACCACCGTGTTTGATTTGATAGAGGGGGACACACATACCAAACTCCTCACATACACACACATATACACACTCACACACAGCCAGACATATATCTCATAAGTCTACTTTCATTTTTTTTTCAAAAACCGCATTGTCCGTCCTCCCTGAGTTAGAGCGAACGCAATGCCTTTGTTTTAAATAGGGAAATACCGGACCATCCTGTTTGGTGGCCAGGCAGGAATATGTTCAGTCCGTGCCATACATGTCAAACGAAAACTGAGCGTAAGTAACAAATGAATATATCTGTCACTCGCAGGCTTCTAATGAAGGATCTCAGTGCGCTGTGTAGCGATATTCTTGTCAGCGGTCCAGTTGGTGCTGTTTTGTCAGGCTCCAGAGTATACCAGTGCCAGTGTTGATTTTTTCTTGAGGTCTGTGCGTCACAAAAAGCTATGTTCTACTCCACAGCTGTAGCTCCACCAATTTAGTGACCAGCGTGCGTGAATAATGCTTACCAACTTGACTGTTCTCTCTTACATTTCCATGTGAAGCATATGATGTAGGGTTTCTCTTCTTGGCTCGCCGGATAGCATCCAGACATCGCCTAAAACTCTCTGTTTTCATAGCAAGAGACATTAGTAAGCAAACTTTGAAAAGGCGAGCGAGGTACCGGGTGAAATGTTTTATGTTTTAGGAATAGTTCTTCAGAGCAAATATTCAACACAGAGGACGATTCGTAAGGTAAGCAAAATATTTGAGGAGGCTCAAAATTACCGTGATATGTCTCAATTTCTATGTTTTAACATATTTTCATTTAAAATAGGCTTATGACATCACCTTTTTTCCGTGTGTGTGTGTATGTGTGTCCCCTAATAAAATCTAAACAACTAGAGAGATTTTAATGAAACTCGGTATGTTCATAGTAATATTTTGTCCGACCCCGACCGAACTCTTCAAATTTTCACCCATAAATTTTGTATGGTTTTTACTATAGTACAGTATTGCGTTTCTGAATTTTTGTTGTACGCTGCATGTATGATCAGTTAAATGTGTATTGAGTTTTAGAAAGATGAAGGAAAATAATGTTTGACGATTTAAAATCCACGCAAAAATCGTCATCTAACTCAACACAACTCAATGGCATACATATATAAAATTGAACATGGCGCCCATCCAAATTATTAAGATGGTTCTCAATAGGCCTACTATTACAGCTATCAAACTGAAATTGTGTATGTCGATAGAGGCAATTAACATAAATCTATGAAAATAGGCTATTTAGTTCTTCACGGAACTACTTGTTTTGTATTAAACTGAAATAGCAAAATGTTCTTAATACATATTGGTAAGTTTCAGAGATGAATTCAGCGTATTGGCAGATATTTATCATATTTCTCGAGACCAAGATTACAGCTAATACGAACTTAAATCTAATTTCTTGCAGGTGGAGGAGGAATCACAAGATTTTTGGAACGTTTGGGAAAACTGGTTACAACATCGGATTGATAACTCCTGCTGTGGAGAATGAGTGAAAAGGAGCACAGGTAAACACACAGCTTACTAACATAACGCCATCTTATTTAACTCCAAAGAACTTATGTACAGATATGAACACTTTACACTATATACACAAAGTACAACACACACAAAGATATGTCAGTCCTTCACATCCTCCCCACCCTGGTCGACCTCTAGAGGTATGACCAGCTGAATTGGACGCGTTATCCGGTTCCTGTCTGGCGTGCGAAGGATGACGGTCCTAAGTATTCCGTCTCGTCCAGGTCGTAGTTCCTCGATTATGCCTCTGCCCCATACGTGGCGAGGACGGTTGTCTTCTTGCAGCAGGACCAGGTCACCTACCCGGAAGTTCGGGGTTTTGCCGCATGTCTGTCGTACGTGGTGATGGTTGCGTAGTTCCAGAAGATATTCCTTCATCCAGCGTTTCCGGAAATCTTCTGCCGCTTGTTGCTGGAGCCTGTATTCCCTTTTCAAGTCCTTCTTAATAGCAGGCTCAGGTCCTGTAGGGATTGTCGTCAGCTTGTCGCCGTGGATGAAATGGCTTAGAGTCAAGTCTGTAGTTCCTTCATCCTGAAGGAGAGGACGGGAATTTATGGCGGCTTCAATGCTAACGAGAATGGTGTACAGGGTTTCCTCATTCACTTGCCGCCGGCTCAAAACTTTGCGCAAGCAGCGTTTCGTAGTGCCGACCATTCGTTCCCACCATCCTCCCCACCAAGCCGCCCGTGGTGCGATGAATTTCCAGCGGATGCCATTTGTGGGAAGGTAGCTCGATGCGTCGTGGTCGTGGAAGATCACAGAAAGCTCTCTAAGTTCTCTATGAGCTGCGTGAAAGGTGGTGGCATTGTCGGAATATATGGTATGAGGTAGGCCTCGGCGGCTGACGAATATTTGGAAGGCCATCAGAAACGTATTTACTGTCATATCCGACGCTAGCTCCAAGTGGACAGCTCTGGTAGTAGCACATGTAAGCAAAAGGATGTAACTTTTGCGAACGGTGTTATCGTGGCGGACGTATAGTGGGCCCGCAAAATCGAGTCCTGTTACAGTGAACGGTCTGGAGTATCGTACACGATCGGTCGGTAATGGAGCTTCGTTCTCCTGTCCAGGAGGGTTTCGTGATAACTTACAAGACATACACGAATTCAATACCTTCCTAATGCTTTGCCTTGCTCGTAGAATCCAAAATTGGCTTCGCAGCTCGGAGAGCACAATCCGTGATCCCAAGTGGTGCAGTCTGATATGGGTATGGCGGATTAGAAGACAAGTGAAGGGATGTCCGCCGTCTAAAATTATTGGGTGTTTTTCGTCATACGACATCGTTGTGAAGTGGAGGCGGCCACCAAGGCGGATCAATGTGTCTTGCAGGAACGGTTGAAAAGAGGCGATCTTCTATGTTTTGGGGATGGGCGTGTTGTGCAACAAAGCTTCGTATTCTGTTCCGAAGGACTCTCGTTGTACAGAAGCTATCAAATATCGCCGACTTGCTTCGAGTTCCAACACTGTCAAGTCACCAGTTTGCTTATCCGCTGACCGAAGGTTCTTAATGAACCGGAGGATCCAAGCTGTAGTCCGAAGTAATTTGTTGTAGGTGCTGAAACTTGCGAAGTCACAAAGTGCTTCATGTGTGGTAACAACAAGGGCCTGACAGGGTTTCTTCTTAGCCTCTGGTAGTGTTAGATGTTCGGTGCTGTATTTGGGCGGCCAACTTCTTGGAGGATCCCTCAACCAGGCCGGCCCGTGCCACCAAATATCTGCTGATTTTAGATCTTCTGCTTGTAGTCCTCGTGATAAAAGATCTGCAGGGTTATCCGTTCCTGGACAATGGAACCATTGTGATGGTGAAGTGCAGCCGGTGATTTCTGTAACACGATTGCAGATGAAAGTTTTCCAGCGGTTCGGGTCGTTTTGTATCCAGCCTAGAGTGATAGCTGAATCTGTCCACAGCATTGCTTTACTGATGTCACAGGATGTAGCACGGCAGAAGTAACGAAGAAGTCTTGTGCCCACGAGTGCAGCGAGTAATTCCAAACGTGGTAGCGTGACCTTCTTTATAGGGGCCAGTCTAGCTTTGCTACATACTAACTGAACGGTAGTGGTATCGTGAGCGTGAGATCGAAGGTATACAGCAGCACCATATGCCCGTTCGGAAGAGTCACAGAATACGTGTAGAGAATAGTTGTCCAAGTCTTTGTTGAGAGCACCTATCCATCGTGGGGTGTGAATGTCCGACACGAATTGAAGATTTGAACACCAAACTAACCACTCGTGCCCAATATCAGAAGGTAAAGTCTCGTGCCATGATATACCTCTGGTCCACGTGTCTTGAAACAACATCTTTCCAATTATTGTCACCGGAGAGAACAGTCCGAGAGGATCGTATAGTCGTGATGTTATCTGAAGAACGTGGCGTTTTGTTGCAGTGTCATCTGGAGACATCTTGTAGTCATCGATAGCTGAAAGATGCAGTGTGTCATGGCCCGTGTTTCAGTTGATTCCCAAGATCTGTGTAACCTCTTGAATGGGTAGATTTTGATTTTGCCACTCGTTTTGCAGTGTGATTGAATTCGTGGCCCACTTCGACATAGGCATGTTGATAACACTCATCAAATCCGTGAGCTGAGAGTATATTGTTTGGAGTTCCTCAACGTCGTTGGTAGATGCTGCAAAATCGTCCATGTACATGTGCTGGTCCACGAGGCTAGCAGCAACTGCGTAGTCATCAATGTGCCTCGTATCCAATTCTCGCAGGGTAGCTGACAAGAGGAAAGGGCTACTGGTTAGTCCGAAAGGTAATCGGGTGAAGCGGTAGGTGACCACTTCGTCGGTGACGTGGTATTGGCCGTTTTCGTCCTTGATTACTCGAAACCAAAAGAACCGTGTTAGATCCCTGTCGCTGGAGTCAAGTGAGAGCTGCAGAAAGGCTTGCTTTATATCTCCAAGAATAGCATATTGGTACAATCTAAACCGAAGCAGGATACTCATTACGTCGGGGAAAAGATTAGGTCCGATTTCTAGGACGTCATTCAGCGATAGAGATCCATTTTCATGAGACGAAGCGTCGAATACAACGCGCCACTTAGTTACGTTCTGTTTCGTCTTCTTGACTGCATGATGTGGTAGATAGTACACAGAAGTTGCTCGGTTGTCTGGGTTCAACATCTCTACTTGGCCTTGGATGATGTAGTCGAGCATTCTTTCGTTGTACATGGCGTTATAGTCTCTATTTCGTTGCAGTTTCTTCGTCAAGGTTTGGAATCGTCTCTCAGCGTTAGTGCGATTATCCGATGCAAATTCCTGGTTTTTCTTTGGCAAAGAAACAACTCTCCGTCCATCTTGAATGCAGTGAGATTCATGAAAGTTTTTGAGGATATCGAGATCCTTGGAGCTCATCGTGTGGGATCTTGATTCTTCTTCCTTGATTCCAATTGCTTCAAGGTTCCAGAAGTTACGGACTTGGTGCTCGAGAAGTGAAGGGTCATCCTGCAGTGTTATTTTGTTAACGGTTAGCTGGTTGGCGATGACTCCGGATCTATTGCCACTGAGTAGCCATCCGAAAAGTGAAGGAATGAGTACCAAAGACGGAGATATGCGAACAGGTTGTGTGTCCTTGATCAACTTCCAGTAGTGATCTCCTCCAACTAGAAGTTCAATTGGGAGATCGTGTAAGTCATCCTTAGGGTCAGCTAGTATTAACTTGCGTACTGACTTCAGGGAAGAGACGTCTTGTGGCACTGTAGGGTGCATTGAGTAAGTGTTTGCACTTTCGAGTGCGGTGATGCCTATTGACGCGTTTGTCTGGGTGCCCTGTAACTGGATACTAACCAGACGACGCTTTTGAGGGATAGTTGTGTCAGATTCGAACGCTGCTATAGATATGTCTCGTTCCGTGACAGTAGGAAGCTTCAATATGTCTACAAGAGACTTGCTTATGAATGTAGACTGGCTGCCTCCATCGAAGATGCAACGAGTCGTTTTACTTAAGCCAGTTGGTCCAACAATTCGAATACGCGCAGTTTGTAAGTGAGTATAGTCAGGAGTCTGAGAGTGGATTTTGTTGACCGAAGTGGAGGTTACATCATTGCTTGAGCAAATTGAGTAGTGATGGGACTGCTTACATTTTGAACAAGTTGTTCTCCCCCGTCTACTGCAATTCTTCGAATTATGCCCTCGATTCAGGCAGAGGAAACAGCGATTATTCGTCTTTAGCTTCTCAATTCGGTCATGAACAGTTTTCACCTTCCTACAATCTTGCGCCCAGTGGCCTCGTTGGTCGCAAAATGCACAGAATGGTTCTGTTTGCTTCTTTGTTTGCAGCAATGGTTTTTTAAACTTAGCGTTTAATTGAAATGCGGCTGTCGTGGGGACGAGACTGGTTGAAAGCACTGGGCCACCTCTGATCTTCTGGGCGACTAGCGCTCCATCGACTTCTTCACCAAGAAATTCCATCAGTTTCAGAATGTCACCTTCCGATATATTATTCCGTTTGGTGTGTATTATCCAGCGTCTACAGATATCGTCAGGGAAGGTTCGGAGTATCTTGGGAGCAAGTACCCGCCCATATGCGTTTACATCTTCGCCTAGGGCCTGTAATGCCTGGATACGGCGGTTGCATTCAATGTATGTCGTGTTTAGCGATTCCGGACAAACAGTGTTGATAGGTCGGATATCTTCTAGATAATCGATATGCGCCTGTATTATCCGATTCCAATCTCCGCATTTGGTCTTTAAAATTTTCTTAGTGTCCTCGTAGGTAGAAGCAGTCACGGCAATTCCGTCAACCAGATGTTTCGGTTCACCTTCGAGATATCCGCGTAAAAAGACATGTTTATTTATTGTCGATAGTGAATTGTCTTTATCAATGGATGCTTCAAACTGTTCCCAAAATCTCATCCAGCTTTCGATATTGCCGGAGAATGGTTCCAGTTTCACTGGCGGTAATTTAACAGAATGGGTGAACGTTGAAATGGGAGTGATGGGACTTTCGTTTATGGTCATGTTTGAGGTAGCAGAAGAAAGTTTAATTTCTGCCCCTCGTTTGGCTTTCTGTAAACCACGTTTTGCTTTATCTATGTATTCTTCGCAACTTTGAATATCGGTGTTGTATTCTGTGTCTGGAAGAAGATCATGAATTGAGTCATCTAATTGGATTAGTCTAGTTAATGTTTCCTGAAGTCTGTCTCCTTAATACTTGTAGTCTTCAATACTTGTGTTTTCAGTAAAACTTTCAATAGTGTTTAGAAACCGTGTCGCATTGTTTCTCTCTCTTGTTCGACTTCTTTTCAATTTGTGTAGTCGGGCTGCAAGGTCCTCTTGGGTTGCCATAATGAGGGGGCAATAAATCTTAGGATTAGCTGAGAGTCAGGTAGCCTCCCGTCTTGGAGTGTAGGAACGTCTTTCAGTGTAGATATTAGTTTCTTTGGCAGAGTGCGTGTTTAGTCAAGACTCCAAAGTTGGCTAACAGAATGCGCTAGTGGGGTAGTTGAACGTGACAATTTTATAGTTCGGGAAGTAACTGACAGGTGCGCATGCGCTGTGCAGAGGTGCATGCAGTTCCAATGATTGCAGATAGATAACGCTACTAGTTATGTCAGTAACGTACTGTACAGTTATTGGTATTTCTTGAAGTAATTAAAGTAGATCTCATGCAGGTTATAATCACGTGTACTGGAAAATACTCAGATGAAAGATATTTCTGGTGGCGTTGAGCGAGGATAAGTGGTGTCCTTTTCTCGCTGACGAATAGAAATTGCAGGGTGCAAGCTTAATTGTTTACAATACGGAGTTCCCTGTTGCTCCGATAGATGGCGGATGCGTCACTTCTGGGATCGCATTTAATGAAATTAGCCTATCTGTAGGTTTCAAAAGTATTTCCCAGCTGATGTAGAGCATGCATTACTAAAAGGATGTCAATTTGTGATGGTTTGACTTATCTGAAGTGGATTAGTTGGCAATGAGAACTCTAGTAGCGTCTTGTCGTTGATAGCGTGGCGTGCTTTAAGCTGACGTGATGTCTTCTCGGTAGTGTATAATGTTCTCGGCGTCGAGTGTCCTTCCGTAGTGTAGAAAGCGACAAAGAAGCATTAGCACTGTTCACTAACACTAGTAAATACACGTGTCACTGGTTTTGTACGAGTTTTCGGCACCATAATGTGGAGAATGAGTGAAAAGGAGCACAGGTAAACACACAGCTTACTAACATAACGCCATCTTATTTAACTCCAAAGAACTTATGTACAGATATGAACACTTTACACTATATACACAAAGTACAACACACACAAAGATATGTCAGTCCTTCACACCTGCTTATGCTCCGGACCACATTATGAAATTTTCTTTGAAAATAAATATATGATATGAATCGAAAATTAAACAATAAGAACATTTATATATACTACATTTGAGCTTAAGGAAGATACATTTTTTATAATTCTTATTTTAACATCTGTGGTATTTGATCCTCGTGATATATATTTTTTCTCTACAAAAAATCATTTCAATAAGACTAGTATTTTTCGAACCGATGACCTTCGGACTTGCTGCAGGTTACCGTGCGTTCGTGGTGCACAATTTTATTAGCACAGCTACGCTGCGGGACATCTAGATTATACAGTAAGTTAGTTAGTTATTTAGTTAGTTAGTTATTGTTGTTTTAAGGGGCGGAACTACGACGTCATCTGCCTCTATAATACAGTAAAACCTGCCTAAACCGGACCCTTTATATACCGAAAACCTCGAGAAACGGAAAACAAAATTCGGAACGGAGGTATTTCTTATGTAAAATAACACTGTAAACCGGAAAACTGCCTAACGCGAAAAAAAAAAAAATTGGAACTGTAGACGTAAATTACCTGACTAAGACGGATTATCTTATTCATAATACAAAGCTATGTACTAAATATTGAGCGTGGCTGTACTTACACCACAGTTAACACTACTTTTTCCTCAAGGATGCAGCAGGTATGCTACATTTCACAACATCTGTAAGTGAATGGAATGTTCCGTTACATCCCCCAACCCTCTTGTAATACACTCAGTATGAATAGGAAAAAAGAGTGAACTTGAGTGATCTTTAAAGATGTACTTTTTATTGTGTACTGCATTTATTTTCTTTCTTTCTTAGTCGTTTACCCTTCAGGTTGGTGGTACCCACGGACTCAGCGAGGGAACTCACCACTACCGCCTCTACGGGCAGTGTCCTAGAGCTGGGAACATCTAATCGGAGGGGATGCAACTGGTGAGGTGTGATTGGCACCTCGCCCAGGCGGCCTCACCCGCCAAGCGAACAGGGGCCTCATGAGGGAAGGTAATGGATGGGCAGGATGGATAGACAAGGAAGAGGGAAGGAGGCGGCCGTGGCCTTGAAGAAGGTACCATCCCGGCATTTGCCCGAAGACGAAGTGGGAAACCACGGAAAACCACTTCGAGGATGGCTGAGGTGGGAATCGAACCCCCTCTACTCATTTGGACCACCCGAGGCTGAGTAGACCCCGTTCCAGTCCTCATACCACTTTTCAAATTTCGTGGCAGAGCCGGGAATCGAACCCAGGACCTCCGGGGTGGCTGCTTACCATGCTGACCGCTACACTGCATTTATTTACGTACTGTAATTCAGTGACAATGCCTTCTAAGACATTAAACATTAAAGTTATTGAAGAACACGAGAAAAACAAAAGTCTGGCTAAACAATTAACTGTGTTATTTAAAGTATTTCTTTGTAGTGTAGACTATTTTGTCCTAGGCTGGTATTACACTATCAAAGAAATTTGTCAAAGATCTTTGATAAAAGAGCTTTAATAAAAGATATGACGGTGTAATTGAGAAATCTTTTATAAAAGATGGTTTTATAAAATTTCTTTTATAAAATGCATGAGCATCATGCTCTCTTAGATAAAATATTCACAAGAAAATGACGGATCATAACAGCTGGAATATTGCCACAGCAAATATGCTCATATCAGAGTGTGAAATGCATGAAATGTTAGATAATATGTTACATAATGAATGGTATTCAATATAAAACATGAATAACAGATAGAATCTGTAGGTAAATATAGCAGAGGCTATATGCGCTGCACACAAAGGACGTGCATTTCAGGATATTTTTCTCTTTTCTTCTCTTGGTGGAACCCACGGACTCGGCGATGGAACTCACCACTACCGCCTCTACGGGCTGTGTCCTAGAGCTGGGAACATCTAATCGGAGGGGATACGACAGGTGAGGTGTGATTGGCACCTCGTCCAGGCGGCCTCGCCTGCAAAGCGAACAGGGGCCTCATGAGGGAAGGTAATGGAAGGTCAGGATGGATAGGCAAGGAAGAGGGAAGGAGGCAGCCGTGGCCTTGAAGAATGTACCATCCCGACATTTTCCCGAAGACGAAGTGGGAAACCACGGAAAAACACTTCGAGGATGGCTGAGGTGGGAATCGAACCCCCCCTCTTCCCATTTGGAACACCCGAGGCTGAGTAGACCCCGTTCCAGTCCTCATACCACTTTTTCAAATTTCGTGGCAGAGCCGGGAATTGAACCCAGGACCTCCGGGGCGGCAGTTAACCATGCTGACCGCTACGCTACGGAGGCGACGCATTTCAGGATATAAAGAGGAATTAAATAGTGAAATAGCCTGAAATAAGCCGTGAACATTAGTGCAATTTATGTTATAATATTAGTATTGAAATGAAAATCCACAGCCTGCTTCCAGTCTCCGACCGGGTCAGGAATGGAATGAATGAAGCCCCCATCTAGCGGCGAGGATAGGAACTGTGCCGGCTGCCGAGGCCTGACGCACTCCTCTGGGGCAACGATTAATGAATGACAGATGAAATGAAATGATAGTGGAGAGTGTTGCATGACATTTTGACAGGGAAAACCGGAGTACCCGGAGAAAAACCTGTCTGCTTCCGTTTTGTCCAGCACAGATCTCACATGGAGTGACCGGGATTTGAACCACAGACCCAGCGGTGAGAGGCCGGCGTGCTGCCGCCTGAGCCACGGAGGCTTGAATATTAGTATTATAATTTTTCAATTACACTTATATTACAAACGAGTGTAATTAAGCACTTTATCCTTACCGGTACGTAAGGCATCTAATAACCTTATCGAGGCAGTGTCTAGTTAGCGGAATGACAAGAGCGCTCGACTCTGATTGCAGGGGACTTGGAATCGAACCCCACTCAAGGTGTAGTTTTTTACTTCTATGTTTCAATTTTCTTGGCTCAGGCAGTGGATTTTCGAACGTCACCATCATTCATTTCATCATAATTATTATTAATTAAATATTAATGTAATTTTTCGGTGCTCGTACTGCAGCTCGTTCACCAAGATTTTACTCGTAATACACTTTCACGTGGGCAAACCATGATTTAACACATAGTTTATCTTTCCGTTTAATTTACATACCGGTATTGCCACCACAGAATTTCAACTGCTGTAATACAGTTACGTGAACAAGGAACTGTCCTTCATCCATTTTGGTGAACTATGATAAAATATTTGATGTAGTGTGATGGTGTGATATTTGCTTTGTATAACTTTTATAAAAGTTCAGTTTTATAAAATATTTGATTACATTTCTTTGACAAATTTCTTTGATAGTGTATTTTGTCTTATTAAAACTCAACCCTTTGTAGAACGGAAACCTGAGAAAACGGAAAAATAATTCCGGAATGATTTCGTTCCGTTTTAGGCAAGTTTTACTGTAGTACAATATTGGGTTTCTGAATTCTTGTTGTACGCTGCATGTATGATCAGTTAAGTGTGTATTGAGCTTTAGAAAGATGAAGGAGTGGAATGTTTGACGATTTAAATGCTGCAGTGCACATTATACTTTTCACTTCCAAATTCTTATCCGAAATCAAACACAGCATTTACTGCAGAACGTGCTCCAACATTCAATAACATATACCACATCACAGGCAAACGTATATTGCAATAGGGTACACCAATTACCACACTAAGACGATCTAATTAAATATCATAAACAGGATCGCACAAGATGAGGTGGTGCATTTATCAGCTGAGGCGTGAATGACGTCAAATCCTTGTTTTGTCATACTTGTGTTTGAAGTACAGAGAATATCAATCTCAGCTTCACCGCAATCCTACCAAACATGCTAAACCACTTACAGCACAGTGTTTCCATTATCAGTAACGATATTAATACAAGGTAATACAAATAAAATTACGAGCCTTACAGTAGTCGGATATGATGTGTGACATGTGACATGTTATCCCTTGCTAACAGAGAACTCTGTTGGTCATTGAAATAACTACTTTTAAAACTGCAGTGCCAAATCTTGACCGGTTTTTAGCAAATATTATATAATGAACATTTTCACACCAAACAACGAAAACTTGAAGATGATTTAATGTAGGAAGAATATATTTAAGCCGGCCCCATGGTGTTGGGGTAGCGCGCTGCCTCTCACTCGGAGGCCCCGGGTTCGATTCCCGGCTCCTTCCAGGATTTTAGTAACTGACGTCAGGGCTGGAATGGGGTGCACTCAGCCTCGTGAGGACAATTGAGTAGCTGTCTGACAGTGAGGCAGCGCCCCTATCTCGAAAACCAAGATTAACGGCCGAAAGGACCCGATGCGCTGATCACAGGTCATCCCAATATCTGCAGGCCAAAGACTGGGCAGCGGTCGCTTGGTAGGCCTAGGCCCTTCATGGGCTGTAGTACCAGGGGTTATTTTTATTTTTATATAAGAATATCTTTAATGGGGCCTCCAAACCTTGAAGTAATTTTGTATGCAATATAGATTCCGCATAGCCAAGTGGCCGACAGTACCTCGAGTGCTTATATTAAATAAGCATACAGCAAAAGTAGTACGATTTAATAAATCATCATTGTTTTCAGCAAATATGTTATACTGAATATTTTCACACCAAAAACAACAACTTGAAGATGATTTATTGTAGGCATATCTTTAATGGGGCCTCCAAACTTTGAAGTAAACCGTATGCGATATACATTCCACATAGCCACATGACGGTCAGTACGTGGTGGTATCAATCTCCGCCACCACGCATGCTCATTGTTTCCGTCCCATCCATTTCCGTTTCATTGTTTCCGTCCCATCCATTTCCGTTTCATTTTTCAAAATCACCCCCACAAAAAATATACAGATATCGAGTGGAAAAATGTTACACATCAATAATGTCTATCCCGACGACGCATAGGACAGGGATCTCTTCAGCCAAACAATAAATTTTGACGAACGAGTCTTGCCCCTTAGACACAGGAACGCAAGCAGGCTCACTCTCAAAGGATGAGGGAATTTTGGGCGGAAAAGAAGGCCAACTGTAACAAGACTCAAAGTGGTCCTAGATGGCCCTACCGAATTATATAAAACAACCGGACTGGTGCGATAACTCTCGCATGTGTATAAACCACCCGCCTGGTTTTACTGTTATGCGGGCTTCTATAAATATGTTTATTTGTTTAAACGCACTTTTTAAACAAATTGTCGACATTTATGAAATCAGAGCGCAATTATTCATCACTGCTGCTGGTTGCTCAATGGGTTGTGGGCGCCCCATGTATGCAGACTACCCGCCTGGCACTAGTGCTATGCGTCAGTACGTGACAAAGTTCTGCCAGGGGCTATGTATGGTTTTGTTTATTCCTTTAAAAATACTTTATAAACAAATAAATATATTTACGTTGACTATTCAAGAAATTCAAGATTTTTCCTGTACTCTTGAGACAATTTGGAAGATTCTGGTACACACCTTCTACCTCCCTCTGGTTTAGGAGTTTGAGTTTTGTGAAACATACACCTTAGCGTATTAAATAATAAATACAGTATACAGTACATAAGGCCAAACTCAGGCAATACTGTACCGTTATTCGACCGGAGGCGCTATAGACATCAGGAAGCCTGGCGATGAATAAGAAAGGCCTGGGAGAACAACTGGAAGCCAAAGAGAGGAAGATCTATATAAAGATATTGGGCCCAGTCAAAAAACCAGGAGAGTACTGAGACCGTATTTTGCATTGAGTCGGATCTATGTTGTACAGGAGTGTACTCAGATGAATACCAGCGGCTCTATTTACAAGGCATACAGCGCATTGATACTCTGTGGCGAGCTTAGGGGCAATTCGGCAGCCCGCACTACATCCTTCGAACATGTGCTATGTTTTTAGTACAAGAAATTACTACAAAATGGAGGCAGCAGTAACGTCAATCTGATGCAACCTGATACATTTTGATACAGTATTTATGAAAAAGAACAACAACTGGTAAATGCATTATATTAAAAGAAGAGGAAACTTGAGAGTATTTTACACATAGACAAATGCATATGACAGAATATCAGAGTATTATCGAACACTAGCCAGTGTCGATATCAATTGTCAATGTCGTTTCGCAACGAACAGCATTATGGGTCTCACAAGAGCAGTGTGAAAAATCTGGCAAGGCAGAGAGAGCAGATCACATTATACTTTGCTCGGGGTACAACACTCCTGTCTCGCGCAAGCAACGCGGTCGTTTACGTACTTAAAATTTAGACGTTCGACGCGAAGTTGAAACCAGTGCAGTTTCAGGCCGGACGTTTGTTTTAGACGAGTGAAAAATCTTAATGGAAGCCTGGAGGCGAGTTACTGCAGTACCTGTGTTGTAATCAGCTGCCCCAAGCGGTCCGATGATTGACAACGCTGTCTCACACTCCTACTGAAGTACAGTCATTGGCAAATATAATGGCGTTCTGATCGTAACTACGTAACGTGTACTTCCGTGTCACACAATACTTCGACATGGACTGTACTGTCAGCGGGACGGTGTCACCACGTGCTCAAGTCTGAAATTCCATTACATCAGGTCGGTGGTGACAAGTTTGAAGCGATAGGGTGAGAGAATGACTGAGTGCAGGCTCACCCGCTGACTTCACGGTCAAGGGCAATCGTCTAAAACAAACGTCCGGCCTGTAGACAGTTCGTAACGCAGCATTTTTGTCTCGGATTGTTATAGCTGGAGATAGTGTTAGTCTTCATTATTAAGGAGCAGTGAACTCAGTCTTCAGGAGGACTTGTGATATTTCAATGCCAATACAAGACTATATTCTTCAATAGTTCAGTACAGTCTATATTTTATCATCATGACAACAGAACAGAGGTTGAATGAACGAGTACTTCATCACGACATGTTAATGTCGCGAATGGGCTAGAATGGAAGGAAGGAATGCATTACAATAGTGGAGTTGACCACCTAGGATGATCACTAACATCAATTATGAAATACTACAACAGCAGAAAGCTTTTTAGAAGAGATGGAAGGCGCTTTGGAAAAGTTGACTGTACATTCATACTGTGACTACATGAACTATAATGGCATTCCACGAATAGGCTACAGAACATCTTAGGATCGTGTGAGAACAATGAACTTGTTGCGCGAACAGCTATTTTTATTTTTCAACCTTTCGGAATCGGGGTTCGGTTCTCTTCAAGATCCAGTCGTTTCGAGAACTACGCGACCTGATGAACGAGGGTTCAGTTCCAGAACGAGAACAGAGTGTTTTAAGCATATTCCAATTTCAACGAGATAGCATCGTACAAGGTAGCTGACAACCATTTTCACAAGTAGACAGTATGGATTAGACATACTCTAGAGTGTTCCTTTTTCACCAATTTTTCTTAAGTAGTTAGAAAATGTATTCCAGGGCTATATCCAATACTTCATCGCTTCCGTCTTGTAGTGTATTTTATTTTGTAGTTAACATTAATATTTTATAATGCTATTTTCAATGCTTTACTTTACTCTTTTTCTTATTACATTTTGGGCATTTAATAGAACAATATAGTTTGTTGAGAAGACACATTTGAAGAGTAGGAAGAAGACTGCGATAACTTTATATAAGAATAGTTGTTAGCAAGCAGATGTCCAATACGCCACGTATATTTGAAGATTATTTGAATAGACACTTCTACAAATTTTGAACTTTGAATCTGAATACTTATGCATTACATGCAAGTTTCTTTAATAGACGTGTGGGTCTATTTTTCTTCTAGTGCAGTATAAATATGGAAACATTTTGATTTCTAGAGTGGATATTTGCGATTTTTGGATTAATTTTTGGCAATCCACAGCTTTTGAGATTTTCTTTTGAAGTTTCTTTAGACACTTTTTAGTTCGTTCATTTTTTTCATGATTCGTTTGTTGAACTCCATCCTAGTTAAGCGTTAGATTCTAATGGTCTACGTGTACCTTCTTAAGACAGGCTCTTTACCATGTTGTAGTATCTTTCGTGTTTCTCTGGGGGAGGATCTCCAGTCGAATTTTGTTTAGTAGAGGGCTGAATCGTTCTTTTTACAGTGATCTATCTACAATTTCTTGAATGAAATATTTATGAACATGAGAATACATTGAGAAATAAATAAATATTATAGAAAGATTGTATAAAATATTTTCGTTACAAAGCGAAATGATGATGTTGAAAATTCTCAAGCACTGTTATTTGAACAGCTGATTACATTAAATTTGTCTCAGTTCTGAAAAAAATTGTCCATGATAATTTAACTTATGTTAATTTGAAGCATGATATTTTACGACTATTTTGTAAAAGCTTATTTAATCTTAATAATGTTTGGAAAAATATCTACAAGCTATTGAGGGCTTATGTATGAATAAAGCAATGATTGTTTGCGGAATTTGATTGTAATAAGGGGATATTAGACATCGATGGATAGTCTATATCATATTTTTCCAGTATACATTAGCTATTGATCTACTACTAAGTGCACTTATGTGTATATTTTGAACGTGCAGTATAGTCACGATTATAGATACTAGGAGGCTAGTATAAAATTAATGAATCCAAAATTTAAGTAAAACTAGCATTGTAATAATTAATCTAGAATGGATTGTTCGAATTGATGATATTTGTTTTTGAAGAAAGGTCTAATTGGAAAGACGAGTAATAATATTTGTATAATCATATAATAATAATGACTGAAAGCTTAAGAGATAATAATATGATTAATTTTGAGATTTAAAATGTTGTTAACTTTTTTATGCAATGACAATGCGTTCGATTAACTTAACCGTTCGTCGAATAAGACATGATTTGAATATAACAAGTACACTAGAATGCTTATTGATGGAGTTGAATATATAAAACACGAATAATTTGAGCGTGAACTAAAATGGAAAAATGTAAATATTGCCATTAACTTACAAGAGTTATTTAATATGTGTAACAAGGGTATATAAACATGTTTACAATTTATTAAAATTGTTTTACATGCGGTTATGATGCTATAATTTTAATAGCATTTTTAAAAAGATTCGATGCTTATGTCATTAAGACGTTATTACGTTTCAGTGGAGGCAGATTATTTTTGTTCTGTGGAGAGGTATTCCACATTGCAGCAGTTTTTGGATAAATAAACTGTTGGTTGATTTTAAATGCTTCGGATGTCTTGGTCATTTATACTAGAAACAGGATGTGCTACGAGGACCAGTGGGCCAGGTTTTAGAATGCCTAGCACCACGCACGAGATTAATTTATTTATTTTCAGAGTCTTGTTAGTTCACTTTGAGCTATTTTTCGTTTTTATTTCATCAACCACTGGCATCTTCTTATCGCATTCTTTATAAGAGAGGTATCCTTATCCCTGGTTGATCCTAGTTGGTAGAGTTTTGGGGGGTATTTCAGCCGGGTGCTTCCAGATTCTACGATCCAGCTGTTCCATCGGATTTCAACAGGTAAGACCGCGTGGATACGGGTACAGTACCAAAGACAAAACAACGGTGAACTATATATATACGTGTATAAGATAAGCGGACACCATACGCAAAAGGAGAATCTATTTCTATGGACGCTTGACACGAATGAGTTCTGGATGATTCTCCAATGAAATCTTTGCCTACTTTGTGGGAAAGGAAACCAAAGGGATCTGGTTTGATAATGATGATGATCAGGTGCCATCAAGTCGGCGTCGACTCCTAGCGACTGCATGGATGGACTGTCTCCATATGATTCGGTCTTCAGCCATATACTTCAGATCCTTCACTGACATATTCATGTTGGATTTGATGGAGTCGATCAATGCTGGCCGCCCTCGTCTCCGAGACCCTTCCACCTTTCCAACTATAATTGTATTTTCCAACGAATCAGAACGTCTCATAGTGTGTCCAAAATATGTCAGCTGTAAGCTTGTTTACAATGCTTCAAGAGGCAGATCTGTTTTTTTCTTTTGAATAACCCATACATTTGTCTTCCTGGCTGTCCAAGGAATACACAGTATCCTTCTCCAACACCAGAGCTCAAAAGCATCAATATACTCCTATCTCTTTCTTATGGTCCAGCAACCATATGTAGCTATGTAAAACACTAGTGACTTAACCATTCTGAGTTTAGTAGGCAAAGATACATCTGTACACATGAAGATCTTATCCAGGCCTTTAAAAACTGTTCTTCCAAAGTCAAGGCTTCGGCGAATCTCTGGACTGTTAGCTACTACTACTAATGGTTGATCCCAACAAACACAAACTATTCATCTCCGTGATTATCTTATTATCTATCATAATGTTTGATGGTAATCCTGTTGTCATTAGTTTTGTCTTGTTGATATTCAAGTACAAGCCCATGGTTTCACTCTGTTCTTTAACTTTCATAATGATATCCTCGAGCTCTTCCTTACTTTCAGCAACCAAAGTGGTGTTATCTGATACCTCACGTTTTTCCAGTAATAAGTTTAATAACTTAAGTAAACGGTCGCCTCATTAAAAATTCTGCAGTTGTTTTTGTTGCTTCATTTGAGCGTCTTGAACATCATGGTCATACAGTCCTGTGTACTTGGGTGTTTATAAAATTTGACTGATAACCTGTGTTTTCTTGTGTGTCTGTAGTTGCGTGTGTATTTGTAAGTGAGGTGAGGATTGGAAAGGAGTCAGCCGTTTCCTTAGGTAAGGAACAATCCTGGAATTTGCCTGGAGTAGAAGTGGTACACCACGGAAATCACTTCCAGTACGTCTGAGGAAGGAATCGAAACATCCACTTCTCATTTTTGCTTCACGAGACTGAGTGAACCCCGTTCCAGTCATCAGACCAGAATTGAATTTCTAGGCAGAGCCGGGAGCGAAATTCTAGCTTCAGTCAAAAATACACACACTCACACACTAGTCTTCTACGGGCATCAATGAGGCAGGATATCAGACAGATTGTGTGGTTGGTTCCTTAGTTTAGGGACTGTGGCAACGCGGTCATGTAGCCCCGTGTACTTTGGGTGTGTGTAGAATTTGTCTGATAATCGGTGTTGATTGTGATGGCCGTATTAGTGTGTGTTATCTGTGATTCAGGTAGAAGGACTGAAGAAGATTGACTTTTTCAAGTAATTCGTACTATTGCTGCCTAATTGCGGACGTGGCTACTAAATATATTTGCAGTCAGCATCTGGCGGCTAACGTTGGAACTAATACAGCGTTATCAAACTAACCTACAAAATTTTAGCTTCCACAAGTGTAGTTAGTGGAAGGTTCTTTTCCATGCCATAAATCTATGACATGGGACCGCCGGCTTTACTTCCCCTCCAAAGAAAGGCATACTGAGGGATTTTTAACGCTATTAAAAATCCGAAGACTTCGGCCGGGTTTTAACCCGCGATCTTGGGCATTGAAACTCAGCATGCTACCAACTACGCCACCGAAGCCGCTTTCAGACAGATTCCAAGAACACAGATCTACGTGACCACGATGACACAAAACCCCTAAACAAAACAACAACTACAAGATTAAAATTTCCGGAGTAATATTGTTGTTACTATTATTTCAGGATCCTTCTCGTCTCACTTACCAGTGATAGATACAGGACATCAATTGGAGAACACTCGGGCTAACCACTTACCTCTTCAAACAACAGCGCCCACTCAGCAGAAGAGATCTGTCTGTCCACAATGTAACAACTGAACAAGCGAGCTGCCTCTCGGGGCATTCGTCATCTTCCACCCTCCTCTATTGCAAGGAGACCGAGCGTAAGTCTTCAAATATTCCATTTCCACTTATATATACATATCCTGGTTGTATGTATCAACACCCCAGGGACTCACATCTACTGAACGTTGGTTGGCGACCACGGGACCCAAGCTGAATCCGGCATTGCTTCCATTTACTTGTGCCGGGCTCCTCTCCGTCTTCTTTCCTGTCGATCTCCCTTGGTCAAATCTTGTTCTTTTCTGACCCCGACGGTATTAGGGTATCCGAGGCGTAGGGAGTCTCTTCCTTTCCCGCCTTAAATGGCCTTTGTCTCATCTTTCCTGATACCCTTCTTCTGTAAGGGGTCAGCCTTCTTTTTCTTTTCATGTTATCTCCCGCTTTCAGCTCAAGGCCCTCAAGGTGCAGGCTGTGTGTAGCCTCACCACTTCTTGTGCACCCTGGATATTGCTACACCATCAAGGGATTATGGCTGGTGAGTTTGGTAGTTGGCGACCCTGAGGGATTCCTGAGCTGGGCCCGTTTTGTCCCCTTTCTTCATCTGACCTTGGGGCGGGCCCTCTCGTCTTTTCCTTTCCTATCAGCCTTTCATGACTCTCCTTCCTTCCAAGTCCCTCAATCCTCATTCTTCGAGGGTTGAGGACATTTCTTTTCTCCCTGTCCTTTATTTGCCTTATCCTTTATTTGTTAACCATTTCTTCTTCTAGTATGTAAATTTGTAGTTAGTATTAGTTATAGTTGTCAATTCCATCTCATCTTTCACTATCACCCAAACCATTAGGGGCCATTAACCTAGATGTTAGGTCCCATAAAATAACAATTATCATTATCATCATCATATAGGCTATGTATCAAGTAAAGAGTGCTAGGGAGTCACGATGGAGAGTTCATAGTCAACAAGTTTGGCCGCGTTGTCTCTCTCTCTCTCTCCTAGCGGCTTCGGGGGCGTAGCTGGTAGGATACTGAACTTCTATGCCCAAGGTCGCGGGTTCAAACCCTGCCGAAGACGTCGGTATTTTAAGAGCCTCACTATGCCTTCCTTCGGAGCGGTAGTAAAGGCGGTCACATGTCATAGATTTATGGCATGATAAAGCCCCTTCCACTAATTACACTTGTGTGAAGCTAAATTATTGGTTAGATTAGACTAACACTCTTAGGTTCCAACTGCGGCGGCATCTAGTAACCAAGTTCAGAACTAGTTGGTCGTTGACGGTGGCGTTTGGTAGCAAAAGTTGGAACTACTTAAAAATCGAATGTCTGCAGTCCTTACTTGAATTAAAAACAGATAACACACACTAATATAGCCTTCACAATTAACACCGGTTATCAGACAGATTCTACGCACACCCAAAGTACACGGTGCTAAATGACCACGTTGTCGCAGCCCCTAGACTGAGGAACCAACCAACCAACCATGTCTCCTAGGGTTTATTCCACCGTGTAGACTCCGCTGCTGTGCTATATTTCCTTCATTTTAGTCTGTCGATGGCATCTTCCGTTGTTAAGCCAGGTTAATCTTGAAAGGTAGAATAAGGAAAGAAAAGAGAACGTCCATGCCGTTTGTAGACTTAGAAAAGGCTTTTGATAATGTTGATTGGAGTAAGTTGTTTGACATTTTGAAAAGGATTGGGTTAAAGTGTAGGGATAGGAGGGTGATCTACAATCTGTGCAATTCCCTTTACTGTCAAGTAGGCGTATTCATAACTAATTTGAAACTCAATTCCACGCAGGAACATTATCGAAAAAAGAAGCAAAATATTAAAGGAGCATAAAAAATTACTTCCATATTATTACCGGCACGTGAAAATAATTAACTGTCTTGTACTCTAAATATCTGTGTTTGTAATAGCTGTGTGGCTAGCCCATTGATCTGCGAATCTTGAGGTCTCCGGTTTGAACCCCAGTACCAGAAATTTTTTTGCTACCAGATTATCGATTTAAATGGTATCTATCATAAAATTATGCGTCATTTTAACAAAATCTACATGAAATTACGATTTATCTAATTTTAATTACAATAGTTTGCACCAAGCAGGAGTTGGGAAATTTTATAGTATTGCACATTATTTCTAGTAGTCTATAGATAAGCTAGAGACTATGGTTTCATTCCACCTCTTAATTTACAATATAATATGTGATGTTTGTTAAAACAGTAGCATATTGTTGGGGACTTGGCTAACTTGGTCGGCATCTCCTGTATCTACTGAGTTTTACCCGGCACCTATACCAGATTGATGGGGATTAGCCTGGTGCCCAAACACCATTTGAAAGGGGTGTTGATTACTTGGAAACCTTAGCATTTTAGGAGATTTACTAGAATGTATAATCATGGTGTTTTATGAAGATCTGCGGGGCCATACTCACCAGCCTTACCTGGGGAGCATTAGTAAACCAAGTGCTTGCTGTACTGCTTGACAGCATGCATCAGCGGGAAACACTGGCTCTTAACCTAACTATAAGCTAAGGGGGGAGGGTTTTATAAATAACTAAGTGAAATGAAAAGATAAAGCCCTTGACTGTGAAAGAAGGGTTTATTACTACTGATGTGGGATAGAGGGGGGAAATAAATAAGGGGATGAAAAAGGAATTAGAGCGACACACTACTCATCCCACCGTTGTCACAAGTTGTCCATTATGTGGCGTTGGGCTCGGTTGCCCGGCGGGCGGTGGCTCACGTAGCACTCACATTCAGCGTAGGATCAAGAGAGCGGTGACCAAAGAGAGAGGCCGGGCGCGTGTAAGCGTCCCGTATTTGTAGGTTCTCAAGTGGGTCATAGCATGTCAGCAGTATGTACAGGTGTACGCTAACTTTCGTTACTGTTGCATAAGATTGCAACCTAGCGTTTACCATACTTGCGTAGGCCGTAATACTTGCTTCACCCGGCTGTTCGTAAAGCTATAGCCCTTCTATGTACCTCTAAATTATTAGGTATAATTGTAGACACAACCCTTCTGGAAGGGTTGGGTATGCAACAATATCTCCAATTCAATCTATACATTCATCCTAGTACCAGTATGATTTCGGAGCGTAAATTAACATTTTAAGAATGTCCAAGCAGTGTAGTATATGAGTATGATAACATGTTACACATCATATGCGACTACTGTAAGGTTCGTATCTTTTTAGATGGTATGCATTCCGTTTTGAAGAACATATTCATGCTGAAAATCTACAAATAATGGATAATGAAAATATGAAATGCAGCCGAAATAAATCTGAAACCCCTATTGACATCAAATTGGCAGGTGAGAAGCTAAAGGAAGTAGAAGACTTCTGCTACTTAGGAAGCAAAATAACCAGTGATGGACGAAGCAACGTAGGTTATTGTAGCGACTTGAAAACTATCTACATTAATATATGTCTACACTTTATTATTCATTTTTCAACGGGGTCGAGGATGAGATGGGGTGAAATTTTCTATAGTGGGTGGATTTTCCGCTCAGATGCCCGTTCTGACGCCTAACTCATGACAGGAGTTATTGAGATATGAAATTAAGGGAGATGAATGAAACTAAGCAAGGATGTGGAAGGAAGTAACCCTGCTCTATGAGAAGGTACCGTCCCAGCATTTTACTGAAGTTGAAAATGGGGTAAACCTCAGAGGGCCAAAGGACTTTCAACTGTGGGGCTCGAACCCAGGTCTACCGAGTCTGTAGATAGCTTGGTGAGCTTAGCTATTGCTGTCGGTAAAACAATCTAAATGAATAATATATACTCTATATCCTCCGTAAAATCCAAATAAACGCCCTTAAAAGAAGGAAAATAGAACGATTAATAATTAATAACAAGTTTCGTAGGATGCGTATTATTAGCACGTTATGTCCGTATCATCAATGTGCTAAACCTTCAAGCTGGTGAAGCAGTCTATTCAAGTTTTGCGGGAATGCTGACGATGCGTATCGAGCAGATATCTGGACGCCAGTTGACGATAATTAATCATACTCTAATCCTTTTACTTTATCAACCCGGGCTGCGATGGTTTCCAAAGGCAGAGGCCAGCGTTTGCTCGAGCACTGGGATCGATATGACCTTTTATGTGATTAATAATCATTCCTTTGTCTGAAAATTCGCAAGAAAACTGGTCTTGTACTGTGGACATGAGCCACCTTCTTGTGCCAGATTAGTTAGTTATTGTTGTTTTAAGGGGAGGAACTACGAGGTCATCTGCCCCTCTTGTGCCAGATTGATTCTAGTTTTATAATAATATTATTTATAATAATAATAGTAGTAATTTAAAAGAATCAGACTTAGATTCAAAAACAACAAACATTATACAAGCCACATTAACAGATACTTCATTATAAGTTAGATTCTGTGAAGAAATCTCCAGAACTTTTGTCATAAAAACAGTTGTCAGGCAGGGAGGTGGATTTATACCTTTGATTGTTTAACTGTGCTATGGATAGGGTTTAAATTGGAAAACGAATATATTACCATCTACCTAAGTTATATACTGAAGATTGCTTGGCTTTCACGGATGACATTGCTCTGATTACGGGCACACCTGGGAAGAATTCCAAAATCCAATTATAAAACTTAATAGAGTAAGCGGGAAAAATAGATTTACACATCTCCTTCCCAAAGACAGAATTTATAACAAACTTTAAAGATTGTCGTGATACAATAATGATAAATCAAAACAAAATCGACTAAGTCAACTGGTTTAAATATTTATGTGAATTAATAACTATTAGCAACAATGAAACAACAGCTTAGAGGCCAGAGCAAAGAAAAAGAACGTAGTGTTTCATTTAACCAGAAATGTTGACACGAAAGTGCCACTATCATGGGACTCCATCATTTAACATGTCAAAACAGCGGTGAGAAATAAGGCTGTATTAGGAGCGGATTCGCTAAACCTAATGCGGAGAGGTGACATAAACATAATCATGACATAGAGAGAAGACTGGTTTTAAACATACCACATGGGATAATTGAAACAGAATCTAACAGTTCAAGTAGTTCTGCATCGCCTACTTGTGATCGTGCCAAAGCGGAGAAGTCCAAGGTGGTATTGGCAATTGCATTGATGCGGGACAATGCAACTGCGACAACATTGGAGGAGCCTTCAATGTGCTGAATGTCCGTTGTGAACTGAGCGATGAACTATAAGGTAACGGGCCCAATAGTGGCCACTGCTTCATTAGTGGACACACTGGCCTTAATTCGCTTAAAATAAGGCCCACAGCCATCAGTTGTAATTGAAATGGACGAAAGTAGTGGCCTATGACATCTAGCGGTGATTGTAAGTACTATTAGCTTCATGCTGCATCATGGGAAGAAGTTGGGGAATGCTTACAATGGCGTCAGCTCTCTCTCTGTTGAAGTGCAGTGACATGTGGTTGATTTGGCTAAGAATATTGGTAGGCATTTATTCTTTTTTTCTAAATGTAAGTTATTGACGGCATTTACTCATATGCTATACCGATACTTGAGAATGTATAGGTTAACGTTTGAGTGTGTCCTGAGTAATAAATCATGTGCACGACGCGTTAGGCTTGGTGTCCACTATTCCAGGACAGAATCGGCGATTATCGGATAGTGGACACCAAGTGTCCACTATTGGTGTTTCACGATATAATATGTTCTTCTAACTGATACTCACAAATAAGCTTGCAGTCACTTATAGACTATTCTATATTGATTTAATTAAGTTTTGATGCGAATAACCAATAGTGGACACGGGGTGTCCACTATAGGTTCACCAACTGTCCACTACATCAGCTGATTTTGTTCCCCTATTTTGCTCTAAACATCCTGTAGTTGATATCCTCATTTCTTCCATCCTATCAATGTTTCACGTAATTTTAACATTCCAACTATTGTTCTCATTTAGGACGAAGCATGGCCTCTGTCAAGGCAAGCTGGTGGGCTTACGAAAACGATCAAATGGAAAAAGCAGCAAAAGATTTTGCCCAAGGTGTCCCTCTATTGACTGCAGCCAAAAATCATGGAGTACCTCGTACGAGCTTACGTAGATATGTGCAGGGAGGTGAAGACAAATTCAAAACCATGGGACGCTCTCCCGTGCTAACCAAAGAAGAGGAAGAGACGCTAGTATTGTGGATTTCATCTGCAGCTAAGGCTGGTTTCCCAGTTAGTAGGAATGATCTTTTAGATAGTGTTCAGAAACTGTTGAAAGACTTGAACAGAAAAAATGATTTTGTGAATGGTAGGCCAGGACGTTCGTGGTATGAATTTTTTTTGAAAAGGAATCCCGCTATTTCTACTAGGGTAGCACAGAACCTAACAATCACGAGCGGCAATTTGAATTCTATCTGCACCGAGGCGAAGTGCTCGGAACGAAACAGGAGGCCCTGGTGTAGTACGAATAAAATGTACTGTGGAATGACGTACTTCTCGTGGGGTTCCAGACGGGCGAGTTAGATCAGGAAAGTCTTTTAGAATCTGATGGGATGGAGTTGGTAGGTTGAGTACTTTCACGCTGGGCTGAATTGAGTTTGCAGGTTGAACGATCACTGATAATCCTGTGATGCCGTCAACAATTCGTTTGTTCCGACAGTCTGGAAAGAGGTGATAATAGGCGTGGAAATCTGAGGCTATTATGGGAATTGCAACGTCGGCAATAACGAATCTCCAGGGGGAGTACCCCAGACGGGTAATTTTTTACGACACGATTAACTGCTGGTGCTGTACTAACCTGTGGGATTAGATCATAAATCGCGTCATAAGAGATAGGTTGGTTGGTTGGTTGGTTCTTAAGTTTAGGGGCTGAGACAAAGCGGTCATGTAGCCTCGTGTACTTTGGGTGTGTGTAGAATCTGTCTGATAACCGGTGTTAATTGTGATGACTGTATTAGTGTGTTTTATCTTTTTTAGCCTATTTTCAATTTTGAAAAAATAGGCTTATGAGATCACCTTTTGTCCGTGTGTGTGTGCGTGTGTGTGTGTGTGTGTGTGTGTGTGTGATTCGTGTGTGTGTCCCCCCCTAATAAAATCTAAACGGCTGGAGCGATTTCAATGAAACTCGGTATGTTCATAGCACTATTCCCGGCGACCTCGACCGTGCCCTTCAAATTTTGTTACGTCTCACCAATGCAAAATGGCGGCTGTGCGAATTATTTCACTAGCATTCAATATCTCCGAAACTATTACCGATATCGCCCTGAAATTGTGTACGGTGATAAAGGGTACTACTAGAAGTACACCTATGAGACTTTCAAAAACCTGGTGACTACAAAACAAACATGGCGGTCAAGCGAAGTTGAGACTTTTAAATAGACGTTTCTCGCGATTTAACTATCCACACGTAATGAAACTTGGTACAGCAAATGTTTATACACATTGTAATGCACTGGAGTCTAATTT
Organism: Meconema thalassinum; assembly: GCA_946902985.2. NCBI lineage: Eukaryota > Metazoa > Arthropoda > Insecta > Orthoptera > Tettigoniidae > Meconema > Meconema thalassinum. The sequence continues at coordinate 883,658,046 of OX336388.2, forward strand.
AGTTCAATTGTTTACATAACCTCAAAATGGCGGTTGTGCGAAATATTTCACTGACATTCTATATCTCCGAAACTATTACAGATATTACCCTGCAATTTTGTACGGTGATAAACAGTACTGGTACAAGTTTATCCATGTATATTTCATAAACTTGTAAAGTAAAAAAACGAACATGGCGACCAAGCGAATTTGAAATATTTTAATAGACTTTTCTCGTGATTTAACTCTCTGAGCGCAGTGAAATGTGGTACAGTAAATGATTTTGCAGATTGTAATGCACTGCCATCTAATTTAAATCAATTGTTTACATAACCTCAATATGGCGGCTGTGCGAAATTTTAAAATTAAGTTTTTATTTCTTGTGTCGTAATCATGCGATCGAAGTGAAAGTTTGATAATGAACCTAGGCAATAATTGTCCTTGAATGGTACATAATTCTATGGCCTATACATATAACAATCCTAAATGGCAAGCTTCCGAAATATTTAGACGGTCCACAATATCTATGAATCTTTTACAGCAACCAAACTGAATTTTTTTATGTTCATAGAGACTATGAACATATGTTCACCTATAGGACTTTCAGTAACCTGGTGAGCACAAATCCAATATGGCGGCGACGCGAAGTATAAATATTTAAATGGACGATTCTCGCGAATTAACTATCCGAGTGCTGTGAAACGTTGCACGTTAAATGCTTATACAAATGTTGATCCACTGGCATCTAATTTATTTCAATTGTTTGCATAATCACAAGATGGCTGCTGTGCGTAATTTTAAAATCTCGTTTTTACTTCTTGTGTTCTAATCATGCGATTGAAGTTTGAATACCACACGTACACAATAATCTTAATGTAATAGTACAAAAATAAAAATCCAACCTGGCGACAATCTGAAATATTTAGACGGTTCTCAATATCTACGAATCTGTTACAGCACTTAAACTGAATTTTTGTATGTTGTTAGAAGAAATTAACATGAGCAGGATATATGAAAATAGGCTGTATAGTTCTTTACGGAACTACTTGTTTTAAGTACAGACTGCAACTTAGAATTTTTCAAATATTTCCTACTTTTGCCGCCAAGCGCCACCGTCAACAACTACAAGGCCAAGTTCATAACTTAGCTACTAGACGCCACCGCAGTCGGCTCTTGGCAACGTACGTAGAAACCTAAGAGCGTTGTTTACAATCTTAACCGATCCAATTTAGCTTCGCACAGGTGTAATTAGTGGACGGTTCTTTAACATGCCATAAATCTATGACATTGGACCGCCGGATTTACTGCCCCTCCAAAGGAAGGCATACTGAAGAATTTTTAACGCTCTTAAACAATCCGACGGCTTCGGCTGGGTTTGAACACACTATCGTGGGCATAAAAGCTCAGCATGCTACCGACAACGCCACCGAAGCCGCCTCATAAGATATAGGCTATTACCATTCATGTTGTGGCCTCAATTCCGTAATCAAACCTTAGTTACAGATGCGCAAGCATTTAATCCAAACTTTGATACTCCCTATCATAGAATATGGATCAGTAGTGTAAAACGACTTATCAGAAACACTTGACATAAAATTACAGAGAGTTCAAAGCGCAAGCGTTCGTTACATTTTAGACGTCAGGCGTGATGTACACATTACACCTTATTATGTGCAAATGCAGTGGTTGAACCTTCGTGAACGTAGGGAGCTATCAATTGCGATCCTAACCCAGAAAATATTGTGTACAAAAACCCCTGGATATCACTATAATGTGTTTAAACCAATGAACTCCGTCCACAACATAGAAAATAGATTTACTGATTCTACTCTATAGACTCCTGTCCACCGTACAACTAAATAACTTACAATAAATCATTCATTTTCACAGCTTCACGGCTCTTGAATTCATTCCACCTTAACTCATTTACAAATTCTGTTAACACTACACAACTCAAGAAATATCTGATATCGAGATTCCTGAAGGAAAACGAATGAAAAATACCTAAAGATTGTTCATACAAAATTTGAAATCGATATATTATTTTTAGTATCCAAGATACAACTTCCGTGGATTTGATAGTAGTTCGAGTAATCACGTCACTCATAAACTTGATTTAATAATAGATCATAATTATAATACCCTTAAAAATTGTAGCCCTTTTTAGCCTATTTTCATTTTATGAAAAAATAGGCTTATGAGATCACCTTTTGTCCGTGTGTCTGTGTGTGCGTGTGTGTGTGTGTCCCCCCCCCCCTAATATAATCTAAACGGCTGGAGCGATTTCAATGAAACTCGGTAAGATTAGAGCAATATTTTGGCCGACCCCGACCGTGCCCTTCAATTTTTCTTTGTTGCACCAATCCAACATGGCGGCTGTGCGAAATATTTCACCAGCATTCGGTATCTCCGAAACTATTTCCGATATCACCCTGAAATTTTGTACGGTGATAAAGGTCACTACTAGAAGTTTACCTATCAACGTTCAAAAACCAGGTAAATACAAAGCTAACATGGCGGCCAAGCGAATTTGAGACTTTTAAATAGACTTTTCTCGCGATTTAACCATCCAAACGTAATGGAACTTGGTACAGTATATGTTTATACACATTGTAACGCACTGGCGTCTAATTTAGTTCAATTTTTTATATAATCTCAAAATGGCGGCTGTGAGAAATAGTTCACTGGCTCTCTATATCTCCGAAACTATTACAGATATCACCCTGAAATTGTGTACGATGATAAAGGAAACTGCTACAAGTTTATCTATGTAACTTTCAAAAACCTGTAGAGTACAAATCGAACATGGCGGCCGAACAAAGTGGAAATATTTTAATTGACTTTTCTCTTGATTTAACCATCTGAGCGCAGTGAAATGTGGTACAGTAAATGACTATACATATTGCAATGCACTGGCATCTAATTAGATTCAATTGATTACATAACCTCAAGATGGCGTCCTGGCGACATTTTAAAATTAAGTTTTTATTTCTTGTGTCGAAATCATGCGATCAAAGTGAAAGTTTGAATAATGAAACTACGCAATAATTTTCCTTTAATGGTACATAGTACATATAACAACCCAAAATGGCGGGCATCCGAAATATTTTGACGGTTCTCAATATCTACGAATCTTTTACAGCAATCAAACTGAAATGTTTTATGTTCATAGAAGCTATGAACATAAGTTCACCTATATTGTAGATCTCTCAGTAACCTGATGAGCACAAATCCAACATGGCGGCGACGCGAAATATAAATATTTAAATAGACGTTTCTCGTGATTTAACCATCCGTGTGCAGTGAAACTTTGCACGTTAAATGCTTATACAAATGTTAATCCACGGGCATCTAATTTATTTCAATTGTTTTCATAACCACAAGATGGCAGCTGTGCGAAATGTTAAAATGTCTTTTTTACTTCTTGTGTCCTAATAATGCGATTGAAGGTTGAATACCACACGTGCAAAATAATCTTCATGTAATAGTACATAAATAAATATCCCACCTGGCGACCATCTGAAATATTTAGCCGGTTCTTAATATCTACGAATCTATCACAACAATCAAACTGAAAATTTGAATGTTGATAGAGGCAATTAACATGTGTAGGATATATAACAAGTAGTTCCGTGAAGAACTATACAGCCTATTTTCATATATCCTACTTATATTAACTGCCACTATCAACATACAAAATTTCAGTTTGATTGCTATAATAGATTCGTAGATATTCAGAGTCGTCTGAATATTTCGGATGGTCGCCATGTTGGATTGTTAAATGTATAGGCCATAGAGTCATGTACCATTAAAGGAAAATCATTGCGTAGGTTCATTATTCAAACCTTCACTTCGATTGCTTGATAAGGACACAAGAAATAAAAACTTAATTTTTAAATTCGCACAGCCGCCATCTTGAGGTTATGTAAACAATTGAACTAAATTAGATACCAGTGAATTACAATGTGTATAAACATTTCCTGTGGCAGATTTCATTGCGTTTGGAACAATAAATCGCGAGAAAGGTCTGTTTAAAATTTTAAAATTCGCTTGGCCGCCATGTTCGTTTTGTAGTTAATCGCTTTTTGAAAGTCTTATAGATAAACTTCCAGTAGTGCCCTTTATCTCCGTACAAAATGTCAGGGTGATACAGCTAATAGTTTCAGAGATATAGAATGCCGGTGAAATATTTCGCTCATCCGTCATCTTGTGGTTATGTAAACAATTGAAACAAGTTAGATGTCGATGCATTACAATGTGTATAAACATATACTGTACCAAGTTTTATTGCGTTTGGTTGGTTAAATCGCGAGGAACGTCTATTTAAAAGTCGCAAATTCGCGTGGCCGCCATGTTGGTTTTCTACTTACCAGTTTTTCAAAAATCACATAGGTGAACTTCTAGGAGTTCCCTTTATCAACGTAATAAATTCCAGGGTGATGTCGGTGATAGTTTTGGAGATATTGAATGCTGGTGAAATATTTCGCACAGCCGCCATGTTGGATTGGTAAGACGTAACAAAATTTGAAGAGCACGGTCGAGGTCGCCCGGAATAGTGCTATGAGCTTACTGAGTTTCATTGGAATCGCCCCAGCCGTTTAGAATTTATTAGGGGGCGACACACACACACCTCTCACACACACACACACACACACACGCGCGCGCACACACCCACGGACAAAAGGTGATCTCATAAGCCTATTTTTTCAAAATTGAAAATAGGCTAAAAATAGGCTATATAGTTCTTCACGGAACTACTTTTTTAACGTTCTATAATTTTAGCCTACTTTTCACAGTTTGTGAAAATGAGGAAAAAGTGGACTTATGACTTTGATCCAGGCAAATGTCTGTCTGTCTGTCTGTCTGTCTGTCCTTCTGTCTGCCTGTCTGTCTCTCTCTCTGTGTGTGTGTGTGTGTGTGTGTGTGTATCCCCCCTATCAACTCCTAAACGGCTACAGCTATGGAAACCAAATTTGGCATGAGTAAAGACCTATGCCTGAATATTTCACGGCCATTTTTGAAAATGAAGTCAGTACTACCAACTGCTGAAAAATCACAATTGAAAATTAAGGTTTATGTTGTATATCTCAGAAGATGTGCATGAGATTTGTTCCAAAATTGACACATATATAGATAATATAACATTAGACTAATTTGCAGGAGCCCATACATGAGAGTGTTGCCAACATGATTCTGTGCCTACTGATAGATCCAATCTTTAAATGCATGTAACTTCCATACTCTTTATTGGATTTCAACCAAATGTGGTATGTGATTTGCGCACCGGAGCAGATATGAATATGCATTTTTGTAGTGTCAACAGGGCTGCCAACTGTTGAACATTGCACTCTATACATTTTTAACCTAATCTCAATGTATCAGAAAGTATGCAGGCCAACAGTTCTAAACTTTGCTTACATATTGTACCTGCAAATGTAGGTTAATTTCCAGTAACCGATATACGACAGCACTGCCTACATGATTATGCACGTGCTGATATGTTTAATGTTTAATCACACGTAACTTCCATACTAATGAATGAAGTTCTTTCAAAATTAGCACAACTATAGATTATAATATTTCAATTTAAGTTTGAGCATCCCATTTATGGCAGTGCCGCCAACCTGATGTTACGCATGCTGATAAACTCAGTATATAAATACATGTAACGTGCATACTATCTATTGGATATCAACCAAATTTTGCATGTACTTTGTGCACTTTAAGTGATGAAACTAAGAATATATTTAGAGTCGACAGGTGTGCAAACTGTTGATATATGGTCTCTATAATTCGAAGGAAAGTAGGCTCTTTAGTTCGTCACGGAACTACTTGTTTTTCAATAGTTATAATAATACATTATGTAGGATATTTATTTAATTATTACATTCTAATTTGTATTATTCATCTTGTATAAAATGTTTGCTAATTGGCTTGTTGAGTTATCTGTCTGTTAGGTAGTCATCCCGAAGGCTGGTTGGATCCTCAAAAAGCACCGCCGTTAGGTTATGCGGGTAGATACCCACACAAATCCAAGGCAGCGCTATATTGAGGCGTACTAGGCAAGAAGAGGAGTGACGTAGTTTGCCATTGCTTTCCTCACTGAGTCAGTATAGCAGTACTAACCCTATGAGTAGAACCTTTCACAGCATCCACAGGCACTGACTGTGACCTGAATGTCATTACTAAGTACCACCCATACCTCAGTAGCTTCCATATAATCACAGCCATGAGTGAGACTGAGACATCGGTGAAAAGCCACATTTTACTCTAGCCTGTGCCAACAGACAAATGCAAATGTACTGCATTCATCAAGAGATGGCAATGTTATAAGTATATATTATATTGTTACGGGAGCAGGGTTGCTTCATTCCCTCTCGCATGACTCACAGCCGCCGGAGGCTACCTCTGGGCTCTATCGGCCGGCTACTTGCACAGCGGGAACAAAGACATGGTCTGGAATGTTCCCAGCGTACCTGGTGATGGAACTCACGGGAGGAGCCGTGAACTCTCCTACTCTGGAAACATCCATTGAGTCACCAGCCCCGCTATTTAAGCGACCTGGCTAGCGAGGGGTGAGAGTTTTTGAGAACTGTGTTCAGAGTGAGTGCGTGCTTTTACCCGTGCGACAGTATCGAGGGGAAGTGCCGTGTGGATTGCGAAACGCAGTTGACTGTTTTCCTAGCCTGCAGACGGCGAGAGAGTGTGTATTCAAGAACAAGTGAGTGTCAGACTGTGGCTTATTGACACGAGGAAGGGTACAGTTATTTCTAGCCAGCGCACGGGTCTACCTAATTAGTGAACGGACAGCTGTTCGAGAGAGTGAAAGGGAAGTGTCCCCAACAAGAGGGAAACTAGAGTGAGATACTAATTGCTCGTATTTGTTTATTGTGTGGTGTTGTGTAACTTGCTAGACCTGCAATAAAACTTACATTTCTTTAAAGGGCCAAACTCTGTTGTGCTTTTAACCACTGTATTCCAATTAACGAACGTGCTGCTAGAGCTAACACGTAACAATATTTTGTTTTATTAGTTGTTAAGCTAGGTAGAGTTTCTTAATACCAAACTTCAAACCAGAACATTGTATGTGCTACATAAAGGGGCTCTTTAGCCTCAGTGGCAGTTCTCTATGAATAAATTCAAATTCAATGTTTAGTTTCTGAAGGGTGGAATATTTGCTATGAAGACAGCTGTCTTACAACCGTAATATTATTACAGTTAGAGAAGGGTGGCTAGAGGAAGCAGATCTGTGTTAACCACCCTTGTAGGAAGCCAAGAGAACCGCAACTGCTTTAAGGATTCTCTCCCGCATTAATTCAAACGAGAAACTCGTGGAAGACTTACGCATAGCATCTCTGCAACTTGCCCCGCCTTATCATACAGCAGGGGAGAGGGGAGGAGGGGGAGGTTAGTAACTGTGGGGGAAGCAGTTAATATATACTTATAACTCAATAAGCCAATTAGCAAACATTTTATACAAGATGAATAATACAAATTAGAATGTAATAATTAAATAAATATCCTACATAATGTAATATTATATCTATTGAAAAACAAGTAGTTCCGTGACGAACTAAAGAGCCTACTTTTCTTCGAATTATAGAGACCATATATCAACAGTTTGCACACCTGTCGACTCTAAATATATTCTTAGTTCCATCTCTTAAGGTGCACACAGTACATGCAAAATATGGTTGAGGTCCAATAGATAGTATGCACGTTACATGTATTTATATATTGAATTTATCAGCATGCGTAAAATCAGGTTGGCGACACTGCCATAAATGGCATGCTCAAACTTTAATTGAAATATTATAATCTATAGTTGGGCGAATTTTGAAAGAACTTCATTTATTAGTATGGAAGTTACGTGTGATTAAACATTAAACATATCAGCCAACTATATCTTCCTACCACGCATTCTCCTCAAACGGAATGCATCTAAACCAGTGGTGACTGCTGATTTTCGCAATATGTAGGACGTAATATGATAGGCTTAACTTAAGATAATTATTATAGCTGGGCTAAATTGAGATATTAGACTCAGTGTAATATTAATTATTCAGTCGCACAGCACAATTACGAACACATTACACAATACAATACAATCAAATACCACTCCAAATATGTGCACACGTTGAAAACAGACTATCCATTCTGACCGCGCGACATCGTAACCAATAAGCTCGTAGTGTTGGTTTAAATTCGACCAATAGCGAGATTGAGGATCTCATTTGACGTCCTCAGAGCGCCATTACACTGACCAAACCTGTCCCCTCCCCATCAAGGGCTCCCATACATTTCTTAAGCAATAAACACGTGCTTTGAGGATGCAAGTCTTCCTTCCTCAGGTTTCTACTCCAGGCGGTAAAGGTCAGACTTCACCCATCTAGAGGTGAAATGTAGAACTAGTTACAAGTACTGACAGTGACAGTGAGACAGAGCTTATCAAGAGGACGCGCAAGGTAGCCCCAAAGACTATTTTTAGCCTATTTTCATTTTAGGAAAAATAGGCTTATGAGATCACCTATTGTCCGTGTGTGTGTGTGATTCGTGTGTGCATGTGTGTGTCCCCCCCTAATAACATCTAAACGGCTGGAGCGATTTCACTGAAACTTGGTAAGATCATAGCACCATTCTGGCCGACCCCGACCGTGCCCTTCAAATTTTGTTCTGCCTCACCAATCCAAAATGGCGGCTCTGCGTAATATTTCACCAGCATTCAGTGTCTCCGAAACTATTACAGATATCACCCTGAAATCGTGTGCGGAGATAAAAGGCACTACTAGAAGTTCACCTATGGGACTTTCGAAAACCTGGTAACTACAAAACCAACATGGCGGCCAAGCGAATTTGAGAATTTTAATAGACTTTTCCCGGGATTTAATGATCCAAACGTAATGAAACTTGGTACAGCAAATAATTATACACATTGTAATGCACGAGCGTCAAATTTAGTTCAATTGTTTACATAACCTCAAGATGGCGGCTGTGCGAAATTTTAAAATTAAGTTTTTATTTCTTGTGTCGTAATCATGCGATTGAAGTGGAAGTTTGAATAATGAAGCTACGCAATAATGTTCCTTTAATGGTACATAACTCTGTAGCCTGTACATATAGCAATCCAAAATGGCGAGCATCCGAAATATTTTGACGGTTCTCAATTTCTTCGAATGAATCACAACAATCAAACTGAAATTTTGTATGTTGATAGAGGCAATTAACATGAATAGGATATATGAAAATAGGCTGTATAGTTCTTCACGGAACTACTTGTTCAATTAATCATTTTTTTCAACAGTTACAGCAGAGAGCTGACTGTAGGATGATCCTCACGTCCTACATGGAGGAATCGCCACTGCTCTAGACTGTGTAGAATTTGTCCCGTGGTGAAGCCGTGCTCATCAAATCGTGCACCATGGCCGCGAGGGCAGCTGGAGCAAATTCGGAGATCGTAAGTTTGAATCCTGGTGCTAACAAGTTCCGTGGTTTTCTCCCGGGTTTTCCAGACTCCCTCCAGGCAAATAATACCATAAGGTAATTCAAATCTCGGGGCAGCTACCTTATCTGTGCCCCTGATACAGGTACACACAATACTACAGCCATCGTCATCACATAAATAATTGGCTGTGGGGTGCAGCGATAACGTTCTCTTCTACTGTGCCAAAGGTTGCAGGATCACTTCCTGGCACAGTTAGTTGGCATTTGAGGGTGCGCAAATGAGGGGGAGTCATGTTTGTAGGTTTCCTGGGACATTAATGATCCCTTTCGGGCCAAACTTCTGGCACCCTGGCGTCTTTAAAAGCCTCAGTAATCAAAAGGGACCTAACACAAATTGCATTAATATTAAAACTCGGCAATTTTTCTAGGTTTATGCTGTGTCTTATGTGGGGTTTCGTCTAGGTACACCAAGCTGGCTCATAATCGGGCTCTTGAAGCCCATGCCCGGACCCCAAAAGGAGTAGCGAACTGCGCGCTACCTCCTTTTTATTAAGCGCACCTGCGTCTCTTTACTGCGAGAGGTAAATTTTCAAGCAGCCGTAACTTCCTTATAAAGGTTTCCAAAAATTGGTATATTGGCTTTCACGGTCAGTGAATTAAAACTCAGCAATTTTTGTAGGTTTATGCCGTGCCACACAAGACACGACACAAACCTAGAAGAATTGCTGAGTTTTAATTCACTGGCCTTGAAAGCCAATATACCATCTACTATTATATTGTTACGGTCCGTGGAGCAAATCATAAATTAATTGGACACTCTCTTCCTAATATTAATGAAAGATAAATGCTTAGTTTTTTAGTTATTGCCGTTTTAAGGGGCGGAACTACGAGGTCATCTGCCCCTTACGATAAATTCTAATACCAGAGCTAAGCTAAATAATTTAAGAAACGTAAATGGAAGTTATCACTAGGGCTCGGATTTTTAGGTAAATAAATATTTTTAAATGTAAATACATATTTTAAGCATTTTTTCTATAAATACATAAATTCCTGCTTTTCACTTTTTAGCACATAAAAAGACATAATATTAATATATTTTTTCTGTGTTACTTCAACGGGAAATAACCTGTGGACTATCTAATCTTCATGCAGAGCGTATGTCAGCTTGCAACTGTGTTATTCTAAACTTGTCGCCCCGTGCCACTCACACGTGCTAGACCTCCCCCTTCCCCCCAGCTATCTGGAACCAGTGTCACTCACATGCAGTTCGTTTCTGGCACTGTGAAGTGTAAACCATTTCTACGATGCATAATGTACAAGCAACTTCAAGTTATCGTCTGCAGCAGTATGTTGCAGAATTTAAGGATACTTTTTTTCTGCCGATGTGTGCGTTCTGTTCTGCCAACCATATGGGAAAGCAATCAAGGCTGAACAGCGATCTCAAGTTACACAACCTCAAGGGCAAGAAACATATTGCCGCAGTTTCGCGCCTTCAGAAGAAGTGTTTGGCGAAAATCGTCGGTCATTTGTGATGGATAACCTGAAGATGTATCTCGTTGTGTATTGTAATTCTTCAGCAGTCAGTGAGGCATAGCAAAAATTGCATTCGTGAGTACTGCATATTGTTTATATTGTCATTAATAAACTAAATTATAATTACATATTTTTTTACTTTTTGTCACATATTTCAGGTAATTTTAACACATAAACAAGTAGTTCCGTGAAGAACTATACAGCCTATTTTCATATATCCTACTTATGTTAACTGCCACAATCAACATACAACATTTCAGTTTAATTGCTGTAACAGATTCGTAGATATTGAGAACCGTCTAAATATTTCAGATGGTCGCCAGGTTGGATTTTTATTTTTGTACTATTACATTAAGATTATTGTGTACGTGTGGTATTCAAACTTCAATCGCATGATTAGACAACAAGAAGTAAAAACGAGATTTTAAAATTACGCACAGCAGCCATCTTGTGATAATGCAAACCATTGAAATAAATTAGATGCCAGTGGATCAACATTTGTATAAGCATTTAACGTGCAACGTTTCACGGCACTCGGATAGTTAATTCGCGGGAAACGTCCATTTAAATATTTATACTTCGAGTCGCCGCCATGTTGGATTTGTGCTCATATGTTCATAGTCTCTATGAACATTAAAAAATTCAGTTTGGTTGCTGTAAAAGATTCATAGATATTGAGAACCGTCTAAATATTTCGGGAGCTCACCATTTAGGAGTGTTATGTGTATAGGCCATAGAGTTATGTACCATTCAAGGACAATTATTGCCTAGGTTCATTATTCAAACTTTCACTTCGATCGCATGATTACGACACAAGAAATTAAAACTTAATTTTAAAATTTCGCACAGCCGCCATCTTGAGGTTATGTAAGCAATTGAATTAAATTAGATGGCAGTGCATGACAATCTGCAAAATCAATTACTGTACCACATTTCACTGCGCTCAAAGAGTTAAATCACGAGAAAAGTCTATTAAAATATTTTAAATTCGCTTGGTCGCCATGTTCGTTTCGTACTTTACAGGTTTATGAAATATACATAGGTATACCTGTATCAGTACCCTTTATCACCGTACAAAATTGCAGGGTGATATCTGTAATAGTTTCGGAGATATAGAATGTCAGTGAAATATTTCGCACAGCCGCCATTTTGAGTTTATGTACACAATTGAACTAAATTAGACTCCAGTGCATTACAATGTGTATAAACATTTGCTGTACCAAGTTTCATTACATTTAGATAGTTAAATCGCGAGAAAAGTCTATTTAAATATCTCAACTTCGCTTGGCCGCCATGTTGGTTTTATAGTCACCAGGTTTTTGAAAGTCTCATAGGTGAACTTCTAGTAGTGCCTTTTATCACCGTACATAATTTCAGGGCGATATCGGTAATAGTTTCGGAGATATTGAATGCTAGTGAAATATTTCGCACAGCCGCCATGTTGGATTGGAGAGACGTAACAAAATTTGAAGGGCACGGTCGAGGTCGCCGGGAATAGTGCTATGAACTTCCCGAGTTTCATTGAAATCGCTCCAGCCGTTTCGATTTTATTAGGGGGGGACACACACACGAATCACACACACACACACACACACACACACACACACGCACACACACACGGACAAAAGGTGATCTCATAAGCCTATTTTTTCAAAATTGAAAATAGGCTAAAAATAAATATTTCCTCGATTTTTAGCACCTAAAAATCCGAGCCCTAGTTATCACATATATTAACGCCACTATAATTCGATTCGTCGCTATTAACACTACGCCGGCTATTCAGCTTGATGATGATGATCATGTGCTATCAAGTCTTCGTCGACTCCTAGCGACTGTCTCCATATAATTCGGTCATCAGCCATATACTCCAGATCCTTCACTGACACATTCATCTTGCATTTGTTGGAGTCGATCCATCTCAATGGTGGCCGCCCTCGTCTCCGAGACCCTTCCACCTTTCCAAGCATTTTGTCTTTCCCAACGAATCAGAAAGTCTCATAATGTGTTCAAAATATGACAGCTCTAATCGTGTTATCAATGCTTTAAGGGACAGATCTGGTTTAATTTTTTGAATCACCCAAATGAATCATCCAATGAATACGCTGTATCCTTCTCCATCAGCTTACTCGTTCACAATACACCGCAACGCTCGACGCTCGTATTTTCGCAATGCGCACTAGCAGACAGATCACACCTCCATTCTAGAAGATCCAGTTACTTACCCGGGCCCAGCCACGCAGCAGACGGCTCGCCAAGTTTTAATACACACAAGAAGCCAGGCCTCTTCTTAAGTTTCTGGACAATCTTACGAGATCCTGTTTTTACTAGCTCCATTGTTTCCCTTTCAAGGAATCTCAAAAAACATATCCGACTCGAAGCGTCACTTCCCTTCTTCATGCACAGCCTTAACAATCTCTGCGGAGTAAAATAAACATTTTCCTCGCTTTACCGCAAAGGGCTGCTTTACGCTTGTCTAGACATGTAACAATATCATCACATAAATACAGGTTATCAGGCAAGTTGAACACGCAACCTAGATGCCCATTATGAAATATTCATATTTTAAAATTTAATTTCATATTTTGATAGATTATTGTTGTTTTAGGGGCGGAACAGCAAGGTCATCGGCCTCCTTTAACACAGATATGTTGATACAAATTTTGGTAAAGTTACAATTTCGAGGTCGACGCCTAAATATAAACAGCCTAAAAATAAAAATATGGGATAATACTAAATATCATAATAATAAACAAGAAAAAGGTAAAACAAGTGTCCTACAGTGATTTTTCCGGGAACTTTTAAATTCTAACATCATTAATACCTAGGGGTATTTTTGTTTTCCAAATACGACACAGTGCAAAATGCATATACTGGTTTGGTCTCTTGTAATTTTATTACTTTTAACGACCTGTAAACCATTTTTAGCCTACTTTTCTCATTTTGCAAAAATGAGGAAAAAGTAGACTTAAGACATCGATCCGGGAAAATGTGTGTCTGTGTGTCTGTTTGTTTGTCTGTCCTTCTGTATGTCTGTCTGTGTGTGTGTCCCCACCTATCAACTCCTAAACGACTGCAGCTATCGAAACCAAAATTGGTCATGGCCATATTTGAAATTGACGTCAATGCTACCAACTGCTGAAAAATCGCAATTGAAATTTGAGCTCTATGATAGATATCTCAGAAGCTATGCATGTGAACTATTCCAAAATTGACACACATATAGATAATAACATTCCAGATTAAGTTTCAAAAGTCCATTCATGCCAGTGTTGCCAACATCATTCTAAGCCTGCCGATAGGTCGAATTTCTAAATGCATGCAACTTCTATACTATCGATTGGATTTCTGCCAAATTTCGTATGTACTATGTGTACTACAACATATTATGTGACTGTGCGTATTCTAAAAAGCCACCAGGGCTGCCAAATGTTAAAAAATGCTCTCTCTGTTTTTTCACCCTAATATCAATTTATCAGAAAGTATGCAAGCCAACAGCTCTAAACGTTGTACACGTATAGTGCCCGTCATTTTGCCTTAGGTTGGTGTAACGTATATAAATCAGTGCTGCCAACACGATTCTATATCTGCTGATAAGTCCAGTTCTTAAATGCATATAACTTCTACACTAACTAATGGATTTCAACCAAATTTCGTATGTGCTTTGTGTAGAATACCAGAAGAGTTATTACTATGCGTATTCATAAGAACCAGCAGGGCTGCCAAATGTTAATAAATACTCTCTCTATTTGTTTAATCCTAATATCATTATATCAGAAAGTATGCAAGTTATCAGCTCTAAGCTTTGCACACGTTTAGTACCTGACATTCTAGATTAATATGGAGAATCTAATATACCTCAGTACTGCCAACATGATTCTAAGCTTTCTGCTAGTTTCAATTTTTAATTACAAATGGATTTTATCGAAAATTGGCACTAATAAATTCAGATTAATTCTGAGCATCACATACATGACATTGTTCCCAACATGATTTTACACGCACCGATAAATCCAATATCAAACAGCATGTAAGGTCCATACTATCCCTTAGACCTCAACCAAATTTTATATGGGTATTACCTTAAGAGATGGAACAAAGACTATATTCTGAGTTACCAGGGCTGACAACTGTAGTAGGTTACTCTATTAGGCTACACTATTTCAGGTGTATTTCAAACTGCAGTACTTAGAATTATTAGTATTACCAACTTGATTTCGTCTTTATTCTAGATAGGTCTATAGATTGGCACGAATCTTACATTTTAAGAAAAGTAGGCTCTTTGGTTCGTCACGGAACTAGCCTACTTGTTTTAATGTGATTTGAGAAAGCGACAAAAATGCGAAATTGACTTAAAATGCGAAAATTATACTACAATGCTACATAAATACGAAGTCCACGATTTTTTCAAATATAACGTGTTTTTTTTCTTTCATTTCTTATGGAAATTTAAAGGACAGGACTTTGTATACCCTTAAAATGTTAATGATGGATTCACCACTGGCCTTCTGGAATGCGGAAAGTAATTCAATCTCCTCCTCCTCGTTGGCCGTCTATAACTTCCATTGCCTTCGCGAAGGCCAAGTCAACAAGTCGTAAGATGGTGAGAGCGAAAATGTCTATAAAACAGTTCTCATATTTCACAATGTTAAAGATTCTTGATCTTTCATGCAATCACCCACTGTGGAGGATATTGAAGCAAGACTTGAATTGACTTTGTGTATTTTCTCTGGACTATTCTGGTTTTGTATCAATATAAATTTGAATTTCTTTCAGTGTAATAATAATTTTCTCATGTTACTTTAATTTAATTAATCTCTACATAGTATAAAAGAAAGTCCCCAATTCTTTGATGTTACAGGTAATCTGGAAAAGGACTGGATGGATTTTGATGCGGTTTGCACCATTCTGTAAAGGATTTCTCAAAGAAGGTTACTGTCGAAAAACATTCATTTATGACCAAAGGAAGCCGAGCAGTAACGGTTTCAGTGAATCGAGTCGAATAAATACCAGCCGTCTGTGCGCCATTTAAGCTAACGTTGGGTAAACCGTTTGAAATATCTATACAGTATAGTATGATTGTAAGAGCTCTTCAGCATGAAAAGTTCTACAAAATGGTCCGCGACAGCATATCTCTATCTTTAAAACATCATTTACTAAGGAAATAATTCATGATGAAAGTTAATAAATGTAAAAAAGAAATATTGGAATGCAGCCGAAAAAAATCAGAAACCTCTATGGACACCAAATTGGCAGGTGAAAAGCTGAAGGAAGTAGGAGACTTCTGTTAGGCCTACTTAGGAAGCAAAATAACCAGTGATGGACGAAGCAAAGAGGATATAAAAAGTAGGTTGGCTCGGGCAAGGAAAGCATTTCTACAAAATGGAATTTGTTGACATCGAATATAGATTTAGGTATTAGGAAGACATTTTTGAAATACTTTGTCTGGAGCATGGCGCTCTATCAATGAAAGTGAAACTTGGACTATTGGTGCAGCAGAAAAGAGGAGAATTGAAGCGTTTGAAATGTGGTGTTACAGGAGGATGATGAATCAGATGGGTAGATAGGGTTACAAACGAAGAGGTATTAAGACGAGTGGGAGAGGTGAGATGTTCTGGCAACTGCTAATTAAGAGAAGAGATAGGTTGGTAGGACACATACTAAGACACCCAGGAATAGCAAGCTTAGTTATGGAAAGACGGGTCGAGGACAAGAACTGTAGGGGTAGACCAAGGTTGGAATATGTTAAATAGATTGCCTCGGATGCAGTGAGTGGTAGCTATGTAGAGATGAAACGATCAGCTCAGAACAGGGAGGCATGGATAGCTGCATCAAACCAGTCACAAGACTCAAGACTCAAACAACAACTAAGTGTTTCTACGTTGTCATTTCTTTCAACAATCTCCTTTCAGTGGAAATTTTCATTACTAGCTTCGGAGCGAGTTTTCGAGCTAGCGAGTGACTGAGCCTATCACCCCAGTATCGGCCAGCATCACACTGTCGAGTCGTGTTGAGTTAAGATTTCAGAGAAGAGTATTAATTGTTTGGAGTTTCGCTGTTCACCTCGGTTTTTCTGACTTGCGTCTAAGACCTGCCGACCGTGCGTCTTTTAAGTTTACGCTGGATAAACCGTTTAAGATACCGGGCGATGCCGGGGAGGGATGCTAGAAAGTTAATAAATAAACAACAGGATCTACTTCATGCATTTTATCTCACAATGGATATTTTACAAATGTGATGTTAATATCACATTAAATGTAATTTCAAAAGACATTACTCGTTTGTAAGATTTAACCCAAATTATGTGATATGTTTCGCCAAAATGCTATAAATGCTAAATTGTAAATGTACGAAGCCCTAAAGTACAAAATGCTGAAATTTAATTG
Source organism: Meconema thalassinum (assembly GCA_946902985.2). Lineage (NCBI taxonomy): Eukaryota > Metazoa > Arthropoda > Insecta > Orthoptera > Tettigoniidae > Meconema > Meconema thalassinum. The sequence continues at coordinate 883,675,382 of OX336388.2, forward strand.
CTAATTTTCTGACTTCATTACGCTAAAAAGGACCACCCCTACAATACCTTGTAACAATAACTTCTTCTTCTGTGGTGTTCAATCCTAAGATTGGTCTGTAGCAGCTTTCCATGAACTTCGGTCTATGGCTAGTCTCTTCAAGTCCAAGTAATTATCACAACCCTTGTCGTGAATGATTTGTTTCATGTATCCTAGCCGTGGTCTACCTCTACAGTTCTTTCCTTCCACATCGCCCTCCAGTATTGTGTGCAGAAGACTTTCATGCCTCAAGATATGTCCAATCCAATTGTCTCTTCGGTGAGTAATCATATTCCATAAACATGGCTTCTCTCCAATCCTTTTCGGCATTTCTCCATTACTGATTTTGTCCACCCATGGAATGTTTAGTATTTTCCTGTAGCACCATATTTCGTTTCTTATCAGCTGAGCTAGGAGTCCAGGTTTCACTACCATACAACAGAACGCTCCAAACATATATCTTCACAAGACGTTTCCTGAGGCTCATACTAATGTTCTTGCATGTAAAGAGCTTTCCTTTCTTGTTGAATGCTATTTTGGCTTGGTTGATGCGGCTGACTATTTCTCTTCTACTTCTTCCATCTGCTGTTATTTTGCTACCAAGGTAAGTGAACTCCTGTAACAATAACAAGAAATGCAATTGAATCGGTTGGAGCAGAATTGCATTAAGTCAAAAATAGCCTTTTTTTATTATTTTGATGTATTGACCAAAGGCCCTTGGAATGACATAAGGAATAATTTAGTCAGCCTTCCGTTTAAGCCAGAAACCACTGCAAGATGTAGTGCGATCAAGGAGAAAATCATAAGTCAATGACTTGTTGCCTTTCCGCGCCGTATTCCGTACTTAATGTTGGCCGCACTGCAATATTTCCGCGTGTTACAGTGCTATTGTAAATTACATTTGTACAGGGTTTACGTGGATTTTATATTACAAATCTAATTTAAAATAAAATATCATGTGAAATATTCTGGATGGCTTTATGCCGCACTAAACTGACCACGGAGCTGAAAAGCATTAAGTCACGTTTCCAAAATTGATTTGAAAAATATGTTTATTAAATTAAAATCGATATTCCTCTAAAGCAAATATAACCTGAATAGTTGGTTAACAACATAGATGAATAATATAGCGTGTTTGGGTACTCATCGACATTACTGAAGACATTTCATTACAAGTTATCTCAATTTCTTGAAATTCAGATCATTGATTCCAAGAATATAAACTAATGGATTTTTTCCAAAAAAAGAAAAATTAAATAAATTTGAGGGACTTATTCAAGGGTTAATCACAAAAAATACGTGATTTTTAGGACGCGATATATTTGCTCTTTTTCAACTTAATTGAGTCATTGTTGTCGCAAATTGATCTGCTGTATGTTCAAAATGTTTTATAGCAGAGTCGTTTTTGTATCATTGATTGAAGCAAATATATTAGCATTGTTTTACAATTTACGTTATTTTGATTGAAAAAATAAATTAATTGTGGAGGGCGCGACCCCTAATTTCAATTTAACAGCTTCATTCTGCTTTACAACTTAGCTGCATTATTTGTCTATATTTTAGTTTTTAAATGAAACTAATATCTGCATTCTAAGTGGACATTTTAACTGCCCAAGTTAAGACAAATATAGAAAAAATGAAGTGAGAGAAATCGTAACTTAAAGTTGAGGTACGTACACATTTAGAGTCAAAAGTCTTACTTTTTAACTCCTTAAAACTGCATATTCTTTGGATTTTAGGTCAATCTTCTGCATTCTCCGACCCGTATCACCTACATTGTTTTAGTTCTGGAGTAGACTGTTTCAAAGCCAGATTAATGTGTGCTTCATCTGATGCACCTATGCGTCAAAGTGACAGCTGCGTGCACACTGATCATTAAAGTGAATATAAATGATCTAAACAACAATAAAACTAGTATAAACTACATATTTCTGGAAACTCGAGAGGACACTTTATCGAATGAGACAATAAAAGAAAATCGAAAATTTTCTTGAAAATGATTAATCGAAGGGTCGATGAATACATTGTTCTGTTCTGTCAATGACGTTTTATCTGTCTCCTGAGAAGTAGTGAAAACTGACTTAATTCTTACCAGCTCCGGCCGATTCAATTAATATGATGAGGTGCATGGTTTTGTCCCCTCCCCCAGTATTTGTAAGAAAACGGCATCGCTTTTATATTGGACATATTTGGCTGAAGATCAGTAACATCTTCAATTCATGGCCAAGAGACTTCACTAATCATGATGATTTAAAAGAAATGATATGTGACTACAATTGCCCGGAAGTTAATGTACATGGGCAAACATATGTATTAGTAATAATATTACCTTATAGCAACATTAGTATAATTTATTACACAAACCAGCTGTAATTTTCTTTATCATTGCATAGCAAACCACAGTTATAACATACTCATTCACTACTAATTGGGCTTATCCACTCGCGGAGTGCACAATATTTTACTATATAATTTGAAGACTTTAGTAATTGTCAGCATGTAACAAAGAACACATTCCTAATGCTCTTAATACTTTAAATGTAAATGTCCCACGCTCTTTTCCGTCATAACTATTTATCACCATTAAAAACAGACAAAGCAAATGTTGTATGGTTAGCTCCTATGTACACATTTGTTTGCCTTATAGCACATTGCAGTAGACCACATTAGTTATACGCAAATGAGTATCTCACAGATATATCAGTGGAAATAATCTGTATTTAAGTACAGTATATTTTAAAATATTATTTTAGTAGTATAGATCCCTCCTGCGGCGCTCACAAGCGACCAATTGTGACAAATGAGCATTCAAATGAAAGAGAATAGACATTAGAAGTGACGAATTGCACTCTAATTTCATAAATATCTATAATTTCTTTAAATAATGACTTTTGAAAATATGTACGAAGTGTGTGATTTGCAGATACTGTTGATGTAAGAAAATATGCTCCATAATTGCTGTCCACTTCACATTTTGGCCGTTGTGTCATGTCATTTTTACATTGTGAGATCTTCTGAGAAACAGTAAATCAAAGGATTGTGTAATCAAATCGTGTTATTTCATAAATATCAAATAACCGTGGAGTGTTATGATGATCCAATTTGCAGCGATTGCCTTCTGAAGTTAGGGAACGTATAACTTGGAATTCTAACTGAAATGTAAATAGTGTTTCATTTGGTTGAAATAAAAACATAACCTTTCTCCTTAAGTCTCTCATTATAAAAATATTGGGAAAAGTGTGGTTTATGAACTTGCGAGATTTCTCGCACGGGTCCGCTAGTATTTTAAATTAACCGGCAACCGTGGCCGAGAGCGCTAACGCGCTAGCTTGTGCCTCGCTGGAATCGGAAGATCGTGGGTACAAATCCCACCTCGGCCTCCTTGAAAAAGTTTCGTGGCTTCCTATTTTCACCACCAGAAAAATGCCAGATCGAATCCATGGCTTCCAAAATCCTTTCCCTGTCCCTTACTTAATTAGACCTAAGTTAACAGTCGGCCTGTCACCATCCCCAGTTGTATCTGCTGACAAAGTGTGTTCAGCTCCCAGACCCCGTGCTTTCAACTGTAGAGGAATGATCCCTCCGAGAGTCCGTGGGTGCCGCCGAGCTTGAGTAAGTTGTTCCTTGAACTATACAGCCAATACTCATAGATTCATAGATATTGAGAACCGTCTAAATATTTCGGAAGGTCGCCAAGTTTGATTTCTTTCTGTAAGACTTCGCGTTATGTACCATTACATGAATATTACTGTGTAGTATTCAAATTTCTTTCGCATGATTGGGAAACAAGAAATGAAAACCATATTTTAAAATTTCACACAGTTGCCATCTTGTAGTTATGAAAAAAATTGAAATAAATTAGATGCCAGTGGATTAAAAATTGTACAAGAATTTACCGTACCAAGTTTTACTAAGCTCTGATGGTTAAATCGCGAGAAACGTCCATTTAAATATTTATATTTTGTGTCACCGCCATGTTGGATTTGTGCTCACTAGGATATTAGAATTCACACAGGTGAACTTATGTTCAGAGCCTCTATCATCAAACAAAATGTCAGTTTGATTGCTATTACAGATTAACAGATATTGAGGACCGTCTAAATATTTCGGATGGTCGTCATGTTGGATTTTTATAAATGTAGAACATAGTGTAATGTGCTATTAGATGACGATATTTGCACAGGTTCATTAATCAAACGTTCACTTCAATTTCATGATTAATACAAAAGAAATTAATACTTAATTTTAGACTTGCGCAGAGCCGTTATCTAGAGGTTATGTGAACAAATGAACTAAATTATACGCCAGTGCACTACAATGTGTATAAACATGTGCTACACCATATTTTACTGCGCTCATATGGATAAATCGCGAGAAAATTCAATTAAAATGCTTCAACTTCGCATGACAGCCATTTTCGTTTTGTATTTTACAGAATTTTGGATGTCTCATAGATACACTTCTAGCTGTAACTTTTATCACCTTACAAAATTTTAAGATGATATCAGTGAAATATTTCGCACATCCGCCATCTTGATTTTATGTAAACATTTGAACTAAATTAAACGCCAGTGCATTGCAATGTAAATCAACATTTGCTGTACCAAGTTCCATTGCGTTTGGATGGTTGAATCGCAAGAAAAGTCAACTGAAAACGTCAAGTTCACTTGGCCGCCATGTTCCTTTCGTCGTTAACAGGGTTTCTAAAGTATCATAGGTGAACTTCTGGTGGTGCCTTCTATCACCGTACAAAATTTCAGGGTGATATCTGTAACAGGTTCGGAGAATAGAATGCCGGTGAAATATTTCGCACAGCCGCCATGTTGGATTGGTGAGACTTAATGATATTTGAAGGGCATGATCGGGGTCGGCCAAAATCATACTATGGCCCTATCGAGTTTCATTGAAATAGCTCCAACCATTTAGAAGTAATTAGTGGGGGACACATACACGGACGCACACACACACACAGCACAAACACACGGACAAAAGGTGATCTCATAAGTATATTTTTACATAAATGCGGACAAGTTTCACATAAAAAAATCCCTTAACTAAACAGAGAGCTGGGTTATAATTCCATGCATCAAATGTCAGGCTGCGTCCATGATGTTCTAGTGTGTTTATATTAACATCAACATTCAATAAAACTGTTGGCGAAATCTTACGAATGTATTACCGTGTGTAGAAATTGGAGTTGCGGCTATTAAGGTACAGTGCTATTTATTTTACAATATTCCGCAGTTTGTTTATGCAAATATTACGGACGGTGCACACTTTAGTTAGTTATTTTTGTTTTAATGGTGGAACTACGAGGTCATCTGACCCTGGTGCACACTTTCTATGCCGGTATTTATTTATTTTTTATTTATTTATCGTACGGCTTTTAGTGCCGGGAGTGTCCGAGGACTTGTTCGGCTCGCCTGAGTCTGTAGCTGCTTCCAGCGGATACCCTAAAGGGCGAGCTACAAGTTCCGTTCAATTTCAAGTAGTTCCAACTTTCGCCACCAGATATCAATGATACCTAGTGGTGAACGTTGGAATTTTGATAGAGCGTTGTGACGAAATCTAACCTAACAAATTTTGCTTTACACAAGTTTAGTCTTTGAAAGGATCTTTTACATGCCATAAATCTATGACATGGGACCGCCGGCTTTACTTCCCCTCCGAAGGTAGGCATACTGAAGGATTTTTAACGCTCTTAAAAAATTTATGTAGACTAAGGTTGAAGAATTGTTTTTTGCAAACTTCTGGACGTAGATTCCTAAATTTCTTGCATATGTCATAGTATTTTCTTGTTACTGTAGAGGTTCATGCTGATTTTGTCTTTGTGTTTGGGATGGTTGATCCTATATAGGGTACATTGTCAACTTTCAAGTCATATAATTCACGTCCGACATGTTGCCTTGAGTGCAACTGCGAAGCTATCCTTACTTAATTGGTCAATGAATGAAAATCTTGAGCTCTGATTGGTTGGAGAAACTGTATCATAATTAAATGTAGTAATATAATGACCCTCATTATGATACAGTTTTCGGACATAATATTTACATTTAGACATCATCGGAACATAAACTGTTTCATACATTTCCATTATACATGTTTTCAATACATATCACCAATATCAGAATCGTATATACACACATCAAAAAAAGTTTTGCATCACCTCGGTTCCCAGATCTCCGGCATATAGACGTTGACTGTGTATATTGTATCCAAGATACAGTCCCTTTGACTGTTCATAGATGTCACTAAAACTGCTCAAAGATGTAAACAACCATGCATGAGCAGGGCCTATTAGACGGAGGGGGTACGACAGCCGATCAGTTCCAGTCATTCCACCAGGACGAAGGTACGCTGCTCATGTTGTCTGTAGTTCTACCATGCCTAGAAGGTCAATACCGCAGTTCGATCGCGTCCGCATTGTTACTTTGTGTCAAGAAGGGCTCTCAACAAGGGAAGTTTCCAGGCGTCTCAGAGTGAACCAAAGCGATGTTGTTCGGACATGGAGGAGGTACAGAGATACAGGAACTGTCGATGACAGGCCTCGCTCAGGCCGCCCAAGGGCTACTACTGTAGTGGATGACCGCTACTTACGGATTGCCGCTCGGAGGAACCCTGACAGCAATGCCACCATGTTGAATAATGCGTTTCGTTCAGCCACAGGACGTCGTGTTTCAACTCAAACTGTGCGCAATAGGCTGCATGATGCGCAACTTCACTCCCGACGTCCATGGCGAGGTCCAGCTTTGCAACCCCGACACCATGCAGCGCGGTACAGATGGGCCCAACAACATGCTGAATGGACCCCACGGAATTGGCATCACGTTCTCTTCACCGATGAGTGTCGCATATGCCTTCAACCAGACAATCGTCGGAGACGTGTTTGGAGGCACCCTGGTCAGGCTGAACGTCTTAGACACACTGTCCAGCGAGTGCAGCAAGGTGGTGGTTCCCTGATGTTTTGGGGTGGCATTATGTGGGGCCGACGTACGCCACTGGTGGTCATGGAAGGCTCCGAAACGGCTTTACGATACCTGAATGACATCCTCCGACCCATAGTGCAACCATATCGGCAGAATATTGGAGAGGCATTTGTCTTCATGGACGACAATTCTCGACCTCATCGTGCAAATCTTGTGAATGCGTTCCTTCAAGATAACGACATCGCTCGACTACAGTGGCCAGCATGTTCGCCAGACATGAACCCTATCGAACATGCCTGGGATATGTTGAAAAGGGCTGTTTATGGACGTCTTGACCCACCAACCACTCTGAGAGATTTACGCCGAATTGTCGTTGAGGAGTGGGACAATTTGGACCAACAGTGTCTTGATGAACTTGTGGATAGTATGCCACGGCGAATACAGGCATGCATCAATGCAAGAGGACGTGCTACTGGGTATTAGAGGTAGTGGTGTGTACTACAATCTGGACCACAAATGCTGAAAGTCTAGCTGTATGATGGTACAACATGCAATGTGTGGGTCTCATGAGCAATAAAACGAGCTGAAATGTTGTTTGTGTTGATCTCTATTCCCTTTGTATTTAACGGTTCCGGAACTCTTGGAACCGAGGTGATGCAAAACGTTTTTTGATGTGTGTATATACATCAATAGAAAATTACCCTTGAAATATAGAGTTGGCCATGTCTGTAAGTAAAGAATGAAGTAGACCACATTTGTAACAGAACTGTTTCAACATCGCAAAATGATCAGTATTGCTATAATGAATGATAGGTAAAATTAAGAGAGGCTTCAATCTCTCAATTTTAACGGAGAATATGTTATTAGTTTAATAATGATAAAAATTTAAGAATTTCTACACAATATACAATAGTTTTAACTTTTTGAAATAACACAATCAATTGAACAACTTCAAAATCACCCGAGTATTCTGATTTAGGCTTTCACAGTAATCAGCGTTTGTAGGTAGCTCAGCTTTGGTGTCATTTAGTCAATAATCTCTTGAAGCCATTTCAGTATCTCTCATTTGCTCCATTACTTCTCATAACATTTCTGAAGAAAATTTCTGACATCCTTTATCTTCAATGGCTTTACCTTCATACCTGAAACTAGTTCTGTAGGATATACATATTTCAGAATTATTCTCTTCTGCACAATTCTATTCATCTAGTCGGTGACTTTCTTCCTACGTTTACCAGAAGGCATCTCATCTATATTTCCCTCCATGTCACAACTGTAACTTTAGGATGATGAACCAATTCAATATGTGATATCAGCACAATAAATAAATACCTAACCTCTGCAAAATTCTAGTACAGCAATTGTTCATTTCACACAACAGACAGTGCTTACACCCATGAACACCTGCGCTAGTCACGTCTGTAATTGGGTACTCAAGTTATGTTTTAGCGGCGTATCTGAACTTTATAGATGTTTACCACTAAGGTGACTGTTTCTTTACCATGTGCTGTCGATTACAAGAAAAAAATATACGAGCCTTACAGTAGTCGCATATGATGTGTAACATCTGACATGTTATCCTACACGTATACTACACAGCTTGGACATTCATAAGATGTTAATTTGAGCTCCATTTTCATACTGGTACTATGATGAATGTATAGATTGAATTGGAGATATGCTACTGTCACACTTGTGGCGCAGCGGTCAAGCTGTTAGTCTCTCACCAAGGTAGACCGCGTTCGATTCCCGGTCAATTCATGTGAGATTTTCGAATTGAAATGCCATGTCCTGTCGTTCGCATTCCACGTAAAAAGGAGGTACCATGGAACATGATCGTGAGATTAACGGTCACACAAAACCACAAGCTTCCTTCCTTCCTTCCTTTTACATGAATAATTCATAATCACAAAGTGACACACAACTGTCACTGTACTCTGAAATACTGTGTGCACACTCCTCAGTAACTATGACATTCATTATTCTCAAGGCTCTCATACAATTCGTCGTAAACAATCAAAACATGGCTTCCTACAATCATGAAATGACCTAGTCTCACAAATGATGAAAATACAGCTTTTATTCCACTCATATAACAACATTCTGATATGCAATTAATATTTGATTACTCACCCACAGTTTGACAATAATGCCGCTTACTTCAATGTCATTTGTCGTCTTTATTTTATCATACACTCAACAACATTAGTCTCAAGTGATATTCAACCTTGAACGTGAAGCTTCATAAACTGCTCAATGACAAATGAAAGTCGGTGAAACATTTGCCACTGTGCTCGTCAAACCAGTGCCTGCTAAATGCACTGCCTACTGTATTACCATAACTTTCTCGCGCTACAGAGCACACACTGCCTTGTTTCCAATACACACATTTTCAATTGTACAAAAATCACGCTGCCTTAGCATGGTACCACTGCCAGCTAGTACACTTCCGTTTGATCGATCGAGCGGGCAGTGCATATTTCCGTTGTCCACCACTGCCACCTAGTTCGCATCCGTTTGATCGATCGAGCGGACAGTGCATACTTCCGTTGTCCACCACTGCCTGCTAGTACACTTCCGTTTGATCGATCGAGCGGGCAGTGCATACTCCCGTTTGATCCACCACTGCCATCTCGATCGTTCCGATTCACTTTCGTCACCAATTTTCAAAATCACTCCCACAAAACTAGCCAGTAACCGAGCGGAAAGATGTTACACATCAATAACTTAGACTTTGTTGCAGATTAATAACTGCCTTTCATTAAGATTCGAAGAAATCAAACCTTTTTGAACTCATGCAGATGGTATTGTAGATTTCGGATTCCAGGCTAGGCGTGCAGTAGACAGACAGCGTAACTTTATGAATCAATGTGGTGAATGAATCCTCGAGCCCTGTTATAGTTTTCTGAATGAACTTTCCAGCCACGGAATCTTCCACTGTTATATTCTTGAGTTCACAAGAGATAATACAGTGATATACATCCTATGAGTCAATGATTAAGTAATGCATGGAAATATTCTTTCTAAAAGCTATATTCCTGCCTCGCGGCTATCACATCAGAGCAGTTAGGTAAGTTACCTGGGGTTTCAGGTAAAGTGTCGGCATGGCAACGTAACTCTCTGTTCTGTTGGTGATAAACAAATCGATCTATCTTCCGGTTTGGCAATAAGACGATAGCCAGGGAGCACTGCATTGGTTCTCGCTCACTCGCACATGAGCTGAGGGAGTAAACATCAGACGGAGTAAAGTGGGGATTGGTTCGCCACAGAGACGCAGCACCACAGCGATAGTGGCGTGAGTACTGGCAACGAGAAGTATATTGTTCTAATTCCACAAGCATATCTCCGTCATATAGGGAAAAACACGAAATAAACCCAATCATATTTACAACATGCATCAGACTCCATTTAGTATTAAATTCATACATGCAAATTGCTGCCTTTAAATCACCCTCAAATTAGCTGAAAACATTAACGCTCAGATGCAATGAAAACATAGAGATTGAGAAGGAATTGCATTAATATCACATTAATGTGTCATATGAGGTGATATATTTGGCTGGGAAAATTTAATGAACTATGAATTTCCACTACATGTTCGGTCATTAATAATTAATGGGCCATGTATTAAATATTAGTCACATTTAATGACAAATGGAATTCCATGGGTCCCATGGGTACGGTAATTTCGTTGTTGTTACTTCAATAGGGGGTTTCTGTCATCGTGATCATGTAGTTCTGTGTAGTTAGATGTGTCTGCGATCTTTCTGATAGCCTGTGTCATTGCGAAGAATGTGCTATTGTGCGTGTATTAGCACTTGGGCTTAGAATACAGCCTTAATTTAGATGCTATCCTTGCATTTGTATGGAGAGGGAATGAGAAACTGCCATAAACCTCTTCTAGGATTGCTGAGATGGAAATACCCAGAACCCCTCTATTCTCAACGTTCACTGAAGACTTTGAGGGTACTGTACATAGTTCCAGTTCTCAGAATAGAATGAATTTCCTTGACAAAACCGGGAATTCAACCTGTACCTCCGTGGTGACAGCAAATATGATCATGGTTTTGTTGTTTTATCGGCCCCTATTGGTTTGGGTGATGACATGGGAATGAAAAACTATAACTAATACTAACTATAAACTTACATACTGGAATAAATGGTAAACAAATACACGATAAGGGAAATAAAGGACAGGAAGACAAGAATTGCTCTCAACCCTCGAAGAATGAGTATTGAGGGACTTGGAAGGAAGGAAAGCCATTAGGAAAGGGGAAAGAGGAGAGGGGACCGCCCCAAGGTCAGAGGGAAGAGGGGACAAAACGGACCCCGCTCAGGAATCCCTCGAAGTCGCCAACTCCCAAACTCACCAGCCTTGAGCCCTTGAGGGTGTAGCACTATCCAGGGTGCACCAGAAGTGGTGAGGCTACATACAGCCTCAATGAGGGCCTTCTGCAGAAGCAGGAGATAATATTAACATAAAAACAAGTAATTCCGTGCAGAACTATACAGCCTATTTTCATATATCCTACTCATGTTAATTGCCTCTATCAACATACAAAATTTCAATTTCAAGGTTGTGATAGATTCGTAGATATCGAGAACCGTCTAAATATTTCAGATGGTCGTCAGGTTGGATTTTTATTTTTGTACTTTTACATTAAGATTATTCTGTACGTGTGGTATTCAAACTTCAATCGCATGATTAGAACACAAGAAGTAAAAGCCATATTTTAAAATTTGGCACAGCTGCCATCCTGTGATTATGAAAACAATTAAAATAAATTAGAAGCCAGTGGATTAATATTTTTATAGGCATTTAACCTGCAACGTTTCACTGCACTCGGATAGTTAATTCGCGAGAAACGTCCATTTAAATATTTATAATTCGCGTCGCCGCCATGTTGGATTTGTGCTCACAGGTTACTGAAAGTCCTATAGGTGAACGTAAGTTCATAGTCTCTATGAACATATAAAATTTCAGTTTGATTGCTGTAAAAGATTCATAGATATTGAGAACCGTCTAAATATTTCGGATTCTGGCCATTTTGGATTGTTATATGTTATATATTCAAGGACAATTATTGCCGAGGTTCATTATTAAAACTTTCACTTCTATCGCATAATTACGACACAAGAAATAAAAACTTAATTTTAAAATTTCGCACAGGCGCCATCTTGAGGATATGTAAACAATAGAACTAAATTAGATACCAGTGCATTACAATATGTAAAATCATTTACTGTACCACATTTCACTGTGCTCAGTGAGTTAAATCACGAGAAAAGTCTATTAAAATATTTCAAATTCGCTTGGCCGCCATGTTCGTTTTGTACTTTACAGGTTTATAAAAGATACATAGCTAAACATGCATCAGTACCCTTTATCACCGTTCAAAATTTCAGGGTGATATCTGTAATAGTTTCGGAGATAGAGAATGCCAGTGAAATACTTCGCACAGCCACCATTTTGAGGTTATGTAAACAATTGAACTAAATTAGACTCCAGTGCATTACAATGTGTATAAACATTAGCTGTACCTCGTTTCATTACGTTTGTATAGTAAAATCGCGAGAAAAGTCTATTTAAAGTCTCAACTTCGCTTGGCCGCCATGTTGGTTTTGTAGTCACCAGGTTTTTGAAAGTATCATAGGTGAACTTCCAGTAGTACCCTTTATCACCGTACACAATTTCAGGGCGATATCGGTAACAGTTTCGGAGATACTGAATGCTGGTGAAATATTTCGCACAGCCGCCATGTTGGATTGGTGAGACACAATAAAATTTGAAGGGGACAGTCGGGGTCGGCCAGAATAGTGCTATGATCTTACCGAGTTTCATTGTAATTGCTCCAGCCGTTTAGACGGTATTAGGGACACATCCTCACACACCTCTCTCTCTCTCTCTCTCACACACACACACACACACACACACACGGACAAAAGGTGATCTCATAAGCCTATTTTTTTTCTTCATAAAATGAAAATAGCCTAATAAAGCTGACCCCGCGAAGAATGAGGGTATCAGGAAAAATGAGACAAGAGCTAATTAAGGCGGGAAAGTGAAAGACTCCCTAAGCCTCGGATACCCTAATACCGTCAGGGTCGGAAGAGAACAAGAGTTGACCTAGAGAGATTGACAGGAAAGAAACGGAGAGGAGCCTGGTACAACTAAGTGGAAGCAATGCCGGACTCAGCTGGGTTCCCGTGGTTGCCATTCCATGTCCCACTAGACGTGAGCCCCGGTGGAGACAGCAATGAATGCAAGGCATTGCACCAAGGACGTACGTGGGTAGGATAACGCGTGCTTGTAGGTCTGACTCCACATTACTCCGGTAGCCAATTCTCTAGCCAAGAAACTTTTTATCAGAGAAATGTCGTTAGTTAACCTTATGTTGTTTAAAGGGGCTGAGCAGTGAGGTCTTTTGCCTCAGAGGAAAATTCACTAAACCTATTAATGAGTATGGTTTCGGGAAACGTATTGAACTTTGCTGGTCAAGAACATTACTCTGGGAGTTGAAACGGAATATAGTCATCCTCTTGGGGTAAAACTGAAGAAAGGTAGTTTCGCACTCCGGCCATCCTAGGAGCTGTTTCCAGAATGATTCATTACTAAGTGCTATGGGAGCCCTCTTTCTTATCTTAGGATCTATTAGAAATATACACACTGGTACACTCTTTAAATATAGTAGACTACAGGTCATCTAACAAATTCTTCACACACACACACGCAAATTTACTGAGATTATGTCCTCGATGTCCTAGTCCTTAAAGGAATAAACAACAACGACATGAAAACCTGCAGTGCTAAACCGAGTAGTTACAACTGCCACGCTAAGCGCCATTTATTCTGAAACGAATCTCTCCATTAGCTATACATTAATGTTGTTTTATTCTGGACCCTGCAACGTAAGATATATCTTGTTTTCATTAAAGTTACTGGTTTATGCAATTTTGAAACTAACAAAAGAAACGAAAGGGTAATAACTGTTCTTTAAATGGCCTGTTGGACAACAAATAGACTCCAAAACGCTGTCGAATATTAAAACGTTCCTGGATAATTACACTCGATTGAAAAGAAAATACGAGGGCAGATCAAAAAAAAAGTTGCCCTTCCCAGTTATGGCAATTTATTACACCACCTAATCAACAGCAACACGCCTATAACGACATACAATGTAACGTCACTTTTACACATAGTTTCCAAGAGACTCCAAACATTTCTGCGAACGCACAACCAACTTGTCGATGCCGGATACATGGACAGTTCCTCCTCTAGCGTTCTGAAACCACATGGAGACAGCGGCCTTCACCTCCTCATCGGTCTGGAAACGTCGACCACCGTTCTGTCTAATGATCGCATTCACACTGTTGACATTTGCACGAGTCCTGGACGTTGCGGGCCTGCCCTCGCGATATTCGTCCGTGATATCCGTGCGTCCGGCTTCGAATTGCTGACACCACTTTACGATCTCTTGCCAGGAAAAGGCCCGCTCCCCATACACAGCACTAATTTCACGATGAATGTCCGTGCAATTCTCCTTTTGGCCCATAGGAATCGGATTGTCGCACGCACCTCATATTTGGAGTGAACGTCCAGTTGACGTGCCATTGCATTTGGCCGCTATTCACACCATCCAAGACGAGACAACACAGCGACCTGCCTAACAGATGTGTGGGCAGTGTCTGTCCCTTTCTCCGCTGTGCCCACGTTTGTGACACACAGCGCGCTGCTGCAGGGCGTTAGTGCAACTAACTTTTGGATCCACCTTCGTATATACCTGCAATCTATTCATTCTTGAAGGGTCCAGTGAAGACAAGTCCTAGTCTACGATAAATGTAATAAAATATTTATAAATGTTACTCTTTAAAATGTTTGGAAATAATATTCTCATAATGAGTATAATGATGAATTCGAACAGCCTACTGCACAAGATATTAAGCACATCGGTAAAACTGAAAACCAATGTGAATAAGAGGGAATTTGGGGCATACTTCAGAAGATTTTATTGCACATTTAAGGGTTAACGAAATAGCATAGATTACGTTTTGACTGAATTAAAAGACAATATGTTTTAACATAGATATATCTTTGGGTTTGGGATCTATCTGAAATTTGTGTCATTAATACAGGGTGCCAGGGAATGTTCTTCGCAGAGCCTACATGCTGCTGCGAGAGGTAGCATTTGCAGTTTAGTTGGCAGTACGGTGTCCTGTACAGGGTAGCAGTATAGTGAAAGCCACACGTGTGGGCTGTGGGCTGTTGAAATCGTGTGTGTATAGTCTCGTTCTCACGATGGCAGTGATGTCACGACATTGATGTCATCAAATGTCACGGCATTCGCTGCCATGCAGTTACCTGTTCACACGATAGGCACAGAAGTTTGGGCTTTCGTGGCATATTCGCGCAACATGGTGGACGTTTTTTGTGCCGTTGCCAGTGTTGTCGGAGAATTGATAGCTCTGGAGGAGAGAACATGTAAGAAGAAGGAGAAAGAAGTGTGGGTGAGAGGGGAACTAGGTGTATCTGAAACGCTACTGAGAGAATTGGCATTGGAAGATTCTTGGTCATTGAGTAATTTTCTACAAATCGACAAGAATATGGTTGAGGAACTCATACGAAAGGGATATTGCTGATATTGTTCCAGAAACTGAAGAATATCAAACGCACCCATAATATAATTACACACAATGCACGTAGTCGAGTGATGCAATGACACGACACGACTGGCACAAACCTGTTTTCATGACGAAAATGCATGTGGAAGTTCACGTTATTGTCACGACAGCGCTGATGCCACGGTGTCGCTTATCAAATCTTTTGAATACGCGACACCACTGCCACGGCACTGTGACGTTAGTGTCAAATACTGTTCCGACAATGACACTGCTGCAACATTTCATGTCATGACTGCAATGTCGTGACATCAGTGCCATAGATACAGAGAGTTTAGTTTGTAAGTAACGGAGACCCTCGCTTGCCCGCGTTGCGCGCCTGTCTCCCGCCAGGCACTTTGCCGTTATGCGGCGCCTGCGCGGCACTGAGTCATTGAGTATAGGAATTTGTACTTAAATTTGTTCTTCAATGTGATCCTTGACCAATTTTTTGACGAACTGACTTACGGAGAGCGATTGTCAAATTACTTTCAACAAGATTCTGCCCCTGTTCACACTGCTGAAGCATCCATGACAGAATAGCGTCGCATTTTCGGTACGAGGATTACAAGTCGGAACGTGTGGCCCCCGCGAAGCCCAGACTTATCACCATGTGACTTTTATTTGTAGGGGACGCTTAAAAATAGAGTGTATGCGAGAAACCCTCACACTATAAATGAGCTTAAAGACTATATTACAGCTGAAATACAGTCAATCGGTTCTGAGAAATTTCAGAGAGTAAATGCCAGTTTCATAAAAAGGTGCCAGCGATGTGTAGCAGTGAATGGCGAACATTTTCAGCACCAGCTGTGAACTAGGTAAGTACAAATTCCTATAATCAATGACTCAGTGCCGGCAAAGTGCGTGGCGGAAGACTGGCTCGTGCCACGGGCGAGCGGGCAAGCGATGGTCTCCGTTACATACAAACTAAGCTCTCTGTTGAAGGTAGAAGATTGGAAGAGTGCAAGAGTATACAGTATACAGGCAGTAATATTTAATACTGAAGAGAGAGCTTCTTTGGTAGAATATGCTTTTCGCGAAGGTGATCGGTTTACAGAAAATGTAAAACTATAATTTCAGGCGCGGTTTCCTAATTCAAAGTGTCCAAACCGGGATACCGTTCGGGAATTGATAAGTAAATTTCATGTGATCGGCTCAGTTCACGATGTACCGGGAACAGGCAGGCCTACGTTTTTAACAGACGAAAAACTCGATGAAATCTCCTATATATTGCCGCATTGTCCAAGTAAAATCAACACGCAAATTAGCTCAAGAAACAGGAATCTCTAAGTGGACAGCACATAAAGCTGTAAGAGACAAGCTTCAGTTGTTCCCTTATAAAGTTACCAGTTGATACAAGCGGCAGCCGTGCTGCCAACGTAACTGTTGATGCTACCTCTCACAACAACATGTAGGCGCTAGGGAGAGCATTCCCTGGCGTGCATATCGGCACCATGGTAAACATGTGAACCACTTTTCGCCGTCCATGTGTACTACGCCAGTAGCGTCATCTATTCGTTAGTTAGTTAAGGAGGCGGAAAATCGACGTCATCTGCCCCTAGTGTCATACCTTAAATTATACATGAATTTCAGCCAATGGCCAAATCGGGGTATATTTGATTGAACGCCCGAGAGCTCCAATATTTTGCGGTAAACGTTCGAACTTGATAGAGCGTTTTTAAATAGCCAAATATATCCTACAAATTTTGCTACACACTACCAATAGCAGTGGTAGGTTCTTTTACTTGCCATAAATTTATGGCATGCGCCCACCGGCTTTACCTCCCCTCCAAAAGAAGGCATTCTGAAGGAGGCTAACGCTAAAAATCCAACGACTTCAGCCGGGCCTGAACCCGCGATCATGGGCATAGCAGTTCAGCATGCCACTGACTACGCCACCGAATCAATATATATCTAGCTATAAAGAAACAAGCTTTTAGTTACGTATCATAGTTGTGGTACCGTACGTGTTCTTTGTTCATCCTTGTATAGTAAGTCAGTAGCATCATCTATCTACATGACCGCGTTGTCGCAGCCCCTAAACTGAGGATCATCTACACGTTGCTATGGAACACAACTTCTTAATTATGATTGACATATTGATTGTTATTCAAATAATTCATGGTTTTGGGGCTAATAATAATAATAATATCGTATGGCCTCGGGTGCCTGGTGCAAGCTTTGTTAATTGACAGCCAGCTTGCGTGTCGAATTTCGTCGTTCCTTTGAACGCTATGAAAGTCAAGGAGGTTAGATATCTAAACTCCTCGACACTACAGCGCTTTCAAGTAGAGAATGAAGGAACTTTGTGTTGGCGGAAAATCCCGAGATTAATTTTGCCATTGATCACGGCCTACTGAAGTCAAATGGGTTCTTTAACATGCCAACAACGTATGACATAGGTGTCGTGATTTTTGTCGCCTTTCAAAAATCACTTACCATGGCCAGGAGCGAACCTGAAATCTTGGGGTTGGTAGTCCGACACGCTAACCACTCACCCATCGTGGCAAGCTGGTTTTGGGGCTAATGCCGTGTGAAAATAAAATAGTAATCCGGGCCGTGAAAGCCTTAATCTACATATTATTGATTGTTGTTTTTATAAGAAAATAATTTGTTGCCAACATGATATTACAGGCGCTGTTAGATCCAATGTTTAACTGCATGTAACGTCCATGCTATCCATTGGACTTCAACCAAATTTTGTATTCTGTACCTTAAGAGATGGAACTAAGAATATATTCAGTCACCGGGGCTGCCAACTGTAGTTCTCTATTAGGCTACATTATGCCAGGTATACAGTTGTTTGTTTGAGTCTTCAGTCTTTTGACTGGTTTGATGCAGCACTCCATGCCTCCCTGTCCTGAGCTAATCGTTTCATCCCTACATAGCTCCGACACCCTAGATCGGAGGCAATCTGTTTAACATATTCTAACCTTGGTCTACCCCTACAGTTTTTGTCCTCGACCCTTCCTTCCATAACTAAGCTTGCTATTCCTGGGTGTCTTAGTATGTGTCCTACCAACCTATCTCTTCTCTTCATTAGCAGTCGCCAGAAACATCTCTCCTCTCCCACTCGTCTTAATACCTCTTTGTTTGTAACCCTATCTACACATCTGATCTTCATCATTCTCCTGTAACACCACATTTCAAATGCTTCAATTCTCCTCTTTTCTGCTGCACCAATAGTCCAAGTTTCACTTCCATAGAGCGCCACGCTCCAGACAAAGGTTTTCAAAAATGACTTCCTAATACCTAAATCTATATTCGATGTCAGCAGATTCCTTTTTTGTAGAAATGCTTTCTTTGCCTGAGCCAACCTACTTTTAATATCCTCTTTGCTTCGTCCATCACTGGTTATTCTGCTTCCTAAGTAACAGAAGTCTCCTACTTCCTTCAGCTTTTCACCTGCCAATTTGATCTCCATAGAGGTTTCTGATTTATTTCGGCTGCATTCCAGTATTTTTGTTTTACATTTATTTATTTATTTTCATCATGAATTCTTTCCGTAAGACGGTGTCCATACCATTCAAAAACTAATTCAAATCCTCAGGCTTGTCGGCCAAGATGACGATGTCATCAGCAAATCTCAGAGTTGAAATTATTTCTCCTTGAATCTTCACTCCCACTTTAAATTTTTCTCTAATTTCCTTCATTGCTTGTTCAATGTAAAGATTGAAAAGTATGGGTGATAAGTTGCAGCCTTGCCTTACACCTTTCTGAATACCAGCTTCTCTCTCATGTCCTTCAACTCGAATGACTGCTGTCTGGTTTCTGTACAGATTGTATATCACCCTCCTATCCCTGTACTTTATTCCAATTGATTTCAAAATGTCAAACAATTTAGTCCAATCAACGTTATCAAAAGCCTTTTCTAAGTCTACAAAAGCCATGAACGTTCTCTTATCTTTCCTTATTCTACCTTCTAAAATCAGCCTAAGACTTAGTACAGCTCCCCTTGTTCCTACATTTCTCCTGAAACCAAACTGGTCTTCACCCAACTCCGTTTCTATCTGGCTTTCAATCCTCTTGTAAATTATTCTAGACAGGATCTTTGAAGCATGCGTAATCAAGCTGATTGTACGGTAATCTTCACATCTGTCAGCTCCCACTTTCTTTGGTATAGGGATGATTACATTCTTCTTGAAATCAGGGGGTACCTCACCTGTCTCATAAATCCTACACACCAAGTGAAATAACCTGATCAGACCTTCTTCTCCTATGCAGCGTAGCAACTCAATCGGTATATCATCTATGCCTGGTGCTTTGTTCCTGCTTAAGTCTTCCAAAGCTCTATCAAATTCTGATCTCAATATTAAATCTCCTTTCGCATCCTCATCAATTTCCTCCTCCCTTTCCATTACATGATTCTCAATCTCCTTTCCCTTATACAAACTCTCTATGTAAGCTTTCCATCTCTCAACCTTTTCTTCCCTATCTGTTAGAGGCTTTCCATTTGTGTCCTTAATATTACAGCACTTAGTCTTCTTTTCCCCAAAAGTATTCTTAATCCTTCGATAAGCTCTGTCTACTTTTCCTAATTTCAGGCAATTTTCTATACCTGCACATTTCTCTTTCAACCATTCTTCTTTCGCTTCCTTGCACTTCTTGTTAACCTCATTTCTCAGACGTCTGTATTCTGCTTTCCCCTTTTCATCTCTTAGATTCTTGTGTTTCCGCCTTTCATCCATCAATTCTAGTATATCCTGAGTGATCCACGGTTTTCTACCTATTCTTTCTTTCCTACCAATGTTTTCTTCTGCGGATTTTGTTATTTCATTCTTCAAAAGTGCCCATTCGTCGGCAATTGAAGTTTGTTTAGGGTTTTTCATTAGTCCTTCCTTTATACTCTTCTTGAATCTTTCGTTTACATCCTTCTCTTTCAGTCTGTCTATTGCCCACCTTTTTGACTTTTGACTTTTCTTCAGTTTCTTCAACTTTAATCTGCATTTCATTACAACCAGATTGTGATCAGAGTTTATATCAGCACCAGGATATGTTTTACAATCCAAAATCTGGTTTCGAAACCTCTGCTTGACCATAATGAAGTCGATTTGTTAACGCCCTGTATCTCCTGGTCTCATCCATGTGTATATTCTTCTATTGTGGTTATTGAATAAGGTTGTTAGCTATGACCAATTCATGCTCGGTGCAGAATTCTACCAGCCTGCTTCCTCGATCATTCCTTTCACCTAATCCGAAATCTCCTACTATCTTCCCTTCTCTCCCTTTTCCTACCACAGCATTCCAATCTCCCATTACTATAACATTTTCATCACCCTTGATATACCTCAGAATTTCGTCTATTTCTTCGTAGACCTTTTCAACATCCTCATCATCAGCTTGACTGGTAGGCATATAGACTTGTACCGCTGTAGTGCAGGTAGGTTTTGTATTGATTTTTGCTACAATAATCCGTTCACTATATTGCTCATAATATTCCACCCGCTGTCCAAGTTTCCTACTCAATATGAGGCCAACCCCTGCTTGGCCATTGTTCGATTTAGTGCTAATGACCCTATAGTCTCCTGACCAAAAGTCCTGTTCTTCCTGCCAGCGCATTTCACTAATCCCAACCAAATCCAACCTCAACCTATCCATTTCCCTTTCTAAGTTTTCTAACCTTCCACTTCCTAGCAGACTTCTAACATTCCACGCTTCGATCCGTAGAATGTCAGATTTCCTCTTTGTCACTTCTGTGATGTTAACCCCCTCTCGAGTAGTCCCCACCCGGAGATCCGAACGGGGGACTAGTTTACCTCCGGATTGAAATTTTACAAGGGAGGAGGCCATCATCACATGTAATTATGCATAGAGAGGTGCATATCCTCGGGAATAGCATACGGCTCTTTAGTTCGTCACGGAACTTCTTGTATACAGTATTTCGAACTAATTACAAATTTCGAGATTACCAACTTAATTTCGTCATCATTCTAGATAGATCCATATAGATTAATCATTGGCATGAATCTTAAATTTTAAGAAAAGTAGGCTCTTTAGTTCGTCACGGAACTTCTTGTTTACTACCATATAATCACCCCAAACAGACAAACTCCGGATTTCTATCACCATTTTAGCATTTTAGCTAACATTAGATATACTACATTTAGCATACACTGACAGTTGCATTACCAATACTGCAATGAAATAATTGTACATATTGTAAATATTTTTCACCTGTATTCTCAAATTTAGATGTTATAGCCTAAGTGTAATGGATCTGATGATGATCGCTTGACGTTCGAAACTGGTCATCCTAGTGTATTTATTAATCTCATGTAATTTATTTCAGGATTAGGGCATAACCCAGCTCTTTTTGGGTACATTCGTGTTGACCGACTGAAAAGCACCAAACTTTTGTTTTGCTTAATAATGGATATATGAGAAGTAGTCCAATATTCTCCGTACACTATTACATTTGAGATTCCATAACTACAGTTGTTGATGGAGTTGTTTGGTTTTTAATGTGTTGAAACGTAAGTAACGAAGACTATAATAGGTCCCCAAGATGCAATTAAGCGTGTATAATTTATCTAAATTTGGGATCTGAATGTATGCATGGAGAATATTTGAAGGCATGTTTTCTCGTTGAAAGAAAATATTTTCTGATTGTTATTCTAAGAGGCATATAGCCAGGGTTATTAACCATGAGATAATGTCAGCTATGCATCTCGTTTAAATGGAATGTTGCGTCAATAATACGTGTTTTTAAAAGAGAGGAACAGCAAGGTCATCTCCTCCAAATCTTTTAGTTACTTAGCTTAGATACGCGTCGTTTGTTCATCTATGTATACTACGTCAGTAGCGTCGTCAGTACGTTGCTATAAGAACACAAGCTTTTAATTGTGTTTAGATACGTGTTGTTGGTTCATCTATGCATTCTAGGTCAGAAGGACAACTTATGCATTGCTATAAGAACACAGGCTCTTAGTTAGCTACGTAGGGCTACTGTTTGTTTGGTGTAGTGTTGAAGGCTGAAAAGTGTTACAAGTATCGCAAACGGAAACGTGCAGAGAAGGAAAAGAATGAGTTTCAAAAATGTATCTTAGACTCACCATTTTCCCTACAACTACCAATGCAGAAAAGTAAAAAGTGTTTCCAGGGTTGAAACAATCCATGAATCATTTGCATTTGCATTGAGCATATCTCACAAGCTCAATTTCTTTGCTGGTTCAGTAACAGGAAAAGTAAATTGTTATCACATTTTCAGAGTTCACGAAGGAGACTCTCAATTTCTTGTCCTCGATTCATGTGCTTCATTTCCTGACATTCTGTCTCCATTCTTTCAAGTGAATTTCAAGGTGATGAAGCGAGGTCTATTCAGAGTTTAAATTAGCTTGGCTTCATCATTATCACAGTAATACGAGTGGCGTTATAGAAAATATTCTAGAGTATAATTCAGCACGATGAAGTGTAGGTGTATTCAAATCAAGAGCTACTGGAAAGTGCTTGAAATTATTTATTATAAAAGTTAAAAGAGATGAGAAGGTGAGTGACGTAACACGTTGTGAATGGAGGAGCCGTTCAGAAATTAATAGGTATGGAGGTACACACAGATATACATACATGCATACATACAGGGTATTTCATATAAAGTAAGAACGGCAAGCGGCAGTTTTGTTATCCGCTTCCGCAGTGGCCTTGGCCTAGCTTGTGGCAAGGCGTGGTCCCCTGATTTAAGCGTGTGTACAATCCTGTATGAAATCTTACCTTATAAAAGATGCTGGAAGTGTCGTCCTTTCTGGGTTATACTGGCATTGTATCTGGTAACCACATTCTGGCTGACGCGAGTGAATTCTGCCACTGTAATGTTTCTGATTGCATGCGTAATGTTTCTTTCAGTTCCTCCAATGTGTGAGGATTTGTTAAAATTTATTTAAATAAGGATGATATATTGGTTTTCACGGCCAATGGATTAAAACTAAGCAATTTTTCTAGGTGCGGACACCAAGAGCCCACTGATGAGCCAACTTGGTGTTTCTAGGCGGAACCCAACTTAAGACACGGCATAAATCTAGAAAAATTGCTGAGTTTTGTTAAAATAAGTTTTACATACAAAAAGAAAAACGATGCTGCAATGATAACTGTCTCACCATGTCAGCAGCTGAGGTTCAGACTGGCGACTGAACACCTGCACACTTATTGCAAGGTCAAGAAAGTACTATGCGCGCACTTTCAATATTACATCAGGGGGCCACAGCACGCCACAAGCTTGGCCAAGGCCACTGCAGCAGCGGATAACAAAACTGCCGCTTGCTGTTGTTACTTTATATGAAGGACCCAGTATACAGTGTATATACATCTTCACATGTATATGGTCACATTCATCTCCCAAATATACTTTCAAATCGTTTCACGGTGTAAGTAAACTAAAATAAACAGATGTGGTCGACGACCACGTGGTGCAGTGGCATGAATTCTTGACTGTCACTCGGAGACCGGATTCAATTCTCAGCTCTGCCAAGGAGTTTAATTCTGGTCTGAGGGCTGGAGCAAGGCACACCTGGCCTCGTAAAGCTGAACTCAGAATACGTGTGGCTTATTTCCACCTCAGCCATCCTACGAGTGTTTTTCCGTGGTTTCCATACTTCTAATCAAGGTGAATGCTAGGATGGTACCTAATTTAGGGCCATGGTCACCTCCTTTCCCAATCCCAGTCTGAGTTACATTTCATCACAATAATACAGCTATCACAATAACACAAGTTACCTGAGACATATCACACATTACATACAAGTACACGGGACTAAATTACCACATTGTCAAAAAGCCCCTAAATGATTCCAGAACAAGAGATGGGGTCAAATTTTAAGAGCAATCATGACATTAGCTAAACGTCACTCCACATATGTGAATACTCCTGATGTAGTCAGATAATAATTTCATTATATCTGCATCTATATAGTGTGAATATACATCACATTTATGTTACTATTGCTCTTAATCTGCTTAGTATTTATTTATTATTATGTTTGTTTGTACTCTGGACCGGTTGTCAAATTTGGACATTTCCATTTATTATTATTATTATTATTATTTTGTTTTGGTCGTCTAGGGACCACGAGCCAATTTCAATGCTTTGTCCTTTGCTGTTCCTTCTTCTTCCTCCAGTATTCCTTCATCGTCTCACAATGTTTCCTCTTCCTTTCCTCGGACCATTTCGAGCAAGTTTTCTTTCCCTTCCTCCCTTGGAATCCTTCCATTTTTTGCACTTTTTGCCTTAAAATATATTTCTGTGGTGTATCTTCTTCTCTTATTTGTTTCTTTACAAAACCATTTTGACTTCTTGTACCCACGTTCTTGAATTCTTGTTCCACCTACTGTCAACCATCCTGTACAAATGTCCAAAAAATAATCAAGCCCCTCTTCCGTATTGATTCTGATATGTTTTCAATTTTTGAATTTATTTCATCATTACATCTTAATTTCCAGAATTCTGCAGTTTTTAAAGGACCGAGTATTCTCCATTTTATTATAGATATGTGTGTGTACCTTTAAAACCATACGATATAAATAAAATACTGTACATTTGGGGTTCATTTTCTACATCATTGTTCTTTTACTTAGTTGTTTGTTTTATTTATATAATTATGTATTCATTCATTCTTTAATTACTTAATTTATGTATTTATTACTTATTTGTTGTCTTGTTGGGGGCCATGCTAAGATCTTGGAATATGGAGTTGTCACCGATTTCTCATTTGATGTTGTATTATGTTGTTTTAAGGGATCATCGTGTGTTTACATAGCTTTTTAATTGTGTTACCAGTGTCAGCTCCTGTTATCTCATGAATCTGTGCTCTCATTATGCTAGTTCACTCAAATGCAACATTCAGTATGTTTGTGTGTCCTAAATTGCAGACATGTTTGTTTATCTTGCGTTGATTTGATATTTCGTAGATATTTGTATTCATCGAGGATGAGCACACGGGCCTCCACCGCCTTCTATATCATGCCCAAGACAACCCGCACGTTTGTGTGAGGTGACAGATCTTTATAGTTGTCAATCAACGTTTACAATTTTAGGTTATGTACACATTCTTCCCCTTGTAATAGCTGGTGATCCCTACCTATTGAATTAATATCAATTTTATATGATCTTTTTTTTAAATATATATATACCCGGACCAATAGGTATGGGTAAGAGTAGGTGAGACTCTATGAGCCGTGGAGAAGGCAACTCGCCTAGAAGTAGGTCACTTTGATAACGAACCGGGTGGCTCAGCACCTTAGATGGCAGCTCCATCACTGGGCTCGGGCTCGGAAGGCTGATAACCTAGCAGTCTTAAATTACAAGATCAAAGAAAAAGGCAAAAGAAAATATCGGACGGATCAAATATGGTTGACGACAATGGATTGATTAAGGGAATGTTTGGTTTGTAATATTGTATGCCGTATTTGAAGTGTTTGTTATGTTCCTTTGTTTTCTGTCTTGGGCCTTAATGGCCTGTTATG
This sequence comes from Meconema thalassinum, assembly GCA_946902985.2. Lineage (NCBI taxonomy): Eukaryota > Metazoa > Arthropoda > Insecta > Orthoptera > Tettigoniidae > Meconema > Meconema thalassinum. The sequence goes on from OX336388.2 coordinate 883,701,433, forward strand.
TACGATAAATGATGATGATGATGATGATGATGATGATGACTTATTATTTATTTATTTATTAGCAGCCCGCGCCAGCTTCACCCGGTATTTTTTACGGTTTGCCCAGCATAAACTTAAAAGGTGCACGGACGGCACGTCCTAGGAGGTCGTTATTAACCGTGCCCTGCTTTTCCTGAGCTTTAATCTTCATTGTCCTCGTGGAATCAAGGGCCACTTGCATACAATTAACTAACATGAGGTAAGGGCACCAAAAGTGATTAGCTATCTGAGGGCACGTTGTAGCTCTTCAAAGGTGCAGGAAGAGTGCTTCCTGTGAGTGATGTTCGTTACAAGCCATACTCATGTACAGTATGCAGATCCATACTGCTATGTAAGTTGGGTTGCCTGCACCAACACGAACTGATATGTCGGCAACCTCCCTATTTTGGATGTGCAGCGGGACGGTCGAGTCTAATGGGGGAAGGTTCGAGTGACTGAATCTACAGCGTTTACCTGTAAAATGAATGGATCGTCACACCACACATCTAAAGAATGTTTGATTCTCTCACACCAGAATTAAGAATTTCTTGGCAGAGCCGGGAATCGCACAAGGACCTCCGGGGTGAAATACAAGAAAGCTAGCCACTACACCACGAGCTGGTCTTAATACAAGGAGACTTTGCGGATAGGGTAGCCATATACACTAAATTCCCGAAACTCCACATATTCGGTGGCATAGGCCTACATATATTTTTAATTTTATTTATTTACCTTCACACAATATGTATCGTGCTGTATAACTGACTTCCTGGATACGCTACCATCACTGATATATCACATATCTTCTTTTATTACCTCTTGGTCCGCAGGCAGTTATTCATCAGTTATTTCCTGACACAACGTTTACATCAGGAAGTGTAAATATTTGCCATTTCCGCAGACAGTTTGGTGTTCGCTCCATGTGTTATTTACACTTGTGCTGTCTCGGAACACGACCCCTTTTCATGACTTCATATTTTGGACTGGTATCCGCAATTCCAACCGGAATCGCAGTAACAAACTTCCTGCCTAGTCTTGTGTACAGAACGGAGCAATAGTCCTATATACATTTTTAAAACTTCGCCATAGGCCATATTTTGAAATACGTACTGGTATCGTTTATTAAGGAATTTTTTGATGTGTAACATCTTTCCACTCGGTATCTGGATATTTTTGTGGCAATCGGTAGCTGGACATTTTGTGGGAGTGATTTTGGAAAAGGGACGGAAGTGGATGGGACGGAAGTGCATGGGACGGAAACAATGAGCGCGCGTGGTGGCGGAGATCGGTACAACGACGTACAGTCAGCCATGTGACTATGTGGAATGTAAATCGCATAAGTTTACCTCAAGGTTTGGAGGCCCCATTAAAGAAATTCCTACAATAAATAATCTTCAAGTTGTCGTTCTTTGCTGTGAAAATATTCATTATATCATATCTGCTGAAAACAATTACAATTTATTAAATCGTTATACTTTTGCCGTATTCTTATTTAATGTAAGCACTCGATACCTCGAGTGCTATATCGCATCAACAAACACTCCAAACAACGTAGGAATTCAGTATATTAACACCGACTACTAACAATAATTGAAACTTCGTTGGTCTAAACGAATCACTGGGAGAAACGCATTTAATATACCTACTGCACACCTAATTTTTAATCGCGCCTGTACTTGGCAGTGCGCTATATCGGCAAAAAGAGGCCATTTTCGATAACACGGCTGGCATGGGTTCACTAACTGGCCGGTATAAAGCGCAGTTCGCATCAAGTAGGCAGTTGATTGCTCCCGCATACAGTTGAAGGTATATGTCACTGCTGCAGATGCATTGGAGAAATTTGTTTGAATTAAATATATATTTTCTTGGGGCAAACTTTCCTCCCCGGAATGTAGCTGTGGTGCTCCAAAACAAACAGTCCATCACATTGTGGAACAGTGCCCCCTGAGTGCATATCAGGGCAATTCAAAAGACTTCCAAAATCTGAATCCGCCTTGCATAGACTATATTGAGAGCTTGAAGTTAAGACTGTAACCTACTGTACATAGTGTATATTTAATTTGTGATTGTGTTTCTTTGCATTTTTATGATGTCATACGCTAAATAATAAAAATATTTTCTATTGCAAAATCCACAATATAACGCTCAATTGTATAACGCCTCAGCACTCAAAAAATTATGTAATATAAGCACTCGAGGTTCTGTCGCCGACCCCGTTGTGTTGGGGTAGCGAACCTATCTCTCACCCGAGGCCCCGGGTACGATTCCCGGCTCCGTCAGGGATTTTAAACTGACGTGAGAGTTGGAACGGGGTCCACTCAGCCTCGTGAGGACAATTGAGTAGCAGTCTGACAGTGAGGCAGTGCCCCGATCACGAAAACCAGGATTAACGGCCGAGGGGACTCGATGCGCTGATCACGCGTCACCCCAATATCTGCGGGCCAAATGGCTGGGCAGCGGTCGCTTGGTCGGCCTAGGCCCTTCATGGGTTGTATAGTGCCAGGGGTTGACTTTTTGTTGTTGTTTTTAACTCGAGATACTGTCGGCCAAAATACAGCACTGTGTGTAATTTATATAGCATGAGGTGTAATTCAAGGTTTGGGGGTCCCATTAAAGAAATTCCTACAATAAATCATCCTCAAGTTGTCGTTCTTTGGTGTGAAAATATTCATTAGATCATATTTGCTGAAAGGATTTGGCACTGGAGTTTCACAAGTTGTTATTGCAGAAATAATAGTAATGAGAACTTGCCGATGGTAATAACACGAAGGAAACCTTCATATTTGCAGGCACAAGGTAGCACTATGAGTTCATTATTTAAACAAGATGTTCAGTAAAGAACATATAGCCTACTTTCTCCTAAATGCGTGGGTATTGTTATAACTCTTTGTCCTTTTCAAGGAGTATAATTTAATTTTGGTTGTAGTAGCTTGTTGAAATACGTGCTATACGGATATTAAACATGAATATGAGGTGCCCTTTGCTAGTGCTACCTCTGTAAAAAATTCATTGAATTCGGTTTCATCGTGTTGAAATTGATATGGGGAATCGATTTGCACACATACATGGCCACTATCTGCAAACAATTGGGCTGATGACCTTGTAGTTCAGTCAAACGATGCTTCCAACAAAAAGGTATGTTGTTGCAAAATTTGGTAGAGCTCAAATGATTAGGTTGGTCGTAATTAAATTAAGCTTTTAACATTTCGGTGGCCACAATTCCGTTTCCGTCTTCATGGCGGCGATATAAAACATGGCAGTGAGGTGCCCTTTGCTAGTGCTACCTCTGTACCATATTGCGTTCAATTCGGTTTTACCGTGTTTGAATTGATAGGGGGAATAGATTTACACACATACATGGACACCGTATACAAACAATTGGACTGATGAGCTTGTAGCCTGGTCAAAATATTCTTTATACATAAATGTATAATGTTGCAAAATTTGGTAGGGATCGGATGATTAGGTTAGTCGTAATTTGATTTAAGCTTTGAACATTTCGGTGACCGCCATTACGTTTCCGTCAAGATGGCGGCGATATAAAACATGACACTGAGGTGTCCTTTACAAGTGCTACCTATGTACCATATTTCGTTCAATTAGGTTTCACCATTTTTGAGTTGATATGGGGATTCGATTTGCACACATACATGGCCACTATCTGCAAGCTATTGGGCTGACGACCTTGTAGTTCAGTCAAACGATGCTTCCTACATGAAGGTAGCCTATAATGTTGCAAAATTTGGTAGGGATCGGATGATTAGGTTAGTCGTAATTTGATTCAAGCTTTGAACATTAGGGTGGCCGCCATTACGTTTCCGTCAAGATGGTGGCGATATAAAACATGACACTGAGGTGCCCTTTCCTAGTGCTACGTCTTTACCAAATTTCGTTCAATTCGGTTTTACCGTGTTTGAATTGATAGGGGGAATCGATTTGCACACATAAATGGCCGTCATATACAAACAATTAGACTGATGACCTTGTAGCTTAGGGCCGGTTCTACCACATCCGGGTAAAAGTTGCGGGCAGCAACCCGGGTGATAAACTATCTGCCGATGTAAACCTCTGTGCATCTTGGGCAGCGTTCTACCACTTCCGTGCAAGTTCCGGGCAGCTGCCAGGAACCTAATAGCAAAATACAGATGGTGGCTAGCCTGATTTTTGTTAAATTTGAGTAATCGATGAGTGAGCCACCTATCGTTGGATGCGTTAAGTTTCTTTTCGTTTCGCTTTTGTCCGTTGTTTGTTGATATCACGTGTTCTTTGGTTTCAACAAGATATAGGCCTAGTACCAAAACCTCTCGCGAATCAGATCTCGGAGGAATGTAACTGAATAACCATACCTAAACTCAATAATCGAAAACTAGACAAGCATGCAGTGCTTTTCAAGGAGGAATAGCCTGTGAAATATGTTTCTAGCAATAGGCTACTTTGCAGTCTGAAAACAGGCTTAGGCCTATATGAGCTACAGACATACTGTGACAAGGCTTGCAGTGCATAGGTTCAATCATAAAATGTATGTCAAATCAAATTATCACACTCCAGGCGACAAGTTTGTTTGTAAACTCTGTAAAATGAATGGAACGGAATGCGCACATTTGTGCATAATTAGATAGTTCTCTTTGCTGTATTCTACGAGAGATTTCACTCTTCTTGCACAGCTATAGAAGATATCTTGGATAGGTCATGTTGCAAAGTTCACATTTACACTTTTCGTTTGGCGGATGGAATGATTTTGTCACATATTTTATGATGAAAGCCATTGACCGTATAACGCGTCACCACAAGCCTAAGATCGTAGTTCTGTTTTGTCAAGGCTTTAGTGACGTAGAAAACTACAAAATGCAATGCCCCAAATATCAGGTCTTATGCTGCATAAGCAAAACACCATGTCAATGACAATGTATAGTACGGTACAGAACCTGAATAATGTCCTGTACACCCTGTATTTCTCATGCACACGTGTGCGAATTTATTAAATTATATGAGCGCTTCATACAGTATTCCTAAACATGTAATAGAAATAATATTTTGAAATCTATGATGGTTCCGTACGGTAATCACTAGGCGGTCGTATTTCATGTCCAATCAACCTCATCAAATATAAAACTGTTGGCTTTTGCAGCCTGAACCGGACGAATAATTCCACATTCGACCAAATTTCATTATGCTCCAGCCGATCTCTGTTCCGTCTTGGACGTGTGACTGCGTCTTCTTCTACGTCGACAAAAAATGTATACATTTCCAGGACGTCAATTAGCTCTGTGCCTTGAAATAAAATAAAATATGATCAGTAGGCCTAACTGTTACATCCCTTATAATTAATTAATAATTTTATTATATCATTATGTGACAACAAAATTACCAAATGATTCCAATTGTATTATTAGTAATTTATGAAGAGGTTATGTACAGCATAGATGATGCAAAGAAACCATTACGCACGGCTCAAATCTGGCTGGTAATGCTTTATCGGCCTCTCGAAGCTCCCGAAAATTTACACTCCGGGTAGACGAAGTTTATACCGCCGATAGCGCTACCCGTTGATGGTCGAACGGAAATTCTTACTTATTCCGACGGGCAAGTTATCGGCCCCTTTGCCCGGATGTGGTAGAACCGGCCCTTAGTCAAAAGATTCTTCATACATAAAGGTATAATGATGCAAAGTTTGGTAGAGATCATATGATTTGTTTGGTCGTAATTTGATTTAAGCTTTTAAAATTTGGTTGGCCGCCATTATGTTTCCGTCAAGATGGCGTCGATATAAAACATGACATTGAGGTGCCCTTTCTAGTTCTACCTCTGTACCAAATTTTGTTCAATTCGGTTTCACCGTGTTTGAATTGATAGTGGGGGACAGACATTCAGAGTACACTCACTCACACACACACTCACACACAGACACACACACAGACAGACACACAATTTTTGGCCCTCTGTAGATCTCATAAGTCAACTTTCGTTTTTTTGTCAAAAATCAAAAGTAGGCTGAAAATGCGAGAAAGTAAAATGGAATGATTCGAATAACATGTCAGATGTTACACATCATCATGCGACTGTTGTAAAGCTCGTTTTTTTTTCATTGGTCATTTACCCTCCAGAGTTGACTTTTCCCTCAGACTCAGCGAGGGATGCCACCATTACCTCCTCCAGCGCAGTGTCCTAGAGATTGAAACATCGGGTTGAGGGATACAACTGGGGAGGTGGGACCAGCACTTCGCCCAGGCGGCCTCACCTGCAGAGCGAACAGGGGCCTTATGAGGAATAGGAAGGGATGGGAAGTTTAGGAGGGATAGGGAAGGAAGAGGAAAGGAGGCGGCCGTGACCTTACCTTAGGCGCAATCCCGGCATTTACCCGGACACGAAGTGGGAAACCACGGAAGACTACTTCAAGGGTGGCTGAGGTGGGAATCCAACCCCCTCTAATTTTGACCACCCGAGGCTGAGTAGACCCCGTTCCAGTCCTCATACCACTTTTAAAATTTCGTGTCAGAGCCGGGAATCAAACCTCTGACCTCCAAGGTGGCAGCTAAACACGCTGATCACTACACCACGGAGGTCAATATTTATTAAGGAAATATGATCGTAAAATGTAGGAGCTGCACGTTAGGTTTCCTTCTGGAGCACACAACCAGAAGGATGTCGCTTGGTGACCACGGGGCCCTTACTGAGTCTGGTATTTATTAAAGAAAGCTTTCCAGTTGGTCAACACAAATTTGAGTGACTGGTAAATGGCTTCTATCACTTCAATGAGTCTGGTATTGCTTCCACTTACTTGTGCCAGGTCCCTCATTTTCACATTTCCTGTCAAATGCATTTGGTCAAATCTTGTTGTTTTTTTTACCTCAACGGTGTTAAGATATCCGAGGTCAAGGGTGTTCTTCATTTCTTCTCTTAATTGGCATTTGTCATTTCCTTTCTTGATACCATCATTTTTGGCAGGATGAGTCCTATTCTCATTTTATTTCCTGGACATCTGCTGCCTTCTGTAAGAGGCCCTGAAGGTGACAGGGTGTGTGTAGCTCCAACACACACATCGTGCACCCTGAAGAGACCTCAATCCAAAGGACTAACTGCTGGTGACTACGGAAAATTCCTGAGCTGAATCCGTTTCTATCTTTTTTCGATTTACCTTGGGGCGGACCATCTATTCTTTCCCTTTCCGTTTGGCCTTTCATGGCTGTATTTCCCACCAAGTCCATCAAGCCTCATCAAAATAACACCCAGACTGACTAATAGCCCAGTCAATAAAGGTTTAGTGTCGCAAGTAATTAGAGGAAAGCTGATTTTTTCAGGATGTTAGTATATAAAGTATAAAGTAAAAAAACATAAAGTCCCGACCCCCACCCCCCCCCTTGCTTCCTCCCCCCACCCCCTCCCCAACCTTACAAGAGGGGTACTCTGGTTTAATGCTTACAGTGAAAGAACTAATGAAGTTACAAACGCGATTTTTTTATTTTCTTACGCCTAACATTATTCTAAACAAATTATGTCATATAAACTTTTTATGTAGATAGCGTAATTTCACCGTAATACTCCAATATATGCAAAAAAAACTGCCACTACAAAACACAAAAAGTAACTTCAACCTATTGTACCTTTTTATCCTTCCGTCATACAATTAAATGTTTTGCACAAAACTTATAGACAATTTAATTAGCTTTAAAAATATGTGTCTACTATAATGCTTACCGTTCAAATGATGGCTTCAAAGAGAGCTATGAACAGTAAAGGTCACCGCGTCGCCGCGCCAGACGAAGCAGCGCCGCGCCGTTGTCACTCGATGCTGAAAGGCACCGCTGTATGTACTCATATCCTTAATCTTGAATAGTCATTGAGTTTATGATGATGAAATATAAAAACGTTAACTTCAACTTTTCATTACCAAAATCCTGTACTTAGTACACTTTTATAGCTGACAAATAATAACGTTTCTTTGTATAGTATTTTGGATAACGTATTAATTCCTGCACAACTAACACGGCCTAATAATAAACAACGTTTATGTTTTTCCTTTTTTTTTTTGTATAAAGGGTCATTTTCTAATGTTTCATCGGTTTGGTCTGAAGAATTTTTACAATACATTCCACTGCAGTTCACACACATAGATGTGCAATCGAACCCAGCTTTACGACAACTACAGTTTGTAACACACAATGTTTTGCAATTACAAGTTATCAGTAGAAGAAGTTCACTTGGAGCAGCAGGATTCGCCATGGGCTTAGGTATCAGTCTGTTATTTGATGTATACTGCCAACCCCATTCTTCTGCCGGAATTTTACAACCTAACCAAGTTTTAATCTAGTGGTAAACCCTCAAAATATGTTGATGAGCAGCATCTGAAGTTGGTGGAAGTTTTGCTAAATCAATATTAGACTTGAGATACATTTTTGCGGTTAATTGCTTGAACTTAAAGTACCTGGCTTCATTGAGGGTTTTGAACTTTGATAAGTTGTACATGCTTAGGATAAACTGTTCTCCACTTTCTAGAAGGATATCTTCTGTAATGTCTTGTTTTGTGAAAAGCTCAGCCTTCAGTTGATTTACGTATCATGTCGGCTGCTTTTTACTTCCCTAGCCCATAGAAAGCAGACATAGTATCACAACCAGTCATTGAATGAGAAAAAAGCAGTAAAGTTTGCTGCTTGACATGTTGATTTATAAGAAAATCGACAGAGTACAGTTTGGACATTGACGACGAAGGCTTTAAGAAGAAAAGTTTGGCGTCTTGCTGGGGAGCTAATGCTACGAGTAAAACCGAGAGATCTGTATCAGTTCCCACGACAACAACTGTAGTAGTATTAGTTTGCACATATTTAATTGCCTGGACGACAATGACAGTGTCAGCGTCACCTTCCGCAGAAAAAACTTTAATATCCTCAGTCACACAACGTGTTGTAATTGCTTCTATCAACCTCTTTTTGTTATGAGGATTTGCTAGAAAGTCTGCTTGTTGTGTTGTGCAAACTGTATTTTCATTTTAAAAAATGTGTGAGAAGATTTCTTTGATGCTCTTCTCTCTTGTTCTTGCTATTTTGTGGTTGGAAAGTTGGGATAACCGTCGAATACCACTGTAACTTTATTTCCGTATTTGCAAAGTAAAGAGCTTAAATAAGAATCTATTATTTCCTTAAAAGAGCTGGTTTTTCCCCAAACCACAGCATGTAACAAATATCCACCATCCATCACAAAAACATGTTCATTTGCCTTGAAGCTTTCTTCAACAATTCCATCTTCAAATAATTTCATAAACGATGCTTTCGTACTGCCCCCGTAATTGAATTATGTAGAGACCACGGTGGCTATATTTGAAATTATGAATAGAGTTATGGCTGTCATAGTTATGACGTGGATAGTCATGACGTAAGCACGGATGACGTAAATGTTATGCCAGCAAGCTACTTGAGCTGAGATTCTCAGTGACGTCAGCATTTTTGTCCAGAATGTTCCAAGATGTACGACGCAGTCGCAGGAAACGAGGAATTCTGCTGAGGAAGAAACTATGCTATTGGAGGAGAGGCATGAACCAATGAACGATAGTTTAAAGGAAGACGGAGATTGCTGAAACTATGGTATTTTTATGACTTTTTGAATGCAGAATTGTGGAAATCCATTTGCAGTAAAAGCATTGATTTGGAATTTTGATGAAATTTATTTTCAGTTTTTGAATTTTGAAAATCCGTCATGAATTAACGAAGTTGGAAGTTCTAGCGATGACGCAGTATCACGCTTTGGAAGGGATGGTAACGCCCCTCGAGAAGGTAATAAAAGGGCTTGCGCAGAAGAGAGGAGCCTCTTCTCTTTCGTTCGCTGATCATTCTGAGATCTAATGCTCAGATCATCGAAGTATTTGTGAAAGTCAGTTTCTTATATATTCAATATAGTGAGACATCAAAGTGAACAGCAAGTGAAAAGAATCGTATTTATAACGCGTGGCGAGGCCACTGTAGTAACGAGATACAGGTCAAACTAGGTGAAGTTGAAACGGACCTTAGAAAGCTTCTATAAGTTTAGCTTCAAACAGTTAGCGGTCTACGATAATATAATTGTATTGTGCAGTACTACATGCAATTATAGAGAAAAGCTGAACAATTTCGACCGAGTACTTCAAAAGATATTAGCAATCTTATACGACTGGCAAAAGTGATTATCTCGCCACTAGAGAAACACTTTTGTATAAGCCAGAATCAAAGCAAGGCTAACGCTGTGAGTGGAGTAGAAAGACTTCAGATTGCTTGCTTACAGAACGATACAGTATAATGGAGCATTTGAATACGGCAGTTTGTTCTTCTGACTCTACAACTGAAGTGCAAATGGAAGGCTAAGAAGGCTTATTGCAATTGGGACATACTTCATTGGAGTAAGATAGCGACATGGAACTTCGCTAATTGCTATTCCACACAAGCGAACATGCGGTGAATACCATCTACACCCATGTTTCATAAGTAAAGGCTGAATACCATCGAACAGCCATAGAAACAATTTCATACTCTGAATATGAATAATTTCTTCGGAAATTTCTACAAAACGTCATGATGACTGTCTACTGGAACTTCAGGGAATTTTTCAAGAGAGGTCAGGGTAGTCCCGACTCACAAAGAAGATTATTGCCGGAAGGATGTCTATTCGTTTTCGAGGAGCAGAGCGATTCACGGAGGAGGAAGCAGTTCGATTCTCCGATGGTGCTATTTCCTATTTCGAGGATGGAGCTCAGCTTTAACGTGGTGAAATGGATCCATCAGCAGTCTTCTTTGGGGAATTTTCCTCTGGAACGTCAATCGGCAGATAAGGTAGTCGTGAACGTTTATTGTATTTGAGTAACCTAGTAATGTTTGAGCAACCATTTTTCCCATATTTTTACCCTCATGTATTTTGCCTTATTTTCTTGTTGAGATTCTTATTCTCAGTTCACCTTGTTGAGTTTTGCATTTTTCAAAGTTTTATTAAGACATTGTTATGTCATGGGCATAGTTAACGATTTTGAATCAGTTGAGACTGATATTTAGATTTTTCAGTAATTAATATTGTATTTTTGTAGTCACGATTTGGCTGTAAGTTAATGATTTTTATGGCAGATTTAAATTCAGACAGCGTGTCATTTTATTAAAGTAATTCAACCCCAGTTTAATTACTTTGAACAATTTTCTGTCATCATCAAGAAGGAAGAACATTTAAATGATTTTAGAGCGTTAAAATCTCTTACGTTATCGACGATCTTGGAAATACTAGTCGTTATTTGTATTGATTGCAACACAGACATTTATCGTCAGTTATGAATGAACATTGCATCATAGACAATTTTGTGAAAGAGTAATGTTAATAATGAATTATTGAATGCATTAAAGTCAAGTACTTTTGTTAGGAGTTTTTCTCAATTAGAGAATTATATAACGATGTTTGCATTCCCCAGTCTAATTGGATTCTATTCGACTACTTTGCATTTTTAGTCGCACTTTATTTGAAGATAGTATTTTCATACTACAATTTCTTTTAAGATGTTAGTCTTAAATTTTGATAGACCAGATAGGCGTATATAAGCGTATTCACTATTAAATTTGTTTGTGATTGGCAAGTTTTGACTTCATTTCAGTTCATGAATGAAATCTACGAAGGTTAAATAGAAAAACAGTTTTGAAACAAATTATGATTATAAAATTTTTAAGTGGAACTATGAATGTATAATCGCTAGTGCAGCGCGTGTTGAAAGTCGCTGAAGTATAATGCCATTGAATATGAAGGAAGTTCCCACAGGAAGTAATGTTAAAGAATTATTTGTGGAAGTTTTGTAAGTGATGTGAAAGTTGTAAATGCCATATAGATTAATATATGATGATTTTGGGCATATTTTTAATGCAGATTGTGCATTAACTTGTTAGCGAAGGATTTTCCGCTGGAGTAAGATTGTTATAGTTCGTTGAAAATTAATCAAGTGATTTACTGTTATAATTAACACGAGTTTTGAAAGAATTTGAGACAAGATGTTGAATGAAGGTTGCCGTCACAAATCATTATTAAAAACTTTATTAAACCGGATTGTGACATTAATATGTATAACTAACCTTCATTGGTCGATTATATTAAACAGGATTATAAAATTACCAACCGAATGAACATGTGGCTAATGTATTTATTAAATTAATAATTTAAACAATTTAAACGTTAATATTGTAAATAATTGTTGTAAATATTTTTGAAAATAATATGAAACGAGAGTGATGTTAAAGGCGTGCTTATAATTTTTTTTATTGTCTTTGACAAATTATTATAAACAATTTCTAATTGTTATAAATAATTTATGTGATTTTGTTATAAACATTTAAGAGCTAATTAAACATTGGGATTGAAGTTAACAAGTTTAAGAAAGTAATGTAATGATCCATTAGGATGTGATCAAAGTACTTGAAAGATTTGCGTAAATATAATGTGAGTTGTCTTGTAAGACATTTAAAGCTTGAGAGTGCAGGCTGGATTCTTACGTAACATAGCGTGTGAGAAGGGAGTGCATTTGACCAGTATGCAGCAGGCTGGAAGTTAGCCCGCAGCTGTGTCAACATATGGTTTTCAGAGAGTGAGGTCGTTCACTCCGGCCTTGCGACTATAAATATCATTCTCTTGTTTATTAAAAGGAAACAATTGCTCTATATATATGTCACACCCTGACGTCCTTTTCCAATCCAATAGTGTTATGAATATTACATTATTTGGAGCTCTTGGGAGCTAAAATGTTTAATATCATGTTGTATAATAATTTTGCAAGTCCTACTGGAGGACGTAGTCAGATTGACTTGGGCTACTGATAGCCACGTATATTTTGTTGTGTTAGGAAAATCATACCCTTTATTAGAAATAAAGCTTCTGTACAGTTCAAAGTTCTCGTCTTCGTTTCTGGTTCATTTTTAAATGTCATGGCGGAGATTATTGTGTGAACAGACTTTTAGTGATCCTGTTGTCAACTCAAACCCCGAGATAATTAAGAGGTAAGCAACGGTAAGTATGCACCCCCGTCTATTTTGGTGTGTTCCACAATGATTTCCTGTGAATTTCTGTGCTCTTATCTCGATAGTATCTGTCAGTGCCATTTTCATTGATGTAACTGTGCCGGTGCGATTGATAATTGGCAATCCGATTGAGGGGGCGGATATCTGACAGCCTACTATCCAGGTAAACGGGGACAGAAAGATTGGCGACCCAAGAGCGTGGGGCTGAGTCAACAGTAAGATTGACCCTAATATGTGGGACGAATTCGACAAAACTGGATCACCAGGTTGAACACTAGAAAGATTGACAAACCTAAAACGTAAGGTTCGATTAGACTCAAATAAAGAGGTTGATTCTTTGTTAGATGTCTAGGCCAATTGTAGTATTTAAGAGTGTGATTATATAGGAATTAAATGTTGTATTGTATTAGGAAAATTACACTCAGAAAAGATCAGATCTTATACAACTTGAGAAAGGTTAAATGGGCAGGAAACTTAGAAAAATCGCCTATAATCTGGAATCTTATTTTATTTGACCGGCTTATGACATTTTAGTCATATTAAAGATAAAATTAATTATTTGGATTGTAAATGTAAATTATTTGTGTTAGGATATTTTAAAATGAGCCAGAGAAATTTGAACATGTGCTTGAGTTTGTTTCAACATGAAGTATCTTCGAATATTAATTATAAGGTAGTTATAAGTTAGATTTAAGACAGAAAATTGATCAAAATTATATATATGGTGAAAAGTGTTGCTCAAACGTTGTTATTTTGCTCTTTTGATGTATGTCCCTACAGCAATCCATTTTGAATAATAATATTGTAATGGCAGATGAAAGTTTGAAGAAAATGTTAGAGGAGATGTCTGCTAACATGAATCGTAGTATGAAGCAGATGATGGAGGAAAATGCTAACATGAAGCAGATGATGGAGGAAAATAATAGTAATTTGTCTGCTAATTTAAATGCAAGAATGGAGGAGAATGCTAGTAATTTGAAAGCTAGTATGGGTGAAAGTTTGAAGGGTATCCAAACTAGTGCTGCTAATTTGGAGGATAATATGTCGCGTTTACAGATTAATACCCTAGGAATTGAAAATACTGTAAGTGACATCCGCACAGATGTATCTAATGTCCATAAAAATGTTGATGATGTTAAAAATGATGTGTCTAAGGTACAGAGGGACCTTACAATGTTAAATCTAGATGTAGCTAATGTCCGAGGGGATATTGCTTGTGCTAGAGCCGAAGTTGTTGTTGTCAAAAACGATGTAGCGACTGTCCATGACAAGGTCGAGGAAGTCCAGAAAGAAATTCAAAAAGCTAGAACAGATGTATCCAATGTTCAGGTAGACATTAACAATATTCATGCGGATATAACTGAGGTGCAAAGTGATGTAACTAAGATTCAGGTAGAGGTCAACACAGTTTTTGTAGATATCACTAAAGTCCAAACTGATGTAAATAAAGTCAGGGAAGAAATCGAAAACTCAAAAACTCTTTGTACGCGTAATATAACTGCATTAACGACTAGGTTAGTCGACGAATCAGTTAGAACAACAACGTCTTTAGCAGAGTTGAAGTATGACGTAGAGGTTATGAGAACACAGGTATTAGACCACAATAGAGTATTAAAAGAGGATATCGAAGTAGACATAGCCGAAATGTTAACAGCAAACGTAGCGGTATGGAAAGACGAGTGGAATAAGTCAAGTGGGGAACATGTAACCCAAATTCAGGAAAGGATTGAAAGAAAACTTGCCAGTACGCAGATAGAAATTAACAATGAGGTAGTTCAGATTAGAAAAGATTTAAGCGTCAGGATAAATTCGCTATCCGAAAAACAAGTTGACGATAGAACACAACTAGATCAGGATATGCAAACTTTAAAATCTACATTAGAGGATCAAATTCATAAAGTTGTCTCGGATGTAAACGAAACGACGAGTAAACTGAAAAATTTGAAGTTAGGAGAGGCTAGTTTAATGGAAAACTACAAGGAAGAGATAGTCAAGAAAGTCTTAACAGAAATCACCGACAAGGATACAGAAGGCTTAGCTTGCGAATTAAACAGGAAGCATACCAGAAGATGTCACCTAGATCTAGAAGAAAGAGACGTGACTCCTGAAGAACGTGTATCCAGATTCAGAGAGGAGGATGACGAGAGGAATATGGAATCTGAGTGGAATTATCGAGATAGTGGGAAAAACTATCCGGATTCATATCCAAGGAACGTGACGGTCATTAGGAATTTCGAGGACAAACCACAAAAATTCAGTAACACTGATAGTTTGACACCTATAGAGTATGTAAGGAATCTCAAAGATTATTTCATCGAAGCTCACATTCCCAGAGAGAGAGAGATGAAGATTGTAGAGAGATATCTGATTGGAGGACCCCTTGGATGGTTTAGAGCTTTTAGATATACATTCAGTAACTTTGACGAGTTTGCAGAGGCATTAATCAAACGATTTTGGTCCATAGAAGCGCAGAATTCGTTAAGAGCGGAGGTATATTCAAGAAAATACTCAGGTACTCTTCCAACGAGGTACGCTGATTTCTTTACGAGTCAGTTGTCCCGCTTGAGATTTTTGCAACCACCATTGTCCACGGAGCAACTAATAGATGCGATTTCTCGTATGCTGCCAGTTGAGGTGAGGAGACTTATAATTTCGTCCAACATCAGGGATTTATCCAGCATGGATGAATTACTAAGAAGGTTAGACTACACAAGTCCAATGCCTAACGTAGTCCAGAAAGGTCAAAGGCAAGAGTATAAGGAAATCAATACGGTATACATGGACCAAGTCCAACAAACTGACAAGCCAGAGGAGGAGAAAACTGACAATGTAGGTCCTCACAGGAATAATCAGTTTAGAAATTACAGATCACAAGGTTACCGACCATATCAACAGAGGAGAGGTTGGAACTACAACCGAGGAAACTATAATGGAAGAGGCAGATATTATAACAATAATGGGTATAATCGTAACTATAATAGGAATAACCAAAACCAAAATAGAAACCAGAATACTCAAAGTCAGGTTATGACACCTGAGCAATATCAGCAAAGAGAAAAGGAAAGCCAGCAATACTTAAAAGAATTAAGGGATAAAGAAGCTGACAATCAAAGGAAAAGGCAGGATGTTGTAATCGATCCTGGGCCTTCTACGAGCCAACAGAATTTTGAGGTCGGTAACACAAAAAAAAAAACGCCGATTTCTCAACGTCAGTGAGAACCTGTAAATACATTGCCACACCACACCTGATTACGATTAATGAGATATACGAAGTTACCGATGAAGATTTACTAGAAGAGAGGGGTATTGTTAAAGAGGAAAGACCATGTGCCTTACCGATTATTGCTGTACGGATAGATGGACAGCAGTACAAAGCCCTGATGGATACTGGTGCTATTATTTCCATCATTTCAGAGGAATGTTATCAAAGTCTGCTAAGAGGAGAGAACATGACAGTTCTACCTGTTTCTACCGTCAAAGTGAGAGGGATATTCCAAGATAAGGCAGTGAAATGCAAGATTCAAGTGTTATTGAACTTTGAGATCAATGGAAGGAATTATGAACAGATCTTCATTGTGGTGAGCAAGATCAATTTTGATATGGTGCTTGGAATCGATTTTATATCGAAGGTTGGAGCTATTATTGACATGAAGAACAGAAGTATTAGCTTTAATGATGGGTACATAATCACAGAAGAGATAGAAGAACAGGACGTGAAAAACAGTCTGGATATAGACCTTAGGGAAGAAATTTTGAATACAATAATTAATGAAGTGGAAAACTTAGAAGAAATACCCAGTAGAAAAACTGAAGGATTTGAAGAAATTCAGGGGGAATTTGAGGATCTGATAAAGGAATTCCAAGATATTTTCGATGAAAAACCTGGATTGATTAAGGATTATAAGTACAAGATAAGACTGACAGATGAAACCCCTTACCAGAAGAGAATATACCCCATTCCTGAGAAATACTATCAAGAAGTACGAGGGTTAATCAGAAAAATGGAGGTAGACGGGATTATTAGAAAACAGGCGTCGTCTTATATAAACCCCATCACAGTAGTGAAGAAAAGTAATGGTCAGATACGTCTTTGTCTCGATGCCAGGACCATCAACTTGAAGATTCTTCCAGAAAATGACAGACCACCCAAGATTAGAGATCTGCTTCGGAAATTCAAAGGAAGAGCTTGTTTCAGCGTTCTTGACTTGACGTCTTCATTTTATCAAGTTCAATTAGAAGAGGATAGTATGCAGTACACTGGATTCCTATTTGACCAGACGTCATGGGTCTTTGCCAGAATGCCTTTTGGAATGGTTAACAGTGGACCAGCACTTATTCGAGCACTTGATAGTAAGCTCACTGACGAGGTGAAAGAAAATGTAATCTGCTACATTGACGATTTAATCGTATCTTCACCCAGCGCCGCAGAACATTTAGTGCATTTGAGAAAGTTGTTCGAGAATTTAAGGGAGGCCAACATAAAGGTGAACTTTGGAAAATGTCAATTTTTGAAGAAGGAGATAAATTACTTGGGGCATACTATTGATAAAGATGGATATCATCCAAACATGAAAAAAGTAGATGCGATCACGAGATTTCCAAAGCCAACTAAGGTAAAACAAGTCAGAGAATTTGTAGGTGCATGCCAATTTATTAGCAGCCACTGTCCAAGATACTCGGAAATTATGGCTCCTCTGTATGACTTACTCAAGAAGAACAACAGATGGAAATGGAGTACCGCTGCAGACGAGGCTTTTGAGAAAGCAAAAGAGATGCTCAAAAATAATGTGAAACTGGAGTACCCAGACTTTGAGAAGGTGTTCTATATTGAGTCTGATGCATCAAGAATAGGCATTAGTGCAGTCTTATACCAGAAAGACGAGGCAGGCAACAAGCACTACATTGCGTTCACTAGTCGGAAGTTGAAAAAGCACGAGGAAAACTACTTCACGACAGAGCTTGAAGCGTTAGCTTTTGTGACAGCTTTACAAGCCTGGAAGAAAATCCTGCTGGGACATAAGGTCATCATTATTACTGACCATAAAGCACTACAGTTTATGTTGCAAACTGACATGTCGAGTGATAGATTGACACGTTGGGCTTTGTTCACCCAACAGTTTAACGCTACTATCGTCCACCAGCCTGGGAAAGATAACTTACTGGCTGATGCTCTATCACGTAACCCTATTAAAAATGTGCAGATACACCATGTACAATTGGAGCAAGAAGATGAAGAAACCGTTAGGAGGTTAGCCCGAATCGGTGTGTCACAGAAGAGACACGCTCCAATAAGGAAAATGTACAGGTTCCTCAAGGGTTACATGGACAATACGGATGTTGACTATGAGACTACACGGAGAAATTCACGACATTTTGTCTTGAGTGGAGACATTGTATGCAAGTATGCTGACCCTGCGCATACAAAACTTCGAATAGTCGTGCCACCTAAACTTGTTGTCAATTTAGTGTGGGTAGCTCATCATGCAACTGGACATGCCGGTTTAGATAAAACTCTTAATACACTTAAAGAGAGATTTATCTGGACTAACATGCGTTCCAGCATTGCCAAGGTCATTCGATCCTGTGACAAATGTCAAAGAGCAAAGTATGCTTCTGCTTTATTAAAGGGAAAACCGAAGGCGATGATTCCTTCTAAGCCAAACGAACTCATGGCGACGGATATATTTGGCCCCTGTCCGAAGGGATACCAGGGTAACCAGTACCTGTTGGTGACCGTGGATGTTTTCTCAAAATTTGTTACAATGAGTCCCATGCAGAAAGCTAACACGAGGAACGTAGTAAGCAGACTGGAAAATGCTGTATTTCCTAAAGCTGGTATACCGGAATATCTACTGTCGGATCATGGAACGCAGTTTACGTCCGTGGAATTTGCAGCGGATATGGATAGGCTTGGCATTAAGCACTTATTTTCAAGCGTGCGTTACCCTGAATCGAATTCCTCAGAAAGATATATGGCTGAATTTTCGAAATTCTGTCGAATTTTCTGTCCTAATGATCATTCTGGTTGGGTGAGATTTGTACCCCTTATTGAGGAATGTCTGAACTCTACAGTGCAGGAGAGCACAGGAGAAGTGCCAATGCGACTTCATCTAGGAAGAAACCCAGAAAGGCCGTGGGATAATCTTTTCAACCACATACCGAGAGATCCCGACATAGGAAGACAGCAGAGGATTGACAAGGCAAAGGAACAACTCCAGAAAGCAGCAGAGAAACGATTGAAGAGAGTAGCTGGAAAACGTTTTGGTACACCCTTTCAAGTTGGAAATCTTGTATTATTACGCAGACCTGTCAAGGCTGATATGACCAAGAAAATCTACCCCAAATTTGGATTAGTGTTCCTGGGGCCGTTTAGGATTACGAACGCTTATGGAAACAACTGTTATGAACTCTACGATGATGAGAATAATGTCGTTTACGGCAAGTTCAATGCTGGAAATTTAAAAAGATACTATACTAGAGTAAGCCAGTAATAATTCAATTTCGTGTTCAAGAGAGTTGAGATACTTGTAACATTGAGTTTAAAAACAATTTGCAACTGTTTTTAAAACGTGGTGGGAGGAGAATGCCCCCGTAATTGAATTATGTAGAGACCACGGTGGCTATATTTGAAATTATGAATAGAGTTATGGCTGTCATAGTTATGACGTGGCTAGTCATGACGTAAGCACGGATGACGTAAATGTTATGCCAGCAAGCTACTTGAGCTGAGATTCTCAGTGACGTCAGCATTTTTGTCCAGAATGTTCCAAGATGTACGACGCAGTCGCAGGAAACGAGGAATTCTGCTGAGGAAGAAACTATGCTATTGGAGGAGAGGCATGAACCAATGAACGATAGTTTAAAGGAAGACGGAGATTGCTGAAACTATGGTATTTTTATGACTTTTTGAATGCAGAATTGTGGAAATCCATTTGCAGTAAAAGCATTGATTTGGAATTTTGATGAAATTTATTTTCAGTTTTTGAATTTTGAAAATCCGTCATGAATTAACGAAGTTGGAAGTTCTAGCGATGACGCAGTATCACGCTTTGGAAGGGATGGTAACGCCCCTCGAGAAGGTAATAAAAGGGCTTGCGCAGAAGAGAGGAGCCTCTTCTCTTTCGTTCGCTGATCATTCTGAGATCTAATGCTCAGATCATCGAAGTATTTGTGAAAGTCAGTTTCTTATATATTCAATATAGTGAGACATCAAAGTGAACAGCAAGTGAAAAGAATCGTATTTATAACGCGTGGCGAGGCCACTGTAGTAACGAGATACAGGTCAAACTAGGTGAAGTTGAAACGGACCTTAGAAAGCTTCTATAAGTTTAGCTTCAAACAGTTAGCGGTCTACGATAATATAATTGTATTGTGCAGTACTACATGCAATTATAGAGAAAAGCTGAACAATTTCGACCGAGTACTTCAAAAGATATTAGCAATCTTATACGACTGGCAAAAGTGATTATCTCGCCACTAGAGAAACACTTTTGTATAAGCCAGAATCAAAGCAAGGCTAACGCTGTGAGTGGAGTAGAAAGACTTCAGATTGCTTGCTTACAGAACGATACAGTATAATGGAGCATTTGAATACGGCAGTTTGTTCTTCTGACTCTACAACTGAAGTGCAAATGGAAGGCTAAGAAGGCTTATTGCAATTGGGACATACTTCATTGGAGTAAGATAGCGACATGGAACTTCGCTAATTGCTATTCCACACAAGCGAACATGCGGTGAATACCATCTACACCCATGTTTCATAAGTAAAGGCTGAATACCATCGAACAGCCATAGAAACAATTTCATACTCTGAATATGAATAATTTCTTCGGAAATTTCTACAAAACGTCATGATGACTGTCTACTGGAACTTCAGGGAATTTTTCAAGAGAGGTCAGGGTAGTCCCGACTCGCAAAGAAGATTATTGCCGGAAGGATGTCTATTCGTTTTCGAGGAGCAGAGCGATTCACGGAGGAGGAAGCAGTTCGATTCTCCGATGGTGCTATTTCCTATTTCGAGGATGGAGCTCAGCTTTAACGTGGTGAAATGGATCCATCAGCAGTCTTCTTTGGGGAAATTTCCTCTGGAACGTCAATCGGCAGATAAGGTAGTCGTGAACGTTTATTGTATTTGAGTAACCTAGTAATGTTTGAGCAACCATTTTTCCCATATTTTTACCCTCATGTATTTTGCCTTATTTTCTTGTTGAGATTCTTATTCTCAGTTCACCTTGTTGAGTTTTGCATTTTTCAACGTTTTATTAAGACATTGTTATGTCATGGGCATAGTTAACGATTTTGAATCAGTTGAGACTGATATTTAGATTTTTCAGTAATTAATATTTTATTTTTGTAGTCACGATTTGGCTGTAAGTTAATGATTTTTATGGCAGATTTAAATTCAGACAGCGTGTCATTTTATTAAAGTAATTCAACCCCAGTTTAATTACTTTGAACAATTTTCTGTCATCATCAAGAAGGAAGAACATTTAAATGATTTTAGAGCGTTAAAATCTCTTACGTTATCGACGATCTTGGAAATACTAGTCGTTATTTGTATTGATTGCAACACAGACATTTATCGTCAGTTATGAATGAACATTGCATCATAGACAATTTTGTGAAAGAGTAATGTTAATAATGAATTATTGAATGCATTAAAGTCAAGTACTTTTGTTAGGAGTTTTTCTCAATTAGAGAATTATATAACGATGTTTGCATTCCCCAGTCTAATTGGATTCTATTCGACTACTTTGCATTTTTAGTCGCACTTTATTTGAAGATAGTATTTTCATACTACAATTTCTTTTAAGATGTTAGTCTTAAATTTTGATAGACCAGATAGGCGTATATAAGCGTATTCACTATTAAATTTGTTTGTGATTGGCAAGTTTTGACTTCATTTCAGTTCATGAATGAAATCTACGAAGGTTAAATAGAAAAACAGTTTTGAAACAAATTATGATTATAAAATTTTTAAGTGGAACTATGAATGTATAATCGCTAGTGCAGCGCGTGTTGAAAGTCGCTGAAGTATAATGCCATTGAATATGAAGGAAGTTCCCACAGGAAGTAATGTTAAAGAATTATTTGTGGAAGTTTTGTAAGTGATGTGAAAGTTGTAAATGCCATATAGATTAATATATGATGGTTTTGGGCATATTTTTAATGCAGATTGTGCATTAACTTGTTAGCGAAGGATTTTCCGCTGGAGTAAGATTGTTATAGTTCGTTGAAAATTAATCAAGTGATTTACTGTTATAATTAACACGAGTTTTGAAAGAATTTGAGACAAGATGTTGAATGAAGGTTGCCGTCACAAATCATTATTAAAAACTTTATTAAACCGGATTGTGACATTAATATGTATAACTAACCTTCATTGGTCGATTATATTAAACAGGATTATAAAATTACCAACCGAATGAACATGTGGCTAATGTATTTATTAAATTAATAATTTAAACAATTTAAACGTTAATATTGTAAATAATTGTTGTAAATATTTTTGAAAATAATATGAAACGAGAGTGATGTTAAAGGCGTGCTTATAATTTTTTTTATTGTCTTTGACAAATTATTATAAACAATTTCTAATTGTTATAAATAATTTATGTGATTTTGTTATAAACATTTAAGAGCTAATTAAACATTGGGATTGAAGTTAACAAGTTTAAGAAAGTAATGTAATGATCCATTAGGATGTGATCAAAGTACTTGAAAGATTTGCGTAAATATAATGTGAGTTGTCTTGTAAGACATTTAAAGCTTGAGAGTGCAGGCTGGATTCTTACGTAACATAGCGTGTGAGAAGGGAGTGCATTTGACCAGTATGCAGCAGGCTGGAAGTTAGCCCGCAGCTGTGTCAACATATGGTTTTCAGAGAGTGAGGTCGTTCACTCCGGCCTTGCGACTATAAATATCATTCTCTTGTTTATTAAAAGGAAACAATTGCTCTATATATATGTCACACCCTGACGTCCTTTTCCAATCCAATAGTGTTATGAATATTACATTATTTGGAGCTCTTGGGAGCTAAAATGTTTAATATCATGTTGTATAATAATTTTGCAAGTCCTACTGGAGGACGTAGTCAGATTGACTTGGGCTACTGATAGCCACGTATATTTTGTTGTGTTAGGAAAATCATACCCTTTATTAGAAATAAAGCTTCTGTACAGTTCAAAGTTCTCGTCTTCGTTTCTGGTTCATTTTTAAATGTCATGGCGGAGATTATTGTGTGAACAGACTTTTAGTGATCCTGTTGTCAACTCAAACCCCGAGATAATTAAGAGGTAAGCAACGGTAAGTATGCACCCCCGTCTATTTTGGTGTGTTCCACAATGATTTCCTGTGAATTTCTGTGCTCTTATCTCGATAGTATCTGTCAGTGCCATTTTCATTGATGTAACTGTGCCGGTGCGATTGATAATTGGCAATCCGATTGAGGGGGCGGATATCTGACAGCCTACTATCCAGGTAAACGGGGACAGTACCTATACGTATTGATGCCTCGTCAAATAGTGACTGTGGGTGATATGCTAATTCGAACTCAAAATAAGATTTCAAATTAACGGGGCTGTCACAGATGCATAAAATCCGATTGAATATTTGCTGGGAGTTAATTGAAACTTCTTTAGAACTCACTTTGATAGACTTGAAACTTGCCTGTGTTGTAACCATATCCTTCCGCTGTAGTGCCAATTTTTCAGGAATCAAATCATTTGATACAGTACTCACTTCATTTTCACTTGCGTATTTTCCACAGTCATAATTCATTTTTTGTATATCTTCCCTAACGATTTCTGCTGCTGTTCTAACAATTCTTTTACGTTCGTCTTCAGTAGTTGTTTCTCTGCTTTTGTACCACGAATCTAATACCTTGTGACTAGTATGTGACATACATAAAATACTTATCTTTACAGATAAATTATGTACATCTAGCCGATCTTTGAAAAAATCTACAAGTTTTGACTTGAGATAAGAATCACTATAGTCTATATCAGAACCACATAACTCCACTACTATCTCTCTTAATTCTTTTAGTGAATACTGGCACTCATTGTCGCTCTCAAGGTAATTAGTAAGCAAATTAAATTTATCTACAGACTCGGCTAATAATGGACGTCCTACCTTTTGTTCATGAGTTTATGTTTACAAAAGTACTTATAACATTGCCCATGATAACGGGCTACGGCCGCAACTAAATCAATCACATCTAAAAGCCTGGACTTAACTTTACAGGCCCAATCATCATTCCTATTATCACAAGCATTAAGGAGAGTTTGCTTTATTTCAATTGTTGAAACCTCATGAATTTGGGTTTGGTATTGAGAAGGAAGTTTTGGGTCAAACACAGCATTTTTTTTTCACATAACAAACAGTCATGCTTGAAATCAAATTTGGTGACTAATTCTCTGAGAAGGCGCTGCGAGGTGGAAGATTGCGAATTTTGAGCTTTTAATGCTGCTTTAATATTGCTAGGTCTGGTATAATTTTGCCTCCATACAGTATGTACTTTTATTACATCGACGTTAACAAGTAACCAATGGATTTCGTCTTTTCTCTCAGTACTACATTTTATTAAAGTGTTTATACCTTTAGTGACTGTTACCCCGGCCTCTTTCACTTCCTCATTACATATTACGCATATATTGGTAAAATCAGTCATTAATGAAAACTGTTGATAATAAAGAGCGCATAGCTGTAAAGTTTGTGGGTAACAGTTCAGATTTAACAAGTCTTTACTATTTTTAAGGGTTACCTTTTATCTTGCTTATCTCGCTCAACAATACATAACAATAGCAAAACTATCAGCATTTCACTGCACTTGGCACAACACAACAACTTGTATTTCTGTACAAAAAGTAAAACTATCACGAAACACAAAATGGAACGAACCGCACAATGCCATGGTTAACCGAACACTTAACAGGCAAGGCCCACTAATAACGAAAAGGACTCAATAAGCAGCGTAGTAGAGATAAGAGGGCAGTAAACAAACAAGTTGCAACGTGCAGTCTGACTCATGCAGACAGCCAAGCGGCCGAGTCACCACACCACGCTATACGCGGCTGCCCGGCGGGATGCGCGGTGTCCGCTACTGTTCATCGCTCTGTGAAGCCATCATGTTAACAAATATATTTTGTAGACCCATAACGTTAAAGATAATAACAGTAGCTAAACATTTTAATCGAACATATTTTTTCTACGACATAAGGATAAATAGTTATAATTAGTATAAATTACTTTTTGTTTTTTGCAATGACAGTTTTCTGCATCTATTAATGTATTATGGCGATAATAGGTTGTCTACATAAAAATTTATTCTTAAATAAATTGTTAAAAATATCGTAAGGAGTAAAATAAAAAAACAATCACGTCTGTAGCTTTATTAGTTTTCGAGCTGTAAGCATTTAACCATAGTATTGCTCTAGCAAGGTATAGGAGGGGGGGGGGGGGGGGGGGAGGAAAGCAAGAGGGCTGGGGGTCGGGACTTTGTAATTTTTGGCTATTTACTTTGTATACTAACATCCTGCAAAAATTCAGCTTTCCTCTAATTAGTTGCGACAAAGCGTATATTTTTACCTTTATTGACTGGGCTATAAACACATAGACAAAACAATGAAATAAAAATCATCTAGTGATGATTGATGCACTTAATATTATTCAATGTTTCAATTATTATAATTTAAAAACTTATTTTCTTTCCTTAGACTAAGACACCAAGGAATAAAATACTTAGTAACGGAAGGAAGGGTCGACGGCAAAACCTGTACGAGTAGTCCAAGGTTACACTACGTTAAACAGTTTGCTCGGATGTAAGGTGAAATACCTATGTAGCATTGAAACACTTAGCTCAGAACAGGGAGACATAGAGCGCTGTATCAAATCAGTCAAAAGACAGAAGACTCAAACAACAACAACAACAACAATAACAAGGCGCGTGCCATAGATAGACCTTCATAACTCAGAAACCAAGCTTTATCGGATTCATATTTCCATTATCAACATCTGGAAAATTTATTCCTGAAATCATGGCCACTATTTTATGATACACCCCATATTATATTCTATCAATTGATGACTAGAATTTACACTGGGGTTTCGCTAATCCAACCATTCCCTGCTTATATGGTTGCCGGATTAGCGGAAGTACCCGAGTATTGAGACTATCTGAAATATAGTTCAACTTATCTAGAATTTAAGAGTTTCTGCTTGAGGTTTAGCCTAACGTGTTTCCATTCATCATGATAATGATGAAAGTTGTTTTTTTAAGGGGCCTAACATCTAGGATATAGACCCTTTCCTTTTAGAAATTATGATCCTTAACTGTTAAGAAAGTCACAATTTCAAAGACTGTATTGCATTGTTTACCATTGTCATTTACTATTAACATTGTTGCGCACAATAATTCACTGTTGTGCGCGTCATTATGTCTTGAGCGACTAGAGGCCGGATGTGGGCCAGTATACTGAGTGCCGGATTATTAAGAGTTTAGTGTATTATATATTCACATTATAAAATAGCAAATAATATATTAACTACTTACAGCACCCGATGTCGAACAAAAGTGAAGATTTTATGACACTTACCTGGAAAGAAACAGAGAAAGTATTATTGACGCAACATTCCATTTAAACGAGATGCATAGCTGACATTATCTCATGGTTAATAACCCTGGCTATATGCCTCTTAGAATAACAATCAAAAAATATTTTCTTTCAACGAGAAAACATGCCTTCAAATATTCTCCATGCATACATTCAGATCCCAAATTTAGATAAATTAATTGCATCTTGGGAACCTATTATAGTCTTCGTTACTTACGTTTCAACACATTAAAAACCAAACAACTTCATCAACAACTGTAGTTATGGAATCTCAAATGTAATAGTGTACGGAGAATATTGGACAACTTCTCATATATCCATTATTAAGCAAAACAAAAGTTTGGTGCTTTTCAGTCGGTCAACACGAATGTACCCAAAAAGAGCTGGGTTATGCCCTAATCCTGAAATAAATTACATGAGATTAATAAATACAATAGGATGACCAGTTTCGATCGTCAAGCGATCATCATCAGATCCATAACACTTAGGCTATAACATCTTAATTTGAGAATACAGGTGAAAAATATTTACAATATGTACAATTATTTCATTGCAGTATTGGTAATGCAACTGTCAGTGTATGCTATATGTAGTATATCTAATGTTAGCTAAAATGCTAAAATGGTGATAGAAATCCGGAGTTTGTCTGTTTGGGGTGATTATATGGTAGTAAAAAATCAACTATAGTTATACTGTAATAATACAGGCTGATAGTTATCCGGTTGTCTTCCTGGCTGGAACTTCGAGAAGTTTCGTGTTCACTCTAGCACCAGTTGTGGTCGACTGAACCCGGGTATTAACTGGACGAAACTGGTGTTTCCATTCTCCCCCCTTTGTTCCTATGTGCTCTCTGAGGTCAGTGCAATGTTTAGTTGTGTGACGTTGCCAAATCTAAATAAGAATGTATTGTGCCCATTTAGACCGGAGTCCGCACGACCACATATGCATTTTACCAAGAATCAGTCAGCACGAGAGTCAAAATATCCCGGGGCGCCAGATGGGTTAAAGCTAATCGCAAAAACGACATCAAATGAAAAAAATGCTTTACTGATTTTTGGCTCAATGCAACAATAAGGATAGAAGGAGATTCAACTGGGCATAACACAACATGTAAAATTATCTCATTTTATTCTGAATTTAAAATTGACTGCAAAATAAAATTCTCAAAGCAGCATCATTCATGTGTGGCGACCCACATTACTATTTACACAATGTACAGAAATTTTTTAACACATTGGACAATTATCTTTGGAGACACAAGTCTGATTATCAGTCCTGTAGACTATGTTCCAAAATTATATCCATTATTTATGATTAAATCCAGTTCAAATTTAATTGTCTTTACTGGAAATACTGTAGTTCACTGGTTGAATTTTTATATAATATTAACACTCGTAGAATAATAGTTCATAGATTTTTTTTTTTAAACTTTTACTTATTTTTCCAGTTTCAAAAAATATTGTCAAAAAATATTATTATCTCTGAATTAACACAAATTATGTACACATATTAATAACAACATCTGAAAAGTATCTGACCCTTGAGCATAGCATCGAAAAACTGTGTGAAGCACAACAAAATTAATTGTTCTTCTGACATTAAACGTTTCGAGAAGTGACTCGATTATGAACTTCAAGTTCCTAACAAAATATATGATTTCTGAATCATCAACTTGATCAATAAATTGTTGGACCATTCAACTATTCGATTTTCCACTTGGAATCATTATTAAGAAAAATATTTATATTTCTTGCTAATTTAGTAACTTTCACAACTTGCAATTCTTGAACAGAATGCGGAAATAAGAATTGTAGCTTCATAATAAATTCATTTAGTTCATGACACTAGGATTGAAAACATCCTTCAAATTATTCGTGGTTATAGAATTATTTTTTAATTGGTAGTGGCCCATTCTATTATTTTTATAAGAACACAATATTCCAACAACAACGGCAAAGAATATAATATTATCATGACAAATCCGGGTTCTAGCAAAATCAAAGTCTTAATGGAATCCGTAAACAAGGTTGAAATAAGAACTGATGTTGTTTTTTTTAAGAAATAACCTTTGGGTCATTCATACGACGCAATGTGTAGTTCCAATACTCCTTCTTTAACACTGAGTCATCGAACCTGCTATTTGATTGATGCTCAAATAAAAACCTCCTCATTCCTGCGACTTAAACATGCGCACCTGGGAATGGCATTTCAACTACTCCACACACATAAATTTTCTTCACAAAATTTATACAATAAATCAAGCCTCTGCTTGTTATCAACACTGGAAGATTTATAAACTTACAAGTTTATTTTATTTTACCATTCAGTTCAAATCGTGAAGTTACCACACTTATGATACTCTCTATTTCACTTTCGAATGTGTATCTATGTCATGATTTTATATAAATACAAAAATATCCTATTTGATACAATTATCAATTGCTTCCCGTTTCATGCCTCTCCGTGTTATCTGAAAAATATACTTTGCTCATTGCAAATATTAACTGTTCAACCAGAACTGTAATGTTGGTTGAATGCGGGCTTGCGCTAACCACTATCCTTCGGAAAATCACCTGTTCCAAACTAGAAATGATTAAACTACTTCATTAGCTCTCTCTCAATGAATGTGATTATTAGAAAATATAAGATCCAAGAATTATTTAGAAAAGTTATGAAAATCATTATTATTATTATTAGTGGATTATTATTATTATTATTAGTTATATTATTGTAGATGTGTTTAATTATTATTTCATTATGTGAGAATCCACATGTTCGATTCTTCGAATATGGATAAAATATCCATTTCTCAACAAAAATAATTATTAACTTTTACAGTTACCTCGGCTGATTACCGTGATTATCAAAAACATATGAAACATTCAAATAAATGCTCGTTATGCTCGGTCATCGATCCTAAACTGTTCTGAGTGCTGAAAATACTCAGAATAACCCTAATGTGTCTTGCGTAAATCATTGCAAGATTTAAATACGAAGAAAAACAAATGTGCTGGTCATCTGCAGAAAATGAGTTTGTTCCAATTAGCTAGGCATAATATAAAAGTCAAATGTGGCTTACATTTCTCGTTGGTCTTGAAGCGTAGTGAACCTGGTCTGTACCAGATTGATCCAGATACATGCCCTATTGGACACGCACGTCTAATCCTTGTATCGGCCGCCATTATATACCCACAATCTGTCTAACACGACATAGTTGAAATATTTCTTGAAGTTTGAAGTAACTGCTGATCCATTTTAATATTGACTTCAATTAAATCCATAGCAGTTTGCTTAAATGGGGTCAGATCCAAATGATCTATTCTCAAATACCTCAGTTGTAACATAACTCACGGTAATCTTTTCAGTACAGGAAAACACTGACAGTCTAAATCAATCAACGGCTGTTCTGAAGATCGTTCCCTGGGTATGGTTTATCACCATCTATCATGCGAGAAGCAACTTATAGTTTCCCTTTGTCGGCTAATGAACAACACCGTGATAGACTGGCCTTCAATATACTGAAAGATCGGAGTGGTTATCAAGTTACAATTTATGAAACTGACTAATTGGATTAAAATATCCAAGTATTGAATTATTATTACTGGACTGTGACAAAGTACTTTCTAGACAAAGTCTAGCATGTGTCCATATAGAAATAAAGTATTTCACCAGTGTCCGTAGAAAAATAACAATCACCTTAGTGATTCCCTCTGCCGGAAACTTACTATGTTCCACACGTATCGCAACACTTTTGTGACTATCACAATTTAAAGATATCTTCTGCCTTGGCTCAACGTAGCAGCAGCACCTTGTCATGCAAGAGCTTGGTTCGAAGTGAGCTGATGTTGCTTGGGCCGGTCGGCTTTTATTCAAAACGGTCGGGTCCACGCTGGATCACGCTGAAATCTGGAAATCCTCATATCTCCGGTGTCTCTGGTCCGATTCACTTGAGACTAAGTGCATTTTCTTTCATTTGGCCGTGCCAGTAATCTGATCCAAGTCTCAAGTCTCTACTCCATGGCTAACTATTTAATCAACAAATAGTCTCGACCTCTGCTACTACTCGCTACGTCACTTAACATGCTCTTGGCTGCACAAAGTTTCCATTCCATTCTAGAAGTAATGGAGCGCGATATTCAAATATCTCAACTTTCAAAAGCGGCTGTAGCCTTTCCCTTGATATCTAGGTGTCTGAATCTTGGAATACCCATTTCTAGAGTTGGGCACAGTATGTTATTGAATACAGGAAGATCTACAACTAGTATAGACCGTGGAACTGTCTTCGCCACGCGTGGAGTTAAAAGCCATTCGAACTAAGTGCTGCCCGGTCTATTGAAGACGTCCCGTCACCTTTAATACTGCCGCGCATACCGGCCTAGGTTTATTGCAAAAAGAAGTACATTGTACACCTGATCCAGATAACATTTACCTGTAAACCACCGCTATCCCCCCCCCCTTTATCTAGCTTGGCTGTATCGCTAAATTGTGTCTTGTTTCCGACAGGGTGTGTTTTTAGTAGAGTGAAAAGGGGTGAACTCTCCATAAAAGTGTGTTCATTTAGATTGTTGGCATTGTTTCGTTTGGCTAGGTGAATCTCGATTACTTCTTTTATGTTGACAGCTCTGTCTTTCGATTCGTGATGAATTATTTTTAGGTCAGTCTCCATTTTAGTGAAGGTGTGCTCCGTGTCACACATATATTCGTATACGGCTGAATGTTCCAGATCGTATCTCATTCCTATGTTCATTATAACGTGTGTCTACTCGTCCTCCACTCTGTCCAATGTAATTAGCTTGACAACCAGTGTCTTGGAAGGTAATAGAATATACCCCTGACTTTGAATACGGGTCTTGTTTATTTAGATTACTATTTTGCAGGTGCCTACCGGTTGTATTGTTCGTTGTGAATGCTATTTTTATGACTTATTAGTGATTGTATATGTGTTCGTATTCACATAGTTGATGCGCGCAATTTTTTTGTGTTTTGTTTTACTATCTCTATATACATAAGAATGAACGTTTGTCTGTTTTTTTCTGAATTTCTACGGAAATTTAGGTTATTTACGTCAGACTGTTTTATGACGGATGCGCGCGAAAATAAAATTTTTGTCTGTCTGTATGTCTGTCTTTCTGTCTGTGGACAAAGTGGTTGATCCCTTATAACTCGAGAACGGCTGGGTGGATCAACGTAAAATTTGGTACAGATATCCTTCAGAGGCACGACACTAATCATTGATGTAACTCTTCTCTGTACCTCTCATAAAAGGGGGCCTACCCCCCCCCTAAAATACTTGCTGAAATAGGCGTAGAAGGGCGAGACAAAGCTCATTTTCAGCCCCTCGATGTGAGAAACGAAACTCGGGGGCCCTGCCGAAAACCACATTTTAAGGCCCTAAAACCAACAGTTCTTGAGATATTCCCAGAAAATTAATTTCATTTAATACAATAATGAAAGAAAGCTAGCCGGTAACCAGGGCAACAGAAACTCACAGGTCCATCTATTGCTGTAAGACGCAATACAATTCCATTTTTTACATTAATGAGATAGTTTGCAAACGGCTAGAAGGTAATAACGGAACCAAATTAACCTGTAAAATTCATCAATACATATAATGCGCTTAAGGGGGTCAAGGGGTACTCTAGAATTTTTTCACGCGATTTACACGTGCTGGTGTGCTACGGAAGGTCTATTATATCCCTATCCCTATATTGATATATTATTATTATTATAATTATTATTATTATTACACTACGGAAAGGAAGACCCCAGAGGACTGGAAAAAGGGAATAATAGTCCCGATCTTCAAGAAAGGTAGTAGAACAGAATGCAGAAACTATCGGGGATTAAAACTGATGAGTCATTGTGCAAAGATGTTTGAGAAAGTTTTGGAAAGGAGAATTAGGACAAGGATAGAAGGAGGGATGAGGGAAGAACAACATGGCTTCAGAGTAGGAAGGTCCACAGTGGATTTCATTTTTGCTGTAAGGCAGTTACAAGAACAGCACTATGAGTATGGAACAGATCTACTGATGGCCTTCCTGGACATTGAGAAAGCATATGACAGTGTATGCAGAAACAAAGTATGGAAGTCCCTGGAGGATAGAGGAGTAGAAAAATGGACTATAAGGAGGATAAAGGAGATGTACAAGGGAAGCGTGAGCTGTGTGAAAGTGGGAGGAGAGAGATCGGACTTGGTGGAACAGAGAAATGGCCTGAAACAAGGAAGTGCACTGGCACCGTTACTTTTCATTGTGGTGATGGATGACATAATGACCCGAGTGGCACAAGTAATTGGGGAAGGAAAGATGAAAGCAATAGAGTTAACGGATGATTTGATGATTTGGGGAAACAAGGAGGAGGAGGTACAGGACCAGTTGAACGTGTGGGAAGGAATAATACAAGTATATGGGATGAAATTTAGCATAAATAAGAGTGAGATGGTGATCACAACCAGGAAGAAGGAAAGAACCACAACGGGAATAACAATTGGTGGGGAACATCTGAAGAATGTGGAGAGTTTCAAGTATCTGCGAAGCCTGATACAAGATGATGGAAGAAACGATTGAGAAATAAATGAGCGGGGGAGACAGGCAGAAGCATTCCGGAGGAGTGTGAGAAGCATGATATGGAGCAAGGGTGTCCCTCAGAACAGCAAAAAGATCATATATCGGACGTACTATGTCCCTATCCTGACGTATTTCTCGGAGACCTGGGTTATGAAAGGAAGGGAGAAGAGCAAAATACAGGCCAGTGACATGAGGTTCTTGGGAAGCAGTATTGGAGCTACAAAGATGGACAGAATAAGAAATGAGAGGACCAGAGAATTAATAAAGGAGGAACCATTACGGGATGGTATAGAGAAATCTAGACTTAGATGGTATGGACATGTAAAACGAATGGAGAATAAGAGGATACCCAAGAGGATACACGAGACGAAGTGAGAAGGAAAGAGACCGAGAGGAAGATCGAGAT
Source organism: Meconema thalassinum (assembly GCA_946902985.2). NCBI lineage: Eukaryota > Metazoa > Arthropoda > Insecta > Orthoptera > Tettigoniidae > Meconema > Meconema thalassinum. The sequence goes on from OX336388.2 coordinate 883,735,037, forward strand.
GAAGACCGAGAGACAAGTGGCTGAAAGGGATGGAAGAAAGCTTGAAGAAGAGAGGAGAAGACTGGACAGGGGTGGAGGCTGAGGGATGGTGGGAAGACAGAAGACGTTGGAGTGGCATGTGTTCCAAACAGACCCGGCCAGTGGTTGGAAACTGTGTAAGAGGATGATGATGATGATGATACTACGGCCCACAACGACGAGACAAAGCTCATTTTCAGCCCCTTGGTGTAAGAAAAAAAAAACCTCGGGGCCCCTAAACAGCCGTTAAGGATCCCCGAAAACTACATTTTAATGCTCTAAAACCAAGAGTTTCTGAGATATTCCCAGAAAACTAATTTCATTTAATAAACTAATGTAGGAATGCAAGCCTGTAACCATGACAACAGTGTCTCAAAAAGGTACATCCAACTTTCCATCTATTTCTGCAAGAAGTAATGCCACTCCATTTATTACATTTCTGTGAAAGTTTGCAAATGGATATAAGGTTATCACAGAACCAACAAAAACTGTAAATTTCATCAATGCGCTTAAGGGGGTCAAGAGGTACCCTCGATTTTTTCACAAGACTTAAACGTGCGATGGGTCGTACAGAAGGTCTATTATATCTTCAAACAGCAACATTATTTTCAAAAATTCCTGAATTGAAATAGTTTATTTTTAATTTTATTTTTTTGCTTTTAGGAATTTGCGCCATTGGAGGCTAAAAAATCCTGAATTTTCATGCACCACAAGCCTTTATAATTTATTAAAGGGGTCTTCCTCTGGATACGCACTTGACACAACATTGAGGGTCAGTTTTTATTTGACGTGTATTGCATTTCGTCTACGAGGTTTTCAATTTTATTTTCACGTCAGGAAGTACACGTTAGGTAAATTAGTTTCAGAGCATATTTCAACTAATCATTTATCTTTGTCGACAAACAGGTTCCAAGTCCCTAACCATTGCAACAGTAGCTCAATTGATTACGTCTGGTTATTAATACCGACGACCGTTCGAAGAATGGGTACTTCTGCTAGTTAATAGTATATAATTCAACTGTAACAGATCATATTTTAAAAGAAAATGAAAATTATATTTTCCATATTTTAGCGATTTATTCGAATTAGACAGCATTTGTAATATTTGAAGATTAGTCTACGATTTCTGAGAAGAAATTTTATAGTGAATATTTTATTAGTCTTCATCTCTTTTTTCATAGAATATTAATGTTAGATTGATGTCCTTAGTTTAATATTTTCATTATTAGTAAAAGTGAAGAAGGTTACAAGTTAACAGAAACTGGTGTTACATTTTAACTAGTTGCAATACTTTGTTGACTTTGACTTTAAGGAGTATTATCATTTATTTAACTATTCAGTAGGTAATATTTTAATTCATATGTCAATTTGGACACATTATATGAAACATGATGAATTTGATATCCGTACATTATATTTTCAGTCCAGGATAAGGTACTGGGAGAGAGAGAGAGAGAGCAGAGAATTTAATTTTCTAAACATCTTATACAATGTACTCTTACTCTTCATGAATATGAATGATGTAATATTCGCATGAATGTAATTTAACCCAAAGGCTTCAAGTTCTGATGTCTGGTTAATGGAAGTCAAATGTAATGAAAGCATAATTCAATGTTTCACAAAGTAAATATTTTGTAAGCAAGCCCCTAGGCTATCAAATAAGTATAAGTTACAAGAGTAAACACGCAATTTGCGAGTCGTAAAAGTGTTAATATTCCTTTGCCACCCTTGCTCTCTGAAGTAGGAAAATTATTCATAGAATACCCGAAGGAAATGACGTAGCATATACAGTCTCGGGACCATTGTTGATTTATTCAAGGACATTGTGACATCATAGCCATGTAGCTCTATACCAGGGCCATCCAGTCATTGCGGTCCGGGAGCGCGGCCGCGCTCGGGGAGCACTGGGCGTTCAGAATAGCGCTCCTTCCCCTACCACCACTACACTGTGGCAGCGAGGAGACGGACGATGTTCGGACCACGCTGACTAGATACGGACGTACAGTCGTGCGGCCGACGGCTCTTGTGGGATTGTTGACCTATTAATAGGGCTGTTTTTCCATAACACATATACCGTATATACAAATCGCATGGTACTCCGATGTATGGAATGTGCAGGAAACGAACACAAGTGTTGATTGTGATTTATTCCAAACTGAAATGTGAACATATTAGAGAGGCAATTTGAACAACAAATTGTGTTTTTTTTAACACATTACATCTGTTGCACACTAAACATATGGCATGCCCTTTATAAGCTTTAGAGAATAATGAAATCCCATTCTGCTTTAAAGACTGCTGCTTCACCACTCCATTTTTCTTTGTATGCTGTTCAGTCATGACCACTGCGAAACTGATTTACTTACACGCTGTCAACAAAGCGCATTGGACTAGACTAGAGGCTGATGGATCGGCTGCACACTTCAGCGCGCTCAGCCAGCCAAGCTCCTCCCACCACTTCTGAAACTACCTTCCAACAAAGCGCTCGGAGCACTGGCTTAGAGCACGGCCGGAGTGCTAGCGCTCGGGGAGCGCTGTCTGGATGGTCCTGCTCTATACACTCGGGTGTGTTTGGAATCTGTCTGATAGGTGAATAACCGATACAGCTGTATTGAGAATTCGATGTATATGCTCAGTCCAAGATGAAGTACTTGGCGAGAGAGAGCAGAGAATTTCACTTTCTAAACATCTTATATCATGTTAGCTTGCCTTTCATGAACATGAATGATGTGCGATTAGGTATAAACATGTAGTTCCGTGAAGAACTAAACAGCATATTTCCATTTGTCCTACTCATGTTAATTGCTTCTATGAACATACAAAATTTCAGTTTGAGTGCTGTAATAGATTCGTAGATATTAATAACAGTCTAAATATTTCAGATGGTCGCCATGATGGATCGTTATATATGTAGGCCATACAGTTATGTATTACTATATACATGAAGATTATTGCGTAGATGTATCATTCAAACTTCAATCGCATGATTTAATATAGTGCCATATCCCCTTCAGGGACGTAGGCGACCTGAATTAGAGCCCTTGACTAAGTCAGTGGATCACTAACCAGGCATCCCGAGCCGGAGTTTGCGTGTGGTAGGGTGGCCAGTTCGTTTCCGCTCCTCCTCCTGCCATAGCATCCGGCAGGTTCCTATTTTGCATCACGAGGCTGGGAGACCCCGTACCACATCATACCAAGACTTTTAAATTCTTGGTAGAGCCGGGGATTGAGCCCGTTACCTAGGGGGTGACAGCCAAAAATGCTAGCCACTGCGCCTCGAGGTGGTCAATCGCATGGTTAGGACACAAGAATTGAGAACGGAGATTTAAAAATGTCGCTCAGCCGCCATCTTGCGGTTATGAAAACAACTGAAATAATGTCAATGTCAGTGGATTAAAATTTGTATAAGCATCTACCCTACCAAGTTTCACTGTGCTTGGTTGGTTAAATCGCGAGAAACGTTCATTTCAATAACAGAATTTCGCATCGCCACAATGGTGGATTTGTGCTCACCATGTTATCGAAAGTCCCATAGGTGAACTTCTGTCCTACTACGAGGTCATTTCCCCCTAGGTATTAAGTAATAAAATTAATTACCAAAGTGAAGCTGGTTGAATGGCTTCATTCAACGTCTATAATTTCAGTTTGATTGCTGTTATAGATTAGTAGTTATTGAGAAGCGTCTAAATATTTCAGATGGTCGCCATGTTGGAGTTTTGTATATGTAGGCCATAGAGTTATGTACTCTTAGATGACGATTATTACGTAGATTCTTTATTCAATCGTTGACTTCGATCGCATGATTAGGACACAAGAAATAGCATAATTTTAAAATTTCGCATAGCCGCCGTCTTGAGGTTAGGTAAACAATTGAACTAAATTAAATGTCAATGCATTACAATGTGTATAAACATTTGCTCTACAATACTGCACTGTGCTCGGATGGTTAAATCGTGAGAAAAGTCTATTTTAATGTTTCAAATTCGCTTGGCCGCCATGTTCGTTTTGTCCTCAACAGGTTTATGAAAGCCACATAGTTAAAATTATTTCAGAGTGATATCAGTAATAGTTTCGGAGATATTGAATGCTGGTGGAATATTTCGCACAGCCATCATGTTGGATTAGTGAGACGTAATAAAATTTAAAAGACACGGTCGTGTTCGGAAGGTATAGTACTATATTCTTACCAAGTTTCACTGAAATCGCTTCAGCCGTTTAGATATACACACGGACAAAAATGATCTCATAAGCCTATTTTTTCCTAAATGAAAATAGGCTAAAAATGATACCGGTAATAGTAATATTATTGGTTTTAGGTCTATTTTAACTACTGTAAAGAATTAAGTTAGTTATTGAGGTATTAAGGGGCGGAACTATGAGGTCATCTTCCCCTAAGTATTAAGTAATAAAGATAATTAATAAAGTGACGCTGTTTGAACGGCTTGAATAATATATAAGGGCCGAAAGCCAAAATTTGCCCAGCCCAGTAGTAATTGGTTAGCGCGAAATATCGACACAAAAGGACACACGGGGAAGATTTTAATCTCCTACAGTTAATTCACCTAGCTTGGAGACTGGGTGTTTTTGGTGACTTCATGAGAAAAAGAATTAATTACTGTTAATACACTAAAACTTAAATACTAAGACAAGAAATGAAAGATAACCAGTTTCAAAAAAGTAAAAATTTAAGATAAAAAGTATAATCAGTACTATTTAAAAAAAAAGTCATCTCGGCACGCCGGAAGGCGGTGGTAGATTTCACCGGACAAACTTGGGGATAGGCGAAAATAGGCAGAATATGCAGGTTTTAGTAGAAGGATCAGACCTCATTTATTGCGAGAAAGTATTTTATAATTGGAGATTAATTAACTTAGTTTTTCGTCATTTTATGGATATTTTAAATATTTTATTGTCTTATGATGACGGTAACCTTCTTGTCATTTGGAGTCAATTTTTATACTTGTGGTCACACTGTCCTTATGCAAGGTTTCGACACTGATGTGTAACTATGTAACGGTCTGTTACTTCTTCACGCAAAATTATATCTCCCGCAGAGATTTTGGTTGGTTCCTCAGTTTAGGGGCTGCGACAACGCGGTCATATAACCCCGTGTACTTTGGGTGAGTGTAGAATCTGTCTGATAAACGGTGTGAATTGTGATGGCTGTATTAGTCTGTAATTCAGGTAAGGACTGCAGACGGTCAATTTCAAGCAGTAGTTCCTAATGTTGCTACCAGATACTACCGTCAACGACACATAGCTGTGAACTTGGCTACTAGATGCCACCGCAACCAGCAACTCGCAACGACCGTTGGAACTTCCCCTCCAAAGGAAAGCATACTGAGGGATTTTTAGCGCTCTTAGAAAACCCGACGACTTTGGCTGGCTTTGAACCCGCGACCTTGGCCATAGAAATTCAGCATGCTACCAGTTACGTCACCGAAGCCGCTTCACACTTAGTCAGATGGATATCTGAATCTGATCTCGTGCAAGTGCGTTGTCATGGCGACGTCTGATGGCTCATCCCTCATCAATTTAGTAGTGTTGCCATGGCAACCACCTATAGCTCTTGGCATTTTCTTATAATTCCGAAATCATTTTTCTCATCCCTTGGCGTAATGATGGGTCATTTCAAAAATTCTTTCAGACAAAAGTTTTAGGTAATTATTAGGGGAATATTGTCCATTTTGTACGGTTTTGATATTGTGCCTATTAAGAGAGATATGATTAATGTTTCCCGAAAAACCCACTTTTCCCACCCCATTTGGTCAATGGTTGGTGCTATAAAAAAACTCTTCAAACATAAATTTTTGGGCTTATCCGACACATAGTATGAACTTTTAACGGATTCAATATTTCACTTATTAAGAGAGTTATAGCAATATATAACTTTTTCGAAAAAAAGACCCCCATTTTCACCCCCTTCGACTGATTTAGCCCAGTAACGAACTTGACCGGGATTTTATAGGTATACATATTCGGTAAAAAATTCAAAGTGATTGGTGCAAATTTACGGCAGTTATCGTGTCCACAAGAAACTGTTATACATACATTACATATAAACTTTTGAACTACGGTGGTTTTGGGATCTGGGGGATGTGAAACGCGAAGATATGTCGACATTTTCCGGAAGTCGAAACATGGTTCCCATTGCAATAGTTAGCTTTCTAATGAAATCTGCCTAAAAATCAAATATATAAAATTGAATATGGAGAGTGAATCTGATGGTTGACAATTGATACACTACCTAATCACTATACAGATGCTCGCTATGCCTGGCAGCGGTAATTATAGTGTTTCAAGGGGGCAAGATTTTTATGTCATCTGGCTGAAAACCGCCTTGTCTGCCTGGCGTACAGGCCTACACCACCGTCTATGGTTTAGGATAGACTTAACAAAGTGCAACGCTCTGTACACTGCACCTTGCTGGTGTATAAGAAAGGAACACCACCCGCAACCTCTTCTACGCGTTTAGTGTGAACTTTGTACACGATGGCGGATGGTGTAAACCAGGTGTGTCAAGCTCAACTTTTACCAAGAGCAAACTTTACTTGATACATTGGCGTCTGGGGGCGCGTGGTGATATGAATATTACGATAAATTTGCCTTTGTTCATTCAATCACGTATGTACTGTATAACTATTAAAATATTATTATCCCAGGAAACAATCAACGGAGGGTGTTTGGAAGGGAATAATGAGACTTTTCTATTGGAGGGCATGTTTCGTTAGTTCCTTTTAAAGGGTGATTCAGACGTTCTATGTTGGTGCCCCGTGCTCTGAATAGAAGCCATTAAATGTCAGCCCTCGCATTCAGCGACTGTGCTTCGTCATCTGCTCCTTGAAGGATGGGGCTCTGGGCCCATTACCTAGCTACGATATTGCAAGGAATATAGCCTATGAACGAAAATTGAAGACAGCGTATAGCACGTAACGTAATTGAATTGTTCGCTGTTTGTAGACCAGAAAACAAAAACTTTAATTTCAGTGAAGACAGATCAACTTCATTAGAAGAAAGCAGACAATCCTTACAATTTAACACATAATTCTCCACAAAATTACCAAAATATCGAGTTCTAACTCCAGACTTCCACATTGAAAACAACTAGCAAAATATATTAAGTTACTCCCTAAACCTGTCGCAGCTTAAAAATATTTACACGAATATTTAATTCATTTTCCGTAAGTCGATGACCGGCTGTATACCGTTCCCTCACAAGTACAAACAGCACATAGGAAGTTACACATTGCTGAACTCTCCAGAAATAAAACTTCAGTGAATTGCTGTTGCACTTTTCATTCCAAACATAGTGTAGAGTTATTCGTAGGAACATCGAGCGTGACAATAAACTCCCATGTACTGTCTGTGTAGCAGTTTGATTTTCAGGTCACAGAGCAATTCCGTCTGTTTATTGTGTGTAACAAGTTTCAAATGGAGTATCCTTTATATTCTTACGATTTTTAGCCAATTTTCATTTATGAAAAAAATCTTTTAAAAGATCACCTTTTGTCCGCGTGTGTGTGTCCCTCTAATGAAATCTAAAGAGATGGAGCAATTTCAATGAAACTCGGTAAGGACATAGTACTATTTTGTCCGACCCCGACCTTCAAATCTTTTATGTCTCACTGATCCAACATGGCGGCTGTGCGAAATATTTATTCAGCATGCTATATCTCCAAAACTATTAAAGATATCACCCTGAAATTTTGTACGGTGATAAAGGGCACTACTGAAAGTTCAGTTATATGGCCTTCAGAAACTTGTTAAATACCGCTACAAAACGAACTTGGCGGCCAAGAGAAGTCGAAACATTTAAATAGAGTTCTCTCTCAATTTCACCATCCGATCACAATGAAACTTGGTACTGTAAATGCTTATACAACTTTTAATCCACTGACATCTAATTTATTTCAATTGTTTTGATAACCACAAGATCGCGGATGTGCGAAATTTTAAAATCTCGTTTTTTTTTCTTGTGTCTTAATTATGTGATTGTAGTTTGAATAATACACCTACGCAATAATCTTTATGCAAACGTTCATAACTCTATGGCCTACATATTGTAGCCATACGGGATACAACAGACACCCCCTCATGATTGGGAGGCCTATTTAAGTATTTCTAGATTGCTGACTGTTGCAAGCTTGCTACACAGTTGTTGTAAGAAGCAGTTCCTGTATAATTGTTGATGTTTGTGCAAGCCCTTGGGCAAGAGCTATAATGTGTCTCTGCTGGCTTGGTGCGGAAATGAAGTGTGTTGTTGTTGGTTTCCCCGGGTGATTGGGGTATTGTTTTAGAGATGGGGGCTGAAAAGGGTGTAGGTGGTGGCCAGATAGTGTAGATAATGTATGTGTGATTTGTAGATAATTGTAGATTAATAGATGTATGCGGATGTACCCTTAAAGGTATAACAATATATTACAATCGAACATGGTTACTATCCGAAATATTTAGATGGTTCTCAATATATACGAATCTATTACAGCAATCAAACTGAAATTTTGTACGTTTATAGAGGCAATTAACATAATTGGTGTATATGAAAATAGGGTGTTTAAATATTCACGGAGCTACTTGTTCTCTTGTTATTGCTTCATAATCTCTGCCTTGGTGACCATATAGATCTGTAAAGTCAAACTACCGGTTATTGAAACAAATTGCCTAGTCAGTCCGGTACCTTTTACAAAATTGTAATTTTACTTAAAAACATAAGATTATAAAATTTTAACGAAGGTATTATTGCCCAGGTACGAGCCCTTTTTTTGTCGGCTTCGGTGCGGTAGTTGGTAGAATGCTGAGAGTCTATGCCCAAGATAGCGGGTTCAAACCCGGCCGAAGCCATCGGATTTTTAAGAGCATTCAAAATCCTTCAGTATGCCTTCCTTCGGAGGGGAAGTAAAGCCGGCGGTCCCATGTCATAGATTTATGGCATGTTAAAGAACCTTCCACTAATTACACCTGTGTGAATCTAAAGTGTATAGGTTAGGAATGTAAACAACGCTCTTAGGTTTATACGTTCGTTGCCAAGAGCCGACTGCGGTGGCGTCTAGTAGCTAAGTTCTGAACTAGGCCTAGTAGTCGATGACGGTGGCGTTTGGCGGCAAAAGTAGGAACTATTTGAAAAATTCAAAGTTGCAGTGCTTACTTAAATTAAAAAACAGATGCACACACTAATACAGCCATCACAATTAACACCGCTTATCAGACAGATTTTACACACACCCAAAGTACACGGGGCTACATGACCGCGTTGTCGCAGCCCCTAAACTGAGGAACCAACCGACCAACGATGTGTCCTTTATGAGATGCAGTTTGGTGGTTCGTTTATTCTGTAAATGAGGTTACTGTAGTCGAAACCACATTAAAACAACCAGAAGCTGGAGTAGTGAGAACATGATACACAAGCAGTGTTGAATTACCATTGAAATGTTTAATTAAGGTTATGTCAATATTACATAGGTAAATCTCACCAGTCTCACAGACAACGCCTCGAGCGTACTGAGTATATTTAAACGGCAAGGATTAATGCATCTTTATTGTTTCTCATTTGACTGCAACACGACAGGAGCTTAATGGTTTAGCAGGAATCAAGAACTGCACAAGATGTATCACACACAGTGAGGGAATGAACCCTTTTTGCGACGAAGAAATTGACAACAATTTCATTTTAATATTTATCCTTAGCTACAGATGCAATTTTAGGGTCCTATTTGATTCAAAATTTAATTTTCGAACTACTTACTATTCGTAGTTCAGAAGTTGGGCAGCCCACTGCATTGCAGCTGGAGGAAATCAGACGTGCAGTCTATATCTGCGATATGTTGGCAATGGGCAACCTGGGCATGGTAGGCCTAAAATAGCTTGGCTGTGAACCTTGAAGGACTGGTACGGGTAAACTATCAGTAGCGTACCAACGGCAAGGGTTTCTTGTTTGAGCCCAGCCCCCCGCCCCCTTTTCCCTCCACAAAAAAGTAAAAATTACGAGCCTTACAGTAGTCACATATGAAGTGTAACATCTGACATAGAAGAAACCTCACCTGAAATTGTTGATACACCGGCATTTTATATTATTATTGGCACAAATTTTAATCTATTGTGAAAGGGAGTGATTTACAGATATTGTAGTTTATAATACGGAACTAATTTTATTAGATGATTTGTAGCTTCCACCAGCACTAGCCTAAATAAAGAATACGATATGGATCAACTAGATTAATAGACGCGACACCGCTGATAACCTTGAATTCCTTACAAACAGGTCCTCTTCATTCACAGACCAACACGTAATTTCATATGGATTCTGTTAAAATGAGTCATATTGATATGATAAATATCGTTTAAAATGATAATCTGGTAGCAAAAATATCTACCCCGTCCGGGATTCAAACCCAAGATATCTAGATTCACAGCCATAAGCACTAACCCCACGGCTATTTCGACTACCAAATTTTGTGCACAAATTGATGACTTATTTCCACGTTCCAATAATACTGCATTACGGAATTAAGTTTCATTTATATTTTGCTTGTTTCGATAATGTTCCTCCGGGAAATTGAGTATAAAATGCCTTATGAATAGGCCCCCTTGTGAGTAAAGAGAATGTATTCAGTAATAGTTCATGAAGGCTTGCTCAATTCTCGTATAACCACAACGATTATATTATATTGATGACTGCATTACCGTTATGTAGGTTATTATTTGAATAGCCATTGCGCAGAAACATAATACCGGCAATGCCGACTACTAACAATGTTTGATATTAAGGCATTTTACCATTTAAATACTGATACTAAGACTACGAACATGTACCATGTCATTTGTTTCAGTCACTTGACACCAGATTTCGCATGAGCGTTTTCCGTTCAGTATGTCATATACATTCCACATGACCGAGAGTACATCATGGTATAAATTTCAGACACCGCGCATTCATTGTTTCTCGTACCACTGCCACCTGGGTCTTACCACTGCCCGCTGGATCGATCGATCAACCTTTAGTCAGTAGCTGGTGGAGCGTGAGCCTCATGCAACGTTAGACGTAGCTTTTACTACGCAATCGCCACCGTAAATAACATGCACGTAGATGACACTGGTTTACAAAGAGTAACCCAGGGCGAAGGCAGGAATAATATTGTTTATGGTCTTGTTGTTATTCATTCAAGTGTATGATAACCCCATGTTTACCTTCTTTTAGATTGTAAGAGGACATTTAATGTTTTTTTTACGCCTTGTCATGTAGATTTGTAGTACTAACTGTTTTTGCTTTACGGACGTCATCGCCGTAAATTTTGTATTATTTGTTAGGAATTAGCTAGATTATTTAAAAATAAATGTAAATGAGGAAATAGTATCATCCTAACTTAGACTTGCTATTGCTACCCTGTTAAATGTAAATTCCGTTATTAGCTTATTTTGTAACTTGACTTAGAGATTATTGCCGTACCATTTTCCCAGCGTTGCTGTTGTTGCATTAATTTGTCAGATATATCTTTCGCGAGGGTTTACAGTAGTTTACAGGTAGGGTACTGATCTTTTATTTTTGTTTACTTATTAGTTTGCGGATTAGCCGATAGAAACCCTCCGAACTAGGCTAGGTGTTTGAATATTTTGAATAAATATTTCTACAAGTTTTACTTAAGCCTGGAAGTTTATTTATCAGTCTAGCTTTAGGAGGTGTATTTTCTTGGGCTGTCTATGACCTTTTTGGCAACCATGTTACCACGGATCCCCTGGATTATGGATTCTCGTGCCGCTATGGCCTATAAGAAATTCACCTGATTCTCATGGCACATGGGTCCGACAGGTGAGGTGTTAGGGATGTCGTTTCGGCTGTTGGCAACCCTGATATCTCCTCTGACGGGCACAGTATGCACTGCCCGCTCGATCGATCGAACGGAAGTGTACTAGCTGGCAGTGGTGGAAAACGGAAGTATGCACTGCCCGTTCGATCAATCGAACGGAAGTGTACTAGCTGGCAGTGGTGGAAAACGGAAGTATGCACTGCCCGCTCGATCGATCGATCCAGCGGGCAGTGGTAAGACCCAGCTGGCAGCAGTGCGAGAAACAATGAGCGCGTGGTGACGGAAATTGATACCAAAACGCTCATGCGAACTCTGGTGTCAAGTGATTGAAACAAATGACATGGTATAAGTTCGAAGTCTTCGTATCAGTATTTAAAGAGTAAAATGCCTTAATATCAAACATTGTAAGTAGTCGGCATTGCCGGTATTATATTTCTGCACAATGGCTATTCAAATATTAACCCACATAACGGTAATGCAGTCATCAATATAATATAATATAATCGTTGTGGTTATACGAGAATTGAGCAAGCCTTCATGAACTATTAGTGAATACATTCTCTTTACACACAAGAGGGCCTATTCATAAGGCATTTTTAACTCAATTTCACGCAGGAACATTATCGAAACAAGCAAAATATAAATGAAGCTTTAATTCCGTAATGCAGTATTGTTGGAACGTGGAAATCAGTCATCATCTTGTGCACAAAATCTGCGTAGTCGAAATACCGGACGGGGTAGATATTTTTGCTATCAGATTATCATTTTAAACGATATTTATCATATCAATATGACTCATTTTAACAGAATCCATATGAAATTACTTGTTGGTCTGTGAATGAAGAGGACCTGTTTATAAGGAATTTAAGTTTATGGCAGGTGTCGCGTCTATTAATCTAGTTGATCCATATCGTACTCTTTAATTAGGCTAGTGCTGGTGGCAGCTACAAATCATCTAATAAAATGAGTTCTGTATTATAAACTGCAATATCTGTAAAATACTCCCTTTTACAATAGATTAATATTTTTGACAATAATAGTATAAAATGCCGGTGTATCAACAATTTCACGTGAGGTTTCTTCTATGTCAGATGTTACACATCATATGCGACTACTGTAAGGCCCGTAATTTTTATTTATTTATTTATTTATTTATTTAAGTACAAAGAAAATTGTCTGCGTTTTCGTAGCCCATATTGTTCAAATTAACTTCGTTCCTATTTAGTCCAGGTTAATAACAAAGCAACCACAATCAATCCAGATTGCGCTTCAATGCAGAACCATTGGACCGCAATTAACGCCATTTGCATCTAACAATGTTAGCACGTTACGTCAGCCGGATGATATGCTTCTCATCAGTAGACCTCAAATTGAATAGCAGCAGTTTGAGACGATGACAGACAGACACATATACAATCACACATTGATGACTTAATTTGTGTAATGTATGCAAGATCTGATAAGGCCCAAAATATACTTGCACCTCAATCACTCGCTCTAGATTAAATAAATTCTGCTTATTATATTGGGGGATAGGGCTTTACTTATGTATTTGCCCCTAGGTAATTAATTAATTAATATCGTATGGCCTCGGATGCCGGGAGCAAGCTTTGTATTTGACACCCAGAGGGTAGCTTGCATGTCGAATTTCGTTGTTCCTTGAATCACTATGAAAGTCAAGGTGGTTAGATATCTAAGCTCCTTGAACACTATAGCGCTTTCTGGTAGAAAAATGAGGAACTTTGTGTTGGCGGAAACTCCCGAAATTAATTTTGCCATTATGAACACGGCCTACTGAATTCAAATGGGTTCTTTGACAGGCCAACATCGTATAACATGCGTGTCGTATTTTTGCCGCCTTTCAAAAATCACTTACCATGGCCAGGAGCGAACCTGAAATCTTGGGGTTTGTAGACCGACACGCTATCCACTCACCCACCGTGGCAAGCTTGCCCTTAGGTGTATAGTTGCCACCACTGCACTGGTGAATCCAAACTACATCCCAATTTCCTTTTAGAAATGTGCTGTATAACGCAGTTAAAATATTACTGCTTTTCAGGATGGTCACTATCAACATCTCTATTGGAAACGTGCATCTCCGAACTTCCACATAATTGCCTAGTGGAATAAGTAGGTAGACAACCATTCCAAGTCTGCAGCGCTGGCTACCACTTGGTGGATGGAACAGGAAATGGAACTTTGCTAACATTCATTATTTATGTCATTATCATTAATTCTCAGTCATAAAATGTTGAATTAATTTTTTTGTAGGACGCCTTGAGTCCTAATGCCATCGTGAATGTATGGAGAGTCTGTTCTTTTGCCTTGGTCATACAAGACCGTATTTATGTATATAAATGCTATTTATTATCGGAAACGCAGTAAATATGTAGTGTCACATAAAAGGCTTTATAAGCAGAAGCCGCAAGATAATGTCATACATTCGAGATAGTAGATCCAACCAATGTTACAATCAATTCCTCTGTATGCAAACGCAGAATTACAACGAAACTTAATAAACGGAGTGTCTAAGTAGGATAAAACACGTACCGTTAATCACAAAAGCATTCAAATTATACACCTTTATCCAAACAAAGAGTTATAACATGGCTCGGAATTTTAGGTGCTAAAAATCGGAAATATATTTATTTTTATGTAATAAAAATGCCGGAAATATGTGACAAAAAAGTAAGAATATTTAATTATAATTTAGTTTATTAATGTGAATATAAAGAATATGCAGTACTCACAAATGATCGACGATTATCGCGAAACAGTTCTTCTGAGGCGCGAAATTACGGCAGTATGTTTCTTGCCCTTGAGGTGTTGTGCAACTTGAGATTTCTGTTCAGCCTTGATTGCTTTCCCACATGGTTGGCAGAACAACCCCCCCCCCCCCTTAAATGTAAAATTATCTTTAAATTCTGCAACATACTCCTGCAGACGATAACTTGTAGTTGCTTTTACTTTAGGCATCGTAGAACTGCCTTACACTTCACAGTGCCAGAAATGAACTGCATGTGAGTGACACTAGTTCCAGGTAACTGGGGGAAAGGTGCAATATGGCTATGGACAAAGAAATGCCCAGCTTCCACAGCGAGTGGTACGGGACAACAAGTTAAGAATAACACTGTTGCAAGCAGACATACGTTCGGCATGAAGATTCTACGTGCTATCAAATAGCTTTATTCATAATTTTCAAAGCAGTGGATATACTCACCTTGTTTTCAAGCAGATTCCATTATAACATTGAACTTTGTGCGCATAGAAATTCTGTAAAACATGTTCAAATCTCAATCTACGTATGTAAATGTGTTTTGCTTTATGGTCATTTTCAATATTATTGTAAATGCGTTTCCAATAACAAGTTTCTCTTATTTTCATTTTTGGTGGATTTCTGCTCAGGTTTCATACCTCTTACGGTAGAGTGCCTCACACGGGCTCACTATTATACCCTATAATATTTATCCTTAAATATGGGGGAAAAGGAAAAACCTAGAACTTCAGGAATAGTAAAAATCGCTGGACATTGTGGCAGTGATTAAAGAGAGGGAGATGAAATGGTATCGACACGTAATGCGTCGAGAAGGCCAGATAACCAGGCAGGTGGTGGAAGACGACATCAGATGTTAAAGACCAAAGGGAAGACCAAGGCTGAGATGGATATAAGGTGCGTTCAAAAAGTAACGAGCCGGAGGCTGAAATGCGCAAACTGGTGACTACATCGGCTAATCGTAGCGTGTGTAACGAGGTGTGGTTCCGACCAGAGCGTGGACGGTCCCAGCCCGTCGCTAGAGGGCACACGTGCACGTCACGTGACGATAAAAAACGAGCAGCAGCATGCATCAATCGTCCAACGCTGTCAGTCGCATAGCAAACCGTGACATGGAGGCGTCAAACGAAGAGCAAAGAGGTGTTGTTCGGTTTCTGACAACGGAAGGAGTAGGGGGAACGGACAATCTTCGCCGAATGTCCCAAGTGTACGGCGAACACTGCATGTCCCTTGCAAGGGCCAAGGCGTGGCACAAGCGCTTCAGGGAAGGATGGGTGTCGTTAGCCGATGATGCCCGGTCTGGGGCACCCCTCTTCAATACCGATGACAACGTCCAGCTGGTTGATGCACTAATTACCCAGTACCGCCGAGTGACAGTGAACGCCAAAGCCGCCGTGGTTGGATTGAGCGTCGGAAGTGTGCACACCATCATGAAGGAACGACTGCACTTGCGCAAAGTGTGTGCCCAATGGGTGCCCCTCAGTCTTCAACCACACCAGGAAGCATGTCGAATGGCCCATTGTCTTGGTCATCTGCACCGCTATGCGAGGGAAAGGAATGGGTACCTGCCACGAGTGGTGATTGGAGATGAGTCATTGTGTCATCACTTCGAACCAGAATCCAAACGACAAAGCCTCCAGTGGAAGCATCCAGGGTCACCACCACCCAAAAAAAAGGCAAAGCCATCCACACGAGTGCAGGAAAGGTAATGCTGACGTTCTTCTTTGACCAAGATGGCCCCCTTCTGATACATCTCATGCCGCACGGGACAACAGTGAATGCCCAGCGTTACTCGCAAACCTTGACCATCCTTCGCCAAGCGATCAAAACAACACGACCAGGCAATCTCACCCGTGGGGTCATTCTGCTCCACGACAATGCACGACCTCATACGGCCAACACAGTCGCAGCACTCCTGCAGAAATTCAAATGGGAGTGTCTCAGCTACCCTCCATAGAGTCCAGACCTCTCTCCCTGTGATTACGCCATGTTGGTCCACTGAAAAGGGCTCTACGGGGCCAACGATTCACCTCGGACTTCCACGTCCAGCTGTACTTGCGGAACTGGTTCTCATCGCAGCCCAGGAAATGTTATGAGACAGCCATTCACCGCCTCGTGCCACAGTGGGATAAGTGCCTCAACAGCCAGGGCCAATACTTCTTACATACTGGTACTGGTTTCTGTAATTATGCCTCCGGCTCGTTACTTTTTGAGCGCACCTGATATTTTCACGCTCTTCTGTCGTATAACTCTATCATGAGGAATCGAACCTGAGGCACAGCGCAGACAGCCACTAGTTATTCACTACCCCACGAGGCGGGCCAAACCAAAATAAGTTGTTGAAGTTGTTCCACATCTTGGCTTTAAAGTAAAATATATTTCAGACACACCCAATTATAATAAATACTTTATTGCGCACAATGTGCAAGAACGTGGTTCTTACGAACCATCATTAATACAAAATTTTGACGTTGTCACTGTAAATGCCTTTTTCCGAGGGGTGTCCATATTTTTCTAATTTTCACAGAATTTCGTCAGAGACGCCTCTCAGCACTTGCACGTCCTCACGTGGTATCTGTCGCAAGGACCCTTACAAAGCTTGCACACGCATAGTTCGTCTGGTTGGTGATAGACGTCTCTCATGCAAATCCTGTGGTGGAAACCAAGATATGTCTCAGCTCGCAGGATCCTTGCATCCAGTCCTGTGTAGTCATAGCGTCCGTCGTATAAAATTCATGCCAAATGTCATTTCTCTTTGCCGTCACGAGACGCAAATACTCCCCAAATCCTGGTGTGTGCGGCAAGAGCATCTGTAATCTGACTTCTTCCATAACGGGTAGTTCCCCTGTCATGACATACACAAGCCGCGAGGGCGTGAACTTGGATAGGCATAAGGCTCTTTTTAGATACATTGCCTTGATCCTTTCCAGCGTTGCCAGATGTCTGTGCCTAAGATGTTTCCGAATTATTTCCAGGCCATACATCGCGACTGGTGCTATTTTTAACCAAAAAAGTCGTATTGCTGTCTTCAGGGATAGGCTGGGTAGATGCTCGATGTCGCTCATAGCCGTCAGTGCAGCGTCCAGCCTCTCTCTCACGTGCATTAACTTACGTTACTACACTCTTCACAAGCTATTAATAACATAAAACAGAACACAGTTAAATATTATTTCAGTCGAAATTTCTGCTTTTATGAGATGAGCAATTACCAGGGAAGATACACATTTCCATTACTGGAGGCTATCCTCAACATAAATGGGCAGAACTTCCCGGAAAGCAGGCACTCATCCTTTATGCTTTACAACATTTGATGTTAATGAGGTTAATGGCTACCGGACAGGCTACATACCCTCCAGGCGCAGATAACAGTGAGCCCTTGTTACTTCACTATGACTGGACTGTCAGTACTGATAAGGCTCACTGACGATCTGATTTACTCCTTGAAGTCGTACTAATTCTTCTTAACGTCACAAAAGGATTATATGCTGGTGTCTCGTCGCAGTTGACTGGGATCTTATTTCTAATCAAAGTAAATGCACAGAAGAATTTCTTGTGGAACGTTATGTGATCACTTATAAAAATTTATATCGTAGCTGAATGAAAATATCATTTTTCGAGACAAATAATGTATGATGTGTCAATTATTCAATTAATATGGCAGGTAAAATATATCCTAAATTATTAATTTTGTAGAATCAAAAAATGTATTCCTTGCAGAGTATATTTAATACTCTTGCTATATCTCATGCACAGTGAATATCGTAGTCATCATCCCCGTGTAGTTATTTTCCTGTAGTTTGTAATACGTGTTCTACTTTGCGTAAATAAATGAATCTCCCTCCTCGAGTAAGTGTGGAAATGCCCGAGGAGTAAGTAATCCCCTGATGGCTTTCACATGAGAGAATAACTCATCTTAGCTCCTCCCTACACAACAGATGTTTCTGAGGAGCACTCTGAGTCGAGAAACATCAACGTGTTGTATAAAGATACAGGGTGAATCTTACTTAACGCACCGGGAAAATAACTCGCCACGGTGGGTGAGTGGTTATCATGTCAGATTACTAACCCCAAGCTTGGAGGTTCGCTCCTGGCCACGGCAAGTGATTTTTGAATGGCGGAAAAAATCACGGCACGCATGTCATACGATGTTGGCATGTAAAAGAACCCATTTGAATTCAGTAGGCCGTGTTCATATTGGTTCATAATCTCGGGATTTTCCGCCAACACAAAGTTCCTCTTCTACTTCTTCTTCTTTATATGCCGTCTCCGCGTCGAAGATTGGCGATCATCATTGCAATCCCTTGCCTCGAGGTTACCGTTCGAAACAGAGATGCTGAGTCAAGTTCAAACCATTCCCGCAAATTCTTGAGCCAGGAGATTCTCCTCCTTCCTGGTCTGCGCCGTCCTTCAATCTTGCCTTCCATGATTAGCTGCTGGAGTCGATACTAGTTGTTTCAAATCACATAGCCAAAATATTGTAGCTTCTGTCACTTGATGTTATAGAGCACCTCCATTCCTTGCCCATCCCTCTACTAGAAAGTGCTATAGGCCTAGTGTCAAGGAGCTTAGATGTCTTACATCCTTGACTTTCATAGTGCTTCAAGGAACAACAAAATTCGACAAGCAAGCTGCCCTCTGGCTTGCAAATAACGAAGCATGCACCCTGCATCTAAGGCCATACGACGTTATTATTATTACCTGGAAAATTAGCGGTCGCAGCCAGAATCGTGTACCGGTGAAAGCTCACTGGATCAACGAGAGGTTAGCCGACTGCAGGAGGACAACAAGAGAGCTGCAACATAACCTGCAAATAACCTACTTTAAATATTTTGACTTACCTCTATATTACGACACCACTGCTGAAAATATTTCCATTCATATCCAAGCGCAATTCACAGCGGTGGAGAAAGGCTCATGCAATTTTGCATCTCCCTTACAGGCCCACGAAAGAGATAAACTTCAGGTTAACAGTTGTGTTATGTTGGTATGAAAGGGAGAAGGACCGTGCAATGTTGCATTCCGTTTTTTCTGTAATAGTGAAAAGTTGTGGAGTAGGAAAAAGTGGGTGGATGAGGTTCATTCGTTGAACGCGTAAGATCATTTGATAATGACAAGCGATACAACTCCCACCCACCCACCACACACACACACACACAAAAGAGTGTTCAGGTAAGAAAATAACATGAAAATAAGTTACTAGTGCATATTATGCTACGGCTCCCCTCTGGTCCGGCTGTGGTCGACCGACCTATCGGCGATACTACCAGCGTTGACCGTTTGATGGAATTGCCTGCGGTCGGTAATTTCCCGGTGCGTTAGGTTTTATTCATCCCCAATTATGGAACAAACAGTTCTGTAAAGAGCGAATAAAATGCTTGTACTTACATACTCTACAGCAGGAATTGTCAACCCTCTTGAGACTGTAAGCACCAACTTAATGCCATACCGAGAACCCGAGCACCAATAAATCAGGTTGTTGAACAATCTCATACCACTATGCAGCATGACCTTCAATAAAGCATCATCAACAGCAACAACCACACAATATTGTCCCTTAACCCTAGTCGTACCAAGCCATTTTTAGCCTACTTATCACATTTTGCAAAAGTGAGGAAAAAGTAGACTTATGAGATCGGGCAAATGTGTGTCTGTGTGTCTGTCTGTCTGTCTGTCTGTCCTTCTGTCTGTCCTGTCTGTCTGTCTGGCTGTGTGTGTGTCCCCCCTATCAACTCCTAAATGGCTGCAGCAATCGAAACAAAATTTGGTAGGAGTAAAGATCTATACCTGAATATCTTACGGCCATATTTGAAAATGATATCAGTGCTACCAACTGCTGAAAAATCGCAATTGAAATTTGAGCTCCATGTTGGATATCTTGGAAGGTATGAATGGGAGTCATTTCAAAATTGCCACACGTATTGCAGTTTAATTTCCAGGAGGGCATACATGGCAGTGTTGCCAAAATGATTAAAAACCTGCTGATATGTCCAAATTTTAAATGCATATAACTTCTACACTATCAACTGGAATTCAACCAAATTTCGTACGTGCTATGTGTACATGAAGAGATATGACTGAGCGTATTCTTAAGAGCCACCAGGGCTACCAACTGTTAATAAATGCTCTCATTTTTTTCATCCAAATACTCATAAAACAGAAATTATGCAAGCCGACAGCCTCAAACTATGCACACGTATAGTACCTGACATTCTTTATTAATCTGGAGTACCTTATATACGTCAGTGCTACCAACATGATTCTAAGCCTGCTGACAGGTCCAAATTTAAATACATGTAACTCCTATACTATCATTTGGATTTCAACCAAATTTCGTGTGTGCTATGTGTGCCATAACAGATATGACTATGCCGATTCTTAGGAGTAACCAGGGCTGCCAACTGTTAATAAATACTGTCTCTATTTTCGTTACCCTAATATCAATATATCAGAAAGTATGCAAGCCAATAGCTCTAAACTTTGCACACGCAGTAGGGCCTACCTGGCATTCTAGTTTAATTTGGAGTAACTAATATAGGCCTACGCCAGTGCTGCCAACATGATTCTAAGCCTGCTGATAGGTCCAATTTTAAAATGCATTTAACTTCTATACTAACTAATTGATTTCATTCAAAATTGATACAACAATAGATCATATTATTTCAGATTATTTCTGACCAAAACTTGTATGTCATTGTTACCAACATGATTTTACGCGCGCTGTTAGATTCAATGTTTAACTGCATGTAACGTCCATGCTATCCATTGGACTTCAACCAAATGTTGTATTCTGTATCTTAAGAGATGGAACTAAGAATATATTCAGTCACCAGGGCTGCCAACTGAAGTTCTCTATTAGGCTACATTATGCCAGGTTTCCAGTATTTGCAACTAATTAAAAATTTCGATATAACCAACTTAATTTCGTCATTATTCTAGATAGATCCATATAGATTAATCATTGGCATGAATCTTAAATTTTAAGACAATTAGGCTTTTTAGTTCGTCACGGAACTTCTTGTTTGAAACTAGAACTTCCGACAGGGGGGGGATATTTTGTGACCACCGAACTTATTTGTTCTATTTGACACTATAGCTTTTATTTTGAGCACAAACAACAATAAGAGTAATCTAGATTAAATCATATTCACACACAAATGTGTCTGCTTTGGTATGGCCCATGGATTTCTTTTTACATTAAGCAATAATGTTCAGTTCATGGATTTCTTCACTCATCACTTCCTTCTGAATCATCATTGTACTTTGTACAAATGATTGTCTTGTTGCTATACTTTCCACACGTATATCCCTTGCAAGAAGCGCAGATCATTGTTGTTTTGTTCACTTTGTAGTATTTCTGTCCTTTGGAGTGAACTACCAACGGGGGAGGGGGGTACTCTATGCCCACCAACAAAACAGTGCTATTAGCTACAATGACAGAGTTAATTGTGGACAATTACTTCTCTTTCAGCATGCATAGGAAACATATATTACACTGAAAGTCTAAAAATTCGAAATGGTGGGCATAATATACCCCCCACCGTCGTTGGTAATGCTAGGGTTAAAATGTAATACCTCGTGTATTCCACACTGTTCTTCTTTTTCCAATATTTTCCTTAAGACGTGTCTAGCCTCACAGCCGTATGCGGATGCGCCATACAACAGAACAATTCACGTTAGGTTCATTTTCCTGTGTAAAAGCAAGAAGAACAAGTAGTTCCATGAATAACCAAGGCCTATTTTCATATATCCTACTTATGTGAATTGCCTCTATCAACATACAACATTTCAGTTTGATTGCCGTAATAGATTCGTAGATATTGAGAACGTACTAAATATTTCGGATGGTTGCCATGTGGGATTATTTTGGATATATGCCAATGAGTTGTGTACTATTAAATGGAGATTATTGTGTAGGTATATTATTCAAACTTCAATCGCATGATTAGAACACAAGAAATAAAAAAACGATATTTTGAAATTTCGCACAGCCGCCATCTTGTGTTTATGAAAACAATTGAAATAAATTGGATGTCAATGGATTAAAACTTATATAGGCTAAGCATTTACAGTACCAAACTTCATTGCGCTCGGATGGTTAAATCAAGAGAAACGTTCATTTAAATATTTACATTTCGCGTTGCCACCATGTTGGATTTGTGCTCACATTCATTCATATCCTAAAGGCTAATGCCTTGTCGATGCAACCACACTCATCTGTCGTTGGCGGTTCGTTTCAGTTCCATGTAATTGTAACATCCCATTCTATTCTTGATGTCTTCCAAATAGTCGTCCTTTCTTTCTGTCTTGTGCCCACAAGGTTATAAAGTGCCCCATAGATGAACTTATAATTATAGCATTCATGAACATATAAAATGTCCGTTTGATTGCTGTTATAGATTAGTAGATATTGAGAACCGTCTAAATATTTCGGATGATCGCCATGTTGGATTTTTATATACAGTACGTAGGTCATAGAGTTTACTAGTAGATGATGATTATTGCGCAGGTATATTATTCAAACGTTGAATTCGATCGCATGATTAGGACATAAGAAATAAAAACTTAATTTTAAAACTTTGCACAGCCGTCATCTTGAGGTTATGTAAACAATTGAACTGAATCAGATGAGTTTAAACATTTGCTGTACCATGGTTCACTACACTCGGGTGGTTAAATCACGAGAAAAGTATATTTAAATGTTTCAACTTCGCTTGGCGCCATGTTCGTTTTGTAGTTATCAGATTTTTGAAGGTCATATAGATGCACTTTTTTAGTAGTGCCCTTTATCACCGTACAAAGTTTCAGGGTGATATCAGTAATTGTTTCGAAGATATGGAATGCCGGTGAAATATTTCGGACAGCCGCCATATTGGATTTGTGAGACGTATAAAATTTGAAGAGCACGGAGGTGGTCGTACAAAATAGTACTATGACCTCACCGAGTATCATTTAAATCACTCCAGCCGTTTTGATTTTATTACGTGGACACACACACACACAAAGACAAAAGTTGATCTCTTTTCATAAATGAAAATAGACTTAAAATGAAACATAAATACACTGTACTGTAGAAGTGCGTATCTACACGAAATATACACACATCAAATAAAAGTTTTGCATCACCTCGGTTCCAAGAGTTCCGGAACCTTTAAATACAAAGGGAATAGAGATCAACACAAACAACATTTCAGCTCGTTTTATTGCTCATGAGACCCACACATTGCATGTTCTACCATCATACAGCTAGACTTTCAGCATTTGTGGTCCAGATTGCAGTACACACCACTACCTCTAATACCCAGTAGCACGTCCTCTTACATTGATGCATGCCTGTATTCGTCGTGGCATACTATCCACAAGTTCATCAAGACACTGTTGGTCCAAATTGTCCCACTCCTCAACGACAATTCGGCGTAAATCTCTCAGAGTGGTTGGTGGGTCAAGACGTCCATAAACAGCCCTTTTCAACATATCCCAGGCATGTTCGATAGGGTTCATGTCTGGCGAACATGCTGGC
The DNA here is from genome assembly GCA_946902985.2 of Meconema thalassinum. Lineage (NCBI taxonomy): Eukaryota > Metazoa > Arthropoda > Insecta > Orthoptera > Tettigoniidae > Meconema > Meconema thalassinum. The sequence goes on from OX336388.2 coordinate 883,759,146, forward strand.
CACTGTAGTCGAGCGATGTCGTTATCTTGAAGGAACGCATTCACAAGATGTGCACGATGAGGTCGAGAATTGTCGTCCATGAAGACAAATGCCTCTCCAATATTCTGCCGATATGGTTGCACTATGGGTCGGAGGATGTCATTCAGGTATCGTAAAGCCGTTTCGGAGCCTTCCATGACCACCAGTGGCGTACGTCGGCCCCACATAATGCCACCCCAAAACATCAGGGAACCACCACCTTGCTGCACTCGCTGGACAGTGTGTCTAAGACGTTCAGCCTGGCCAGGGTGCCTCCAAACACGTCTCCGACGATTGTCTGGTTGAAGGCATATGCGACACTCATCGGTGAAGAGAACGTGATGCCAATTCCGTGGGGTCCATTCAACATGTTGTTGGGCCCATCTGTACCGCGCTGCATGGTGTCGGGGTTGCAAAGCTGGACCTCGCCATGGACGTCGGGAGTGAAGTTGCGCATCATGCAGCCTATTGCGCACAGTTTGAGTTGAAACACGACGTCCTGTGGCTGAACGAAACGCATTATTCAACATGGTGGCATTGCTGTCAGGGTTCCTCCGAGCGGCAATCCGTAAGTAGCGGTCATCCACTACAGTAGTAGCCCTTGGGCGGCCTGAGCGAGGCCTGTCATCGACAGTTCCTGTATCTCTGTACCTCCTCCATGTCCGAACAACATCGCTTTGGTTCACTCTGAGACGCCTGGAAACTTCCCTTGTTGAGAGCCCTTCTTGACACAAAGTAACAATGCGGACGCGATCGAACTGCGGTATTGACCTTCTAGGCATGGTAGAACTACAGACAACATGAGCAGCGTACCTTCGTCCTGGTGGAATGACTGGAACTGATCGGCTGTCGTACCCCCTCCGTCTAATAGGCCCTGCTCATGCATGGTTGTTTACATCTTTGAGCAGTTTTAGTGACATCTATGAACAGTCAAAGGGACTGTATCTTGGATACAATATACACAGTCAACGTCTATATGCCGGAGATCTGGGAACCGAGGTGATGCAAAACTTTTTTTGATGTGTGTACGTTTATACAGTACAATGAATTCTGCACAGGAAAATGAACTCAGCGTGGATGGTTCTGTTAGACGGCACATTCACATACGGCTGGGAGGAAAACTATAGGAAGAAAAGAGCTGTGTAGGATACGAGATATTGCACGTTAAGAGACAAAGTGAGGGAAGAGAGACGAGGTGTAGCAAACAATGTTTGTATCAGTGATTAGAGCAAGTCACACACTGGCTCCAGCGAGCTGACGGGGAGATCCACTGGAGTGTAAACACGCCAACTGGTATCAATGTTATAGAATTCAGCATCCCTTTCCACATTGGCACACATTTTGCACTGTTAAATGTACCAGACCTAGGGAATCTTATTAGAACTAGCTATCTCAGCCCCGCTCCCCCTCCACGGGGTGTGGTGGCGCAGTGGTCAAGCTGTTGGCCTCTTACCAAGGTAGACCAGGTTCAATTCCCTTCCCTGTCCGTGCATGTGAAAATTTCCTGCCACGTCCTGCGGTTAAGATTCTACGTAAAAAGGAGATCCCGTGCCTTATGATCGCATGAATTACCGTCACGTTAATATAAATGCTTCCTTCCTTCCATCTGAGCTCCAAAGGGTGCTAAAGAGGAACATACTGCTCGGGTCCAAGGTCAGTCAACCTGAGAGGAATGCGGATCGCAGGCGATGACGATATACTGTATGATGACAGGCGTGCTGGGTTTCCGGTCCGTGCGTAGTAACAGAACCAAATACATTGGTCGGTGACTCACTCACTCATTCGCAACCACAGTGGTTTGAGCAACGGCCCTATGTTAGCAGTATTGGAATAGAAAGGAATACCAGATAACTCGGCGGGCTGGTGACAGGCCCTTCACTTTTCGCCTGCCCCTTCCCTGCCCCTTCCCTGCCCCTTCCCCCCACCCTGCAAGTTCAAAGAGATTAAACCCGAGCAGTACGTTCAGCGTAAGAAGCCAAAACAATAACGATAATAATATTATAACCGTGTATGTCATAAATTTTATACAACAATTATTTACATTTCCAAAGAAAAACACACATCGTGCTGATAGAAGCAAAGTTTAAAATTTTCAAAATTGAAAACTTAACTATTTTTTATTCATTTTTCAAAATACGGTTCTTGCTTTGTGCTGATCTCCATCGTTTCCCTCCTATCTCCCATGTTTGTAGGAATTTTTGGGCTTTTAATTATTTTAAGCGAGTGGTAAACCTTCAGATACCAAATGAATCTCATTTATTTCCACAATATGAATTAATTAAGCGTTATTGTTTCTTTTATATTCCGAGCAAACTCGAAAAAAATTAACGTTTTTTATACTAATTAAACCACAATGATTTGGGTGAGTTTCATTTTGTATCTGAAAGTTTAATACCCACTATTTCCTATAATCGCGGGAGATATGAGAAAAACGCTGAAGGTCTACAGAGAGAAAGAACCAAATTTTGAAAATTGTATAAAAAATAGTAATGATTTGAAGTTTGAAGATGTAAATCTTTGATTTTAATGGCATGATGTGTAATATCTTGAAAATGTATATAATTGTTGCCCAAGATTAATGACAGGCACAGTTATCACATTGAAATCGTTAATATATTAGCTCCTTTAAGCTGTAATTTCCCCCTTAGGTTATGACGAACTGCAGATGATATCCCGGAATATTTCACTAGAGTTTCAGTTGAATTTACAAACAATATATCAACTCACTCAACTACCAGCATGCTACATGGCTTTTTTTTTGGTCAGTTTTTTGTTGGCTTTTTTGTTGGCTTTTGTTGGCTTTTGTATTAGCTCTTTCATATTTGCTCTTGCTTGTTGGGGCTTATTTGGTCATAACTCTTAAAAATACCACTAACAACACAAATTATAAAACATCTATTCATGGTGATGATGCTAATTGTTGTTTTAAGAGGCCTAACATCTGGGTTATCGGCCCCTAATGGTTTGGGTGATAGTGAAAATGTAATGAAATGAAATGGAACTATACCTAACTACATACGTAAATACTAGAAGAGGAAATGAAAATAAATAAATAAATATGAGAGAAACAAAAGAGAGAAGGAAAGGAAATGCCTTCAACTCTCGAAGAACGAGAATTGAGGGAATTAGAAGAAAGTAGCGCCAGGAAAGGCAGATAGGAAAGGTATAAAGGAGAGGGTCCGCCCCAAAGCCAATGGGAGGAGGAGAAAAACCAGACCCAGCTCGGAAAACCCTCGGGGTTGCCAACTCCCGAACTCGCCAGACGTGAGCCCTTGAGGGTGTAGCACAATCCAGGCCTTGAGGGCTTTGAGCAGCAGGCAGGAGATTCAATGAATAGAGAACAAGATATCTGACCCCTCGAAGAATGAGGGATCGGTAAAACCGAGGCAAGGGCCAATTAAGGCGGGAAAGACTTCCTAGGCCTCGGACACCCTAATACCGTTGGGGTCGGAAGAGAACAAGAGTTGACCAAGGGAGGTTGAGAGGAAAGATAACAGAGAGGAGCCCGGCACAAATAAGTGGAAGCAGTGCAGGACTCAGCTGGGGTCCTGTGGTTGCCAAACCACGTCCCACAAGTTGTGAGCCTCTGGGTGGGGAACATCCATTCAATTGTATATGTTTCGATATTCATTGATATCTCCTACAGCGTTTAACATTCTTAACATAACAATTAAATTGATATCCATAAAATAATTTGAGGAACCATCCCGGCTTTTGTATGGAGTAAAATTGGGAAACTACGGAAAACCACTTCCATGATAGCTGTGATGGGAATCAAACTCTCCACTTCTCCGTTTTGCTTCAAGAGGCTGAGTGTACTCCGTTCTACCCCTGAGACCATAATTAAATTTTTATTGTCGGTGCCAGGAATTTAACCCGGACTTCCAGTGCGACAGCCAGTGTATGAGATGACAATATTATTTTAGTATACAGGTTGTTCCTAAAATAAGATACCACTTTTTCACTGCGTATCCTGTGATAAATTCACACCCAAAGTACATGGGGCTACATGACCGCGTTGTCGCAGCCCCTAAACTTAAGAACCAACCATCCTGTGATAAAATATTTACGAATCTAAAACCGAATCTTTTGTCACTATCTTGTTGCCGAGGACATTTTGAATATGCGCGTGGGAACTTAAATAGTAACAACCGCTTACTACTTGTAGAAAATTAATAACTGCGAATAACGTCTACAGACCTTCAATGTACTCACCAGCTTTGTCCATTACTCGTGGAAGTCAAGAGCCTTTGTAGAATCACGAGAACGGCCCCGAAATGAATGCCACGAAGTTTTGCCTTCATCTTTGGGATCAAATCATATACTCAGGGTGTTAAGTCCGGTGAATATGATAGATGCAACGCACATCTCAACCCCATACACCGTACGAATTGGCTATAGGGTGTGTCACATGTGAGTTTGCCTTTTCCTGTAACATGATGGGAGGGTCGTACAGGAAGAGTTGCCGCTTTGTTCGGAACGCTGGTCTTTCTCGGTTATGCATCAAAAAATTATGGAAATACAGGACAATGCCTTTTTTAAGTGTATGCAAACCGTGCTAACAGGAAATCTGGCAATCAAGGCCTTTTCATATAAGAGTACACTTAAACAGACTTCAACATTATATATATCAATTGAATCGGTCGGAGGTGAAAAGCTTTAAGTTTAAAATTTTAATTTTTTAAAGAATTAGTATTTTGAAGTATTGACCCAAGGCCTTGGAACGGTATAGAAAAGAAAGAAGGCAGCCTTCTGTTTAAGCCAGAAACCACTGTTACATGTAGTGCGATCAGAGGAGAAAAGCATAAGTCAATGACTTAACGCCTTTCAGCTCCGTGGCCAGTTGAGTGCGGCATAAAACCATCCAGAATGAATATTTCACATGCTATCTTGATTTGAAATGGATTTGCCCCATAAAAACCCCCTAACTCCTGTACAAATGTAATTTACAATAGCACTGTTAAACGCGGGAATCTTGCAGTGCGGCCAACATTAAGCAAGGAATACGGCGTTGAAAGGCAGCAAGACATTGACTTAATGCTTTTCTCCTCTGATCGCACTACATGCAGCAGTGGGTTCTGGCTTAAAAGAGAACGCTGACTTAATTTTTTCTTTTGCCGTTCCAAGGCCCTTGGGTTAATACTTCAAAATACAAATTCTTTAAAACGTAATGAAACATGGTAGAGCAAATGTTTATACACATTGTAATGCACTGGAGCCTAATTTAGTTCAATTGTTTACATAACCTCAAAATAGTGGCTGTGCGAAATATTTCACTGGCATTCAATATTTCCGAAACTGTTTTTGATATCACCCTGAAAATTTGTAGTGTGATAAAGGGCGCTCCTACAAGTTTATCTATGTTACTTTTAAAAACATATAAAGTACAAAACGAACATGGTGGCCAAGCGAAGTTGGAACATTTTCATAAACTTTTCTCGTGATTTAACCATCTGAGCGCAGTGAAATGCGGCACAGTAAATGATTATACATATTGTAATGCACTGGCATCTACTTAAGTTCAATTGTTTACCTAACCTCAACATGGCGGCTGTGCCAAATTTTAAAATTAAGTTTTTATTTATTGTGTCGTAATCATGCGATCGAAGTGAAAGTTTGAATAATGAAGCTACGTAGTATTCATTCCTTTAATGGTATATAACTCTGTGGCCTATACATATAACAATCCAAAATGGTGAGCATCCAAAATATTTTGACGGTTCTCAATATCTACGAATCGTTTACAGCAATCAAACTGATTTTTTTTATGTTCATAGAGGATAAGAACATAAGTTCACCTATATGACTTTCAGTAACCTGGTGAACACAAATCCAACAAGGCGGCGACGCAAAGTATAAATATTTAAATGGACGTTTCTCGCAATTTAACCATCCGAGTTCAGTGAAACTTTGCACGTTAAATGCTACTACAACTGTTAATCCACTGGCATCTAATTTATTTCAATTGTTTTCATAACCACAAGATGACAGCTGTGCGAAATTTTAAAATCTCGTTTTTACTTCTTGTGTCCTAATCATGCGATTGAAGTCTCAATACCACACGTACACAATAATCTCCATGTAATAGTACATAAATAACAAGAAGTTCCGTGAAGAACTATACAGCCTACTTTTCATGCCAATGATTATTCTACAGAATATGAACATAACCAGAATAATGACGAAATTAAGTTGGTAATATCGAAATATCTAATTAGTACAAAATATACCTGGTATAATGTAGCCTAATAGAGCACTACAGTTGGCAGCCCTGGTGACTGAATATATTCTTAGTTCCACCTCTTAAGGTACAGAATACAAAATTTGGTTGAAGTCCAATGGACGTTACATGCAGTTAGACACTGGATCTATCAGCACGCGTAAAAGCATGTTGCCAACGATGTCATGCGTGTGCTGGTCAGAAATAATCTGAAATATTATGATATCTTGTTGTGCCAATTTTGGATGAAATCCATTTGTTAGTATAGAAGTTACATGTATTTTAAAATTGGACATATCAGCAGACATAGAATCATGTTGGCAGCACTGCCTTGTACTAACTACTCCAAATTAATCTAGAATGTCAGGTGCTATACGTGTGCAAAGTATAGAGCTGTTGGCTTCCATACTTTCTGATATATTGATATTAGGGTTACAAAAATATAGACAGCATTTATTAACAGTTGGCAGCCCTGATTGCTCTTAACAATACTTATAGTCATATCTGTTATGGTACACATAGCACATACGAAATTTGGTTGAAATCCAACTGATAGTATAGAAGTTACATGTAGACTATTTAAAAATTGGTACTATCAGCAGGCTTATAATCATGTTGGTAGAACTGACGTATATAAGTTACTCCAAATTAATCTAAAATGTCAGAATATACGTGTGCATAGTTTAAAGCTGTTGGCTTGCATACTTTTTGATATATTGGAATTTGGATAAAAAAAATAGAGAGAGAGCAATTATTAACAGTTGGCAGCCCTGGTGAATCTTAAGAATACGCTCAGTCATATCTGTTTGTGTACAGATATTACATACAAAATTTGGTTGAAATCCAATTGATAGTGTAGAAGTTATATGCATTTAAACATGGGACCTATCAGAAGGCTTAAAATTATTTTGGCAACACTGTCATCGTTGGCCTCCTGGAAATCAAACTGAAATAGTCTTGTCTACATGTGTGCCAATTTTGGAATAGCTCGCATGCATACCTTGCAAGATATCCAACATGGAGCTCAAATTTCTAGTGCGTATTTTCAGCAGTTGGTAGCACTGACATCATTTTCAAATATGGACGTGAGATATTCCGGTGCACATCTTTACTCATACTAAAATTGGTTTGATTGCTGCAGCCGTTTAGGAGTTGATAGGGGGGGGGGGACACACACAGCCAGACAGACAGACAGACACACATTTTCCCGGATCGATCTCATAAGTCTACTTTTTCCTCATTTTTGCAAAATGTGAAAAGTAGGCTAAAAATCCAACCTGGTGACCATCCGAAACATTTAGACGGTTCTCAATATCTAGGAATCTATCTCAACAATCAAACTGTAATTTTGTATGTTGATAGAGGCAATTAACATGAGTAGGATATATGAAAATAGGCTGTATAGATCTTCACGGAACTACTTGTTTTATCTAACTTACTCCCTAGTAGAAGAAATTGACAGAAATGATAATATGGGAAATAAATGACAGGAGCAATAAATTCCCTCCACCGTCAAAGAATGAGGTTTGAGGGAGATTTCAACACGAAATTCGTGCCGAGGCTGCTGACGACGGAGCAAAAGCAACTTCGTGCTGAAGTCTCACAGGACATGATTTATTTAATCGTACAGAAAATATGTAACAATGTGATATTTAGAAATATACACCTATACACCAAATAATTGGTACTAAAATACAATATTTCTTTTGGCTAAACCTCCAAAAATAAAATGTATATGTAAGGTGACCAGTATCTTGCCAATTCGCATGCTTCTTTGGTGGAATCTAATACATTTTGTGGAAAGCATGTAATCGGGCATAAATTGCGGCTAAGGAGATGATCCATGGTTTGCTCTTCACCGCATTCGCATGGTGTGGATTGGCATGCAAAACCTAACACGTTTTCATGTTATTTTTGGATCTGCCAACACCGGACCGCAACCTGTTTAGTGCCTTCCATGTCGACCAATTTTCGTCATGATCTGGAGGCAAGCTTTCAGATGGTACCATCCATCCAATAGTGCAGTTCGATCTGGGACGCCATGAATTTATTCTGAATTTTGAATGACATGATGGACCCCACAGACAGTGACCCAGACTTCATGAACACCATAATCACTGGTGACGAATCCTGGGTGCACGGGTACAACCCGGAAACCAAGTTAATCCTTGCAATAAAAAAAACACTGATAGTCTGAAAGACTAGACTTTATATCATTTTAAATACTAACAGCCGAGTACCAAGAAGGCAGTGCGAGAACAGAGTTTCAAGATTCTATTTTGTTTCTTCACTGCCTTCTTGGCACTCTGTTCTCGCACTGCCTTCTTGGTACTCTGTTCTCGCACTGCCTTCTTGGTACTCGGCTGCTACATCGCACTATGACGTCACACACCTCAGTGCATTCTCGGTACATTTCGTCCCGTCACCATAACGTAAGGCCAGACACCAGCGAAGTTGACATAATCATTTAAAATGATAAAAACTGACGAGAGCACTACACACTACCTCAATCAAATGCCGCCTGCCAGCAACAGACGCTATCGACAGGCAGAAAAGAATTTACGCATGCGCACGAAGGTTCAAGGTCGGCTCATGCAAGCGCGTTTCATTCAAAACCATCAGGTTTTCGTAAAAAAAGGGATACTTTTATAACAGACCTCGTATGAAATTCAGGAGCCCAACACAAATAGAAACAATGCCGGGCTCAGCTGAGGGTCCCATGGTCACCACCCACGTTCTACTAGCTGTGATCCACTGAGGAGGGAGCATGTGTTAATTGACTTTGTGAACTAACGTGAACTGGCAGAGACGAGTGTCACCCAGCTGAGTGATATCGTGTTAAAGCGGTGTAATGGACGGGGATCATGAATCTATCATGCATGACATATTGGAACATTACACTACCTGCCTGGCTTTCATTACACCACTACACTGAATAATGCCCACGTCAAAAACCTCCTTAATCACACACTATTTTAACTCTCTGGTTAACAATTTGATCTCTTGTAGTTCATGTGCATAAATTCCCATCATGTTGCAGTGACCTGCATTTTGGCTGTCACTTCTGAGGAGCGTATTCGAATATTGGCTCTGTGAAGAAATGTAATTCAGATCTGTAATATGTTACACTCATTCATGCAGAGTTCACCCCTATTCTCACCCTTAGACAACAATATCGCCAACAATAAGGAAACAATATAACGAAGGAAGCCAGGCAATGGATGATGGGGGTTAACAGGGAAAAATGCTAAGCGGGAAGGATGTATATTTTACCATATTCTCAATTAAATCAAGGCCTAATTTAGGCAGTTTTAACAAGATCAAGAAGCCCCTATATGGCCTGGAGCACTTAAATATGACTTATTCGTTTATGCGAGGCAGGGAAGAGATTGGTCGTTAATAGGGATCATCCTTTACAATTGGCATACATCATACCGATTAGGTCATTGCGGGCTACGATACAAAGTAATTAAAACCAAGTAATGCTTTTAAGTAGCAACAACAGATGGCGCTGACATCATGTAGACATAGAATAATGACATAATACTCATAATAACAAGCAGAGCACACCACAGGTGGAAAACATGAATTTTAGAACTTAAAAGGTCTGGTTCCGTATTGATCAACTAATTGAGTAATAATTAGATTAAAAGTTCCGCCTAATCAATACTTTTTATTAAATAATGAACACTGTGTGGTCATAGGTTTCGAGGCCTTAGGCCCCTTCATCAGCCGATATGAATGAATTAATAAATGTCAAAGACACAAGATAAATATAAGTAGAGGAGCAGGGAGGGTTCTGCTTCAAATACCGTTATTTATGCAAATGAGGGGGGCGTGGCAAGGTCAATGACCTTGAAGTAGGTCATGATCAATGACCTTGAGGTAGGTCATTGACCCCAAGGTCGCCGGGACCCCGGAAGGTAAACAAACCTTGGAGGGTCCCGGAACCGGTTTGAGGGGGTGTGGGTGGAGGGGGAGGGGGGAGGCCAGAATTAAATTTCTTGACAGAGCTGGGAATCGCAGTCAAAACGCTTGCCGCTACACCACATGGTGGACAGCATTACAAAAATATGTAAAGTCCATTTTTTAATCTCTACATAGTATAAAGCAAAGTCCCAAATCCTTGGATGCAAGGGGCAATCCCGAGAACCATTAGATGAATATTTGTGTGTTTTTCATCATTCTGTAAAAGATTTCTCGAGGAAGGTTTCTGTAGAAGAACGTTCATTTATGACTGAGCAGTAGCCTAACAATTTCAGTGAATCAAGTTGAAGAAAAACCTGCTGTCTGTGCGTTTTTTTAAGCTTACGCTGGGTAAACCGTTAAAAATATGGAAAAATAACTTACTGTATGTACTATTTATTGGCTGAATAGGTTTTATGAAATAAAATGTACACTTTTCACCGCAAGCATTGTAACCCTTAGTTTCTGATCACACCTTGCAAAAACAGGGAAACATTCATACACGTTTAGTTTCTAACTATGATTTGAAACTGGAAACTTTTAAACAATTTGATTCATTTTGCTATTATACATTACATCTTACTTACTCTCAACTGATGAGTACAACCATCTCTGATGCGTTCGAACTGGTCCATACAACTGATTCTATGCAACAAGGATGTTGCTATTTATACTACTTTTAAAGCGGGTAACGCCCAGCTAACGTCTAGTGAAGGGTAAACAACTTTCATTTTCTCAAGGGTATGTCAATGTATAAAAGATTGTCTACCGCTAACCATCATTCGCCAACTCATCAACCGTCAACATATGCACATTTGATCACACTAAAAGAAATATGTTGATCACCTCATGGTGTAGTGATTAGCATTCTTGGCTATTACTGCAAAGGTCTGTGCTAGATTTCCGTCTCCTTCAAGAAATGTAATTCTAGTCTGAGGAATATGACTGGGTTCACTCAACCTTGTATGTCAGAACTGAGAAGAGGTGGGTTCGATTCAAAACACATTCAAACCTAGAAGTGTTCTTCCATTCTTTCTCCCCTGTACTACAGGCAAATTTCCAGAATGGCTTCTAACTTAATGCCATGGTCGCGTTATTCCAAAGTTGAGCTCCACATAACATTGTTACTAATACTAAAAACAACAATAATAGGCCTACTTGTTAACACATAACTCATATAAATATCCAAGTACGTGTAACTCATATCCCTGACGTCCAAGCCCCTAGAAATAATAATATACAGGAGATGACTTTCACATCCACAATTTATTGCAAATTTCAAGTGATTTACTTATCTGCTGAAAAAAAATACTGTAGTTCCATTGTGCACGTATTTTACGATGTTTGAATCTGGTTTGTTGGCAAATAAGTTGATTTGTTTGTCTCTTCAACTACAACTGCCTATTTTCTTTCAGATTTCTTTAGTTTTCAGCTTCAAATGCTTCTCCTGTGATTGCTTTCAGATTTCTTTAGTTGTCAGCTTCAGATGCTTCTCCTGTGATTGCTTTGATTAATCTCATTTCTGTAATGACCTGAAAAAAGTCATGGTTGGTTGGTTCCTCAGTTTAGGGGCTGCGACAACGCGGTCATGTAGCCCCGTGTACTTTGGGTGTGTGTGGAATCTGTCTGATAACCGGCGTTAATTGTGATGGCTGTATTAGTGTGTGTTATTAGTTTTTAATTCATGTAAGGACTGCAGACATTAGAATTTCAAGTAGTTCTAACTTTTGCTACCAAACTCCACCGTCAACAACCAACTAGTTCTGAACATCGTTACTAGATGCCACCGCAAACGGCTTCTGGCGACAAACTTTGAAACCTAAGAGCGTTAGTCAAATATAACCTATAATTTAACTTCACACAAGTGTAATTAGTGGAAGGTTTTTATCATGCCATAAATATAGTAATGACCTGAAGGAAGTCATGGTTGGTTGGTTGGTTCCTCAGTTTAGGGGCTGCGACAACGTGGTCATATAGCTCCGTGTACTTTGGGTGTGTGTGGAATCTGTCTGATAACCGGCGTTAATTGTGATGGCTGTATTAGTGTGTGTTATTAGTTTTTAATTCATGCAAGGACTGCAGACATTAGATTTTCAAGTAGTTCTAACTTTTACTACCAAACTCCACCGTCAACAACCAACTAGTTCTGAACGTCGTTACTAGATGCCACCGCAAACGGCTTCTGGCGACAAATGTTGGAACCTATGAACGTTAGTCAAATATAACCTATAATTTAACTTCACACAAGTGTAATTAGTGGAAGGTTCTTTATTATGCCATACATCTCTGACATTTACTTCTCCTCCGAAGGAAGGCACACCAAGAGATTTTTAACGCTCTTAAAAAATCTGACGACTTCGGTCGGGTTTGAATCCGCGACCAACTACGCCACCAAAGCTGCTGAAATAAGGCATCCACTTAATTTACACAATTATTCTGTAATCCAAGAAATGGCTTTTCACGAATACAAATTATACAAATGAAGAATTTCAGCTATTTGTTTTATGTTGTTGTTTCATTTGAGGGCCTTGGGTATCGTGGTCATGTAGCCCTGTGTGTACTGTGATGTATGTACTAGTTTGTGTATTTGTAATTCAGGTAGCATTTGGGTAAGAATCGTCCGTGGCTTTACGTTAGGTGTCAGCCCAGAATTTGCCTGGAGTTGAAGTGGTAAATCACAGAAAACCACTTCCAGGATGGCAGAGGTAGGAATCAAACCCCATTCCAGCTGTCAGATCAGAATTAAAATCTCTTGGCAGAGCCAATTGAACCCTCACCTCCACAATGACAGTCAAGAATACTTGCCACTACGCAACAAGGAGACTTTTTTCCTGTATTTTAATTTGTCTGGTAACCCGTGTTATTATGGAATCTGCAGTAGTAGTAGTAGTGTGTGTATTTGTAATTTCAGGGACGATTAGGAAGGAGACGGCCATGCACTCAAGTTTGAAACTACCCCGGCATTTGCCTGAAGTAGAAGTGGGAAACAAAAGAAAACCACTTCCAGGATGGATGAAGGGAAATCAAACCCACCTCTTCTTATTTTTCCTCATGAGGCTGAGTGCACCCCTTTCCAGCCCTCAGATCAGAATTAAATTTTTTGGCAGAGTCAGGAATAGAATCTGGACCTACGGGGCGACAACCAGGAATGCTAGCCGCTACACAACGTGGACACTCACTACTACAGAAACCACTATAACACAGGTTATGAGACAAAATCTACACACACACAAAGTACACACAAGTCTGAAATGACCACAATATCCTAGCCCCTCAGTGAAACAACAACAACAACTTCCTCCTCCTACATTAAAAACGATTCAGAACAGACAATACATTTATACATGACTATGTTTCAGCCAAAATACTTCAGTTGTTAATTCATTTTAGTGGCTTGGACACAGTGGTTATTTAGCCCTGTGTATTTTAGACGTGCGAGTGTGCGTGTTTGTCTGATAACCTATGTTATTGTGTGTATTTGTAATTTGAGAGAGGATTGGGAAGGAGACGGCCGTGGCCTTAAGTTAGGAACCAATCCAGCATTTGCCTCGAGTAGGAGTGGGGAGGCCACAGAAAACCATTTCGAGGATTGCTGCGGTGGGAATCGAACCAACCTCTTCTCAGTTTTGCTTCACGAGGCTGTCCCGTTCCAGCCCTCAAAACAGAATTAATTTCTTGGCACAGCCGGTAATTGAACCCAGACCTCTGCGGGCGACAGCCAATAATGCTAACCGCTACACTAGGAGGTTGGCAAATACTTAAGAACGCATGTTAGGATAAAGATAATCTAATAATTGCCACGGTGGGTGAGTGGTTACCGTATCTGGCTACCAACCCCAAGCTTGCAGTTTCTCTCCTTATACGTTGTTGGCATGTTAAAAAACCCATTTGAATTCAGTAGGCCATGTTCATAAAGGCAACATTAATCTCGGGATTTTAGGGGCAGATGACCTCGTTTTTCCGCCCCTTAAAACAACAATAACTAACTTACTAATCTTGGGATTTTCCGCCAACACAAAAAATTCCTCCTTTCTCTACTAGAAAGCGTTATAGTGTCTAGGAGCTTATATATCTAATCTCTATAACTTTCAGAGCGCTCCAAGGAACAACAAACTTCGACATGCAAGCTGCCCTTTGGGCGTCAAATAAAAAAGTTTGGACCCGACACCCAAGGCTATACAGTATTAAAATATATCTAATAATAATGTTATTGGGCTTTGAGCGACGCCGGGGTGCCGGAATTTCACCCCACAGGGGATCTTTATCGTGCTTGTAAATCTATAGACACGGTTCCCTCGCATTTGCGCACCCTCAAATGCCAGCTGGCTGCACCAGAATACGAACCTGCAACCTTGGACCCAGCAAGCAAGAACATTACCGCTGAGCCATACAGCCAGCCTAAATGGTAATCAAACCCACATCTACACAGTTTTTGCCTTACGAGGCTGAGTGTACCCCAGTGCCATATCATGTTCATTCACCCTTGTGTACTTGGGTGTTTGTAATTTATTTGCATGATAACACACGTTATTGGACTAATGACTAACATTTACAAGTTATTGCACTTAATTATCTTATCTCATTAGCATTTAGGTCTAAATGATGTACTGTATGTCCTATATTATTGGTAGCATGTGTTACTCTGGTGTCTGTAGTAGTGTGTGTATTTGTAACTTGGGATTAGAGAAAAAAGAAACAGTGATAACCTAAAGTTGGAAACCATCCTAGCATTCGCTTGGCGTAGAAATGTGAAACCATGGAAAATCAGTTCCAGAATAGATGAGGAGTGGAATGAACCCACCTCTTCTCAGTTTTCCTCGCAAGGCTGAATGTACTGTTGGTCAAGAAATGTAATTTCAGTCTGAGGATTAGAACAGGGTACACACAAACTTGTAAACCACACACACTAATACAACCAACACAATAACACAGGTTATCAAACAAAACTGTAACACACCCAAGTACACAAGGATGAATGATCCCAATAATTATCAAACCCGTATCTAAGAGGCGAGTGCCAATTATACTAGCCGCTAAACCTCAAGGTGGTTATAAACAGACTATTTAACATAGGATCTATCCTGGAAGTCAAGGTTTGATTTCAGAATCTGCCAAGAAATGTAATTCTAGTCTGAGGGTTAGAAAGGGGTGTACTTGACCTTGTGAGCAACACACACACACTAATAATACCATCACAATAACACAGGTTATCAATCAAAACTGTAACACACCCAAGTGCACAGGGCTGAATAAACTCAATATCAAAACCCTTCTCTCTCAAATGTTACTAATACAACAACATTCTAAGACACTGTCCGTGTATTACAAAGCGGCGCAGCCATGTGCGTCAATGTTATACAGCTCCCTGGCCACACGTGAGTGTTCAAAAGCACTCTCTTTTTCTCATGGCCAATGACCTACTTGGAAGGCTCGCTCGCTGGTTTGCTTGCTACAAGCTTCTGTTCTCCCAATACTCGCCACTGTCAAAAGACAGCTCAAGTTATTCCTTCTTGTAAAGGATTTCTTAAAGAACGCTTCAACCTACCTAACTCCTTGCACCTTATATTTTCCTATCAACCACAGTCAAAACAGCTTAATGTTCCAACCAAAAATTTGAGATTGGCCCATAATTAAATAATAAAATTATATACATTTCTCAACATCCACAAAAACAAATGGCTAATACCTAACACTCAGGTTTTAAGGACTTGTTGTTGTTGTTGCTTATTTGTTGCTCAGTTTTTCATCTCCCCCCCCCCCCAGGGGCTCACATCTAGTGGGACGTGGGTTGGCGACCACGGTGCCCCAGCTGAGTCCGGCATTGGTTCCACTTACTTGTGCCGGGCTCCTCTCCGTCTTCTTTCCTGTCGACTTCATTTGGTCAATTCTTGTTCTCTTCCGACCCCGACAGTATTAGGGTATCCGAGGCATAGGGTGTCTCTTCTTTTTCCGCCTTAATTAGCCCTTGTCTCACCTTTTCTGATATCCTCCTTCTGCGAGGGGTCAGCCTTCTTTTTCATTTCCTTTTACATTCTGCTTTGTGTTCAAGGCCCTTAAGGAGGCAGGGAGCACCCTATATATTGCTACACCCTCAGGGGCTCACAGCTGGTGAGTCCGGGACTTGACGACCCCAAAAGATTCCTGAGCTGGGGACGGACCCTCTCCTCTTTCCCATTCCTATCTGCCTTTTATGGCTCTCCTTCCTTCCTAGTTCCTCAATCCGCCTTCTTCGAGGGATGAGGGCATTTCTTTTCCTCCTGTCCATTATTTACATTATTCTCCTTTTGTCTTCTATTTCTTCTTCTCGTATATAAGCTAGTAGTTAGTTTTAATTATAGATTACATTTCATTATCATCTTCACAATCACCCAAACCATTAGGGACCGATAACCTGGATGTTAGGCCCCTTAAAACAACAATTATCATCATCATCATCATCATCATCATCAGTTTTTCATCTTACAAGGCTGTGTGTAACCCGTTCAAACTCTAATTTATTTTCTTAGCAGTTAGAGATCGAACCCAGATCTCCAGATTGTCAGCCATGAACGCGTGCTAGATTTACCTTATCCTCCGATTAACAGCGTGAGATTAATTTCTTCATAAGCCTACAGGTGTGTGTGTGCTGAAGGGCTTTGGTGCTTAAGGCTAATGGAATACAATGGCAAAAAAATTATCTTATGTTAAGTAAATATAGGGTTGATAAGTGTTAACTCTGCCTCTAGGGGAGGAGGAAGTGTGTCCCCTAGAGCCGGTCTCAAGCCCGGAGAAAAGAGGAGAGACATCTACATCCAGAACTTGCTCCTTAAGCTGAACTATAATGCGCGGTGCCCTTCACGAAGGGAGAGTAGACCTCTGAGACATATTCATCATTCGAGCTTGCAAACCTCGTTGATATGTCAATGATGAGAGTTTACGTATAGCATTTTTAGTTAACTTACTGGAGTTTTCGTTTTTTTTTTTTTTTTAAGATTTAGCTTCTGTATACTTAACTATAATGCGCGGTGCCCTTTACGAAGGGAGAGTAGACCTTTGAGGTGTATTCGTCATCCAAGTTTGCAAAGCTTGTTGATACACCTGTGATAAGAGTTTACGTATAGCATTTGTAGTTAACTTACAGGAGTTTGACTTCAAGGGCATACCCCAAGCTTTGACTGGTTTGATGTTAGAGCCCTCACAGAGGGTAGTAGAGTACTGGCTACATCTCCATAAGACAAGGCTCCAACCCTTGCTGTGATGTTAATGGCGGTTACTACCTTCTAATGTCCTGGTCGGCTTGAAGTATGTACTCTCACGTATAGTGTTAACCAACATAACCGCTAGCATAATGGTAGGAGGATTTGCCTATTACAGTAGGAAATTGGGGAGAGCATAGGAGGTTATGGGCATCCGGCCAGCCTGCTCAAGTCCTCTAACATAAGGGAGTTGTCTATAAAACACTGCCCTAGTTTCATGAAAGTAGGCGATTGGAAAGAACATAGGTAGTGAAGGGCATCCAGCCAGCCTCGTCAAGTTCTCCAACATAAGGGAGTTTCACCTGGCAGCCATCTTGCTCAATAGCCTCTGTACCAGTCATCTCAAGTCCTCTAGAGTTGCGCGCAGTGGCCATCTTGCCCACTAGCCCATGTGCCGGCTCCGGCTTATTAGTTCAATTACCACATAGTTCCACATCCCTGTTCATTAGATTCAATAAAACCCAGTCCAGCATCAGTCATGTTTGTTTACCTTTGAGGTCATTCAACCCCTCTCCCACAAACAACATGGTGATGATAATAATAAAGGCAAATTTGAAAATTAGCTCAGGGGTCAACTCCGCTGTGACGTCACACACCGGTTGACCATTCAAATCTGATTATTCTGACACGTGAATGTAAGCCATTCAAATCTCCCGGGTCAGCACAAATGGAGAATCGGAATCCCTCGGCTGCATTCGGAACCAATCGGCTACAACACAAAGCTTAACCAACCTACCACGTCAGGGTTCAACAACCACCACCATCCACCGCCATTCATGTTTTCCATTCAAAACACTCCCGTTCATGACCTACCCCACATCCCGTAATCTGCTGTGACGTCACACACACACCAGTTACACTAATGTTTTCCATTCAAAACACTCCCGTTCATGACCTACCCTACATCCCGTAATCTGCTGTGACGTCACACACACACCAGTTACACTAATGTTTTCCATTCAAAACACTCCCGTTCATGACCTACCTCACATCCCGTAATCTGCTGTGACGTCACACACACCAGTTGACCGTTCAGTTCTCTGACAATTCATTCACAACCAAGGATTCGGAAACCTTCGGCAACACTCGGATCTCATCGGGCTCAAAGCAAAGCTATATAGCCCAGGATAATAACAGAGAAGGCGCTCAGTCCAACAGAGAGACTGGGTCGAGGAGGGTCTCGTGCAGAGCCTCCTCCATCCTTCCCCCTCATCCCCCACCCTCGCCACCACCCCCTCCCCCCCTCCCCCTCCCCCCTACCCCTCCCCCTCCCTACCCCCTCCCCCTCCCCCTCCACCCACACCCCCTCAAACCGGTTCCGGGACCCTCCAAGGTTTGTTTACCTTCCGGGGTCCCGGCGACCTTGGGGTCAATGACCTACCTCAAGGTCATTGATCATGACCTACTTCAAGGTCATTGACCTTGCCACGCCCCCTCATTTGCATAAATAACGGTATTTGAAGCAGAACCCTCCCTGCTCCTCTACTAATATATAGCGTAACACTAGAAAGTCCCTTGTCATTAAACCTTATATGGTGCACCATATAGAAGGATGGAAAATTGAACGCCTAAATCAACACTTGAAACAAATTTGAAACACATATTAAAATTCTAAACAAGTAGTTCCGTGAAGAACTATACAGCCTATTTTCATATATCCTACTTACGTTAATTGCCTCTATCAAAATACAAAAATTCAGTTTGATTGCTGTAATAGATTCGTAGTTTTGAGAACCGATTAATATTGCGGATGGTCGCCATGTTGGATTTTTATATATGTAGGTCTTAGAGTTATGTACTGTTATATGAAGATTATTGTGTACGTGTAGTATTCAAACTTCAATCGCATGATTAGGACACAAGAAGTAAAAACGACATTTTAAAATTTCGCACAGCTGCCATCTTGTGGTTATGGAAACAATTCAAAAAATTAGATGCCAGTGGATTAACATTTGTATAAGTATTTACTGTACCAAGTGTCACTGCACTCAGATGGTTATTTTGCGAGAAACGACCATGTGAATATTTATATTTCGCGTCGCCGCCATGTTGGATTTGTGATCACCAGGTTATTGAATGTCCTATAGGTGAAATTATGTTCTTTCCCCCTAAGAACTTTAAAAATTCAGTTTTATTGCTGTAATAGATTCGTAGATATTGAGATCCATCTAAATATTTCGGATGGTCGCCATGTTGGATTGCTATATGTATAGGCCATAGAGTCATGTACCTTTAAAGGAAAATTATTGCGTAGGTTCATTATTCAAACTTTCACTTCGATCGCATGATTACGACACAAGAAATGAAAACTAAATTTCAAAATTCCCACAACCGCCATCTTGAGGTTATGCAAACAATTGAACTAAATTAGATACCAGTGCATTATAATGTGTATAAATATTTCCTGTACCAAGTTTCATTGCGTTTGGATCATTATATCACGAGAAAGGTGTATTTAATATTATTAGCCTACTTTTCACATTTTGCAAAAATGAGGAAAAAGTAGTCTTATGAGATCGATCCGGGAAAATGTGCGTCTGTCTGTCTGTCTGTCTGTCTGACCTTCTGTCTGTCTGTCTGGCTGTGTGTGTGTCCCCCCCCCCCTATCAACTCCTAAACGGCTGCACCAATCAAAACCAAATTTAGTATGAGTAAAGATGTGCACCGGAATAGCTCACGTCCATATTTGAAAATGATGTCAGTGCTACCAACTGCTGAAAAAACGCACTAGAAATTTGAGCTCCATGTTGGATATCTTGCAAGGTATGCATGGGAGCTATTCCAAAATTGGCACACATGTAGATAATACTATTTCAGTTTAATTTCCTGGAGGCCAACCATGACAGTGTTGCAAAAATAATGTTAAGCCTTCTGATAGGTCCAATGTTTAAATGCATATCACTTCTACACTATCAACTGGATTTCAACCAAATTTTGTATGTAATATCTGTACATAAACAGATATGACTGAGCTTATTCTTAAGAGCCACCAGGGCTGCCAACTGTTATTAATTGCTCTCTCTATTTTTTTAAATCCAAATACCAATATATCCGAAAGTATGCAAGCCAACAGCTTTAAACTATGCACACGTATATTCTGACATTTTAGATTAATTTGGAGTAACTTATATACGTCAGTTCTACCAACATGATTATAAGCCTGCTGATAGTACCAATTTTTAAATCGTCTACATGTAACTTCTATATTATCAGTTGGATTTCAACCAAATTTCGTATGTGCTATGTGTACCATAACAGATATGACTATAAGTATTGTTAAGAGCAATCAGGGCTGCCAACTGTTAATAAATGCTGTCTATATTCTTGTTACCCTTATATCAATATATCAGAAAGTATGCAAGCCAACAGCTCTATACTTTGCACACGTATAGCACCTGGCATTCTAGATTAATTTGGAGTAATTAATACAAGGCGGTGCTGCTAACATGATTCTATGCCTGCTGATATGTCCAATTTTAAAATACATGTAACTTCTATACTAACAAATGGATTTCATCCAAAATTGGCACAACAAGATATCATAATAATTCAGATTATTTCTGACCAGCACACGCATGGTATTGTTGGCAACATGCTTTTACGCGTGCTGATAGATCCAGTGTCTAACTGCATGTAACGTCCACTGGACTTCAACCAAATTTTGTATTCTGTACCTTAAGAGGTGGAACTAAGAATATATTCAGTCACCAGGGCTGCCAACTGTAGTGCTCTATTAGGCTTCATTATACCAGGTATATTTTGAACTAATTAGATATTTCGATATTACCAACTTAATTTCGTCATTATTCTAGATAGGTTCATATCCTGTAGAATAATCATTGGCATGAAAAGTAGGCTGTATAGTTCTTCACGGAACTTCTTGTTCAACTTCGCTTGGCTGACATATTCGTTTTGTAGTTAACCGGTTTTTGAAAGTCTTATAGATGAACTTCAAGTAGTGCTCTTTATCTCCGTAAAAAAAATTCAGGGTGATACCGCTAATAGTTTCAGAGATATAGAATGCCGGTGAAGTATTTCGCACAGCCGCCATCTTGAGGTTATGTTAACAATTGAACGAAGTTAGATGTCGGTGCATTACAATGTGTATAAACATATACTGTACTGTACCAAGTTGCATTGCGTTTGGTTGGTTTAATCGCGAGAAACAGCTATTTAAATTCGCTTGGCCGCCATGTTGGTTTTGTAGTTACCAGGATTTCAAAAGTCACATAGGCGAACTTCTAGTAGTTCCCTTTATCACTGTGAAATATTCCAGGGTGATATCGGTAATAGTTTCGGAGATATTGAATGCTGGTGAAATATTTCACACAGACGCCATGTAGGATTGGTGAGACGTAACAAAATTTGAAGGGCACGGTCGGGGTCATCAGGAATAGTGCTATGAACTTACCGAGTTTCATTGACATCGTTCTGGCCGTTTAGAAGTTATTAGCGGGGGACACATACCATCACACACACACATGCACGCACACACACACAGACACACGGACAAAAGGTGATGTCATAAGCCTTTTATTTTTTCAAAAATGAAAATAGGCAAAAATTGCCTGATTTTCTTGCTGATCACTGCTATTGGAAGAACGTGGCTAGTATAAGTCTTATAAACCAGTAAACACTTCCAATAGGGTAAAACTGTGTAGATTTGTTAGAACATATAAATACTTGTTCCCCCGCCTAATGTAATTGGACACAATGAGATTGTGTTGACCGACTGAAAAGCTTCCTTTATTTGAACACGGCAACACTGAGAAATATCTTCTATCACTTCAATTCTAACAAGGAATTACAGATAACACGGCAACATTTCTACCAGCCCTTCTCTTTCCTCCTGCCACTTCACCTTACCACGCAAGTACATGGAGCAGTACATCATGAAATATATTTAACTATTTCAAAGTGTTGAATTTCAGGAAAGTTTTAAACCTACTTTTCAGTTTTTCCTTATTTATATTTGTATGGTAACTTACAGTTTGCCAACCGAATCCATGTCCAAAATCAAAATGATTCCATTTTACTTAACGTTCAAATATATTATCATTTCAAATGATCTTGTCGACTTCATCGTTACGCTTAGGTCTACCGTTATGCGTCTCGGTAACGGCGTGTATGACGTGATCATGTTGTTCAGTGCATATGCACCAAGCCTGAGTTTACTCGTGGGGTCTGGCGTTATGCGAACGGAGACGGTGAGTGCGTGAAGTCATGCTGCCCCCGCGCGGGAAGCCTGAGTTAAAGGGTAATGGAGTCTGTTGAGTCTTAGTTTACTCCTGGGGTCTGGTCTTATGCGATACTAAGACAGCAAGTGCGTGACGTCATGCAGCAGAGTGCAAAGAGTCCTGGAGCTTCGAGCGAAGCGAGAAGTCCTCCTTAGCCTTTCTAACATGTGTAGCAATTGTAGCATGCGTCAGTTGAAATGATATAAAGTCTATTCTCTCAGACTGACTGTATCTTTTTCTTAGAACTTTCAAATCTTCATTATATAGCAGAATGAGACCAGAAACTTGATTTTTTTAAATTAAATGTCAGTTTCCTAAGTAAGGCCATTCATACAAACCAGTAAAATTTACGCGAATTAGTATGTAGTTAATAATACGGTACTTATAAAAATTGGGAAAGCGGCTAAACTTTTCAAAGTGGCCTTTGAGAAGAAAAGTATTCATTATGTCAGTAGTATTACGACACACATGTCATACGATGTTGGCATGTCAAAGAACCCATTTGAATTCAGTAGGCCGTTTTCATAATGGCTAAATTAATCTCGGGAGTTTCCGCCAACACAAAGTTCCTCATTTTTCTACTAGAAAGCGCTATAGTGTTCAAGGAGCTAAGGTATCTAACCTCCTTGACTTTCATAGTGCTTCAAGGATCAACGAAATTCGACATGCAAGCTACCCTTTGGCAGTCAAATAACAAAGCTTGTACCCGGCACCGAGGCCATAGGATATTATTATTATTATTAGTATTATTATTACTATTATTATTATTATGGAAAATGGCTCGATTGATTTTGATCAGCAAAGGAAAATCTGGTGGTTATAGACCTTTATGTATGTTGGACACAGCTGGAAAAGGCCTAGAGAAACTTCTGCAGCCAAGAATTCTCTCAGCAGTTCAGATAGCAGGGGATTTATCTGTTCATCAGCATGGATTTCGGAGAGGACATTCTACTATTGATGCAATATGGGAGGTGGTGAACACAGTAGGAAGAGCGCAAATGGGCAATCATCATTCTCGTAAAGTGACACTTCTTGTGACCCTGGACGTAAAGAATGCTTTTAATTCGGCAAGTTTGAATGTCATGTTGTAAGCTCTTGAAGAGACTTTCAAAGTACCACAGTATCTTATGCGCATGATGAGAGACTACTTCAGGGATCGCACTCTGCTGTATGATACGGAATATGGACAAAGGGTAAAACGACTGACGGCTGGAGCAGCACAGGGATCGATCCTTGGTTTAGATCTCTGGAACATCATGAATGATGGCTTGTTACGTCTGGAGATGCCAGAGGATACGAATCTAGTGGGCTACGCTGATGATGTGGCTGCCTTGATAGTGGCCCGCAATGTTTTATGGCTCAAATCAAATTGAACCAGGTGATGCGACGCATAAAAAACTGGATGACGAATTACAGACTAACATTGGCAAAACATAAAACGGAGATACTTGAAGTATAACATAAATTTCTCGCCAAATCAATACTTTTTACTTACTTAAAAATTCTATAGGTACATGTTTCGAAAACACACAATGTTTTCTTCCTCAGCCCATTTATTGGTGTTAAACATCATAAAACATCGATAACCTCACTAAATAACAAAAAACACAGTTCACATTTCTTCTCTTGTTCTTCCTTTGTTAGGCCTGTGTCATTCGACACATTAATGTCACTCACGGAATAAACACTTTTAGTTGAAGTAATGAATATTGACACATTGACACATTTACTCATTGCTAGTTTCAACGTGGGTTGTCATGAAAATAAATCGAGTCAGGAATGTATGTTGGAATTAAACTATTGCGGTGGGGGTTGAGGAGGTGGTTTGCGTTTTTTATTATTATTTAAATAGTCTGCTAATAAATCTAACAATTCATTCGTTTCAAAATTAACCTCGTTTAGATTATTGCATTCCTTTGACTTCTGATAAGTAATGATATGAATATTTTCCAAAATATTCATATAGCTGCCCTTCGATGCGTAATGCAAAATTTTGACGTCATTATTTATGTCCGTGAACTTATGTCCTGTTTCTTCCATGTGTACCGCCATGGCGGAAAACTGCCTGTGTTTTGTGGCCGAAACATGCTCAGCATAACGAGTACGTATGCTCCTACCCGTCTGTCCCGCGTAATTTGAATTGCAAAAATTACATCTGAGCTCATCAACTCCCGATTTTAAATGTTTATCACTACTGTTGACTTTATTGGAGTTGAAAAATTTGTTGAATTGAGAATTATTGGTTTTAAAGGCGACGTTCATATTGTGTTTCTTTAGGATGTTGGTTACTGTGTAAATGCTTCGATTTACGTAGGTGAAGGTGGCAAGTGCTTTCTTTGTTGTGTCCTCTCTAACTAATTTTGTTAAGGGTCTGTTTTTCAACTTGTAAATTAATCTGCTGACATAATTGTGGTTGTAACCATTGAGTTTAGCTATTTGATATATAATGTCAATTTCTTGCTTCCGGTCATGATCAGAGGAAGGGATTCTTAACGCTCTATTAATGAGGTTTATGAACGTTGCATTCTTGTGTCCGCCCGGATGGTTAGAATCCTGCCGTATAACTGTACTCGTTTGCGATGGTTTTCTGTAAACTTTATAATGCAGACGATTGTCTTTTTTAATCACAGTTATATCCAGATAATTGATTTTATTATCGACTTCTGAATCTAAAGTAAATTTAATATTGCTGTCAATTATGTTCAAATCATCCAATATTTGCTCTATCGCTTGAACTTGGTTATTGATAATGATGAAGATATCGTCTACATATCTTCCCCAGAAAACGATGCCACTAATTTGGTTAATAATTTTCTCATGTTCAATGTGGTCAAGGTAAATGTTGGCCAAGACACCCGATAATGGAGATCCCATTGCAAGGCCTTCGGATTGTTTATACATTTTCTTGTTGAACAAAAAAATGTTGTTTTCGGTGACAAAGGTCAAAATTGAAATAAATTCCTCGATTTCCACTTTAGATAATTCACTACTGTTAATTAATCTATCCTGAATGATCTTGATCGTTTTCTTGACCGGGATGTTAGTATACATGTCTTTAATGTCGATCGAATGCATAGTGTTATTCTCGTTTATTTTCAAGTCTATGGTTCTTTCACAGAAATGCATGGAGTTAACGAAAGAACAGTCGGCCTTGAGTTTGTAGTGTTTATTAAGAAACTGTTGGGCAAATTTCGCTAGTTTGTACGTTGGGCTATTCCTGAAGTTTACAATAGGCCTAATAGGGGTGCTAGGTTTATGAATTTTCGGAAGAGATCTCAAAGCGGGAATGCCGGGGTTCATGCTTACTAGCTTATCTGCTTGCTTTTCATCTAAGATAAAAATAGTGTTCTTCAAAAGTTGTTTCAAACGTTTCTGAATGACGTTGGTAGGGTCCTTTTTGACTTCTGTGAAATTGCCAGAATTAAGAAACTCGATTGTTTTATTGACGTAATCGTCTTCGCTCATTAATACTGTTGTGTTGCCTTTATCTGCTTTGGTTATAATAATGTTGTTGTCGTTGATTTTGGTGATGAGACTTTTGAACTTGTTGATTAAATCGCAACATCTATTGATCTTTTTCTTGCTTGAATTAATTATCTTCTTAATTTTCTTATTAGTTTCAAACCTAACGGCATTTTGTTCTTCAATGGGCAGTTTCCTAATGGCTGCTTCAGCTTCGGCTACTAGGACGGTTAGATCGTTTTTATTTAGCTTTTGCTCCCAGTTGTGTTTGGGACCCTTTTGGAGAATCTCTAGATCGCTCTGGTGGAAATTGACATTAGTTAAGTTTATAACTGGGCTTTGGAAAATATGGCAATTGTTCACATCAGGTGCGTTTTGGTTACTGGGCATTTTCTGCGAGTTGACTAAATAAAAGAATTTATTGTTTAAA
The DNA here is from genome assembly GCA_946902985.2 of Meconema thalassinum. Lineage (NCBI taxonomy): Eukaryota > Metazoa > Arthropoda > Insecta > Orthoptera > Tettigoniidae > Meconema > Meconema thalassinum. The sequence continues at coordinate 883,785,714 of OX336388.2, forward strand.
GTATTGACCTTTTTTATAACGCAAGAGTGCGTTATATGACTCACGATTATTTGGTAGTTATCCCATTCTTTCTTATCTATAGAATTAGCTGCCTCTATGTGGGCGCGGTATAAGGCATTACTGATGTAGTTCTTTTTCATGAAAAGAAACTTTATTTCACGACTAAGAATTTTGTTGTTCACCAAGAATTGTGTATGTCTTTCGTATGGGTTGGAATGTCCTGTTCTTTGGTAGCCCTTAAGATGTTGAGGAATTAATTTGTGTTTCTTGCATTTCTTAAGAAAATCGATGTCCTTAATGACGTTAGCCAATTTAACTTTCAGATCTTTGTATTTGTATTTTAACCTGTTGGCCTGGCTAGCCTTATACTTAATTGCACTCATTCCAGGTTCCGTATTGACCATGTTAACATGAAGTATAACATAAATTTCTCGCCAAATCAATACTTTTTACTTACTTAAAAATTCTATAGGTACATGTTTCGAAAACACACAATGTTTTCTTCCTCAGCCCACTTATTGGTGTTAAACATCATAAAACATCGATAACCTCACTAAATAACAAAAAACACAGTTCACATTTCTTCTCTTGTTCTTCCTTTGTTAGGCCTGTGTCATTCGACACATTAATGTCACTCACGGAATAAACACTTTTAGTTGAAGTAATGAATATTGACACATTGACACATTTACTCATTGCTAGTTTCAACGTGGGTTGTCATGAAAATAAATCGAGTCAGGAATGTATGTTGGAATTAAACTATTGCGGTGGGGGTTGAGGAGGTGGTTTGCGTTTTTTATTATTATTTAAATAATCTGCTAATAAATCTAACAATTCATTCGTTTCAAAATTAACCTCGTTTAGATTATTGCATTCCTTTGACCTCTGATAAGTAATGATATGAATATTTTCCAAAATATTCATATAGCTGCCCTTCGATGCGTAATGCAAAATTTTGACGTCATTATTTATGTCCGTGAACTTATGTCCTGTTTCTTCCATGTGTACCGCCATGGCGGAAAACTGCCTGTGTTTTGTGGCCGAAACATGCTCAGCATAACGAGTACGTATGCTCCTACCCGTCTGTCCCGCGTAATTTGAATTGCAAAAATTACATCTGAGCTCATAAACTCCCGATTTTAAATGTTTATCACTACTGTTGACTTTATTGGAGTTGAAAAATTTGTTGAAGTTAGAATTATTGGTTTTAAAGGCGACGTTCATATTGTGTTTCTTTAGGATGTTGGTTACTGTGTAAATGCTTCGATTTACGTAGGTGAAGGTGGCAAGTGCTTTCTTTGTTGTGTCCTCTCTAACTAATTTTGTTAAGGGTCTGTTTTTCAACTTGTAAATTAATCTGCTGACATAATTGTGGTTGTAACCATTGAGTTTAGCTATTTGATATATAATGTCAATTTCTTGCTTCCGGTCATGATCAGAGGAAGGGATTCTTAACGCTCTATTAATGAGGTTTATGAACGTTGCATTCTTGTGTCCGCCCGGATGGTTAGAATCCTGCCGTATAACTGTACTCGATTGCAATGGTTTTCTGTAAACTTTATAATGCAGACGATTGTCTTTTTTAATCACAGTTATATCCAGATAATTGATTTTATTATCGACTTCTGAATCTAAAGTAAATTTAATATTGCTGTCAATTATGTTCAAATCATCCAATATTTGCTCTATCGCTTGAACTTGGTTATTGATAATGATGAAGATATCGTCTACATATCTTCCCCAGAAAACGATGCCACTAATTTGGTTAATAATTTTCTCATGTTCAATGTGGTCAAGGTAAATGTTGGCCAAGACACCCGATAATGGAGATCCCATTGCAAGGCCTTCGGATTGTTTATACATTTTCTTGTTGAACAAAAAAAATGTTGTTTTCGGTGACAAAGGTCAAAATTGAAATAAATTCCTCGATTTCCACTTTAGATAATTCACTACTGTTAATTAATCTATCCTGTATGATCTTGATCGTTTTCTTGACCGGGATGTTAGTATACATGTCTTTAATGTCGATCGAATGCATAGTGTTATTCTCGTTTATTTTCAAGTCTATGGTTCTTTCACAGAAATGCATGGAGTTAACGAAAGAACAGTCGGCCTTGAGTTTGTAGTGTTTATTAAGAAACTGTTGGGCAAATTTCGCTAGTTTGTACGTTGGGCTATTCCTGAAGTTTACAATAGGCCTAATAGGGATGCTAGGTTTATGAATTTTCGGAAGAGATCTCAAAGCGGGAATGCCGGGGTTCATGCTTACTAGCTTATCTGCTTGCTTTTCATCTAAGATAAAAATAGTGTTCTTCAAAAGTTGTTTCAAACGTTTCTGAATGACGTTGGTAGGGTCCTTTTTGACTTCTGTGAAATTGCCAGAATTAAGAAACTCGATTGTTTTATTGACGTAATCGTCTTCGCTCATTAATACTGTTGTGTTGCCTTTATCTGCTTTGGTTATAATAATGTTGTTGTCGTTGATTTTGGTGATGAGACTTTTGAACTTGTTGTTTAAATCGCAACATCTATTGATCTTTTTCTTGCTTGAATTAATTATCTTCTTAATTTTCTTATTAGTTTCAAACCTAACGGCATTTTGTTCTTCAATGGGCAGTTTCCTAATGGCTGCTTCAGCTTCGGCTACTAGGACGGTTAGATCGTTTTTATTTAGCTTTTGCTCCCAGTTGTGTTTGGGACCCTTTTGGAGAATCTCTAGATCGCTCTGGTGGAAATTGACATTAGTTAAGTTTATAACTGGGTTTTGGAAAATATTGCAATTGTTCACATCAGGTGCGTTTTGGTTACTGGGCATTTTCTGCGAGTTGACTAAATAAAATAATTTATTGTTTAAAGTATTGACCTTTTTTATAACGCAAGAGTGCGTTATATGACTCACGATTATTTGGTAGTTATCCCATTCTTTCTTATCTATAGAATTAGCTGCCTCTATGTGGGCGCGGTATAAGGCATTACTGATGTAGTTCTTTTTCATGAAAAGAAACTTTATTTCACGACTAAGAATTTTGTTGTTCACCAAGAATTGTGTATGTCTTTCGTATGGGTTGGAATGCCCTTTTCTTTGGTAGCCCTTAAGATGTTGAGGAATTAATTTGTGTTTCTTGCATTTCTTAAGAAAATCGATGTCCTTAATGACGTTAGCCAATTTAACTTTCAGATCTTTGTATTTGTATTTTAACCTGTTGGCCTGGCTAGCCTTATACTTAATTGCACTCATTCCAGGTTCCGTATTGACCATGTTAACATGAAGTATAACATAAATTTCTCGCCAAATCAATACTTTTTACTTACTTAAAATTCTATAGGTACATGTTTCGAAAACACACAATGTTTTCTTCCTCAGCCCACTTATTGGTGTTAAACATCATAAAACATCGATAACCTCACTAAATAACAAAAAACACAGTTCACATTTCTTCTCTTGTTCTTCCTTTGTTAGGCCTGTGTCATTCGACACATTAATGTCACTCACGGAATAAACACTTTTAGTTGAAGTAATGAATATTGACACATTGACACATTTACTCATTGCTAGTTTCAACGTGGGTTGTCATGAAAATAAATCGAGTCAGGAATGTATGTTGGAATTAAACTATTGCGGTGGGGGTTGAGGAGGTGGTTTGCGTTTTTTATTATTATTTAAATAATCTGCTAATAAATCTAACAATTCATTCGTTTCAAAATTAACCTCGTTTAGATTATTGCATTCCTTTGACCTCTGATAAGTAATGATATGAATATTTTCCAAAATATTCATATAGCTGCCCTTCGATGCGTAATGCAAAATTTTGACGTCATTATTTTTGTCCGTGAACTTATGTCCTGTTTCTTCCATGTGTACCGCCATGGCGGAAAACTGCCTGTGTTTTGTGGCCGAAACATGCTCAGCATAACGAGTACGTATGCACCTACCCGTCTGTCCCGCGTAATTTGAATTGCAAAAATTACATCTGAGCTCATAAACTCCCGATTTTAAATGTTTATCACTACTGTTGACTTTATTGGAGTTGAAAAATTTGTTGAAATTAGAATTATTGGTTTTAAAGGCGACGTTCATATTGTGTTTCTTTAGGATGTTGGTTACTGTGTAAATGCTTCGATTTACGTAGGTGAAGGTGGCAAGTGCTTTCTTTGTTGTGTCCTCTCTAACTAATTTTGTTAAGGGTCTGTTTTTCAACTTGTAAATTAATCTGCTGACATAATTGTGGTTGTAACCATTGAGTTTAGCTATTTTATATATAATGTCAATTTCTTGCTTCCGGTCATGATCAGAGGAAGGGATTCTTAACGCTCTATTAATGAGGTTTATGAACGTTGCATTCTTGTGTCCGCCCGGATGGTTAGAATCCTGCCGTATAACTGTACTCGTTTGCGATGGTTTTCTGTAAACTTTATAATGCAGACGATTGTCTTTTTTAATCACAGTTATATCCAGATAATTGATTTTATTATCGACTTCTGAATCTAAAGTAAATTTAATATTGCTGTCAATTATGTTCAAATCATCCAATATTTGCTCTATCGCTTGAACTTGGTTATTGATAATGATGAAGATATCGTCTACATATCTTCCCCAGAAAACGATGCCACTAATTTGGTTAATAATTTTCTCATGTTCAATGTGGTCAAGGTAAATGTTGGCCAAGACACCCGATAATGGAGATCCCATTGCAAGGCCTTCGGATTGTTTATACATTTTCTTGTTGAACAAAAAAAATGTTGTTTTCGGTGACAAAGGTCAAAATTGAAATAAATTCCTCGATTTCCACTTTAGATAATTCACTACTGTTAATTAATCTATCCTGAATGATCTTGATCGTTTTCTTGACCGGGATGTTAGTATACATGTCTTTAATGTCGATCGAATGCATAGTGTTATTCTCGTTTATTTTCAAGTCTATGGTTCTTTCACAGAAATGCATGGAGTTAACGAAAGAACAGTCGGCCTTGAGTTTGTAGTGTTTATTAAGAAACTGTTGGGCAAATTTCGCTAGTTTGTACGTTGGGCTATTCCTGAAGTTTACAATAGGCCTAATAGGGGTGCTAGGTTTATGAATTTTCGGAAGAGATCTCAAAGCGGGAATGCCGGGGTTCATGCTTACTAGCTTATCTGCTTGCTTTTCATCTAAGATAAAAATAGTGTTCTTCAAAAGTTGTTTCAAACGTTTCTGAATGACGTTGGTAGGGTCCTTTTTGACTTCTGTGAAATTGCCAGAATTAAGAAACTCGATTGTTTTATTGACGTAATCGTCTTCGCTCATTAATACTGTTGTGTTGCCTTTATCTGCTTTGGTTATAATAATGTTGTTGTCGTTGATTTTGGTGATGAGACTTTTGAACTTGTTGTTTAAATCGCAACATCTATTGATCTTTTTCTTGCTTGAATTAATTATCTTCTTAATTTTCTTATTAGTTTCAAACCTAACGGCATTTTGTTCTTCAATGGGCAGTTTCCTAATGGCTGCTTCAGCTTCGGCTACTAGGACGGTTAGATCGTTTTTATTTAGCTTTTGCTCCCAGTTGTGTTTGGGACCCTTTTGGAGAATCTCTAGATCGCTCTGGTGGAAATTGACATTAGTTAAGTTTATAACTGGGCTTTGGAAAATATGGCAATTGTTCACATCAGGTGCGTTTTGGTTACTGGGCATTTTCTGCGAGTTGACTAAATAAAAGAATTTATTGTTTAAAGTATTGACCTTTTTTATAACGCAAGAGTGCGTTATATGACTCACGATTATTTGGTAGTTATCCCATTCTTTCTTATCTATAGAATTAGCTGCCTCTATGTGGGCGCGGTATAAGGCATTACTGATGTAGTTCTTTTTCATGAAAAGAAACTTTATTTCACGACTAAGAATTTTGTTGTTCACCAAGAATTGTGTATGTCTTTCGTATTGGTTGGAATGCCCTTTTCTTTGGTAGCCCTTAAGATGTTGAGGAATTAATTTGTGTTTCTTGCATTTCTTAAGAAAATCGATGTCCTTAATGACGTTAGCCAATTTAACTTTCAGATCTTTGTATTTGTATTTTAACCTGTTGGCCTGGCTAGCCTTATACTTAATTGCACTCATTCCAGGTTCCGTATTGACCATGTTAACATGAAGTATAACATAAATTTCTCGCCAAATCAATACTTTTTACTTACTTAAAAATTCTATAGGTACATGTTTCGAAAACACACAATGTTTTCTTCCTCAGCCCACTTATTGGTGTTAAACATCATAAAACATCGATAACCTCACTAAATAACAAAAAACACAGTTCACATTTCTTCTCTTGTTCTTCCTTTGTTAGGCCTGTGTCATTCGACACATTAATGTCACTCACGGAATAAACACTTTTAGTTGAAGTAATGAATATTGACACATTGACACATTTACTCATTGCTAGTTTCAACGTGGGTTGTCATGAAAATAAATCGAGTCAGGAATGTATGTTGGAATTAAACTATTGCGGTGGGGGTTGAGGAGGTGGTTTGCGTTTTTTATTATTATTTAAATAATCTGCTAATAAATCTAACAATTCATTCGTTTCAAAATTAACCTCGTTTAGATTATTGCATTCCTTTGACCTCTGATAAGTAATGATATGAATATTTTCCAAAATATTCATATAGCTGCCCTTCGATGCGTAATGCAAAATTTTGACGTCATTATTTATGTCCGTGAACTTATGTCCTGTTTCTTCCATGTGTACCGCCATGGCGGAAAACTGCCTGTGTTTTGTGGCCGAAACATGCTCAGCATAACGAGTACGTATGCTCCTACCCGTCTGTCCCGCGTAATTTGAATTGCAAAAATTACATCTGAGCTCATAAACTCCCGATTTTAAATGTTTATCACTACTGTTGACTTTATTGGAGTTGAAAAATTTGTTGAAATTAGAATTATTGGTTTTAAAGGCGACGTTCATATTGTGTTTCTTTAGGATGTTGGTTACTGTGTAAATGCTTCGATTTACGTAGGTGAAGGTGGCAAGTGCTTTCTTTGTTGTGTCCTCTCTAACTAATTTTGTTAAGGGTCTGTTTTTCAACTTGTAAATTAATCTGCTGACATAATTGTGGTTGTAACCATTGAGTTTAGCTATTTGATATATAATGTCAATTTCTTGCTTCCGGTCATGATCAGAGGAAGGGATTCTTAACGCTCTATAAATGAGGTTTATGAACGTTGCATTCTTGTGTCCGCCCGGATGGTTAGAATCCTGCCGTATAACTGTATTCGTTTGCGATGGTTTTCTGTAAACTTTATAATGCAGACGATTGTCTTTCTTAATCACAGTTATATCCAGATAATTGATTTTATTATCGACTTCTGAATCTAAAGTAAATTTAATATTGCTGTCAATTATGTTCAAATCATCCAATATTTGCTCTATCGCTTGAACTTGGTTATTGATAATGATGAAGATATCGTCTACATATCTTCCCCAGAAAACGATGCCACTAATTTGGTTAATAATTTTCTCATGTTCAATGTGGTCAAGGTAAGAAACACAATATGAACGTCGCCTTTAAAACCAATAATTCTAATTTCAACAAATTTTTCAACTCCAATAAAGTCAACAGTAGTGATAAACATTTAAAATCGGGAGTTTATGAGCTCAGATGTAATTTTTGCAATTCAAATTACGCGGGACAGACGGGTAGGAGCATACGTACTCGTTATGCTGAGCATGTTTCGGCCACAAAACACAGGCAGTTTTCCGCCATGGCGGTACACATGGAAGAAACAGGACATAAGTTCACGGACATAAATAATGACGTCAAAATTTTGCATTACGCATCGAAGGGCAGCTATATGAATATTTTGGAAAATATTCATATCATTACTTATCAGAGGTCAAAGAAATGCAATAATCTAAACGAGGTTAATTTTGAAACGAATGAATTGTTAGATTTATTAGCAGATTATTTAAATAATAATAAAAAACGCAAATCACCTCCTCAACCCCCACCGCAATAGTTTAATTCCAACATACATTCCTGACTCGATTTATTTTCATGACAACCCACGTTGAAACTAGCAATGAGTAAATGTGTCAATGTGTCAATATTCATTACTTCAACTAAAAGTGTTTATTCCGTGAGTGACATTAATGTGTCGAATGACACAGGCCTAACAAAGGAAGAACAAGAGAAGAAATGTGAACTGTGTTTTTTGTTATTTAGTGAGGTTATCGATGTTTTATGATGTTTAACACCAATAAATGGGCTGAGGAAGAAAACATTGTGTGTTTTCGAAACATGTACCTATAGAATTTTTAAGTAAGTAAAAAGTATTGATTTGGCGAGAAATTTATGTTATACTTCATGTTAACATGGTCAATACGGAACCTGGAATGAGTGCAATTACGGAGATACTTCTTCTGACGAGGAAAAGGATTGAGACTCTTGTACCAATGACTGTTGGAGATACAGTGATTGAAACATCTACGAGTACAAAATATTTAGGAGTGACACTTGACTCCAAGCTCACATTCTGGAACCATATTCAGAGAGCGACAGATAAGACAGTAAAATACATGACAGCACTTAGTAGGCTGAAGGGCAATATTAACGGCCCAAAATCAAGTAAAAGACGCCTCCTCATGACGACGGTTCAGTCAGTGCTCCTGTATGGCTCTGAAGTTTGGGCCGAATCCTTGAGATTTGCATGCTATCGGAGAAGGATAGCTGCCGTACAAAGGAGAGCAGCTTTACGTATTGCATGTGCATACCGCACGGTTTCTGAACCTGCAATCCTCACGGTGGCAGCAATAGCCCCAATAGATCTACTTGCATTGGAGCGACAAGAAATCTGGCGTACCCAAGGAGAGCTGGGAAAGAAATGTACAAAGAAGCGTGCCTTTAATCAACGGATGAGGCGATGGCAACTCAGATGGGAAAGTGACCCTCGTGGTAAATGGACCAAGCGACTGATACCACGCCTGGATACCTGGGTCGAAAGAGTCCATGGTGAAGTCAATTATTACCTCACACAACTTCTAACAGGACACGAATATTTCCGGAAATTCCTGCATAGAGTAGGCGGAGCGAGTGGTTGATAAAGAGAGAATATGTGGAAACTGAATTGGGAGAACTGACACCAGATAACATTATTTCTGTGATGTTACGGAACCAGCAATCGTAGGATCATGTAGCAGTGTATGTGGAGAATGTCCTTTGCCAGAAAAAGCGGGATCTGGAAGCGCACGCACGTCGTTAAGAAGAAATGAAGGAAGAAGAAGTCTGAAAGGCTAAGTAAGCACGACATCACCCTGAAGTAATGCGAGAGCGGTTCCGGGGTGATGAACGCATCGTGGGAAAAGAGATGTGGTTTTTAGTGGGTAAGAATCCCACACGACTGTGGAGTGCGGACCCTTCACAAGTGTCTTTTGAAGATTTTCCACAGTCCCTCGTAAAAAAAATGTTATTGTTATTATTATTATTTTTATTATTTCAATGGTAAATAATTCATCCTTGCTTTAATTACCCCAACAGCATAGTTGTGAAACCATGATTTAGGTCAACCTTTGTCCATTGACAATGGAATAGAATCTGAGGTGTGGACTTCCTGCTGTGTATGATCAACCCCTGCTGGAATATCCCACATAATCTCCACCAGCTCCTTCCGTCACCTACACTCGCTGCGTGACACCATCTGTCAAGCGTTTATGTGATGTCACATCCTTTGTGGCGATCACTGTGATAGAGGTGTCGTTGTGCCCTGACAAGATAGCGATGTATGAAACACAGGTCTGGTACGAGTGATTAGATTGTTAATCACCAAATGGCATGAGTTATTACTGTCGCTCAGTCATATCCTCATTTGGGATGAACGATGCATTTATATGTCTATATCCTGTAGAGTGTTTGCTATTGTTTGGATCTTAATGAGACATAATCATAAAATTGTCGATTAATCAAATGCGAACAAAATTAGTAAAATGAAGTTCGTATCTGAGGAAAGTAGGATGAATTACAAGACTCTGTTTGCTGAAATTAATAACCCTGATTTACAAACTGAACAAGAGAATGAAATTGAAACAGACTATCTGTATCATGAATCAGAGTAGTGAAAGTACTGTATTAAGTTCAGTTGTAGTTTTCTGTATTTTGGTATGATTTAGATTAGAGTATTTAAACAATTCCCTTTGAAATTTAAATTCTAAAATGCAACAATGCTAATTTTCATAATAAACTTTCATTTTCTATCGTTTCATACGGTAGTTAAAATATATTGGTACCTTTTCTGTAATATTTATTGCCTATTTCATATTTCATATTTCATACACTCTGGAAGTCAAAAACCCCTAACTCCACCACTATTTAATTCGAATTGTAGCATTAAATAATATAAACACTTAGGCTATGAAGTATTTAATTAATAAAGAATATCCTTTAACTTAATATGAGCACATAAACCCATCCTTTTATTTAAAACACTAAGGTGTTTTTTGTTCCCACGAGATTGAGAGAACGACAGAACCGATTTACTTCGTAGAGCACTCTGACGAAAGCTCTAGGCCTACCTATAGATTTGCAGAGTGGCTTTAAAATAAACAAATATGTTACAGTATATTTTTAAATTAATTTAGAAAAATGCAGAATTCTTGCCGTTCACGCATGCGCACAATCCGACTTGGCTCGTAACCGAAATGGTGGTGAGAACTCCATTAAAATGTAATTTATTTAAGAACTCTACGCGCCTGTGTATAAAGCTTCCGTGTAATTGAACACGGGCATTAATCAAGTCCTCACAATAAAATATAGTAACGGTATGAACGTATAAGAATGTTCCACATTGATACCTTTTACTCCAGGCAGCGGGTTATGAAGATGTGAAGGAGTGTGCGAATAGATATGTGGTTAAGGTTGCTGACTCTGGTTCGATGGAGCCCAGGATCGTTCCCACCTCTCAGCAGCTTATGTTTTTTACTACTAAAATATTGTTTTATCAAGGGGTATTATTAACTTTTTACATTTTGTTAATGAGTTATGTAGGAGTTGGCTGGAATTGAGTCTTAGATATCGCGAGCACAAACGCCTGTGCAGTTTTCGTGCACAGTTGGAATGTTTCGTCATCCCTCGGGATTCCTGGAGCGGCAAAGAACAAACAAGAGACACTTCACCAGGCGGGTGAAACCATTGAACTATAGGTACTGCTGGAACAACTCCTCCCATGTTGAAACTGGTACAGGGCGATCGGTTCCCAAATTACGTCATGATTTCTTTAACTTCTATCTACTCCACCCGGGCGCTAATGTCGCATGTATCCATAGAATAAGTAGAACAGGATTCTGTAAGTTACACATGATATAATTAAAACTACTCAAAGAATGGATTACTCTGAGACAAATTATAACACACAATGCGTTCTAACTGTTTAAAATCTTACTAATTGCACGTTCTTTATGGCTCCTTAGTTTAGGAGCTGCGACATCGCGGTCATGTAGCCCCGATCGTTCTTTATGCAGCATATGTTGTTATGATATTGGGAATAATGTAAGCAATTACAGGTCTGCTTCAGCTGCTCCTCACTTGCCATTTCAATGCTCATGTGCAATCTGTAGCCGTTTTGCTAATGACACATGCCAACCCCTGTTTGAAGGACAATCGTACCTAAGACAACTAATTTCACAAAACAAATTGAATTTTCTGGTGTTATTTGTGTCAAATTATACAATTGAGATAAAGGGTAACATTATAGTGAATTAAAAGAAACGTGAGTAGGCCTATAGGCTTCAATTTTCTTTGTACCTTATTTGTTGCAATAGCACGAATTTTTATTTGCCATCAAGACGAGATACAAGTCGACTATGCGATGGTGTTCATTTTATGTTTGCAAAGCTCTTTTTTATTGATAGTTGGCATACAGTAATTATCAAGTCAAATCGGCCCCTGTAGTATAAAGAAAATGGTTGTTACTGTATGTATATAATTAAGGTATTTTGTTCAGATGGCTGGTTTCACTGTGTAGCCTTCATTGCAATAGGCCTACCGGTATTAGTCATTATTGCTACAGAAGATGTTGTATATTGTTGCACATGGGAAAACTGTAGCCGATTGTGAATCAAGGGCTGTATTTGACCGTAGTATTCTCTATGCTATCGTATGGACAGTTAATCAGCATAAATATCAAAATGCTATCCTGACAGAGAAAAATAATGCCAAATATTCCTACATATTCCTTTTACCATTTTGCAGTTTTCATGTGTAGACCGGTTTTATTTCATTTGAGGACCTTGGACATCGTGGTCATGTAGCCCCGTATACATGGGTGTGCGTGTGGAATTTTTGTGATAATCTGTGCTATTGTGATTGTTACACTAGCGTGTGTATGTATAAATTGGGGATAGGATTAGGAATGAAGCGGCCATGGCCTTCAGTTAGGAACCATCGTGGTACTTTCCTGGACGAGAAGTAGTAAACCACGGAAAACCACTTCCAGGATGGCTGAGTTTGGAATCGAATCCACCCCTTCTTAGATTTTCCCAACGAGGCTGAGTGTACCCCGTTCCAGCCTTCAAATCAGCATTAAATTTCTTGAAAAAGCCGGGAATTTCTGTAGTACGATTCCCAACACATTACGAACAAGTAGTTCCGTGAAGAACTAAATAGCCTATTTTCATATGACTTATCGTGTTTATTGCCTCTATCACCATACAATATTTCAGTTTGAAGGTTGTGATAGATTCGTAGATATTGAGAACCGTCTAAATATTTCAGATGGTTCGCAGGTTGGATTTTAATTTATGTGCTATTACATGCAGATTATTGTGTACGTGTGGTATTCAAACTTCTATCGCATGATTAGAACACATGAAGTAAACACGAGAATTTAAAATTTCGCACAGCTGCCATCTTGTGGTTATGAAAACAATTGAAATAAATTAGATGCCAGTGGATTAACATATGTATAAGTATTTAACGTGCAATGTTTCACTGCACTTGGATGGTTAAATCGCGAGAAACCTTCATTTAAATATGTATAGTTCGCGTCGCCGCCATGTTGGATTTCTGCTCACCAGGTTACTGAAAGTCCTATAGGTTAACTTATGTTCATAGCCTCTATGAACATAAAAGAATTCAGTTTGATTGCAGTAAAAGATTCGTAGATATTAAGAACCGTCTAAATATTTCGGATGCTTGCCATTTTGGATTGTTATATGTATAGACCATAGAGTTATGTACCATTAAAGGAAATTTTTTGCGTAGGTTCATTATTCAAACATTCACTTCGATCGCATGATTACGACACAAGAAATAAAAACTTAATTTTTAAAATTCGCACAGCCGCCATCTTGAGGTTATGTAAACAATTGAACTCAATTAGATGCCAGTGCATTGCAATATGTATAATCATTTACTGTAACACATTTCTCTGCGCTCAGAGAGTTAAATCACTAGAAAAAGCTATTAAAATGTTTCAATTCGCTTGGCCGCCATGTTCGTTTCGGACTTTACAGGTTTATCAAAGTTAGATAGATAAACGTATAGCAGTGCCCTTTATCACCGTACTAAATGTCAGGGTAATATCTGTAATAGTTTAGGAGATATAGAATGCCGGTGAAATATTCCCTACAGCCGCCATTTTGAGGTTATGTAAACAATTGATCTAAATTAGATGTCAGTGCATTACAATGTATAAAAACATTTGCTGCACTAAGTTTCATTACGTTTGGATCGTTAAATCGCGAGAAAAGTCTATTTAAAATTCTCAACTTCGCTTGGCCGCCATGCTGGTTTTGTAGTTACCAGATTTTTGAATGTCTAATAGGTGAACTTCTAGTAGTACCCTTTATCACCGTACACAATTTCAGGGTGATATCGGTAATAGTTTCGGAGATACTGAATGCTGGTGAAATATTTCGCACAGCCGCCAAGTTGGATGGGTGAGACACAATAAAATTTGAAGGGCACGGTCGGAGTCGGCCAGGATGGTGCTATGATCTTACCTAGTTTCATTGAAATCGCTCCAGCCGTTCAAAAGTTATTATGGGGACACACACACACACCTCACACACACACACACGCACACACACACGCACACACACACTGACAAAAGGTGATCTCATAAGCCTACTTTTTCAAAATTGAAAATAGGCTAAAAATATATGCAGGGAATCCACCCACCTGGGTGGCATCCTTCTGGATGTCTTTGAAAACGCAGCATGCGCTACGGTACTCCTTTGTTTTTCTCAGTCCATTCGGTGCCGTATGAAACATACAAGGCATGTCCAAAATGTTGTCTCATGAAATTCCACTAATGAACCGTACCTTCGTCTGTTATGCGACAATAATGTAAGTCTACAATACGTTGAAATTCTGACATTACAAATACTGGACGACTTTCCCGGTTTACTTTGTAAATAAGCATACAATATTATGGTATTTGAAGTCATTTTTCAGTGTTGCCTTAGTAATCGAAATGTAATGTTTTTCAGTCGGTCGACACGATTGCACCCAGTTGTAACGGGTGGTTCCCTAATCCCAAAATAAAGTGCGAATATAGTCCCTGTTAGAACTGTGTCGCGTCGAGCCCGCATAACATTGAAGCCGGGTGGGCGGTTTATACACAAGCAAGAGTTCTCGCACGGGTGAACAGTCTAGGGTCCTCGACGAACAAATGTAAAATTGTTCAGCATTGTTTTTTTCTTGCGAGAAGTCAACGCTTGGTTACTTTGGCCTTTCCTGTTGTAATGGTAAAATTGATCTGCCGAATATAAAATACCTGACAGGCTGAAACAATTTTTGACTTGAGATGATATCTCAGGGAATTTCAGAGATAATACTCGACAGTACAACAATGCTATGTCCATTGTTTCCTTTGGTGCCAATGTTACCGTGTCACATGAATACGGTCCATATTGATTTAAAATTTCAGGAATGTCACATCATTGCACTTCTTCCTTATATTCCAAAAATATAAGCGAAGGTTCTAACGGCCAGTTGTTATATATTAGACTCCTCAGAAGCTAATCAAGTCAGATCTGTAAATCAAATGAATTCTTGCATCAGGGAGGGCACACTTCACTATTTAGACAATATTTTGCAAGGGCATAAGCCCAAATTCAGCATTCAAAATACATCTCAACCTAAATGAGAGTTCAGTGTCTAGATAAAATTAAATTACAATCTAGAGTACGATATTCCATTATCATGGCTCATAATATGGGTGAAGCCACAATGGCAAATATTCATTCAATAATGTATGTGAATCGACTTCTAAAATATAATATACGTAACGACATTATTCCCTTTTGTGGGAAAGTTATTGTTCTTGGAGGAGACTTTAGGTAGATTTTGCCTGTTGTCCCTTCTCGCCAAACAGTTATTCACAATTGTATTAAATACTCTTCTCCCAGCCCCTTCTCCAAAATACGTCCCTTGCATAAAAACGCGATTGAAACAAGATAAAATGGAATATTCTGATTTTTAGCCTATTTTCAATTTTGAAAAAGTAGGCTTATGAGATCACCTTTTGTTCGTGTGTGTGTGATTCGTGTGTGTGTGTCCCCATAATAAAATCTAAACGGCTGGAGCGATTTCAATGAAACTCGGTAAGTTTATAGCACTATTCCCTGCGACCCCGACCGTGCCCTTCAAATTTTGTTACGACTCACCAATCCAACATGGCAGCTGTGCGAAATATTTCACCAGCATTCAATATCTCCGAAACTATTACCGATATTACCCTGACATTTTGTATGGTGATAAAGGGAACAACTATAAGTTCACTCATGTGACCTTTGAAAACCTGGTAGCTACAAAACGAACATGGCGGCCAAGCGAAGTTGCGACTTTTAAATAGACGTTTCTCGCGATTTAACCAACCAAACGCAATGAAACATGGTACAGTATATGTTGATATACATTGTAATGCACCGACATCTAACTTAGTTCAATTGTTTACATAACCACAAGATGGCGGATGTGCGAAATATTTCACCGGCATTCCATATCTGTGAAACTATTAGCGGTATCTCCCTGAAATCTTCTACGGAGACAAAGGGCACTACGGAAGTCCATCTATAAGACTTTCAGAAACCGGTTAACTACAAAACGAGCATGGCAGCCAAGCGAATTTGAAAATTTTAAATAGACCTTTCTCGCGATTTAATGTTCCAACCGCAATGAAATCTGGTACAGGAAATATTTATACACATTGTAATGCACTGGTATCTAATTTAGTTCAATTGTTTACATAACCTCAAGATGGCAGATGTGCGAATTTTAAAATTAAGTTTTTATTTCTTGTGATGTAGCCATGCGATCGAATTGAAAGTTTGAATATTGAACCTACGCAATATTTTTCCTTTAATGGTACATGACTCTATGGCCTATACATTTAACAATTCAACATGGCGACCATCCAAAATATTTAGTCGGCTCTGAATATCTACGAATCTATTATAGCAATCAAACTGAATTTTTTAATGTTCATAGGGGCTATGAACTTAATTTCACCTATAGGACTTTAAATAACTTGGTGATCACAAATCCAACATAGAGGCGACGCGAAATATCAAAATTCACTTGGACGTTTCTCGCAAATTAACCATCCGAGTGCAGTGAAACTTGGAACAGTAAATCCTTATACGAATGGTAATCCACTGGCATCTAATTTATTTCAAATGTTTCCATAACCTCAAGATGGCAGGTGTGCGAAATTTTAAAATCTCCTTGTTACTTCCTGTGTCCTAATTATGCTATAATGTACACAATAATCTGCATGTAACAGTACATAACTCTAGGACCTACATATATAAAATCCAACATGGCGACCATCTGAAAATTTTAGTCGGTTCTCAATATCTACGAATCTATTACAGCAATCAAACTGAATTTGTGTAAGTTGCTAGAGGCAATTAACATAAGAAGGATATATGAAAATAGGCTGTATAGTTCTTCACGGAACTACAAGTTAACGACGACTACCCTTTGTGGATGGTGACGAATCAAATGTTATTGAATTACCAGCCAGACTTCCAACTCATGATGATATCGTGGCTGAGATTTACGGCGAAACATTCACTTCTGCGAAGGAAGTTCGCATTCTTACACCAAAAAATGAACACTCTAATGAAATTAATTTTAAAGTCATTGAACTGATATCCAGTAGTTCAAAAATATACACCAGCATTAACAGCTTAATACCGAAGATGAAATCGGTTACTATGTTTCCTACATAATTCTTGAATTCCTTGGAAATATGTGATTACCTCTACATATACTTACTCCAAAAGTTTGAGCCATAGTTATGCTCCTTAGAAATGTGAACGTTTCCCAAGGGCTCTTAAATGGAACCAGATTATTTGTAAGAAATATGTATAAAAATTGCTTGGATTTGGAAATAATAACTGCAGATAGTAGGCCTATAGAGCAGAGAGCTGTAATCCTTGGACTTGATTGAACATAATCCAAATTTCCAATTCGCTTGGCGTACTTGATCACAATCGATAAAGCTCATGGGGATACTCTGGAACCTGTAGGGGTCTATTTGCCTCATCAAGGTTTCAGTCATGGCCTCTTATATGTTGCGAAGTCGATCTTTCGACGCCCTTAAAGTTGCAACAGTGTCAAAAAGTAATCGTTCAAAAAATGCACATAAGAGAATCCTTCAGTAAATATTTTCCCAAATGACTGTCATGTTTTGACGGGATTAAACTAGTTAGATTTAAAATTGGTGAGGAGATTATCAGTTTTTCTCTCTCCTGTAAAATTTGGTTTACTGGAGTTAGTGGGTTTTTGATTTCCATGCCTCAGTTATTAATCCTTAGTTGGTACCATATTATATTTTTTTACAGAACTGGTGTGATGGTGTCCGTTCAATGAAAGATATTTCCTATTATATGAGGGAAGATCTGAAAGTGTTTCGTCATTTTATTGCACGAACAGAAGGTACACCAGTAGGCACAACAAATCGCAATAAGGAACCACACCCATGGCCGGTTCAACGACGGAAGGAGCGTCAGTGGAGGGGGAATGGCGCATGCGCAGAGCACCGACGAAGAGAGAGGAGCAGCACACTGGCGTGGCTGATATAATTCGAGTACAAGTCATGATGGCAGGCAGACGTGAACTGACAACATGGCCACTAATGGAAGTGCGTGCTGTTACCCACTATGGTTGGGCACTAGTGGGTCTAATGCGTCAGTTATCCATCAACGCCTACAGACCGTGTATGGTGAAGCAGCCTTGTCTCGTCAAATGGTCGTCGCTGGAGTTCCATGTTCAGTGAAGGACGGCAGTGCGTGAAAAATGAAGATCAAAGTGGGCGTCCCTTCACATCCACGAATGAACACCGCATTGCTGGAGTACAGGATATGGTGTTAGCGGTCAGGCACATAACGGTGTCAGACGTGGGCTCCACACTGTGTATTGGTCATGCCTGGGCCCATCACAAGCTCCATGATGTGTAGGGTTACCGAAAAGTGTCCGCAAGATGGGTACCGAGAAAACTGACCCCGGAGCAGGATGTTCGACAAGTCCTTGCATCGCAAGAAATCTAATTTTACCTGAGTGGTTTCTTCAAACTGATTGCACACTACTGCAAGAGTCTCAATGCCTGAAAATAGTGCAAGTTCATGATGCCATTGTGTATGTCAGTTTGACAATAAAGGGGCCCTGGGAAAAATGACGGAATTCATTTCCGGTAATGCCCTCTTATTAAACGATCCCTTCGTAAAACTTTTGCTGTTTATTGAACGTATTTCCTTTAAACATATGTTTTCAAGATTACTACAGCAAAGTCTTAAATAAAACATTACAGCCCTAGAAGCAGGAAACAAATTGCTAAAATCACTCACCAAAAATGTGGACCAACCTTTTTCACAAATTCACAGGAAAAAAATTATTTATCTGCTAATAATGTGTTTTTAAAAGGGTTCTTGAATAGCAAATAAATGCAAAATAAAGGAAATCTAAAAACAAAAATGCATATCTTGTTATTCAAAATCCATGGCCACACAAGTGTTCTTATCACAAGATAGCCGTATGTTTACATAAATAATTAAAAATGGAGAGCTGTATGGATGTATCTAAATGCGTGAAATAGTTTGTGTAGCAAAGTACGAGACATTAACACAAAGTCTTCATTTATCGTCTCTTCCAAATCAGTTTCAAAACTTTTTAGATTTGCTCCACATCAAATACAAAGCAGCACTAGTTAGCCGTCATCTGAGTGATCGACATGTCACCATCCCCAGTTGTATCTGCTGACAAAATGAGTTCATTTCCAGACACTGTCCTTGTGGCGATAGATGAATGATCGCTCGCAGACTCCGTGGGTTAAGTCTAGCTGGGAGGATAAGCGATTTAAAAAATATTTATTAACGTAGATGAGCATAAACCAAATTATCCATCAATCTGTAAAGAAACTGATGTCTTGATTCTTTAATATTTGAAAAAAACAATTCCGTTTCTTAATATGCACCCTATTCAAGAACTACAGAATCAATGTAAAGAAAACCTATCATTATTTACCTTCATATGATAAAACAGATAAGTTACTGAAAAGGCATTATCATTCACTAATAATAAAAATAGTAATAATAATAACTGTTACGTGCAATGCCCGTCCCAAGGTTTTTAAAATCCCTCTTCACTGTATTCTGGTGTTCCCTGACATTTTGAATCGACCGCCTGGTGACTTGATTCCGTTTGTGAACACGAGATAGCAGCTGCTGTCGGACTTCGAGGTTCCTTCAAGTAGTTCCTTATTCTCCGCTAGAATGCGTTAGTTGTGCCTTATAAAACTCTTCCCTTTCGTGGCATAATTGATGGCAATTAAATTCTACGCCATAAACAAAAGAATATATATACTTCATGATACCGCCAAATTTGTTACTTAATTATGACATTGTTGATTGATGTGTCAAGCCTTGATTGGACGATGAATATTTACATGAATGCAGTTCGGTATCTGACGCGCGATTCTCCGCCATCTTGTGGAGTTCATGGTCTGTCGTCTTGCAAACAACAAGCCAGCTGGTTGGAACAGTATCTATCCGTTGTGCTAGGGGAGCCTTGGCCCCTAGCTTTTACCAAAAATGAATACAAATTCAAGAAAAGGAGACGCCTGTGCTACATAAGGATTTAATTTCATCGTTCCGCCGTGAAGAGGAAATATGCAAAGTAAATCGCATCTGGATACAACAGGAGTGCTTGTGACATCAAAACGGCGCATGGGCCTGTTAGCCATTTTAAAGGCAATCAAGTGCCAGATTATATTTTATTTATATTGTGTGTTAATTATTTTATTTTCATTGTGTCTCCACTGAGAAGGATGTAAGGTACGTTATTTTTTATATATATTTAATTATTTTATTTTGGGAGCTCCAATATTGGCCTTGTATGAATGTAGATCTTGTGTTTTGTTTTGCCTGGTAGGCCTAAAATTTTTTATGTTTTAATTATGTTTCCATATATATATATATATATATATATATATATATATATATATATATATTAATTTTGTTATTGTCTTTTTGTACCTTCTGGAGACACATTTCTAAGTTTATTTTACGTTTAAATTATTATTTATTTTCCTTTGGCAATCTTGGGATTGGCATATTTTTTATCTGATGTAAGATCCGTCGCAACATAAACCGACTAGTGTTAATAGTTTTTAGATGTAATTGTTTTCCTCCTTTCATTTCTCTCTGGGAATTCTAAATTAATTTAATGCTAATTGTTTGCCGTAGTTTCGATTTGACATGCGGTCGCCTGTTTTAGTGGCCATGTTTGTTTTTGTTTTGCCGAGATGCATTCTGGTCTCGAGGTCAGTCTGTTGGCGCCGACCGCAAAACTCTAACGTGTTGTGGTGTTAGCTTAATTTGCTTTTGTTAATCTTGTTGGTTTAACCTTATGTTTTTGGTAAATGTTCCTGTGTTTTTCTCCGTCATGCAAATCATGAATTTATTTTCTAATCCCATTTTATTTTGTTAATTTAAATTTTAATTTCTCGTTTCATCGTGGCCTGGGTCTCCGCATGTCGTATCGGTATTGCATTCCCTTGTAAATTATCAAGCCCTTTCTCATTTAATTATGCCTGTAATTTTATTTTAATCTTTGGGCTTTATAACATTTTAATTTTAATTTAATTCTTGTCCTTTTCCTTTTTGCTTTGCAAGCATGTTCTGTTTCTGGTGGAGGTGCTCCTTTAAATTTAACATTAAATTTTTATTTTAAATTTTTAATCAACTGTTGTGGCATTATTTCGTCGGCAGCAGTTCTGTCGGTTATTGGGGGGTGTCTGTAGAATAGCCTGTGCGTTCCCCTTCTCCACTTTCCTTCCACCCCTTTGGAGCTCTTCTGTTGGGACATGTCTTCTGGAGGTGATTTTGTTGCTGAAGCGAGGCGGACCTCTAAATACAGGTAAGTAGGCCCATCCACCCTGGCCGTGCGGTGTCATTCTGGTAGCAGACCGAGCTCGAGTTCGCTTCTGTAACTATCCCCTCCTCCATACCCGCAGGCTCGTTTTATGGACCCCTCTAGTGCTGATGGAGCGGTTGTTGATGGGATCTTGTCAGGCCAGTGCACTTGATGTTATGTAAAGCTAATCCTTGTCGTTTGTTTTATTTCATGTCTGCCTCTGAATATCCATGTGCTGGGATGTAAGTGACCGGTCCTGAGCGAGGTGTTTGCTGCTGTATTTTATCCTGTTTGTGTGCAACATCCCCACTGAAAAAGAAGCTCGGTGAGTGACTGACATGTGTTCTTGGCATGGGAAATGGGGATTTCTTAATATTCTGATAGCCTACATGCTTCGAGTGAAGGCATCCTGGAGCCCTGTCGGAAGCTGTTAGCCATATGTTTTGAGCCAATTTTTGTAATTTAGCTTCCTGTTCTCAAGCCAAGCAGGCAGTGACGTATGCAGTTCTGGGCAGCATTGTGCATGATTTTGTGTAGTATGGTGGCTGTGTTCGAGTGTCAGCCTAATCTATGGTGTTGGTAATTGGTGGTTGTGGTACTGTTGTGAAAGTGTTAACTGTCCTCGTAATTCCTGAAATTTGTTTCCTTCTGTATTGTCTGTCTGCATTCTGTGTTCTTGAAAATGGCCGACAACAATAGTGATTTCGATTTAATTGACTTAAGAGATAACCTAGTGAATTTGGAGAGTTCTTCTGGGGTTGAACGTGAATCACCTCTGTTTACTAGGTCTGAGGTTTTGGGATCGATTACTAGTAGTAGTTTGCCTGCCCTTCTGTTGCCTGGCGCTGGCTCGTCCATACCACTTAACCCTGCATACGGTCATTCTTCTCACGTTAGGTCACCTAATGATTTCCTGGGTACTGCCGACCCGTTGCATCCCAGTTCCTTCTCTAGTAATGTAAATGTTTTGTCGCCTGTAGAGGGTGTGCGAGCGGGCTACCCTGGTAACAATGTCTCTTTTCCAAATGCTACATTCTCGCCTACCGTTAATTATGGGTCGATTCCTCATCCTATTTCTGGTTTCTTAACTAAGTTAAAGAGTTTCAACCTGGATGACGTTACCCAAGTGGTCCTATTTTTAAAACAAGTGGTCGAATTGGGTAACCATGCCTCGATTTTTGGGATGTCGGAAATTCAGATTTTTCAACTCTTGTATCCTGTTGCATCCGGTATGCTGCGCGATAAGCTAATTGAGGCTATCCACCTCCGCATGTCCTTAGCCATGTTTATTAGGGAAGTGTTGTGGTTTTTGTCCCTGCGAGTGCCCTTAGTGCTCTCGAGCAAAGGTTTTTATATCGTGTCCAAAGGTTGGACGAGTCCCTTAGCGACTATGTCAGCGACATTAAGGTGTATGCCCAGATATTTGCATCCCCTTTAACTGAACGACAGTTGGTGTCATCGATTGTAAATGGGTTTTCGCCTCAATATAGGTCATACATGACTATGTGTACCAGGCCTTCGTCATTTGTCGAGCTGAAACAGGTCGTTATTGAGGCTATGGCTGAGAAACATGCAGATTCCCTTCGTGTAGCTAATGTTCCTCCTCCTTCCTTGATGTCTCGTCCCCCGCCTAAGGTTATGTTCCACCCAAGACCCAACATTAAGTGCCACACGTGCGGTGGCGTGGGACATGTCAAGAAGGTGTGTCCGAGTAACCAGGTGGTGTATCGCCAATGACGGGATGTTGTGGAGACCAATTCGGGTGTTACTTCCAAGGATATTTCTGTGCATAAGAGTTTGGGAAAACCCTGTGAAGTTTCTGGTCGCCCTACCAATGAAAGTTTTGATAACTCTTTGAAAACTAATTCATCACGTGCTAATTCTGCTTATGTCGCTGACCTACCTAACCTGTCGGTGAGCAATGTCGTGGCAAGTCAGCCTAATTCTAAACGTAATGTGAAACCTGTGGTGCGGGTGTCCTCGTCATCTACTTGTAATCGTTTTAGAGTGAGTAATGATTTTGGAATTTCTCCTGTGGCTAAAGGAATATCCCCGTTTATTGAAATTTGTGTTAATGACGAGCCCGTTTCTGCATTGCTTGATTCTGGTAGTGTCGCATCCTTTATAAGCGAGGACTGGTTTTTATTTATGAAGAGTGTTTGCAAATTTCCTGAGTTAGAGCCTAACAATGAATCTTTTATTTCGGCAAATTGTTCAAACTTAAATATTTTGGGTAGTATGACAGTCAAAATCCATTTCTAAATTTTTCTTGGAAGTTTAAATTTTTTGTTGCCAGAAATCTTTCTTGTTCTGTGGTCATTGGAGCTAATTTCATGTCACACGTTGGTATGCTTCTTGATTTTGGTGCTCGCAACTTATGGTTTAAGTTTAATCCGCAAAGTAAGTTATCGTTTAACCCGGTTTTTTCTTCTCCTGCTGTCAATTCTGTTAGTAAACCTATGACTATTGAGGATCTCGATCTGGAAAATTTAACGAGTCTTCAAAAGGATGCCATTAAGAGGTTATGTCAGGAGTATAGCGATGTATTTACTGACAAGTTGGGTGTAACCCATTTGATGGAGTACAAGATTGAGCTAACCGATTCTGTGCCGGTGCGTTCCAGCCCGTATCGCCTTGCCCCGCCCAAGATGGCTGAACTTCGTAAGATTATCGATAAGATGTTAGAAGAAGGTGTAATCCAACCCTCTATCTCTGCCTACTCATCCCCTGTATTTCTTGTGCCAAAACCTAACGGTGGTTTTCGGCCGGTGGTCGACTATAGGGCTCTTAATCAAAAAGTTGTTTTGCAGTCCATCCCTTTGCCGGACCTTCACACATGTTTTAGTTGGTTTCGCAACGCGAAGGTGTTCACGATCCTCGATTTAAATTCTTCTTACTTCCAAATTCCCCTCTCTCCTGAATCCAGGCATGTTACTGCTTTTTCCACTGACTGGAACCTGTTTGAGTATGCCCGTGTCCCGTTTGGCCTATCCACCGGAGCCGCTGTGTTGAGCAGACTTCTGGACAAGGTGTTTTCAGAAATTAAATTCAAGTTTGTGTACCACTACCTTGACGATGTGGTGATCTATTCTGAGTCCTTCGAGGAACACGTTGATCATCTGAAAGTTGTACTTGATCGGTTGCGTGACGCTGGCCTTACCGTCAAATTGTCCAAGGTTTGCTTTGCCAAGCCCAAAATGTCCTTCTTGGGACATATTGTGTCTGAATCTGGTATCTTCGTGGACCAGTCTCGTACACAGGCCATCAGAGATTTTAAACCACCCAAGAACGCCAAGGATGTTGCTCATTACATTGGTATGGTGAACTTCTTCCGTAAGTTCATCAGTAACTTTGCCGACCGTGCTGCTCCTCTAAATCAATTACGTAAAAAGGCTGTGAAGTTTGAGTGGGGTCCCTCTCAGCAGGCAGCCTTCGAAGATCTTAAGCTTGCGCTCTCTAACGCCCCTGTGTTAGCCATTCCGGATTTTGGGAAGCAGTTCATTGTACAGACTGATGCATCTGGTCGTGGTGTTGGTTGTGTCCTACTGCAAGAGTCTGATCTGGGTAGGCAACCCATTGCATACGCTTCTCGTACCTTAACGGACGCAGAGAGGAAGTATTCCATATACGAACTTGAGGGTTTAGCTGTATTGTTCGCTCTAGAAAAATTCCGTATGTATCTTGAGCACACTAATTTTCTCCTTGAGACCGATAACCAAGCCTTGAGCTGGGTCTTAGGGAAACCCCGTAAAACTGGTAGAATTGCCAGGTGGGCAACTAGGATTCTGTCGTTCCAGTTCACTGTCCACCATATTCGTGGGTCCGAAAATGCGGTAGCTGATTCATTAAGCCGCATGTATGAAGAAACAGCAGAAGAGGATATTCAGGGATGTGAACCCGTAAACCTTGTATCACCTGTAAATTGTGTCAATGTCGTTCTCAGCAATTCCCCTGTGCTTTTTGAAGATGTGAGACGATTCCAGAAAGAAGACCCCTCCTTATCTAGCCTAATTGATCGAATCAATTCTGGTGAAGTGATCAAGCCCTACTCTCTAAAGGATGGTGTATTGTGTTGTTCGTCTCGTCATGACCGTCTACCTAAAATTGTGCTCCCGTCGGTCCTCATTCCGGAAATCTTTCGTTACTATCATGAATCTCCTATTGGTGGCCACCTAGGAGTATTCAAGACCCGAGCTAAAATCAGACAGTTTTTCATTTGGCAAAGTATGGATGGCGACATCAGGAGGCTCATTAGAAATTGTGCTGCATGTAGTATTAGCAAACCTCCGGTTTCTACTAAGGTTGGCCTGTTGTCATCTAAACCGGCATGTAGACCCATGGAGAGGCTTTTTATCGACCATGTTGGGCCGTTCCCTCGCTCTGGTCGGGGAAACCAATTTGCGCTAGTTTGCACTGACGGTTTCACCCGGTTTAGTTGGATTTTCCCCACCAGACAGGCTACGACCAGTTCCGTCATAAAGTGTCTTAATTCCATCTTTTCATCTTTTGGGCCATGTCAGTTCCTGGTATCAGATAATGCCAAGTGCTTTGTATCTCATCGGTTCCGTCAATTCATATTTGATTATGCTATTTCGCATGTAACCACCACTCCGTATTTTCCTAACCCGTCTCTCGCTGAGCGAGTCAATCGTAATCTCCGTTCTGCTCTGATTGCTTTCCACCACGACGACCATTCCAAGTGGGATTCTAATTTGCATTGGCTCAATTTTGCTTTCAACACCGCCGTGCATGAGAGCACGCAAGCCACCCCTTTTTCGTTAATGTTTTCCTTTATGGCTAACTCTCCGTTGTCCAATCTGTGGAACCTGCACGATCTCCTACCAGACAGTTTCACGCCCGAGGATATGAGGGCGAAAAACGACAAGGCTAGAGAGAATATTAAGGTATCATATGACCAACTTGCCAGGCGACACAATGCCTGTCGCAAGCCAACGGATTTGGAAATTGGTGATGTTGTGTACGTTCGCAATTTCGAGCCCAAGGGCGTCAGTAATCTAGTTTCAAGCAAGTTGACCCCTCGTTTCAAGGGCCCATGTTATGTAGAGGCATTCCTGACTCCCGTTACTCTGCTTATTAGAAACCCCAAGGCAAACAAAATTTCAAGAGTGCATCTGTCGCACATCAAACGAGTTGGAGAGGTTTCTAATGAGGAAATGCTACCGTAAATTTTGTAAAACGAATTTTGTATAATGTAGAGTATCCCTAACCTTCATTGAAGCCTACAGGCATCTGTTCCTTCTGGAATTTTGAACTGGATATGAAAATTCTGCAGGGATACAAAATGTAACTGTTGGGTAATTCCCATTTTATGGTATATTGTAAAATTGAAACTAAAATTTGACGTTTTCATAAAAGATGCTAGCATGTAAGTTGGGCTCGGTGGGAGACCTAACTCATGGTAACCTTGTATTCCTGTTCCCTTTGGGAATTTAAGTGGTCATTCCTCTACCGTAGTTCCTTCTAAATGTATAGTCGTTTAACTCATGTAATCTTGAAAGTTACTTCTAGTCTGTAAAAAGGTAAACTTGTTAATGAAATTTTGTAAGCATGGATCTAGGGCATGGTCAGAAATATTTTCTTCATATAAATTCAACTTTGTTTCTATTTGTAAAATGTAGTAAGAAATTGTAATTTCTGTAAACTTTTTTGAAATAAGATTAACTTCTGTTTTGTAAATGGCTGCCCACGCGTCGAATGATATATGGCACATTGCTTCCACCTATTTCGTTTAAAGCTAACTACATTGGACTTGTTGAAAATTTTCCTAACGTGTCTCGGACTATGAAAGCACTGCAGGTGCTGGTGTTCTGCGTTTCTGAAGAGTTATGGCCACAGGGAAGCTGTTAACTAAGTGGTTTGCGAGGTGATCAATTATCCATTCCCTGATAATCTGACCCTGCACTCTTCCTAACCAAAACGATGCGGTTTTTGTCCATCAATTGGAGTTAACTGGTGAACATTATCTTCTGGAAACATGCTTGGTGAATCGACTAGTTAAGGAGTACTGCCTATGCCTAGGCATATTCGTGAACGGTGTTCACGCTTAAGGGAGGGAGACTGTTACGTGCAATGCCCGTCCCAAGGTTTTTAAAATCCCTCTTCCCTGTATTCTGGTGTTCCCTGACATTTTGAATCGACCGCCTGGTGACTTGATTCCGTTTGTGAACACGAGATAGCAGCTGCTGTCGGACTTCGAGGTTCCTTCAAGTAGTTCCTTCTTCTCCGCTAGAATGCGTTAGTTGTGCCTTATAAAACTCTTCCCTTCCGTGGCATAATTGATGGCAATTAAATTCTACGCCATAAACAAAAGAATATATATACTTCATGATACCGCCAAATTTGTTACTTAATTATGACATTGTTGATTGATGTGTCAAGCCTTGATTGGACGATGAATATTTACATGAATGCAGTTCGGTATCTGACGCGCGATTCTCCGCCATCTTGTGGAGTTCATGGTCTGTCGTCTTGCAAACAACAAGCCAGCTGGTTGGAACAGTATCTATCCGTTGTGCTAGGGGAGCCTTGGCCCCTAGCTTTTACCAAAAATGAATACAATTCAAGAAAAGGAGACGCCTGTGCTACATAAGGATTTAATTTCATCGTTCCGCCGTGAAGAGGAAATATGCAAAGTAAATCGCATCTGGATACAACAGGAGTGCTTGTGACATCAAAACAACGCATGGGCCTGTTAGCCATTTTAAAGGCAATCAAGCGCCAGATTATATTTTATTTATATTGTGTGTTAATTATTTTATTTTCATTGTGTCTTCACTGAGAAGGATGTAAGGTACGTTATTTTTTATATATATTTAATTATTTTATATTGGGAGCTCCAATATTGGCCTTGTATGAATGTAGATCTTGTGTTTTGTTTTGCCTGGTAGGCCTAACATTTTTTATGTTTTAATTATGTTTCCATATATATATATTAATTTTGTTATTGTCTTTTTGTACCTTCTGGAGACACATTTCTAAGTTTATTTTACGTTTAAATTATTATTTATTTTCCTTTGGCAATCTTGGGATTGGCATATTTTTTATCTGATGTAAGATCCGTCGCAACATAAACCGACTAGTGTTAATAGTTTTTAGATGTAATTGTTTTCCTCCTTTCATTTCTCTCTGGGAATTCTAAATTAATTTAATGCTAATTGTTTGCCGTAGTTTCGATTTGACATGCGGTCGCCTGTTTTAGTGGCCATGTTTGTTTTTGTTTTGCCGAGATGCATTCTGGTCTCGAGGTCAGTCTGTTGGCGCCGACCGCAAAACTCAAACGTGTTGTGGTGTTAGCTTAATTTGCTTTTGTTAATCTTGTTGGTTTAACCTTATGTTTTTGGTAAATGTTCCTGTGTTTTTCTCCGTCATGCAAATCATGAATTTATTTTCTAATCCCATTTTATTTTGTTAATTTAAATTTTAATTTCTCGTTTCATCGTGGCCTGGGTCTCCGCATGTCGGATCGGTATTGCATTCCCTTGTAAATTATCAAGCCCTTTCTCATTTAATTATGCCTGTAATTTTATTTTAATCTTTGGGCTTTATAACATTTTAATTTTAATTTAATTCTTGTCCTTTTTTTTGCTTTGCAAGCAAGCATGTTCTGTTTCTGGTGGAGGTGCTCCTTTAAATTTAACATTAAATTTTTATTTTAAATTTTTAATCAACTGTTGTGGCATTATTTCGTCGGCAGCAGTTCTGTCGGTTATTGGGGGGTGTCTGTAGAATAGCCTGTGCGTTCCCCTTCTCCACTTTCCTTCCACCCCTTTGGAGCTCTTCTGTTGGGACATGTCTTCTGGAGGTGATTTTGTTGCTGAAGCGAGGCGGACCTCTAAATACAGGTAAGTAGGTCCATCTACCCTGGCTGTGCGGTGTCAATAATAATAATAATAATAATAATAACATATTTTTTATTTTTTATTTTTACGAAGGACTGTGGTAAATATTCAAAAGACACTTGTGAAGGGTACGCACTCCACAGTAGTGTGGGATTCTTACCCACTAAAATCCACATCTCTTTTCCCACGATGCGTTCATCACCCCGGAACTGCTCTCGAATTACTTCAGGGTGATGTCGTGCTTACTTAGCCATTCAGACTTCTTCTTTCTTCATTTCTTCTTAAGGACGTTCGGACGCTTCCAGATCCCGCTTTTTCTGGCGGACATCCTCCACATACACTGCTACTTGATCCCATGATTGCTGGTTCCGTAACATCACAGGAATAATATTATCTGGTGTCAGTTCTCCCAATTCAGTTTCCATATATTCTCTCTTTATCATCCAATGACCGCACACGAAGAAGGTGTGAAGTAGATAGATAAGTACATCATCGATGTCGTCACAATATATGCATGTTGCACCACTCGCTTCGCCTACTCTATGCAGGAATTTCCGGAAATATCCGTGTCCTGTTAGAAGTTGTGTGAGGTAATAATTGACTTCGCCATGGACTCTTTCGACCCAGGTATCCAGGCGTGGTATCAGTCGCTTGGTCCATTTACCACGAGGGTCACTTTCCCATCTGAGTTGCCATCGCCTCATCCGTTGATTAAAGGCACGCTTCTTTGCACATTTCTTTCCCAGCTCTCCTTGGGTACGCCAGATTTCGTGTCGCTCCAATGCAAGTAGATCTATTGGGGCTATTGCTGCCACCGTGAGGATTGCAGGTTCAGAAACCGTGCGGTATGCACATGCAATACGTAAAGCTGCTCTCCTTTGTACGGCAGCTATCCTTCTCCGATACCATGCAAATCTCAAGGATTCGGCCCAAACTTCAGAGCCATACAGGAGCACTGACTGAACCGTCGTCATGAGGAGGCGTCTTTTACTTGATTTTGGGCCGTTAATATTGCCCATCAGCCTACTAAGTGCTGTCATGTATTTTACTGCCTTATCTGTCACTCTCTGAATATGGTTCCAGAATGTGAGCTTGGAGTCAAGTGTCACTCCTAAATATTTTGTACTCGTAGATGTTTCAATCACTGTATCTCCAACAGTCATTGGTACAAGAGTCTCAATCCTTTTCAACAATAATAATAATAATAATACTGATAATAATATCGTATGGCCTCAGGTGCCAGGTGCAAGCTTTGTTAATTGACGCCCAGAGGGCAACTTGCATGTCGAATTTTATCACTCCTTGAAGCGCTATGGAGGTCAAAGATGTCTGATATCTAAGTTCCTCGACACTATAGCGGTTTCTAGTAGAGAAATTAGGAACTTTATGTTGGCGGAAATTCCCAAGATTAATTTTGCCATTATGAACTCGGCCAACTGAATTAAAATGGGTTCTTTAATATGTAACATCGTATGACATGCGTATCGTGATTTGTGTTGCCTTTCAAAAGTCACTTACTACGGCCAGGATCGAACCTGCAAGCTTGGGGTTGTCAATCCGACACCATAACCACTCTACCACCGTGGCAAGCATAAACAAAATGATATATCAAACTGAAAATCAATTGATGTCTTGATTCTTTGTTTTTTGTCCGGTTCCTCGTGCAATTGCTTGAAATTGATCAAATTTGCTTAATTTGCTAACTGATTATTTGAACAAAAGAGATCCGTTTCTTAATATGCTCCTAGCTCAGAAACTAGGGAATCAATGTAAACAAAAATTATTAACATTCACCTGTCTAAGATAATATAGTTATATTACTAAAAAACATTATCATTCACGGATACCAACATTCCAATTAATGATTTCTTTATATCAAAATATTAAGCAAACGGTACATTTATGACCTAATTGTTGAACCAAGTAGATACTTGGAACCAAGAGATTCACAATTTCGAGATGAAAATAAGCACGGATACGAGCAAAACAATGGTGATGACAAGGGGGGAGTAAGGAAGGAAGGGGAAATATAAAATTAAATGGAAATATTCTAAAATGGTAAAAAGATTCAAGTACTCGGGAAGTGTATTCACAGAATATGGGAAGTTAACCGAAGAAAGTGGTAAAAGAATACTAAAAGCAAACAGTTTCTACCAGAGTGTGAGAGGTATTGTGTGAAACCGGGATGTCCCGAAGAAGTGTAAAAGGGTTCTATACACACCCTATTATGAACCCAAATGTAGCTGGGACATGGACAACGACAAAAAGGGAAGAGAGCAGAATACAGGCAGCAGTGACGAGGTTTCAAAGAAGCATTGAAGGAAAGACAAGGAATGATAGAGTAAGGAATGGGGAAATTAGAAAAACGACAGGAAACTGGAAACTCCAGGATAGGATAGAAACAACTAAACTGAAGTGGTATGGACACATGATGAGAATATAGTGAGGAGAGAGTACCACAAAAAATATTTTTGGAAAAGTTAACAAGAAAGAGACCACGAGGAAGACCCCAAAAAGATGGATGGATTCAGTGAAGGAGTGTGTGGAGAAAATGGGAGGAAAATCAGAAGAACTGCAAGTAGGAAAGGAGGCAAAGATGGAGGTCGTTAATTTACAACACAACCCAGGAAGAGACTGGGACCGGGAAAAGAAGATGATGATAATGTCGAAGTTGAAGGGTTGAAATCTAATACAATAAATTGAGGAAGATTTCTTGGCTTGCATTCCAATTTAGAATCATGATTCTAGTGCTTCAAACGTTTTTTTTTGTAAATTTATCATTGATAGGTTTTAAAATTTTGATGCAATGCATTTTTTCTCACGTTACAGAAATACTGCGGTTATTACTCTAGGTCAGATTATTGCACATATGCATATAAAGATACTCGGAGAATTTCGAGTAGTTCAGTGCAGTAATTTCTGAGATAATGTACCTTATTTGCATAAAAATAAAAGTTCTTTGAAATGACTGTCAAAGAAATGTCTGCCAAGTTAGATAAATCAAGATATCGTAAATTTACATATTTTTCTCCACACAAATTCCTATAATATTTCCAATGCTGAGGACCCAAAACATCAGAAAAATTAACATTGAATATTTCAACCGAAACCCTAGTTAGCACCAACTTTACGATTTGGTGCAGATTACCTCGCTTTTCAGCTTCTAACTAGCAGGGGAACGGATTGCGGTGTAAAATTGTAACCCGGTTGAAATTTATTACACAATATTCCTACGAAGTAGTACAATGACGTAGTGAAAACCGCACGGGCCACTATCAATTTTGAACGCCAATATTGAATGCCGAAAACCTGCCGGGCGACGGCATGAGCAAAGATGTGGGAAGAGGTAAAGCTGACCTTGAATCATAGCTGCACGCGATGGCTCGTGGCCAGCAGGCAGCGACCTGTCCCGCCTTAAACTTCCCCCTCACTCTTCTACCCTCTCGATTCAAGTATAAAACTATAAAGTTGTTAAAAATATACGCCATTCAATATATACATGTAAATACATGTGTCGACGTATAATGAGGTCCTCCTCAGCCCAAATAAAGAATTAAAATCCTATCTCCTCGCTCATGCCGTCACCTGGCAGGTTTTCGGCGTTCAATATTGACGTTCAAAATTAAAAGTGGCCCGTGCGGTTTTCACTACGTCATTGTACAACTTTGTGGGAATATTGTGTACTAAATTTAAACCAGATTAGAATTTTTCACCGCAATTCGTTCCCTTGTAGGTGACACAAATGTTTTGCCTACTTTTCACATTTTGCTAAAATGAGGAAAAAGGAAACTTATGAGATCGATCCGGGGAAATGTGTGTCTGTCTGTCTGACTTCCTAACTGTGTGTGTGTGTCCCACCCCCGTCCCCCACCCCGCCCCACCTCCCTATCAACTCCTAAACGGCTTCAGCAATCGAAACAAAATTTGGTAGGCGTAAAGATCTACACCTGAGTATATCAATGCCGTATTTGAAAATGATGTCAGTGCTACCAACTGCTGAAAAATGGCAATTGAAATTTGATCTCCATGTTGCATATCTTGAAAGGTATAAATAGCAGCTATTTCAAAATTGGCACACGTATAGATAATAATAGGCTATTTCAGTTTAATTTCCAGGAGGCCATACAGGGTAGTGTTGCCAAAATGATTCTAAGCCTGTTGATAAGTCCAATTTTTTTAAATGCATATCACTTCTACTCTATCAATTTTAATTCAACCAAATTTCGTATGTGCTATGTGTACATAAACAGATATAACTGAGCGTATTCTTAAGAGCCACCAGGGCTGCCAACTGCTAATAAATGCTCTCAATTTCTTTTATCCAAATACCAATATCTAAGAAAGTATGCAAGCCGACAGCTTTAAACTATGCACACGTATAGGCCTAGTACCTGACATTATATAATAATTTAGAGTAACTTATATACGTCAGTGCTACCAACATGATTCTAATCCTGCTTAGAGGTCCAACTTTAAATGCATGTAACTTATATATTATCATTTGGATTTCAACCACATTTCGTATGTGCTATGCGTACCATAACAGATATGAGTGTACGTATTCTTAAGAGCAACCAGGGCTGCCAACTGTTAATAAATGCAGTCTCTATTTTTGTTACCCTAATATCAATATATCAGAAAGCATGCAAGCCAATAGCTCTAAACGTTGCACACGTATAGTACCTGGCATTCTAGATTAATTTGGAGTAACTAATATACGTTAGTGCTGCCAACTTGATTATAAGCCTGCTGATAGGTCCAATTTTAAAATGCATGTAACTTTTATACTAAGAAATGGATTTCATTCTTAATTGGCACAACAATACATCATATTATTTCAGATTATTTCTGACCAATACATGCATGACATTGTTGCCAACATGATTTAACGCGCACTGTTAGATCAAATGTTTAACTGCATGTAACGTTCATGCTAACCATTGGACTTCAACCAAATTTTGTGTTCTGTAAACTAAGATGTGAAACTAAGAACATATTCAGTCACCAGGGCTGCCAACTGTAGTGCTCTATTAGGCTACATTATGCCAGGTAAACAGTATTTAGAAATAATTAGAAGTTTTTATATTACCAACTTCATATCGTTATTATTCTACATAGATCCATATAGATTAATCATTGGCATGAATCTTAAATTTTAAGAAAAGTAGGCTCTTTAGTTCGTCACGGAACTTCTTGTTTTACGAGTAATGATAAATGTTCTCGAACTATTAAGTATAAACTGACATGATTCAGTCGTTGTTCCATTCATAATTAAAAATTTGTCAATTTACGTATTTTAATTATTTGGCCCTGGGAGAGGGATTGATACCCCTTTTCAGCTCCCATATTTACGCCACTGTTGGAGACTAGGCCTACCTTGGAAACAGAGAATCAGCAACCCCTTTTGAACACCGTGACACTAGTGTACGCCTGCCGGTTGACCAAGCTGTGTCGCTCCGTGCAATACGGTATTCAATACGACTTCCCTTTCTCACGAGCTGCGCTAGCGGTTAGAAATTAGGTGTCGCTGAATGTCGTGTCCACTCAAGTCAACAAAGAGCGCCACTCTGCTATTCACCACCTGTCGTTGCCAATAGATTCCATCTCGCAAGCTTACCTCCTGTGGCTCCACAGACGCTATTCAAATATGCAGGTAGCTGCGAGGTGTAACCATTTGAAACATTCAGGCCGTTCAATGAAGTAGCTGACAGGTTCTTTTAGTAAATGTCCGCCTCACTGCGTAGCCGCTAGCAATCTTGCCTGTCACCGAGGAGGCCCGAGTTTTATTCCAGACTCTCCCAAGAAATCTTAATTCTAGTCTAAGAGCTGGATATGTACCCGAAATTCACGTAACCACCAACTATTATCCAAAGGATGGAAAGGATCGCAAGTGACGCTGATCCCCAGCTAGAGAAACCAACAATTCCCTGCTATTTGGTGAGTTAGGAATCTCTCGATACATAAGATATTTAAAATACGAATGTACTACTACTTAGTTACTTACACATCCTACCATTAAAAATTGGAGGACGAGATTCTCGGAATCTCTAGGGTGAACGGTTAGATAAAATTAAAGTGGGCGCCAGTATCTAACCAGTAGTACAATCGTAACGAATTATTCAATGAAGAGATCGATATGTACTATAAAAAGGAACAGGCAATCTAAATAGTGCCTGCTAATATTTATTCATAATAGGACGACAATACAATAATGTCCTTAGTATAAAATAAAATAAATAAATAAATAAATAAATATAGTAAAAATATATAATAAATTTTCATAAATAAGAATACATTCTCTTAGAATAAAACATCACACCGTGAATTTCGATTGCTGGACAAAATTCTGTCCTCATTAAGGAGTTAAAATAAAATATTCACTGAAGACCTTCTCGTCTATCAATTTTCTTTGAAATATTCAACAACTTGTTAATCATACTACTGTTTCAAATGATGTTCATTATTAATTTGTCAAATAACTGCCTTTCTATTTACACTCCTTTCTTTAACTCTATACATAGCTCTCCTTAATTCCTATCTCTACTTCTCTAAATCCATAAAATATTAAAAATTATTAATTCCTATCACTTATTATTATTATTATTATTATTATTAAAATATTTTAAATATAATTATGTTATCGTTGTCAGTTACGAGTATGTCTTGCTTCTCTTTCGAGCTCTCATTATTCGCATTACTTTATACACATATCATTTCCATATATTTCAAACTTGTCATATCCATAAACTGTACAACGAACAATTAAGGTAATTTCACTTGCAGTTGTCAAATCCTTGACAAAAATCGATAATACTGATATTATATATATAAGACTTTATCTTCTATACCCTTTTGTTATTACTTAAATAGTGGTTTTACATCATCCTAATTACTTTTATATTCGCTGTCACCTTCATAAGTCGCTGGCATCGACTACACTATCGCTGATACTTTCAATACATCGCTATCGTCAACTACTACATCGTTGATACTCTCATCTAGACTTTATACTCATAACAAGTCTTACATAACGTTCCAATGAACGCACAATCCTCCCTTTATGCAATTCTATACGTCGACTTAATATACTGCACGGAATTATACACCCAATTCGATGTTACTCTCTAACGTAACCATTTAAATAACAACACGCCAATACAATATTCTCTTCTTCAACATTACTTAATTCAACAATACTTCTTTATACATTTCATCGTGCTTACATCGTTACAGTACTCGTACTTCCACTACCATAAAACTTGTTATCTTCATATCAACTTTTCGTTCTCTTATCAGCGTAAAATATCCTTCATTAACGACATTCATAACTTATTATGTCCAATATGACAATAGCCTACAATATCATTATTTTCATAAAAATAACCACTATGTTCCTTACTCTCTTTACGCGTTTAAATTCAAGATTTCTGTCTACATATAAATATCACATTTAATAAATATACATTTCTTTTCCTCTCTTTTAGTGTTTCAAATTACAGAATAACAATTCCCTCCTTTCTTTCGTATTTCAATAATATTTCTCTATCATTATGTGGCGATAAATTCCATTACATTCGTGTATCAACTTATTACCAGTTGGTCTAGAGTTGTCACGAATTCTGTCTATCACGACTAACTTCCTAGATTTCTCTCAAAAATTCTTCAATCTCCTCATAAAGCCTCTATATAGACTTCAATAAAAATACTGACGTTCAACAAATGAACACTACAATAAATATGCTACACCATCAAATATTTCTAATTTCTAATCGATAAAAATATAATTATTCATCAAACCTCTAGGGTACACTGAAGGTTAGTCATCTTTTTATTTTTATTGTTGTAGAGCCACGTTGGACTTCACGAAGAAAACTACTCCCAGTACCCTGTACTTTCATGTCCGATCTAGAAAGTGCACTTGGGCTCACCTGCAGTGATTGGTCTGCTTCTTGTGGCAGCCCTGGGAGTTCCGTGAGTTGAGTTGACAAAGCGCCTTCTCGCGGATGTTCACGAGTTCAGTGTTTTGATTATTTTTATAAGGAACAGTCAGTATTTATGTAGCATAAGTGCAACTGTAAAGGTTTTAACTTTATTTGGCCTGAGCTTATCAAGCATTATTCTGCACTCAACGTTATATAGACAGCTTACAAACTAACTTTAACACTTCAATTTCTGACATAAATAACATTGTTACTAACTTATGAACAAGTAAGGATGTAATCATTGCATTAACTCAAGACATAGGGATTAAGACTCGAATGCTAATGGAGTTTATTCTTGGAATTAAGTTTCCAGACTCACATAGCGGGAATTGATCTTCCTTGCTAGATACAAGAAACGATGACTTGTTGGTAAGCAGCAGCAGCTTCGACGGACGATGGTATACAATTATTATTATTATTATTATTATTATTATTATTATTATTAAAATTTAATAATAATAATAATAATAGTCTAATATTAATATTTATATTTTTATTTATTTTTTGTCGTGTGGTCTCCTGCGAGGCTGAGTGCAGGTCTTTCTAGTCGACGCCCGTGGGCGACCTGCGCGTCGGGTTGAGAGATGGAATGGATGACGATGAATGAAACTCAGCAAGGATGTAGAAGGAAGCGGCCGTGGCCTGTCATATGGTACCGTCCCAGCATTTGCCTGGTGTTGAAAATGGGGGAAACCACGGAAAATCATTTTCAAGGACGGCCAACGGTGGGGATCGAACCCACACGTCTACCGAGTCAGCAGGGAGCTTGGTCCCATGACCTAACGCTGCGTTTTTTAGCCAGCGTAGCCACTGCTGTCGGTAATAATCATAATAATAACACCGGGTGAGTTAGCCGTGGTCGTTACGGCGTGGCTGCAGGCAGTTGCTCACATCCGGGAGGCGAGGTTCGAATCCCCCCGCCTGCAACCTTGAAGATGGTCTTCTGTGGTTTCCCATCTTCCTTCTAGGCGAATGCCGGTGTTGGTCCTTAACTTTAGGCCACAGCCGCTACCTTCCAACTCCTTGTCCTTACATCCAAACTTTCCTCCCCAGACAACACTCCACACGCGACGGTACTTGTAGCTCACCCATTGGGTGTCCGCCTCGAAGCAACTACAAAACTGGCGAGTCGAACATGTCCTCGGACACTCCCAGCACTAAAAGCCATACGCCAATGAAAAAATGTCCTCCCAGCACGCCGGAAGGCGCAGGTAGATTTCACCGGACAAACTCGGGGATAGGCGAAAATAGGCAGAATATGCAGGTTTTCGTAGAAGGATTAGACCTCATTTATTGCGAGAAGGTATTTTATAATTGGAGCTTAATTAACTTTGTTTTTCGTCATTTTATGCTTATTTTAAACATTTTATTTTCTTATGGGAACGGTAACCTTCTTGTCATTTGGGGTCCATTTTTAGCCTACTTTTCACATTTTGAAAAATGAGGAAAAAGTAGACTTATGAGATCGGGCAAATGTGTGTCTGTCTGTCTGTCTGGCTGGCTGTGTGTGTGTCCCCCCCCCCTATCAACTCCTAAATGGCTGCAGGAATCGAAACAAAATTTGGTAAGAGTAAAGATATATACCTGAATATCTCACGGCCATATTTGAAAATTATGACAGTGCTACCAACTGCTGAAAAATTGCAATTGAAATTTGAGCTCCATGTTGGATATCTTGGAAGCTATTAATGGGAACTATTTCAAAATTGGCACACGAATAGATAATAATATTGCAGTTAAATTTCCAGGAGGCCATACATGGCAGTGTTGCCAAAATGATTATAAGCCTGCTGATAAGTCCAAAATTTAAATGCACATAACTTCTACACTATCAATTGGATTTCACCCAAATTTCGTAAGTGCTATATGCACATAAACAGATATGACTGAGCGTATTCTTAAGAGCCACCAGGGCTGCCAACTGTTAATAAATGCTCTCAATTTTTTAAATCCAAATACCCATATATCAGAAAGTATGCAAGCCGACAGCTTTAAACTATGCACACGTATAGTACCTGACGTTCTATAATAATTTGGAGTAACTAATATACGTCAGTGCTACCAACATGATTATAAGCCTGCTGAGAGGTCCAATTTTAAATAAATGTAACTCCTATACTATCATTTGGATTTCAACCAAATTTCGTATGTGCTATGTGTACCATAACAGATATGACTATGTCGATTATTAAGAGTAACCAGCGCTGCCAACTGTTAATAAATACTGCCTCTATTTTTGTTACCCTAATATCAACATATCAGAAAGTATGCAAGCCAAAAGCTCTAAACTTTGCATTCTAGATCAATTTAGAGTAACTATTATCGGCCTATGCCAGTGCTGCAAACATGATTCTAAGCCTGCTGATAGGTCCAGTTTTAAAATGCAGGTAATTTCTATACCAACTAATGGATTTCATTCAAAATTGACACAACAATTGATCATATTAATTTAAGATTTTTTCTGACCAATACATGTATGCCATTGTTGCCAACATGATTTTACGCGCGCTGTTAGATCCAATGTTTAACTGCATGTAACGTCCATGCTATCCATTGGACTTCAACCAAATTTTGTATTCTGTACCTTAAGAGATGGAACTAAGAATATATTCAGTCACCAGGGCTGCCAACTGTAGTTCTCTATTAGGCTACATTATACCAGGTATACAGTATTTCGAACTAATTAGAAATTTCGATATTACCAACTTAATTTCGTCATTATTCTAGATGGATCCATATAGATTAATCATTGGCATAAATCTTAAATTTTAAGAAAAGTTGGCTCTTTAGTTCGTCACGGAACTTCTTGTGGTCACACTGTCCTTATGCAAGGTTTCGACACTGATGTGTAACTATGTAACGGTCTGGTACTTCTCCACGAAAAATTATATATCCCGCAGAGATTTTGGTTGGTTCCTCATGTAACCCCGTGTACTTTGGGATGGCTGTATTAGTCTGTAATTCAGGTAAGGACTGCAGACGGTCAATTTCAAGCAGTAGTTCCTAATGTTGCTACCAGGTTCTACTGTCAACGACACCTAGCTGTGAACGTGGCTACTAGATGCCACCGCAACCAGCAACTCGCAACGAAGGTTGGAACTTCCCCTCCAAAGGAAAGCATACTGAAGGATTTTTAGCGCTCTTAGAAAATCCGACGACTTCGGCCGGCTTTTAACTCTCGACCTTGGGCATAGAAATTCAGCATGCTACCAGTTACGCCACCGAAGCAGCTTCACACTTAGTCAGATGGAAATCTGAATCTGATCTCATGCAAGTGCGTTGTCATGGCAACGTCTGATGGCTCATCCCTCATCAATTTAGTATTGTTGCCATGGCAACCTCTGATAGCTCTTGGCATTTTCTTATAATTCCGAAATAATTTTTCTCATCCCTTGGCATAATGGTTGGTCATATCAAAAATTCTTTCAGACAAAAGGTTTAGGTAATTATTCGGGGAATATTGTCCATTTTGTACGGTTTTGATATTGTGCCTACTAAGAGAGATATGATTAATGTTTCCCGAAAAACCCACTTTTCCCACCACATTTGGTCAATGGTTGGTGCTATAAAAAAAACTCTTCAAACATAAATTTTTGGGCTTTATCCGACACATAGTATGAACGTTGAACGGATTCGATATTTCACATATTAAGAGAGTTATAGCAATATTTCACTTAAAAAAAAAAAGCCCCCCATTTTCACCC
Source organism: Meconema thalassinum (assembly GCA_946902985.2). Taxonomy (NCBI): domain Eukaryota; kingdom Metazoa; phylum Arthropoda; class Insecta; order Orthoptera; family Tettigoniidae; genus Meconema; species Meconema thalassinum. The sequence goes on from OX336388.2 coordinate 883,826,638, forward strand.
CCTTCGACCGATATAGCCCAGTAACGAACTCGACCGAGATTTTATAGGTATACATATTCGGTAAAAAATTCAAAGTGATTGGTGCAAAATTACGGCAGTTATCGTGTTCACAAGGACCTGATATACATATATATACACATGCATAAATCTATTATATATAATCCAAAATTGACTCATCACCGCAGGGCTCAAACCACTAGACCTAAAAAGCTGAAATTTTGCATGTTGGTTGATCCGAGTATGTAGAGGCTCACTAAGAAACGGTTTTTGAAAATTCAATTTGTAAGTGACTTTTTTCGGCCCTTTGGCATTGACCATCCAAAATTGACTCATCGACGCAGGGCTCAAACCACTAGACCTAGAAAGCTGAAATTTTGCATGTTGGTTGATCCGAGTATGTAGAGGCCCACTATGAAACGGTTTTAGAAAATGCAATTTGTAAGTGACTTTTTTCGGCCCTTTGGCACTGAGCAAGGACAGTCGGTACAAAGTTCGGATTAGCTCATTTTAAGCCGCCAGATACGAGAAACAATACTCGGAGGTCCTGTAGTGACCCCTAAACACAATTTTTAAGTTCCTTAAATGAACGGTTTCGGAGATATTCCCAAATAACTGTGTTCCCCTGAGAAACATATCACCGTTACTATGGCAACCGCTGAAATTTCGCAGACCGGCGATAGTTTTCTGGCAATATCTCGAAAACCATTCGTTTTAGGGCCTTAAAACGCGGGGTTTGGTTCCCACTTCTAACCACGAACATTGCTTCTCGCATTGATACGCGTAAGGTGAGATATATTTTATTTATAGAGGCGGCATTTGATGTCGGATTCGACCGTGATTTTGAGTCTAATTTTATACTCTTTGAGCTGGTTATTGTAAGCGAGCTTTGAGATCTATACTCTAATTTACAATGTTTAGATGCTTTCTATTTTGCACGGTATGCTTTCTTTTTTTTTATAAATTTGTTTTTTGTTAACTGAATATTTTTTTGCTCTTTTTCGTTTTTTACCATGGTCAGCAACCCATATTTATAGTCGAATGTGTCGTATTCTACCGGCTGTAACGTTAATTATTATTTTTTCTTAATTACCCTTACTGAGGAATTGGGAAAACTTATTTCAATAAAGTTGGTATTTTGTCTTTCACGGCCATTGGATCCCCGCAAAAGGCACGGCTTAAACCTAGAAATGTTGCTGAGTTGGACTAATGGACTAATGGTGCAGCAGAAACGACGAGAATTGAAACTTTTGAAATGTGGTGATACAGGAGAATGATGATCAGATGGGTAGATAGGGTAACAAATGAAGAGGTATTAAGACGAGTGGGAGAGGAGAGATGTTTCTGGTGACTGCTAATGAAGAGAAGAGATAGGAGGGTAGGACTCATATTAAGACACCCAGGAATAGCAAGCTTAGTTATGGATGGGAGGGTCGCGGACTAGAACTGTAGGGGTAAACCAGGGTTAAACAGATGCCTCGGATGTAGGGTGTGGTAGCTATGTAGAGATGAAACGATTAGCTCAGAGGAGGGAGACATGGAGGGCTGCATCAAACCAGTTAAAAATCTGAAGACTCAAACAACAACAATCAGGAATTTTAATTACTTAGAGAGGCATGTGAGGCAAAAGGGTGGTTGGAGAATTTCACCCCTGTGATGTAACACTGGAAGAGACTGCATAATGTACATCAGCGGCCAAGGTGAGAGAAATTTAACTATAGGTCTAATAATAGCGATATTTTGACGTTCAAATCATCAATAAGTATGGCAAAATTACATCCAGAATAGCGTAAGTAAGAATACTTTTAATTCCCCATATTCCGTTAGATTTGCAAAAGTGAAGTTCCCTCTTCAAACAATATTCACAATTTCTTTAACAAAGCGCAATGACACACACTTAACAGTAGCACGTGTACATTTAGACAAAACAATTTTTTTTCCCATGGGCATGTGGCGTGCTCGTGAGCATGCGGACAACAAAATCGTTATGTCTCAGCAGAAGATGGCAAAACCAAAAACATAATTTTAAAATGTTTTAACATAATGTAACATTGAACCCTGCATACTTTCACAATTCTATAAAATTCCCACTTTGCTGCTCATATCAATATACTGTATGTATCAGAATATTCAGAATTAGAATGGACCCACTTATAGCCGCAATTGCTGTAATAGAATAGACCAATTATCAGCAGTAATGCATCGTCCCCATTGTCTTGATCGCGAGCGAAGCCGCGGGTACCTGCTAGTTATATATAAACTTTTGAACTGACGGTGGTTTTGGGGTCTGGGGGATGTGAAACGCGAAGATATGTCGAAATTTTCCGGAAGTCGAAACATGGTACCCATTGTAATAGTTAGCTTTCTAATGAAATCTACCTCTGGTTGGTTCCTCAGTTTAGGGGCTGCGACAACGCGGTCATCTAACCCCGTGTACTTTGGGTGAGTGTTTAATCTGTCTGATAAACGGTGTGAATTGTAATGGCTGTATTAGTCTTAATTCAGGTAAGGACTGCAGACGGTCAATTTCAAGCAGTAGTTCCTAATGTTGCTTCCAGGTACTACCGTCAACGACACCTAGCTGTGAACTTGGCTACTAGATGCCACCCCAACCAGCAACTCGCAACGAACGTTGGAACTTCCCCTCCAAAGGAAAGCATACTGGGGGATTTTTAGCGCTCTTAGAAAATCCGACGACTTCGGCCGGCTTTGAAACCGCGACCTTGGGCATAGAATTCAGCATGCTACCAGTTACGTCACCGAAGCCGCTTCACACTTAGTCAGATGGAAATACTGAATCTGACCTCGTGCAAGTGCGTTGTCATGGCAACGTCTGATGGCTCATCCCTCATCAATTTAGTAGTGTTGCCATGGCAACCTCTGATAGCTCTTGGCATTTTCTTATAATTCCGTAATCATTTATTAGCCTATTTTCAATTTTGAAAAAATAGGCTTATGAGATCACCTTTTGTCCGTGTGTGTGTGCGTGTGTGTGTGTGAGGTGTGTGTGTGTGTCCCGCTAATAAAATCTAATCGGCTGGAGCGATTTCCATGAAACTCGGTAAGTTCATAGCACTATTCCCGGCGACCCTTCAAATTTTGTTACGTCTCACCAATCCAACATTGCGGCTGTGCGAAATATTTCACTAGCATTCAATATCTCCGAAACTATTACCGATATCGCCCTGAAATTGTGTACGGTGATAAAGGGCACTACTAGAAGCCAATATACCATCAACTATGAGACTTTCAAAGGCCTGGTGACTACAAAACCAACATGGTGGTCAAGCGAAATTGAGACTTTTAAATAGACATTTCTCGCGATTTAACTGTCCAAACGTAATGAAACTTGGTACAGCAAATGTTTATACACATTGCAATGCACTGGGGTCTAATTTAGTTCAATTGTTTACATAACCTCAAAATGGCGGCTGTGCGAAATATTTCACTGACATTCTATATCTCCGAAACTATTACAGATAATATCATGCAATTTTGTACGGGGATCAAGGGTACTGATGCAAGTTTACCTATGTAAGTTTCATAAACCTGTCAATTACAAAACGAACATGGCGACCAAGCGAATTTGAAATATTTTAATAGACTTTTCTCGTGATTTAACTCTCCCAGCGCAGTGAAATGTGGTACAGTATATGATTTTGCAGATTGTAATGCACTGCCATCTAATTTAATTCAATTGTTTACATAACCTCAAGATGGCGGTTGTGCGAAATGTTAAAATTAAGTTTTTATTCTTGTGTCGTAATCATGCGATCGAAGTGAAAGTTTGGATAATGAAGCTAGGCAATAATTGTCCTTGAATGGTACATAACTCTATGGCCTATACATATAACAATCCTAAATGGCGAGCTTCCGAAATATTCAGACGGTTCTCAATATCTATGAATCTTTTGCAGCAACCAAACTGATTTTTTTTATGATCATAGAGACTATGAACATATGTTCACCTATAGGACTTTTAGTAACCTGGTGAGCACAAACCCAACATGGCGGCGACGCGAAGTATAAATATTTAAATGGACGTTTCTCGCGAATTAACTATCCGAGTGCCGTGAAACGTTGCACGTTAAATGCTTATACAAATGTTGATCCACTGGCATGTAATTTATTTCAATTGTTTGCATAATCACAAGATGGCTGGTGTGCGTACTTTTAAAATCTCGTTTTTACTTCTTGTGTTCTAATCATGCGATTGAAGTTTGAATACCACACCTACACACTAATCTTAATGTAATAGTACAGAAATAAAAATCCATCTTGGCGACCATATGAAATATTTAGACGGTTCTCAATATCTACGAATCTGTTACAGCAATTAAAATGAAATTTTGTATGTTGATAGAGACAATTAACATGAGCAGGATATATGAAAATAGGCTGTATAGTTCTTCACGGAACTACTTGTCTTTTCCCTTGGCGTAATGGTGGGTCATATCAAAAATTATTTCAGACAAAAGTTTTAGGTAACTATTAGGGGAATATTGTCCATTTTGTACGGTTTTGATATTGTGCCTATGAAGAGAGATATGATTAATGTTTCCCGAAAAATCCACTTTTTCCCTCCCCTTTGGTCAATGGTTGGTGCTATAAAAACTCTTCAAACATACATTTTTGGGCTTTATCCGACACATAGTATGAACGTTGAACGGATTCGATATTTCACATATTAAGAGAGTTATAGCAATATTTCACTTTTTCGAAAAGAGTCCCGCATTTTCACCCCCTTGGTCCGATTTAGCCCAGTAACGAACACGACCGAGATTTTATAGGTATACATATTCGGTAAAAAATTCTAAGTGATTGGTGCAAAATTACGACAGTTATCGTGTCCACAAGAAACTAATATACTTATATACATATGTATATATACATATATATATATACAGGGTCTTTCATATAAAGTAATAACGGTGAGCGGCGGTTTTGTCATTCGCTGCTGCAGCCGGCTGTGCCGAGCTTGTGGCGAGCCACGGCCCCCTGCTGTAGTATTGAAAGCGCGCGCATAGTACAAACTTGACCTTGCCATAAGCGTGCAGGTGTTATCAGTCACCAGTCTGAACCTCAACTGCTAACATGGTCACACAGTTATCATTGCAACATCGTATTTTTGTATGTAACATATTTTTAAATTACGAGTTGGCCCGGTGGGTACGTGATGCATTTATTCAGCAATTTCCTGATGAAGTGCCACCTTCACTAGCACAGATTCACGTAATTGTAAATAACTTTGACACTACTGGTTCAGTGCTCAATAAAAAAAAACACAAAATGAACAATCAGAAACATTACAGAGGCAGAACTCACTCGCGTCAGCCAGAATGTGGTTACCAAATACAATGCCTGTAAAACCCAGGAAGGACGACACTTCCAGCAACTTTTCTAAGGTAATATTTCATAGAGGATTACACACACGGTTAAAGCAGGGGGCCATGGCGCACCACAATCTCGGTCAAGGCCACTGCAGGAGCGGATAACAAAACCGCCGCATGCCGTTCTTACTTTATAAGAAAGATGATGATGATGATAATTGTTGTTTTAAGGGGCCTAACATCTAGGTTATCGGCCCCTGATGGTCTGGTTGATGATGATGATGAATATGAAAAGCGAACTTAAAACTAAAACTAACTACTAACCTACATACTAGAAGAAGAAATGGAAAACTAAAGGAGAATGAGGCAAATAAAGGACAGGAGGAAAAGAAATGCCCTCAACCCTCGAAGAAGGCGGATTGAGGGACTTGGAAGGAAGGAGAGCCATGAAAGGCAGATAGGAAAGTGAAAGAGGAGAGGGTCCGCCCCAAAAGTTAGGGACAAAAGGGGAAAATGGACCCAGCTCAGGAATCCCTCGGGGTCGCCAACTCCCGAACTCACCAGCCGTGAGCCCCTGAGGGTGTAGCATTACCTAGGATGCACCAGAAGTGGTGGGGCTACATACACCCTGCCTCCTTAAGGGCCTTGAGCACAAGGCAGGAGGTAAAAGGAAAATAAAAAGAAGGCTGACCCCTCACAGAAGGAGGGTGTCAGGAAAGATGAGACAAGGGCCAATTAAGGCGGGAAAGGAAGAGACTCCCTAGGCCTCGGATACCCTAATACCGTCGGGGTCGGAAGAGAACAAGAGTTGACCAAGTGAGGTCGACAGGAAAGAAGACGGAGAGGAGCCCGGCACAAGTAAGTGGAAGCAATGCCGGACTCAGCTGGGGCCCATTATAAGAAAGACCCTGTGCATATATATTCATACATAAATTATATATAAACTTTTGAACTGACGGTGGTTTTGGGGTCTGGGGGATGTGAAACGCGAATATGTCGAAATTTTCCGGAAGTCGAAACGTGGGACCCATTGCAATAGTTAGCTTTCTAATGAAATCTACCTAAAAGTGGCTTAAATCACTAAAAATTGTTACCATGATTGTATTTTGTTTGATATTATTATTGTTTGTATTATTATTATATTGTTATTCATATTGTTAATATGTATTATGATTGTTATTATTATGTGAGGACCTACGCAACAATGCTAACCAGCACACTACGTGAAGTTCTGAGAGGGAAATTTAAATTTGTCGTGAATGTGATATGATATGTCTTTCGTGAGGAGACATTGTAGGCCAACGTTATGAAACAACATACAGAAGGACTTCTTATAACCTTAAACATTCGACTTTCTACGCAAGAAATCATATCATCGATATTTGACACTCGAGAAAGAAATGATAGCATTGATTTTTCGGGAAAGGAAAATATTCTGAGACTAGTGAATGAGATTTGCTGATGTCATCGTAATCTTGGCCGACAAGCCTGAGGATTTGAATGAGTTTTTAAATGGTATGGATTCCGTCTTACGGAAGGAATTCATAATGAAAATTAATAAATGTAAAACAAAAATACTGGAATGCAGCCGAAATAAATCAGAAACCTCTATGGAGATCAAATTGGCAGGTGAAAAGCTGAAGGAAGTAGGAGACTTCTGTTACTTAGGAAGCAGAATAACCAGTGATGGACGAAGCAAAGAGGATATAAAAAGTAGGTTGGCTCAGACAAGGAAAGCCTTTCTACAAAAAAGGAATCTGTTGACATCGAATATAGATTTAGGTATTAGGAAGTCATTTTTGAAAGCCTTTGTCTGGAGCGTGGCGCTCTATGGAAGTGAAACTTGGACTATTGGTGCAGCAGAAAAGAGGAGAATTGAAGCATTTGAAATGTGGTGTTACAGGAGAATGATGAAGATCAGAAGGGTAGATATGGTTACAAACGAAGAGGTATTAAGGCGAGTAGGAGAGGAGAGATGTTTCTGGCGACTGCTAATGAAGAGAAGAGATAGGTTGGTAGGACACATACTAAGACACCCAGGAATAGCAAGCTTAGTTATGGAAGGAAGGGTCGAGGACAAGAACTGTAGGGGTAGACCAAGGTTAGAATATGTTAAACAGTTTGCCTCGGATCTAGGGTGTGGTAGCTATGTAGAGATGAAACGATTAGCTCAGGACAGGGAGGCATGGAGAGCTGCATCAAACCAGTCAAAAGACTGAAGACTCAAACGACAGTGAATGAAATGCTTTTCAATCGATCAACACGTTTATGTGCCCAATGATTTTATGTGGGGAGTACAAATGGCATTTACAATTTCAAACAGTATTCAGGGTGTTGGTTGATTGGTTTCTCAGTTTAGGGGATGCAACAACGCGGTCATGTAGCCCCGTGTACTTTGGGAGTGTGTAGAATCTGTCTGATTGTGATAGCTGTATTAGTGTGTGTTATCTGTAATTCAGGTGAGGACTGCAGACATTCAATTTTCAAGTAGTTCCTACTTTTGCTACCAAATGCTACCGTCAACGTCAACTAGTTTTGAAGTAGATTACTAGATGCCACCACAGTCAGCTCCTGGCGACGAACGTTGGAACTTAGAGCGTTAGTAAAATCTAATCAATAATTTAGCTTCACACAAGTGTAATTAGTGAAGGTTCTTTTACATGCCATAAATCTATGACATGGGAACGCCGGCTTTACTTCCCTCCGAAGGAAAGCCTACTAAGGGATTTATAACACTGTTAAAAAAACGACGACTTCGGCTGTGTTTGAACCCGCGGTCTTGGGCATAGAAGCCCCACATGCTACCAACTATGCCACCGTATTAAGGGTGTAAATCCTATACTTACGTTCAATTGACGACCAAAGGTATTCTCAGCAAATTACCACAGTAAACTGAAATTCGTCAAAGCAATATTGTACAATATAATGTTCTTAGTGCATACGATAAATAGAACGATCCTTATTCTTACACATACAGTCTACGCACTAGTTCATTTTTAATGAAACATAGCCTCTACTTCTTGCCGCATTTTAATACTACCTTTCCCTTCAGCCCGAGATGGGGTTTGTACTGTCCATAGCTGCCCATGCACGAGATGACAGAGGAATAACACAGCTTCATTCTTGAAGCAGAAGCCGTGATAATGGAAACCAAAGTAGGCTATATCTTCCTACAACCAAGCTATAAGGTGCGTTCAAAAAGTAACGAGCCGGAGGCATAATTACAGAAACCATTACCTGTATGTTAGAAGTATTGGCCCTGGCTGTTGAGGCACTTGTCCCACTGTGACACGAGGCGGTGAATGACTGTCTCATAAAATTCGCTGGGCTGCGATGTGAACTAGTTCCGTACGTAAGCTGGACGTCGGCGTCCGAGGAGAATCGTTGGCACCGCAGAGCCCTTTTCAGGGGACCAAACATGGCGTAATCACAGGGAGAGAGGTCTGGACTGTATGGAGGGTGGCCGAGAACCTCTCATTTGAATTTCTGCAGGAGTGCCGCGACTGTGTTGGCCGTATGATGTCTTGCATTGTCGTGGAGCGACCACGGCGGCTATGGCGTTCACTGTCACTCGGCGGTCCTGGGTAATGAGTGCATCAACCAGTTGGACGTTGTCATCGGTAATGCAGGGGGGTGCCCCAGACCGGGCATTATCGGCTAACGACACCCGTCCTTCCCTGAAGCGCTTGTGCCACGCCTTGAACCTTGCAAGGGACATGCAGTGTTCGCCGTACACTTGTGACATTCGGCGATGAATGTCCGTTTCCCCCACTCCTTCCGCTGTCAGAAACCGAACAACACCTCTTTGCTCTTCGGTTGACGCCTCCATGTCACTGTTTGCATTGCGACTGGCAGCGTTGAACGATTGATGCATGCTGCTGCTCGCTTTGTATCGTCACGTGACATGCACGCGTTCCCTCTTGCGACGGGCTGTGACCTTCCACGCTCTGGTCGGAACCACACCTCGTTACACACACCACGATTAGCCGATGTCGTCACTGGTTTGCACATTCCAGCCTCCGGCTCGTTACTGTTTGAGCGCACCTTATAATATCATAGCTATGAAAATTACATTTGAATATAATCTTAATCGATATATTATCAGCAATATTGCTAGGAATGAGGCACACATGCATTAGTTGAATCTAAGTACCATATTTCAATTACACCCGGCATGCTAAGTGGCGAATGGTAGAAACTGGGGCTACAGTGGGTCAGTAATAAAATTAACTAGTGGAGTTTAATCTCTTCTCACTTGTTATTAGCTTTGTTCTACTTAAATATAGAGTATATTCATGCTTCCTTCAGTATGCCTACCTTTGGAAGGGGAGGTAAAGCCGGTGGGCCCATGTCATATATTTATGGCATGTAAAAGAACCTACCACTACAATTGGTAGTGTGTAGCTATATTTGTAGGTTACCGTATTTGGTTAGAAACACTCTCCAAGTTCCAACGTTCGCCACTAGGTAACTCTGACAGTGGCATCTCTGATAGCCAAAGTTGGAACTACTTGGAATTCAAGTTGATGGGGAGCCCACAGGCGTTGGCTATGGCCATTGGCTGCAATTTTAATGTAATATATTCAGCATTTAGCATGTGATTGATATGCTATGTTATAAAATGTTATGGATTACAGAAGAGGAAGAATACTAAGAGATAACATGTTTTACTTGTTATGTGAGCATCGTCAGATCTAAATATTCAAGACAACATAGCTATATATAACACCACCAAACCTACAACGGTATCCACTAGTATTATTATATCAAATCAGGATTATTTATAAATTTCGCATCAGTGAGTACTGATTAATGAAATGTGGCTTGCAAATTCAGAAGAACATCTAGACTTAAATTCATATTAATTATACTTCACATATTCCGTCACTTGGTATTTATTGGGTAACGTTCAATTCTAATTACTCCAGATTCCCCAATAACTGTGGATCCCTCTCTTTTGCTCTATATTAGCTAATACACATTTATCCTAATTGCGTGTTGGAATTAAATTAATGGCCTCTATCTCATGTCTCATTGAAAGATAGAATACGGAACGAAGATGTAAGGAGGGCAACTGGCATGAAAGACGCTATGCGATCAGCAGAATGGCTCAAATGGAAATGGGGTAGACATGTAGCGAGACTAGATCCAAACCGAAGAACGTACAAGATGACGATGTGGGACCCAAGAACGGGAAGACGAAACGTAGGGAATATCTGATTGGCAGACTTGTTAGTAAAATGGGGAGGAAAACAATGGTCAAGAACAGCAAAGATGAGGCAGGAGTGGAAAGACCTAGGGAAACTCGCATGCTGTAATCACTAAATCAATATCAGCTACAGATTTTTATAGAAGGCCCAATCCGAAAGAATGACCCGGAATGCTCCTCAGGACTTGCTCACCTGGTGAGTTAAAACTGAGAATTTCCCTGCAAAGCAGGAGTCCTATAGCCATTATGGGATTTGTAAGGCTATTTATTATTATTATTATTATTATTATTATTATTATTATTATTATTATTATCTCAATATTTCATTTTTACATCTTTCTGTACATTCAGTGTCTACACGAAACTCTCTGCCCTCTGTGGATTATAACAGAATACAGTAAAACTCAGGCAATTTCTATTAAATTCCGCAACATTAGCAGACCGGAACCAGAGAAAACACCTGCTAAGCGCTGTTAACACAGTCCTATCGTGGTCTCTCGGAAATGTCATGAACCCCAGCACCTGATTGGATAATCCCCAACAATAGCAAGCAATCATTACAGAGTACGGACGAAAATTAGTTTATGTCGTTTCATCCAGGGATGGGAGGGACAATAAGACGGCTTTGTGTGGTCCATGTATTGAGAGTAATTGGGTAGTCACAAAGGGGCTATCTTGTCGACAAACAAGGCTTGTGTACATGATCCACTCTAGCAGCGCCAATGTGGCCAGAATCGTGATGAGCCATGAACCTACTCTACTATTACTGCATAAGGCTTCATAGACATATGATAATGATTATTTATTTGTTTATTTATTTATTTACTTATTTATTTATTTATTTCCTCAAATTTGGCCATCTTTGGACCACGTAAAATAACCCGTTGCATTCACTGTCTCTTATTTCCTTTATCCTTTCTTGCCTTCCAGTAGTTCTTCATTACCGGTACTTCACCGGGTGAGTTAGCCGAGGTCGTTGCGGCATGACTGTTGGCAGTCGCTCACATCCGGGAGGCGAGGAGGTTCGAATCCCCCCGCCGGCAACCTTGAAGATGGTATTCTGTGGTTTCCCATCTTCCTTCCAGGCAAATGCCGGGGTTGGTCCCTAACTATAGGCCACAGCCGCTACCTTCCAACTCCTCGACCCTCCCATCCCACATTCCTCCCCAACGGTACTTGTAGCTCACCCATTGGGTGTCCGTCTCGAAGCAGCTACAAAAACTGGCGAGCCGAACATGTCCTCGGACACTCCCGGCACTAAAAGCCATACGCTAAAAAAAAAAAAACGGTACTTCACTTTGTCTCCTTCTTTTCTCTTCCGTCCAGATGTTAACCCGCTATTTATTTTCCTTCTCCTGGAAACCCTTGGAATTTTTGATCATATTTCTGAAAAGTGGTCTGTCGTGAATAATATCTATTGTTACTTCCATCTCTTCCATATCCCTTTTTATACTTTGTAACCATTGATTACCATTATTGCTTTTGTATACATGACTGAACATTTGTTTTGTGAGTCTCGTGTTATTCATCCTCATTACGTATCAAAAGAAATTAACCCTCCTTTTCCTGATCGTATCGTAGATTTTTTCAACTTCTTTATTTTTGTAGAGGTCGTCATTTTTCCTGTACCTGAACTCTCCACTTTCTGTTTTTAATAGTCCCAATATTTTTCTAAGTATCTCTCTTTCCTTTTTCTCTAGCTGTTCTATTTCGCCTTTTTTAAATGAAAAACATACAATCTGAAGCATAGAGACTTTCCGGCTTAATTACCGTATTGTAATGTCGGATTTTAGTTGCAATAGAAAGATTTTTAGCCTACTTTTCACATTTTGCAAAAATGAGAAAAAAGTAGTCTTATGAGATCGGGCAAATGTGTGTCTGTCTGTCTGTCTGTCTGTCTGTCTGTCTGTCTGTCTGTCTGTCTGTCCTTCTGTCTGTCTGTCTGGCTGTGTGTGTGTCCCCCCCTATCAACTCCTAAACGGCTGCAGCAATCAAAACCAAATTTAGTATGAGTAAAGATGTGCACCGGAATAGCTCACGTCCATATTTGAAAATGATGTCAGTGCTACCAACTGCTGAAAAAACGCACTAGAAATTTGAGCTCCATGTTGGATATCCTGCAAGGTATGCATAGGAGCTATTCCAAAATTGGCACACATGTAGATAATACTATTTCAGATTAATTTCCAGGAGGCCAACCATGACAGTGTTGCCAAAATAATTTTAAGCCTTCTGATAGGTCCAATGTTTAAATGCATATAACTTCTACACTATCAACTGGATTTCAACCAAATTTTGTATGTAATATCTGTACATAAACAGATATGACTGAGCGTATTCTTAGGAGCCACCAGGGCTGCCAACTGTTAATAATTGCTCTCTCTATTTTTTATCCAAATACCAATATATCAGAATGTGTGCAAGCCGACAGCTTTAAACTATGCACACGTATAGTACCTGACATGTTTGATTAATTTTGGAGTAACTTATATACGTCAGTTCTACCAACATGATTCTAAGCCTGCTGATAGGGCCAATTTTTAAATACATGTAACTTCTATACTATCTGTAGGATTTCATCCAAATTTCGCATGTGCTATGTGTAACCTATCAGATATGACTATAAGTATTCTTCAGTGCAATCAGGGCTGCCAACTGTTAATAAATGCTGTCTATATTTTTTTTTACCCTAATATCAATATATCAGAAAGTATGCAAGCCAACAGCTCTCTACTTTGCACACGTATAGCACCTGACATTCTAGATTAATTTGGAGTAATTAATACAAGGCAGTGCTGACAACATGATTCTATGCCTGCTGATATGTCCAATTTTAAAATACATGTAACTTCTATACTAACAAATGGATTTCATCCAAAATTGGCACAACAAGATAACATAATATTTCAGATTATTTCTGACCAGCACACGCAAGGTATTGTTGGCAACATGCTTTTACGCCTGCTGATAGATCCAGTGTCTAACTGCATGTAACGTCCATTGGACTTCAACCAAATTTTGTATTCTGTACCTTAAGAGATGGAAATAAGAATATATTCAGTCACCAGGGCTGCCAACTGTGGTGCTCTATTAGGCTACATTATACCAGGTATATTTTGAACTAATTAGATATTTCGATATTACCAACTTAATTTCGTCATTATTCTAGATAGGTTCATATTCTGTAGAATAATCATTGGCATGAAAAGTAGGCTGTATAGTTCTTAACGGAACTTCTTGTTCTTATTGTAGGTATCCTTCGTCAGTTGAACAGCTTGTTCCAATTTTCGTATTCTTGCTCTATTTATTTACAGAGGTGTGCAAATTATTAGAATCGAATAGAGAACTTAAATCAGTCAGAACATTTTATTTCAAAATCATTTTATTGAACAACGACTGACATCTTATATCACCCTACTTAGTAAAGTTTTTATAAATTTATATACGATGAAAATAATTGTATTGTGTAATAATTTTAAGTATAAGAGATAACTAAAGTGTAATTGAAGAAGATCTTTTAGACCGGAATATGTAGCCTACTATCGCCAGTGTAAGAAAATGATTTTTGTAATGAAAATCGGAAGATGCTTGAATTTTGTTATATCCCCACCTGATCATACGGACTTAAGAACGGTACTTGAGAACACCTTCGCTAGCAAAGCTGTCACATAGGTTTCTCCAATTATGGGTTCGCAAGATATCGGGGGAAACAAAAGTCAATGACCTTGTAGTTTTGGGTTATTTGGGTAAATCAATAGTCAGTGGGAAAGGGGGGTTCACAATTATTATTTGTTCGCGACAAATCGGGGGAAACAAAAGTCCATGACCTTTTAGTTTTGGGTTATTTGAGTAATGCGCCATAGGAATGAGTAGAAGAGGTACCCTTAAAACGAGTCCTCAAACAAGTCTGTATGTTTATGGGTTCGCGAGATATCGATTATTTTAGACTAGATGTAGACTACTGCGGGTTTGCCTATTCAGTTTGCCCCCGCATTTAAACCGCTACCATCTCTCTACACCACGCGATTATTCGTTATTCGATCCGGGGTTCTGCAAGATAATGAACTAGGCTCGTTACCATGTCCTTATTGATAGCTTCTGTTGAGGATTACTGTACAGTCCCCATTATACAAGGAAATGGAAGTGGGACATGATTTCAGCATTCAGGGAATTCCGTACTTCCCAATGAAAGAGTTGGAAAGTTTAATGGCCAGTTCATTCAGTGTATTTATTTTATTTATTTTTCGCGTCCGAATCAAATTACATTTTGCCAGTATGTAGCAACAGTTACAGCATTATAGTAAAGCCATCATTACTTCCGACTTGACTTTTCAGTGCTAGGCTAGAGCTTCGTTCGCTAAATCGCGACATCGCGAACGAAACTCGATTTGTCGTGATACATTTATTTGAATGGCTACTTGTGATTGTCTAGTTAAATTGATTTTCCTTCTGAACGCCAGATAACCCCCCAGGGTAACACTGAAACGTCAAGTCGGAAGTAGTGGATGGCTTTATTATAGTATTTGCATCCATAAGATCGTCTTTTGAACATATGTGCTCCATCAAGGGACAGATCAGCAGGTGTTCTGGATATTTTAACATGCTGCAGTCGCAGAACTCATCATTG
Source organism: Meconema thalassinum (assembly GCA_946902985.2). NCBI lineage: Eukaryota > Metazoa > Arthropoda > Insecta > Orthoptera > Tettigoniidae > Meconema > Meconema thalassinum. Next base: position 883,841,801 of record OX336388.2, read on the forward strand.
TTGACGAGTATGTTCCATTTCTTGAGAATAAAGGACCCACTACCGTGACAAAAGGATTGAATGGATTATAATTTAATCGAAGTAAATCGAAATACTGGTTCTCAACCTGTTACCTCAGCTTTGCTAGCGATTGTGCCTTAGCTCCATGCACTTGGTCAACGAGCGTCCAATGACTTAACTTGCCCGATCTCCCGATCGATAGGCATTCGACTTCTGTGATTGTCAGGATTACACCGAGGCAGTGACTGACTGACCTCTTTTGACCTGAGCCCGCAGCTTCTTTTTAATAGTAAGGTTAGCTTGCCACGGTGGATGAGTGGTTATCGTGTAGGTCTACCAACCCCAAGCTGCAGGTTTCCTCCTGGCAACGGTAAGTGATTATTAAAAGGCGACAAATATCACGACACGCATGTCATATATTGTCATGTTGAAGAACCCACTTGATTTCAGTAGGCCATGTTCATATTGGCAAAATTAATCTCGAGATTTTTTCGCCAACACAAAAGTTCCTCCTTTCTCTAGTAGAAAGCGCTCTAGTGTCAATGAGCTTAGATATCTAACCTTCTTGACTTTCATAGCACTCCAAGGAACAACAAAAAATTCAACATGCAAGCTGCCTTCTGGACATCATATAACAAAGCTTGCACCCGGTATCCGAGGCCATACGATATTATTATACAGTAGTAAGGTTGTTGCTGACCAGGTTGAACTAAAGTTCAATGTCCGATAAGGTTTCACGTTGGACCGACATCTTGACATGACAATATAATAACAATTCAATACGGACAAATTATTATTTACGCTAAGGAAATACATAATACTCTCATTGTAAACTCGTTCCCCGTATGCCCATGTCTGTAAGTCAATATTTAATAAATTAGCCATAATTGTATAATTCCTTTCTGATTAATTTTATAACGTGGTTATTCTAGCGAACATATCGCCCTGCGACCCTGGGATTGTAAGGTTTAAAGGTTACGGTACTTAAATTCGGAAGCCGGCAGCTAAAAAGCTCAAGTGTACTTTAAGACGAGAAAGTTCAACTTGGAGACGCACAAGTTGTGCAATGAGCTCGAAGACACCATTCCACTGTGCGATAATTAGAAACGGTAGCTAGATAAAGTGTCCAACTTAAACAATTAAATGTGATTACCATTACAATAGCGACACTGGGAAGACGTGAAACCTATTATTCTAAGTACGTGCTACTTCATACGGCACACAATGGAACTGTTGGGGAATAAACGTGCTAGTTAATTTCAAGTACAGTAGTATACGCATTCTAAAATAATTAAAATTGGACTCTAGTTCTGAAGCTGCTTCCTGTGATCTCGGGGTTCGTAATGCAACGCCAGATCCAGAAGTCTTGGGTTCAAGCCCTGGCTTTGTCAAGACATTTAATTCTTCTCTGAGGGTTATAACGGGATACAATCAGCCTCTTGAGATCAAACTGAGAATAGAAGGGGTTCGATTCGCACCGCAGACAACCTAGTAGTGATTTTTCGAAGTTCTGCCCGATTCTACTAATGGCTAAATTAAGATCACAGTGGTTTCTTACAAATCAAACGCTAGTACTGCGATCACAATCACACAGGTTATCAGACAGATTCCTTGGAATTCAAAGGACACCAGGATACATAACCAAGATGACGCCAAAACCCTAAATGCACCAATAATACTCTTGTTTCGAACTGTTTATTTAGGGACTTGGCGTATATCTCTATCAGTACTTCCAAAATTGAAGAACAATCCCAAGCTAAGCGATTCCTTTGGGCAATTATATACATTTGCTATCTTATTGGTGTTGTTGCTGATGTTATTTGAATTTCCACCAACTGCTTGACAACACCATCACTCATGGCCTTCGGTGACCGTTCTCGATATTACAGTTTCTTGAAACATTAATAATGTACAGTCCAAACCCATGACCGGTTTGCACGTTTACGTTAACTCATTATTTGATTATGGATTAGGAAACGGAATTATTCCACGAGTTGAGTCATGCAGGTATCTCAAGATTAGTGTAAATAAAAGGTTGCGCTGGGGTGAAAACGTTAACTAATAAGTTGCAAACATAGTTATATTTAGTTTTGAGAAACACGAAGGGTAGCAGTATTCAGTATGACCTTGTAGATTGGACCCAAGGCGCCTCTCATATGATGATTTTTTTTTCAATTTTCATTTAACGAGGATCTGTTGAATAGTTTGTTATCTGACTTAAGCTTAGAAGACGCAAGTGGCCAACATTTTGTTTTCATTAAGATGACGGCGATATAAAACTTCACAACTTAGGGACCCTTTACTGAATTAAATTCGGTTTAACTCGCTTTCGTCGTTTGGGATATGATAAGGGGGACAGACATAAACACACACAAACTAGTCCGTGAAAATCTCATAAGTCTTCTTTCATCTTTGAAAAATACGAATGTGCATGTTTCGTGCATACATATTTCTTTTTTGATACTTGATACTACAAAATTATCAGTGTAATAATAAATTAATCAAATAATTAATTTATTTATTTATTTATCTATGTTTTATTTATTTATTTAGTATCAAGAGATAAATTTCAATGTTGTGAAGTTCTGTTCGATGCGAGTTTTCAAAATCTCAAATTGCTCTCGTAAAAAGATTGATTTTCAAGTAGTTCCAATTTTGACTACCAGAGTTTCCACAGTCACTGACATCTAGCGGTGAACGTTGGAACTTGATAGAGCGTTTCTAACCTAATTACCAACAAATTTAGCTACACACAACCAATTGTACTGGTAGGTTCTTTTACGTGCCACAAATCTATGACATGGGCCCGCTGGCTTTACTTCCCCTCCGAAGGAAGACATACTGAAGGATCTTTTCGCTCTTAAAAAATCTGACGGCTTTGGCTGGGTATGAACCCACGATCTTGGGCATATCAGTTCAGCATGCTACTGACTACGCCACCGAAGCCGTATCTCACTAGGGGATAAAATGTATCCATTTATGACTTACTTACTTAGACTTAGTTTCTCCAATGCTAGGTAGCATATCGGGCAACACGTTTCCTCCAGCGAACTCTACCAGCTGCCAGGCTTTCAGCTTCCTCCCAGTTCATATCCATGCATTCAAGATCCTTTACAAAAGTTTGTTTCCAGGTGTTACAAGGTCTTCCTCTACTTCGGTACCCTTCCGTTGGTTTCCACAACAGTGCTGATTTGGGCATCCTTCTATCATTCTTATGTAGAACAAGTCACGCGAACTTCATTCTTCTTTGAGCAACGATTTTGTGCGGGCTGCGTTGACCACTTCTTCTAAGTACTTCATCATTTGTTATGTGGTCACGATAACTGATTTTCAAATTTCGCCTCAAGCATCGTTGGTGAAAAACGTTCAGCTTGTGTGCTGATTTTACTGATATTTTCCAGGTCTCACGTGCATATATGGCGATCGGTAAGATGATAGAGGACTATAGCCGAATCTTTGTGGACATACTTTATGAACGTGGGAATATGAACTTTACGAGGTTGTTACGTGGGACTACATACACACATTTGGCTGGGCAATGGATTTGTTATGAGATACGACGACATCATATACTGTACTTCAAAGAGCAGGATTATTTCGTGACCGGAATCAACAATACATTAATAAACACAGTTATGGATACAGGTGCAATAAGGAGCAGATGACCTCGTAGTTCTGCCCCTTAAAACAACAATAACTAACAAACACATGTAATATAGGTTATTTATTAACGTAGAATCAAAGATCAACTTCGTTTACTCCATAGGCTATGAACACACGTTCTATTTCAAATTATGACCCCATCCACTTCTCTTCGATGAGGAGCGTGATGGTGCAGTGGCTTAGCAACTTGTCTTTCACCCGGATCACGTGGCGTCAGGAAGGGCATCCGGCCTTAAATCCCCGACCAAAACCAAAATGAGCCTGGTTGGCTCCGGCGACCACAATTAATTAGGAAACGCCGAAGAAAGTTGTATCCACTTCTCTTCTATGCAATGAGAATGTTCCTCTAATTAGGAATATTGCAGGATTTAATGTGCCACCAGTGTATGAAATACAAATTTAGCTTTAATCATGGAGGTTATTGCGATAATTAGGAGTCGGGGAAATCACTAACGAAGCTGTTTATAATGCCACCATCACTCGAGGGTTGATTTACAGTAGATACATTACACAGGACTCACTAATTTGTGTTTTAATTGAGCCTGTGAGTGTTAAAAATTAGGAGCCAGTCTCTTTCGTTGTTCCACCCATCGAACTTGATCAAAGTGAAAGGCCTTAGTTGGTTGGTTCCTTAGTTTAGGGGCTGCCTCAACGTGGTCATGTAGCCCCGTGTACTTTGGGTGTGTGTAGAATCTGTCTGATAACCGGTGTTAATTGTGATGGCTGTATTAGTTTGTGTTATCTGTAATTCAAGCAAGGACTACAGACGATCAACTTCAAGTAGTTCCTACTTTTGCTACCAAATGCTACCGTCAACGATACCTAGTCACAAACTTAGCTATTAGATGCCACCGCGACCGGCATCTGGTGGCGAACGTTGGAACTAATAGAGCGTTAATCAAATCTAACCTAGTTATTTAACTTCACACAATTATAGTTAATTGAAAATTCTTTTACATGCCATAAATCTATGACATGGGCCCGCCAGATTTACTGAGGGATTTTTAACGCTCTTAAAAGGTTCGACGACTTCGGTCGGGTTTGAACCCGCGATCTTGGGTATAGAAGGTCAGCATTCTACCAACTACGCCACCGAAGCCTCCTAAATGGCCTGGGTAGTTTCATGATTCCTGTAGACAAAACGTATCCATCCTTTGCCGGAAAGCAATGCAGGCTGTCACCAAGCAGAGTAATTTTACAATATTTTGATGATGATGACGAATAAAGATTAAGTTATTATTGCTGGTAAGATTCCTCGGCATATCGGTGATAATAGTTACCAATTCCTAGTCTCAACATCTTGGGTTCATTTCCCAGCCAATTAAGTGAGAATTCTGTGGGGCGGAAAGAATCCATGGCACTCCAAGTCTCATAAATTACTCATAAAAGATCTCTCGTATGACAGTTGGTGATTACAAAGAGAAATGTAATCTAACTTCAGTCGTTGGTCGCGCAATAGTGTCTAGGATTTTGAAGCACAAATCTGGATAAGTTAACGTGTAGGAAGCCATTTTCATAGCGGTGTCTTCGCAAAATATATTTAAACGCGTATCAAACGGTCGACGCGATTCTAACCAAATTGTAATGGGCTGTCACATGAAATAAATTACTTGAGATTCATTATTACGCTTGTATGAACAGTTTCGATTGTCAAACGATCATCATCAGATTATTTACACCTGAGTTACTGCAATTCATTATTTATTTAATCGTATGGTAATTTATACAATGTGCAATTATACATAACAAGGTATAATCAAACTTTCAAGTCCATCCATCTCAACCATTTATTTAAATCGGGTGTGAGAGCGAACAAATCGTCAGGAATGCCAGGATACGAATAAAAAGGACAGCGTTGGACCAGATGTTCGATCGTCTGTTCTTCCAGGTTACACTCACACATTGGTGAGCTGATCCTGCCCCACTTGTACCTGAAATAATTGCAGCAACCGTGTCCAGTCCTCAGCCTGTTGATGCGGCACCTGAATTTCCTCGGTAAGTCAAAGCCGTTTGGTTTTTTGTGGGATCAAGATGGTGGACATTTGTTTCCAATGTTTTTAGTTGACCACTCATGCTTCCAGCTTTCATTTAGGTCAAATCCAGCAGCAATGACTTACCCCAGAGTGACACTTACTTGTCTTCTAGATTGTAGTCGTTGCTGTGATGGATGGAGGAATTCTTGGTTCAATGGCAAAGATGGTGATGCAAAGATTTTCGTAGCTTCCCTTAGTAGAGCTTGCTTCCTCCTTGACTGAGGTGGAGGGATGTGACTCAGCATGGGTAACCAGTGACAATTTGATTTGATGGAACCAGTAATGCATCGCATTGTATCATTCAATTTTGTGTCTACCTTCTTCACATGTACGCTTTCCAACCTGACGGGTGCACAGTACTCAGCAGCCGAATAGACAAGACTGATGGCAGATAAGCGTAAACAGTCAGCAGAAGCTCCCCAGGATGTACCACTGAGCTTATGCAATATGTTGTTTCTTGCGGCGACTTAGTGGGAAAGCTTAGTGATGTGTTCTTTGTAGCTCAGTTACTGCAATAATGTACTGACAAAACCTCTGTATCCTCAGTTTAAAAAAAATAATGATGTTATTCTCATTTTCTTACATTCCTCCATCAAATCTTCTGTAATTTATTATTTATTATAATGTAATACAAGTAGTAAATATTCCATAATTGTCCAACTATTAACCCGATGTGCTAGGCAAAATAGGCTTCCTTCTGTGTATTGGAAACTAAATAATAATAATACCTACAGAACTCCACCTCCCAAACTCGGGTGCTGTAAATCAAGCAATAGTAGGGAATGAAATTCAATCCAGTATCACTTACGAATAAAGGATTTCGAAATTAATTAATTAATTCCGTACTTCAAGGGTTAAAATGTTCATGACACTTGCCTGGCAGAGGACATGGCCTGGTTTTCATTCATGAGCTATCCACATCAAGAGAAGGAATATTTTACCAAGTCCAGCAATTCTCAAAGAGATCCCTTTGAATGGGCATAGCGGCATACACATGAGAGGACACTACATTAAATTTCCAGGACGATCACATGAAATGTATCGGAGCAAAATACGTATATAGCTTGAAAAGTAGGAATTCATCCACCAAATCGAAAGACCGGTTCTTTATGTGAATGTTTGATACAAGTTGACATGTTTCCATACGTATTCCTGTCATTGCTCTTCGTGTTCATTAAAGCAACGATCAAGGCAGCGGAGTGGATACGCGATACACTTTCATAAACGCCTTGTATTGAAACGCAATATGATGAAAGCGAAAATTAGAAAATAAAATGAGCGATGGTAAATTACGATCGTGGATTTCAGAGCTTGACTTAGTGTCGGTGTCGCTTTAGTAATATTAGGCTCACGGAATATCTTTATGCAATAAATAATAATAATAATAATAAAGTCTAAGGAAGATAAATTTAAACAGTACATGGGACTTTCTCACAGGTATCCTCGTTTAAATACCTCGGAGAAATAATTCTACCATCAGGTAACATCAGAACGGAAATGTACGATTAAATGAAAGTTTAAACCACTAAGCATAGCCAAGCATAAAATTAATATGAAATTTTGAGGAAGAGATAGAAATCCCCCAGGGGTCGATTATAATAATAATAATTATAATAATAATAATAATAATAATAATATCGTATGGCCTCGGGTGCCTGGTGCAAGCTTTGTTAATTGACACCCAGAGGGTAGCTTGCATGTCGAATTTCATCGTTCCTTTGAACGCTATGAAAGTCAAGGAGGTTAGATATCTAAACTCCTTGACACTACAGCGCTTTCAAGTAGAGAATGGAGGAACTTTGTGTTGGCGGAAAATCCCGAGATTAATTTTGCCATTGAACACGGCCTACTGAATTCAAATTGGTTCATTAAAATGCCAACAACGTATGACATGCGTGCCGTGATTTTTGTCGCCTTTCAATATCACTTACCACGGCCAGGAGCGAACCTGAAATCGTGGTGTTGGTAGTCCGACACTATAACCACTCACCCACCGTGGCAAGCTAGGGGTCTATTGAGCCTATGTTATAGATTTGCATTCTATGGTTTCGTAGTAAAATTATCGTAGTGAATAAGACGCGAAATCAAAATCACCTTCCTGCATCAAAATAATGATGCTGTGTTTGTGGTAAATAGATTAACAATAATTGATATCAGCGATGTGATGCTAAATTAATTGATAACCCCTTAGATTTAGCAATTAATGTATTTTGGTAACAACATATTATGGCATTACTATTGTTTATGGAGCAATACAATAATTGTATTCGTCCATTTAAAGAGAGAAAGGATTCTTTTTCTGTTATATGTGTCATGTAACGTTTGATTTCACCTATCCCTTTTTCAACAAAAATATATATATACATCACTTGCCTATTTATTATAGGAATTGCAACCAATGGCCATAGCATAGTATTTTAATTGAACGCCTGTAGGCTCCCAACAAGTTCAGTTTCAAGTAGTTCCAACTTTGGCTACCAGAGGCCACTGTCACTGACACCTAGTGGCGAACGTTGGAACCTGATAGAGCGTTTCTAACCAAATATAATCTACAAGTTTGGCTACACACTACCAATTGTAGTGGTAGGTTCTTTCACATGCCATACATATATGACATGCCCTCCGCTTTTACTTCCCCTCCGAAAGAAGACATCACTAATTAATGCTGCACTATTTTACTAGTATATTCTTCAAGAATTCATTTAAGATACATATTGTCCGTGGCTTAGGCGGCAGCACGCCAGCCTCTCACCGCTGGGTCCGTGGTTCAAATCCCGATCACTCCATTTGAGATCTGTGCTGGACAAAACGGAGGCAGATAGGTTTTTCTCCGGGTACTCCGATTTTCCCTGTCAAAATTTCATTCCAGCAACACTCTCCACTATCATTTCATTTCATCTGTCATTCAATTAATCATTGCCCCAGAGGAGTGCGTCAGGCCTTGGCAGCCGGCACAGTCCATATACTCGCCGCTAGGTGGGGGCTTCATTCATTCCATTCTTGACCCGGTCTGAGACTGGAAGCAGCTGTGGATTTTCATTTTCATTGTCATATAAATGGCACAACACGGGGCGAATGATGAAAATTGTTGAAGTCTCTAATGGAAACAACAGCAAAAATTAATCAAACTACACATTTTGTAAATGGAAATATTGCAGTTGGATGATAATAAGTAATATTGCTAGTGGAGATATGGCTCTTCTACCGTGTTTCAGTCTGCCAGGTCCTACCGTAATCCACTTGACTTGACAGAGTCCATTGTTTAACTAGCCAGTAAATTGGATGGAGCAGCTCAGGAAATCGCCTAATTACTCACTGTGGAACTTGCATTATTATCTAACAACAACCCACAGGAGCAATTTGTCTCTGAGGAACTCAGAGTTATGTTCCCAAGATCATAGTTGTCTTCTTGTGGTGTAAAGTTTTGCAGCCATCTTTTCAGTGTTGCCTGTAATAACTGTTAGTTGTAACTCTTCAGCCGGTCATCATTGTGCATTGTGTACGTAAATGTATGATTATAGAAAAGATAATCCACTATTTATTTAGCGTTTGGCATGCAAATACAGGGTCTTTCATATAAAGTAAGAACGGCGAGCGGCGGATTTGTTATCCGCTGCTACAGTGGCCATGGCCGAACATGTGGCGCGCCACGGCCCCCTGCTGTAGTATTAAAAGCGCGCGAATAGTAGATACTTGACCTTGCAATAAGCGTGCAGGTGTTCAGTCGCCAGTCTGAACCTCAGATGCTAACATGGTGTGACAGTTATCATTACTACATCGTATTTTTGTATGTAAAACTTATTTTAAGTACGAGACGGCTCGGTGGGTGCGTGATGCATTTGTTCAGCAATTTCGTGATGAAGTGACACCTTCACTAGCACAGATTCACGTAATTGACAGTACGTTTGACACTACTGACTCAGTGCAAAATAAATGACATAAAATAAAAGATCAGGAACATTACAGTGGCAGAACTCACTCGCATCAGCCAAAATGTGCTTACCAGATACAATGCCTGTATAAACCAGGAAGGACGACACTTCCAGCTTCTTTTATCAGGTAATATTTCATATAGGATTGTACACACGCTTAAAGAAGGGGGCCGTGGCGCGCCACAAGCTCGGCCAAGGCGACTGCAGCAGTGGATAACAAAACTGCCGCTTAGCGTTCTTACTTTATATGAAAGACCCTGTACATACATGATTACAAATGAACAATAATTATCAATGAACTAAACTACAAACATCTAAACCTTGTTTATACTCAATATATTTTGGGGTTGCCAACAAAATGTCTTCAAATCGCCCTCCGATGCTCTAATAATGCAGTCCTCCCTGATGTGCTCAACAGTCTATCGCGGCGCACCACAGTCGCATACTGGTAAGGACAACATTCGCCATTTGAAAAGTGAATCCCCGCATCTTCCATGTCCCGTCCTAAGGCGGTTGAGCATTGACCATACCTTGCGAGGTTGATCAAACCCAGGAACTCTCTTACTGATGCATGGCATTGCCTGGCATGAAGCTGGAGCATTTTGGATCCATTCTCTCCTCCAGGAATCGGTGATGTTGAATCCAATGAGGTTGCTGACAAGTGCAAGAGGTGGATGTCTCGAACGGAGTCTGTTGATCCTGAGGTCTGAGATGTCAGAGTGTACCGGTAGTCCAGGGTTCGCTAAGATCATGTTGTATTCTCTGATCAAAGCTGCTTTTCTTCGCAGATTAGGGGCTGGTATGTTACTTAGGCCAGGTAGCCAGATGGTGGGTGTAGATCTGATTGTTCCCGAAATTAAGCACATAGTAGTATAAAACTGGACATGAACTTTGTTTATGTGGGCGCTGTTCAACCATACTGGTGCACAGTACCCCGCCGTAGAGTTTACCAGTCTCAATGCAGACATCCGCAGAGTTGTGGCGGATGATCCTCATGTGGTTCCACAAAGCTTTTGTATGATATTGTTTCTTGTTCACAGTTTCGCAGCAGTTTTTGTGAGGTGTAATTACGACAAAGTCCTGTCTAGCGTGACTCCCAGTTATGTTGGTTCCACTAAACATAGCCAAGTTAAAGATGAACGTGGAATTTTGAGTAAGAGGTAGAAATCCACATAGGTCTATTGGGCAATAAACTGTGCTCACCGACTGAACGGTTACAACTAACAATAATCTTGAGTTTATGTTGTTGTTTGAGTCTTCGGTCTTTTGACTGGTTTAATGCATGCCTCCCTGCCCTGAGCTAATCGTTTCATCTCTACATAGCTACCACACCCTACGTCCGAGGGAATCTAACATATTCTAACCTTGGTCTACCCCTACAGTTCTTGTCCTCAACCCTTCCTTCCATAACTAAGCTTGCTATTCCTGGGTGTCTTAGTATGTGTCCTACCAACCTATCTCTTATCTTCATTAGCAGTCGCCAGAAACATCTTTCCTCTCCCTCTAGTCTTAATACCTCTTAGTTTGTAACCCTATCTACTCATCTGATCTTCATCATTCTGCTGTAACACTACATTTCAAACGCTTCAATTCTCCTCTTTACTGCTGCACCAATAGTCCATGTTTCACTTCCATAGAGCGCCACGCTCCAGACAAAGGCCTTCAAAAATGACTTCCTAACACCTAAATCTATATTCGATGTCAACAGATTCCTTTTCTGTAGACATGCTTTCCTTGCCTGAGCTAACCTACTCTATATATCCTCTTTGCTTCGTCCATCACTGGTTATTTTGCTTCCTAAGTAACAGAAGCCTCCTACTTCCTTTAGTTTTTCCCCTGCCAATTTGATGTCCATAGAGGATTCCGATTTATTTCGGCTGTATTCCAATATTTTTAATTTACATTTACATTTTCATCATGAATTCTTTCCTCAAGACGGAAATATGCTCAACATTATTTAGGCATTGCTATAAGAGCACAATCTGATAGATACGTATTGTTTTAGTTAGGTTTAGTTATTGTCTTTATAAGGTGTGGAACAGTGGGGCCATGCTCCTACGTATTGTTTGTTTCGTTACGAATTTATCTGGTTCGTATAATGTTAAACGGTATAAAAAGGTGTAAAAGTTTTCGCGAACTGAAATGTGTGGAGAAGGAAGAAATTGAGTTTCAAACATGTAATCTCGACATGCCATTTTCTACTACAACAATTAATGCAATAAGGTAAGAGGCGCACGTGTGCTTCATAAGAAGGGAGGTATTGATCTGTTCGCTACTCCAGTGGGGCTCCGGGCGAGGAACACCGAGAGCCCGCTGATGAGCCAGCTTGGCGAAATCCCACACGAGACACAGCACAAACCTACAAAGATTGCTGAGTTTTAATTCACGGGCCGTGAAAGCCAATATCTTTTAGGAAGCCTTCATAGGAAGGTGACCAAGGAAAGACGTGGACCGGGGCCAACAAAGATATCGTGGCTCGACAACTTAAGCCAGTGGTTTGGGATGACTCGAACTGTTCAGATGAGTTATGGACAATCATGCCACTGATCGCCAACGTCCTGAGAGGAAACGGCACTTGAAGCTTGATCTTTCAGCTCTCGCAGTTAAGAAGTGCACGTGCGCTTCATAAGAAGGGAGGTAGTGCACAGTTCACTAATCCTGGGCGCGAAACACCAAGAGCCCGCTGATGAGACAGCTTGATGTTCCTGGGCGAAAGCCCACACAAGACACGGCACAAACTTAGAAAAATTGCTGAGTTTTATGGTAAAATTTGTTTCAAGGAGTGGAAGAAGCTCAGAAATCAGACAGTCGTTAACGTATCCGTGTTTATATGCTTTTTTTTTTGTGTAGGGGAGTGCATTTTATTGTGCTCTGGAGAAAAAAAAGAAATTGTGTAAAATTAGATTTGAGTAGCCTGAAAGTTTAAAGAGACGGAGTTAATTTAATTACACAAAGGGAAATTTCAAAATATTAGCGTCAGTGTATTTTTTCTTTAGTATTACTTCTGAGCAGGGGCGGCTCCTGACTAAATTTTTCAGGTGTGCCAGATGATATTATTGTTGTTTCATATTAAATACAGTATTGTTTTATACTTGACATTCATTGTTGCCAATATTGCAATAATTATTATCATTCCACAAAACGCAACATTTGAAACAAGTTTTAATAAATAGCCTAGTTCATGCAATATTAACTGTACTCACATGACACCTTTTTCGTAAATATATTCTCCTCTCCTGTGCTTGGGTGAAACATTTTATCTATCAGTTTGTTTCATGAGGTCCTATTTGTTCAATTTCTAACTTTGTGTTCAGAGGTATAGGAGAAAATGGATGTTTTAATAAAATCTGCATATTAAATATCAACGTACCGTATCACACAAGTAAAAGACACATTGGTTTATAGAAATTAATTTCATCCACAGAACTCACTAAGACACTTGAATTGTACTTGGAACACCAGACATCATTAAATGCATGGAGATTAACCATTATGAAGATGGCATTAAATATTATCCGTGTTGACTGAATATTAATCTCAAATAATAAAAGCCGCCTTGTCAAACACTAGAATGTAGTTCAATAATTAAATTAACACGTACATGTTTCGTTATTTCAATAAGAAATTTGTCAGTGAGAAAAACTCTTAGAAAATATGTTAACAAAAACAAAAGCAAACAAGAAAAACTAACAAGAAGTTCCGTGACGAACTGAAGAGCCTACTTTTCTTAAAATTTAAGATTCATGCCAATGATTAATCTATATGGATCTATCTTGAATAATGACGAAATTAAGTTGGTAATATCGAAATTTCTAAATACACTAGTTCGCAATACTGTATACCTGGCATAATGTAGCCTAATAGAGAACTACAGTTGGCAGTCCTGGTGACTGAATATATTCTTAGTTCCGTCTCTTAAGGTACAGAATACAAAATTTGGTTGAAGTTCAATGGATAGCATGCACGTTACATGCAGTTAAACATTGGATCTAACAGCGCGCGTAAAATCTTGTTGGCAACAATGGCATACAGATATTGGTCATAAATAATCTGAAATATGATATATTGTTGTGTCAATTTTGAATGAAATCCATTAGTTGCTATAGAAGTTACATGCATTTTAAAATTGGACCTATCAGCAGGCTTAGAATCATGTTGGCAGCTCTGGCGTAGGCCTATATTAGTTACTCCAATTTAATCTAAATTGCCAGGTAATATACGTGTGCAAAGTTCAGAGCTATTGGCTTGCATACTTTCTGATATATTGATATTAGGGTAACAAAAATAGAGACAGTATTTATTAACACTTGGCAGCCCTGGTTACTCTTAAGAGTCGGCATAGTCATTTCTGTTATGGTACACATAGCACAGATGAAATTTGGTTCAAATCTAAATGATAGTATAGAAGTTACATGTATTTAAATTTGGACCTCTCAGCAGACATAGAATCATGTTGGTAGCACTGACCTATATAAGTTACTCCAAATTAATATAGAATGTCAGGTACTATACGTGTGCATAGTTTAAAGCTGTCGGCTTGCATACTTTCTGATATATGGGTATTTGGATAAAATAAATTGAGAGCATTTATTAACAGTTGGCAGCCCTGGTGGCTCTTAAGAATAAGCTCAGTCATATCTGTTTATGTACATATAGCCCATACGAAATTTGGTTGAAATCCAATTGATAGTGTAGAATTTATATGCATTTAAAATTTGGACCTATCAGCAGGCTTATAATCATTTTGGCAACACTGCCATGTATGGCCTCCTGGAAATTAAACTGAAATATTATTATCTATACGTGAGCCAATTTTGAAATAGCTCCCATTCATACCTTCCAAGATATCCAACATGGAGCTCAAATTTCAATTGCGATTTTTCAGCAGTTGGTAGCACTGACATCATTTTCAAATATGGCCGTGAGATATTCAGGGATAGATCTTTACTCCTGCCTAATTTTGTTTCGATTTCTGGAGCCGTTTAGGAGTTGATAGGGGGGGGGGGGACACACACACAGCCAGACAGACAGAAGGACAGACAGACAGACACACAATGTCCCGATCTCATAAGTCTACTTTTCCTCATTTCTGAAAAATGTGAAAAGTAGTCTAAAAATGGATATCCTTAAACTCTTAGAAACTATATTAACAAAATCAGAAACAAACAAAAAACAAAAAACTGATATCCTTAAACTCTTAGAAAATATCTTAACAAAAACAAAAGCAAACATGAAAAACAAAAAAATGGATATCCTTAAACTCTTAGAAACTATCTTAACAAAATCAAAAACAAACAAAAAACAAACAAACTGATATCCTTAAACTCGTAGAAAATATCTTAACACAATACAATAGCAAACAAGAAGGACAACAAGAAGTTCCGTGACGAACTAAAGAGCCTACTTTTCTTAAAATTAAGTTTCATGCCAATGATTAATTTAGAGTATATGAACCTATCTAGAAATGATGAAATTAAGTTGGTATTATTGAAATGTCTAATTAGTTCGAAATATACCTGGTATAATGTAGCCTAATAGAGCACTACAGTTGGCATCCCTGGTGACTGAATATATTCTTAGTTCCATCTCTAAAGGTACAGAATACAAAATTTGGTTGAAGTCCAATGGACGTTACATGCAGTTAGACATTGGATCTATCAGCACGCGTAAAATCATGTTGGCAAAAATGTCATGCGTGTGCTGGTCAGAAATAATCTGAAATATTATTATATCTTGTTGTGCCAATTTTGGATGAAACCCATTTGTTAGTATATAAATTACATGTATTTTAAAATTGGACCTATCAGCAGGCATAGAATCATGTTGGCAGCATTGACTTATATTAATTACTCCAGATTAATCTAGAATATCTAGTGATATACGTGTGCAAAGTGTAGAGCTGTTGGCTTGCATACTTTCTGGTATATTGATATTAGGGTAAAAATATAGACAGCATTCATTAACAGTTGGCAGCCCTGATTGCTCTTAACAATACTTATAGTCATATCTGTTAAGTTATACATAGCACATTCGAAATTTGGTTGAAATCCAACTGATAGTATAGAAGTTACATGTATTTAAAAATTGGTACTATCAGCAAGCTTATAATTATGTTGGTAGAACTGACGTATATAAGTTACTGCAAATTAATCAAAAATGTCAGGTACTTTACGTGTGCATAGTTTAAAAGCTGTCGGCTTGCATACTTTCTGATATACTGGTATTTGGATATAAAAGAATAGAGGGAGCAATTATTAACAGTTGGCAGCCCTGGTGGCTCTTAAGAATACGCTCAGTCATATCTGTTTATGTACACATATTACATACAAAATTTGGTTGAAATCCAATTGATAGTGTAGAAGTTATATGCATTTAAAAATTGGACTTATCAGCAGGCTTAAAATTATTTTGGCAACACTGTCATGTATGGCCTGCTGGAAATTAAACTGAAATAGTATCATCTGCATGTGTGCCAATTTTTAAATAGCTCCCATGCATAACTTCCACGATATCCAACATGGAGCTCAAATCTCTAGTGCGTATTTTCAGCAATTGGTAGCACTGACATCATTTTCAAATATGGACGTGAGATATTCCGGTATACATCTTTACTCATACTAAATTTGGTTTCGATTGCTGCAGCCGTTTAGGAGTTTATAGGGGGACACACACACACAGCCAGACAGACAGACAGACAGAAGGTCAGACAGACAGACACACATTTTCCCCGATCGATCTCACAAGTCTACTTTTTCCTCATTTTTGCAAAATGTGAAAAGTAGGCTAAAAATGTATATACTTAAACTCTTAGAAACTATCTTAACAAAAACAAACAAAAACAAACTAACAAAAATGATATCCTAAAAAAAGTCATATATAAAAACAAGATGTTCAGTAAAGAACATATAGCCTAATTTCTCCTAAATGCATGGGTATTGTTATAACTCTTTGTCCTTTTCAAGGAGTATAATTGAATGTTGGTTGTAGTAGCTTGTTGAAATACAACGTGCTATAGGGATATTAAACATGAATATGAGGTGCCCTTTGCTAGTGCTACCTCTGTAAAAAATTCATTCAATTCGGTTTCACCGGGTTTGAATTGATCTGGGGAATGGATTTGCACACATACATGGCCGCTATTTGCAAACTATTGGGCTGATGACCTTGTAGTCAGTCATAAGATGCTTTCCACAAAAAGGCATGTTGTTGCAAAATCCGGTAGAGATCAAATTATTAGGATGGTCGAAATTTGATTTAAGCTTTTAACATTTGGGTGGCCGTCATTCCGTTTCCGTCAAGATGGCGGCGATATAAAACATGACACTGAGGTGCCCTTTGCTAGTGCTACCTCTGAACCAAATTTCATTCCATTCGGTTTCACCGTGTTTGAATTAATAGGGGTAATCGATTTTGACACAAAGATGGCCGCCATCCGCAAACTATTAGGCTAATGACCTATTAGATTTGTCAAAGGAAGCTTCCTCCATAAAGGTATGTTGTTGCAAAATTTGGTAGAGATCGGATGATTAGGTTAGTCGTAATTTGATTTAAGCTTTTAACATTTGTGTGGCCACCATTACGTTTCCGTCAAGATGGCGGCGATATAAAACATGCCGCTGGGGTGCTCTTTGCTAGTGCTACCTCTGTACCAAATTTCATTCCATTCGGTTTCACCGTGTTCGAATTAATAGGGGTTATCGATTTTGACACAAAGATGGCCGCCATCCGCAAACTATTAGGCTAATGACCTATTAGATTTGTCACAGGATGCTTCCTCCGTAAAGGTATGTTGTTGCGAAATTTGGTAGAGATCGGATGATAAGGTTAGTCGTAATTTGATTTAAGCTTTTAACATTTGTGTGGCCACCATTACGTTTCCGTCAAGATGGCGGCGATATAAAACATGCCGCTGGGGTGCTCTTTGCTAGTGCTACCTCTGTACCAAATTTCATTCCATTCGGTTTCACCGTGTTCGAATTAATAGGGGTTATCGATTTTGACACAAAGATGGCCGCCATCCGCAAACTATTAGGCTGATGACCTATTAGTTTGGTCAAATGATGCTGCCCCCATAGAGGTATGTTGTTGCAATATTTGGTAGAGATCGGATGATTAGGTTAGTCGTAATTTGATTTAAGCTTTGAACATTTGTGTGGCCGCCATTATGTTTCCGTCAAGATGGCGGCGATATAAAACATGACACTGAGGTGTCCTTTGCTAGTGCTACCTTTGTACCAAATTTCGTTCAATTTGCGCTCACCGTGTTCGAATTGATAGGGGGGGGGGACAGACATTCAGAGTCCACACACTCACACACACACAGACTCACACACATACACACACACAGACAGACACACTTTCTTTCGCCCTGTAGTGATCTCATAAGTCTACTTTCATTTTTTGCAAAAATCGAAAGTAGGCTAATAAATGAAAGGTCACAAAAACAATTAATAAATTATAGGATGTGTGAAATACTTGGACATTGATATTTCAACTGTAAATGAAACGATAACATTGCACCACATCCACGTGAGATATCAGTCACTTCAATAAATTTTTACACATGGGGAAGTTTGCCTCAGGAAATACACCTGCCGAAAAACATCTGTCGTTATATATATACATGTATTAATCAGAAGGTTCAACAACGTAACAATTTTCGAAATGGTAAAAACAACTAACCTCGAATCTGTTTTTTTTGTTTGTTTGTTTGTTATCTCCGTCTGCTGTTCTCGTAATTGTCACATATCAATACTTTTGATGCACAGTTCCATGATGTTACTTAATTGAATTTCTCAACGTATCATTTCATTACGGTTGGAATATCAATGTCCAAGTATTTCACACATCCTATAATTGTATAATTACCTAGCAAATATGCATTTCGAACAGCATACGGAGATAACCAACAAACAGATTCGAGGTTAGTTGTTTTTACCATTTCAAAATATTGTTACGTTGTTCAACCTTCTGATTAATAGACACCATCTGTTACACCACGGTTTCGATCTTGAAACTCCAAAACAGTTTTCTTCATCACTTCACCTTGGAGGTGGTGTCCGTGAGAGTCTGTTTGATGAAAGGGAATATAATTTAAGAACAAGTAGTTCCGTGAAGAACTATACAGCCTATTTTCATATATCCTGCTAATTGCCTCTATCAACATACAAAATTTCAGTTTAATTACTGTAACAGATTCGTAGATATTGAGAACCATCTAAATATTTCAGATGGTCGCCAGGTTGGATTTTTATTTTTGTACTATTACATTAAGATTATTGTGTACGTGTGGTATTCAAACTTCAATCGCATGATTAGAACACAAGAAGTAAAAACGAGATTTTAAAATTACGCACAGCAGCCATCTTGTGATTATGCAAACAATTGAAATAAATTAGATGCCAGTGGATCAACATTTGTATAAGCATTTAACGTGCAACGTTTCACGGCACTCGGATAGTTAATTCGGGAGAAACGTCCATTTAAATATTTATACTTCGTGTCGCCGCCATGTTGGATTTGTGCTCACCAGTTTACTCAAAGTCCTATAGGTGAACATATGTTCATAGTCTCTATGAACATAAAAAAATCTGTTTGGTTGCTGTAAAAGATTCTTAGATATTGAGAACCGTCTAAATAATTCGGAAGCTCGCCATTTAGGATTGTTATATGTATAGGCCATAGAGTTATGTACCATTCAAGGACAATTATTGCTTAGGTTCATTATTCAAACTTTCACTTCGATCGCATGATTACGACACAAGAAATAAAAACATAATTTTAAAATTTCGCACAGCCGCCATCTTGAGGTTAAGTAAACAATTGAATTGAATTAGATGGCAGTGCATTACAATCTGCAAAATCATTTACTGTAGCACATTTCACTGCGCTCAGAGAGTTAAATCACGAGAAAAGTTTATCAAAATATTTCAAATTCGCTTGGTCGCCATGTTCGTTTTGTACTTTACAGGTTTATGAAATATACATAGGTAAACTTGTATCAGTACCCTTTATCACCGTACAAAATTGCAGGGTGATATCTGTATTAGTTTCGGAGATATAGAATGTCAGTGAAATATTTCGCACAGTCGCCATTTTGAGGTTATGTAAACAATTGAACTAAATTACACTCCAGTGCTTTACAATGTGTATAAACAATTTCTGTACCCAGTTTCATTACGTTTGGGTAGTTAAATCGCGAGAAAAGTCTATTTAAAAGTCTCAACTTCGCTTGGCCGCCATGTTGGTTTTGTAGTCACCAGGTTTTTGAAAGTGTCATAGGTGAACTTCTAGTAGCGCCCTTTATCATCGTACACAATTCCAGGGCGATATCGGTAATAGTTTCGGAGATATTGAATGCTAGTGAAATATTTCGCACATCCGTCATGTTGGATTGGTGAGACGTAACAAAATTTGAAGGGCACGGTCAAGGTCGCCGGGAATAGCGCTATGAACTTGCCGAGTTTCATTGAAATCGCTCCAGCCGTTTAGATTTTATATTGGGGGGGGGGGGGGACACACACACACACACCTCACACACACACACACACACACGCACACACACACACACGGACAAAAGGTGATCTCATAAGCCTATTTTTTCAAAATTGAAAATAGGCTAAAAATATAACTAAAATCTAAAATATTGTTATTTGGTATTTAAGAAAATATTGATATGGCTATACCTAAGTTTTCGCTGAAAATGGTCTCACCGTCGACCGAAACATGTACAACAATAGAATAGATGTTCAACAATTGAATAGTCGTCTCATAATTTGTATTCATGGGCGTATTATTATTAAGAGTTATCATTGGTCAATACGGTAAATATCATACATTTTCGGGTGTGTAGTGGCGCAGTGGTCAAGCTGTTGGCCTCTCCCCATGGCTGACCGGGTTCGATTCATGGTCAATGAATGTAACATTTTCAAAGTGAAATGCCATGTCCTGTGGTTCAGATTCAACGTCAAGATGAGGTCCCGTGGCTCATGATCGCGAGATTAATGGTCCGGTAAAACTGCAACTTCCTTCCTTCATACATTTTCCTAGCATGATAAATGGTATTGCTTTAAATACATACCACTTTAAAAATAGTACATTATTCAACGAGCCTATAATGGGCATTATCGGCGAGTTGCATACCACTGTTTATGTTTGACGATAATTATAACTTTATTATATGTTCTATCATAAATATTCATAAATATCTGTGGGATTCTGTCGGTTGACATCTTTTTCTTGGGAATTGTGTGGGCTCAGTATTTGATCTCTACCCAATAACGAATTCCAAATCTATAAAACATTGTGTATCCCGAAGTAGCACCAACAGATAGCGGACAGGTACTATGTTGGAACATTTTGTTATTTTGGTCAAATGACACAAAATAGGCTGTTACAAACGCATTACAATTGAAATGTATCGTAATATCAAATAGTTATAATTCAAATTCGATGAGTATCGAACGTCAACGGAAGGCAATTCAGTGGAGTCCAAAATAGAATAGTCATGACATCTGGCGGAAACGTTTCACATAAGAAATCCCTTTACAGAACAGAGAGCTCGATTATAATTTCCGTGGATCTAAAGGCATACGCCTGCTTCCTCCATGACGTTCTGATGTGTTTATATTAACAATAGCATTCACTAAAATTGTCGGCGAAATGTTACGAATGTATTGCCCTGTGTAGAAATTGGTTTTGCGGATATTAAGGTACAGTGCTATTTATTTTGCTATATTCCGCTGTTTAAATATGCAAACATTACGAACGGTGCACACTTTCCATGTCGGTATAGGCTAGGGTATGATGGTGTGTTGCAAATTTCTGGACGTAGATTCCTAAATTTCTTGGATATTTCATAGTTATTTCATGTTACCGTAAAGGTTCGTGCTGATTTTGTCTTTGTGTTTGGGATTGTAACTACAATGGTTGATCCAATGTAGGCTACATTGTCAACTGTCAAATAATGTAATTCATGTCCAACACGTTGGATTTTTAGTGAATGTGCGAAGCTATCCTTTCCTAATTGGTCAATGAATGAAAATATTGAGCTCTGATAGGTTGGATAAACTGTATCATAATGAAAAGTAGTACTTTAATGCCCCCCATTATGATACAGATTTCTGACATATTTACCTTTCGAAATCGTCGAACATAAGTATATTTCCGTGTAGTTATGCACTCCTACAGTGCAGTGTATTTAAGGAAATTTACACAGGAAAATTAACCTAGCGTGAATTGTCTTCTTGGACGACTGTCCACATGCGGCAAGGAGGCGTCACCATGTATCAGGAAAATAATGGAAAGGAGGAGCATTGTCAGACGCAAGATATTGTTTTGACACCGTCCATAGAGCATTTGAAGAATATGAGTCGTCCAGATCCAAAACTCGTTTAATCCCCTTGTGAATAGGGATCATGTCGTAAAATTATTTCTTTAATTAGGCCTAGTTTATTTTATTTTATTTTATTTTATTTTTTATTATTATTATTATGTTTTGTTTAATTTAATTTAATTTAGTTTTATTTTATTTTATTTTGATTTTGTTTTGTTTTATTTAATTTCGTTTTATTTAGTTTTAAAGTATTAATTATCATTTTAAATGATCTTGCCGACTTCGTCGTTACGCTGGGGTCTGGCGTTACGTTACGGTGACGGGACGAAATGTACCCAGAAGCACTGAGGTGCGTGACGTCATAGTACCGCTTGGTGCATGTGTTCCCCGACAATCTGTACTTCGTTAGTATAAGACAAAATCCCCGATTCTTGGATATCACGGGTAATCTCGAGAACCACTGGATGGATTTTGATGCGGTTTTCACCATTCTGTAAAAGATAACTTGAGGAAAGATTCTGTAGAAAATAATTTATGTGTGATCAAAGGAAGCCAAGCAGTAACTTGGCGTCCGTGCGCTTCTTAAGCATACGCTGGACAAACCGTTAAAAATATCAATATACTGTGCCCAATCGGACACAGCAGACTGGCATCGAACTCGGGTCTTATCAGAGAAGACCAGGCCCATGATTCTGCCTAGAGTCGAACCATTGATCTCTGAGGGGGAACAGCTACAGGGAACCCGAAGAGCAATGAGTTGTAAATTGACATACAATAATATAGCATGATTTCAAGGCTTGTATGTGAATATCATGGCTGTTTAAGGGAATAATTGTCAGAAATTGCAGTCATATGTACGTTTTCGAAGTATAGAAACGTGAAAGCAGGCCAGCTTGACACTTTACTAATTACAGCCAGCAGAGGGGAGGAGATTCAAGACGCCGAATGAACTTATTTCGTCTGGACCGAGGAGACAGCTCGAAATTAATGACCCTGGGAGTCCCCAATGGACAACACTCGAGACCGTAGTGGGGGTAATTGTCCACGGAAATTAATTGATTGCAGCCAATTGGAGCATCGAAATGGAATGAAAAGTACACCCAGGTGAATATATTCTAGGAGAGATACTTTAGGAGTGGTCTTACACCTAAATTAAAGCCTATATCTCTAAATAAGCCTGTTAACACCGACCTTACGCTCGAGAGGAGTAATTTGGTGACCAGCAAGAGGGGATTCACCATGGTGGCGTCATAACGCTACGGAATAAGGCAATTAATTGTAATTAATTGGCCGAAGCGATCGCTAGCATGAGAGTGATTATGGGACTTCCACACCTAGATAAACGAGGTGTATACGTCATTTTGAATGGAAATGCATTATTTCAAGAAGGGAGTCGCTCTCGTGTGTCCTGTGGACTACATTTTACGT
Organism: Meconema thalassinum; assembly: GCA_946902985.2. Classification (NCBI taxonomy): domain Eukaryota; kingdom Metazoa; phylum Arthropoda; class Insecta; order Orthoptera; family Tettigoniidae; genus Meconema; species Meconema thalassinum. Next base: position 883,865,191 of record OX336388.2, read on the forward strand.
GAAACCTTTATATAGGGGGAAGCAGCACAGACCAAGCCAGTTCGTCTTCAGTTCATCGTCAGTTCATCTGCAGTCTACACGTAAACTAAACGCTGCCAGTGAGTGAGCGAAATGTTAGAGTATATTTGAAGAACAATGGAAGCGCATCATGCAGCTTCTTAATAGTAATCATGAATTGCGTAAGATTTAATCTACAGAAGATATTTATCCATTATTATACGCAAGTGTAGTTTGCTACAGCGTAGCAATAATTTAGGATGGTTTTGGACACTGAATACCAGGAGGTATTGTCATACTTATAAATGACGCAGTATCGTCAGGATCATTGCAGTTATGGGAGCCCGAGAGGCATCACAAGTAATCATGACGGTGAAATGAACAGTATTGAAGGGAACGAGAATCGAACGCACGCACACGCTATATAGACTTTCACGGAGACCAGCGGTTGTCGTAGCTGCATCGCATCTCTGGGGTCAGGCGTTAGGAGGAGTCCGATTAAGGATCGACCTGTGAAATAGTGAAAAAGTGTATATAAATTTTATTATAGTGATTTCAAAAGTGTTTATGTGTATTGTGAATTAATATGTATTGTGTAAAAGTGAGAAAAGCCACTGATAAGAGTATGATTATCATGTGGGAAATATGTGATATCAAGTGGCGAGTGAAATATAGCATGATGGCTTAAATCAAGCGTCATGGAAGGTCCGTGGCTGGCGTGTTGGAATAATCCAGCGAGAATGAAAAAGTGAGTACAAATTTACAATGTTATTCTAACTAAATAGTTCACCATACAACGATGCATCACTTTGAGACTAAAATGTAACAGTCACTTATGTACGAGCTTTCACCACTCGTATTTGGTAGAATATGGCTTGGAAGGTGATTTTTTTAGGGCCATTCAGGCCTAAGATAGTGATGTATGTAACGGTAACGTTAAATGATAATAATAATAATAATAATATCAGGGGTCGGTAACAGTAAAGTAAAGTAATAGGCATTTTTGGCCTAAATAACGTCCAAAGTGTGTCATGTCTAATATAAAGATACTGTATTTTGTTAAACAGTAAGAAGGTAACGTGAAATATAGCGAGATACGAGAATTTTTCAGTGTCAATGAAGTGTTGAATGAATATTTAATATGGTAAATTCTTAGGATTGTTTTTGAGAACCATTAAAGTAATGTAAGCCAGTAAATTTATACTTGTTTTTAGGAGCTATTTGAAGCTTTGGCTTAAGTGTAATTGCAGATAGGACGCGGGTGCCTTAATAATTGAGTCATCTATGAGAAGTATTGTTTGAGCCGCATTTAGCGAGCGAAGTAACGTAGAATCCAGTGATTTACGTAAATAAAGTTGCGGGGACCAAGCTAACATAGCTTGCACGTTGGGTGAAAAGTTGGCTAATCTACGAGTTAGTACCGCCTTGGAGCGTACTTATATTATTCGCAGCGAATTGGACAGAGCCTGTCTGTATCCATCGCTTGCAGGAATAATTGCCACGAGGGATGTTCTTCGAGACCCCGTGAGCACATGTATTATATGATCTGCCCTGAGAGGTAAGAATCAAAGTTCGTCGTACAGGAATCGCAGATTTCCTTATTATTGAGGCAGATGCTGATGAGCAATCTTGTATTCTCATTATGATGCGCGCCCAAAGCCACTAGAATCGCCACAGAACGGCAAGTCTATTACAGAATCCATCCCCAGCCATGAATGTTAATTAGGGGCCGAGTTGAGCCCAATACACTATGAATATAGGTGGTAAATAATCAGAATGACTCAATTACTTGAGACAACACTCAGCGTAACTCCATTGTACTGCAATTGTAAACAAAGATGACCTTGCTTGCAGCAAGAGGGGGGCGTTATGTATGCCACTAGGGCGACGGCCATCTTGCTCGGCCAGCTGGAACTAATTTTATTGCCTGCTTGGAAGGGGAGGTTTGGAGACCCAGTCCCTTTATTTTAAAAGCATAGTGGGACACTGAAGAATCTCGATATTTCGAAATATAATTAAGATATGATTGTTATGATGATGCCAATTGAATTAAATGATGTGTTTCAACACACATACATTGTCGGATCATTGAAATCGGATAATATTTGGCCCAGTTATTCTCTGAGGAGGAACGCTGAACCAAATAAATGTAGGCATCTTTTTAAAGTGCATTTTTGCCCAGTTCACACTAATGTATGCAGACGGGTAGATGATTTCCAATAACATGACACGTTTGTAACGATAATAATTTCGACCAGATCCAGAAAATCGTTGTATGGTGAAACTATAAACATTTCTGTCCATGTGTATTTTGGAAGGGGAAACGTACCACTTTTTAGCGTTTCATATTGATAGAAAAAGAGAAGATGATTCACACGACACAACAACATTTGTTAATTGAGGCATAAAATAATGAATCTATGTTAATGAAAGTAAATGCCCGTGAGAAACGGATTAATGTTTTATTATTACAGAATTAATGTCATTTAATGTGATATGTGACTTTTGTGTTGTGATACTCCAGTTATGTAAAATTGTGTTACATGAAGAACACTATGGAGACTCGTAGATGTCTGAAAGTATCAGTGATAGGATGCTAGAAATATATTTGAGTGCAGTGTAGCGTTAATTAAGAAGAGACTCACAAAATAACCATGATTTTCATTGTGGGAATTAAATGTAAATTATCCTTTGTTTTTATTTTGTTGTAGAGCCATGACTTTAGATCAGTAAATGTTTTATTTAGGAATATGTTGTTTCTTTCATGTAGAGTAGCTACCTGGTAGACTCAAATCCTGAGCATGTGGTCGTATGGTGGGCAGGAACGTCCCATACCTCGAAAGACCGTGAGTTAGCTGGGATACGAACACATGTTCCACATGATGACAATTGGGTACATGGAGGAGATGTCACTGTACTAGGATTGAGTCACAGGTACTACTTAAAGTCGGCCAGGATATTAATGGTAGGAGCAAGTACAGCAGAGAAATTAGGATATATTAGGAAAAGGCCGCGTCCCATTTGTTAATAAGCCTTCACGTCAAAATAAATGTTGATAATCCTCCATAAGACATGCTTAAGCTTAAATGTAACTTGTCTACCACCATAGCACCTTACTCATTTAATTATCATGGCCCAGGCAACATGGGGCGGTATTAATTCATTATGGAACCGCCTGCATCAGTGCAATATAAGCGATCTTGGCATTGCGCAACCTGGCCACGGATTACTTTATATTTAGCATATCACACATCACCTTTGTTTATCATGTCACCCTGGACTGATACCCTTATGTTTATCATGGCGGCCCAGCTGGGGCATTCGGCAGTAAAAACCACTCCCTGGATAGTTTTATTGATAATTCAGAATATGGCCGATGTCTTACAATGGGGCAACCAATGATAGCACTACTCTATGTTTATCATGGCGCCCAGAGACGTGGAAGGCTTATGGGATTCAGAAAACCCCATAATAATAGCATGGTTTTCATGGGGAAAACCATAATAGTATTTTTCCTCAAACTGTGTTTGAGCGATTGTGAGTCTTTCTAGATGATACTCAGACATTAGACATTGTTGTCAGACGGGTACGAGGGTCTAAACCCATTCCATAGGTGGTTACAGAACTGTGTAATATGTTGTGTTGTTGTCGCGAGATCGGAATCCTTTTTTTTTTCAATAGAACGCGCCAGCATGTTCAGCTGCGGCCTACCTGAATCTCAAATTAAGAAATACAGGAAGGCTGGAACTGAGGAGATACTCAAGTGTATCGCGGAGTTAAGAGAACATTTCGATGATACTAATGCTAAGAGTAAGGAAGAGGCTAAAGCATTTAAAGATGAAATAGCGGGTAGATTGGATGCCAATCAAACTAAAATGAACACTAGATTAGAGGCTAATCAAACTGAAATAAACACTAGATTAGAGGCTAGTCAAACTGAGGTAAGCCAGATGTTGGCCACAGTAAACACGCAGTTAGAGTCAAACCTAATAGAGGTCAATAAAAAAATGGATGACGTTAAAGAGTCTGTTAAGCATGAAGTAACTAAGAATATTGTTAGCGTGGTCTCAGAGATGCAAGCTGATAACGATAAACGCTTTGAGTCAATAGAGCTAACACTAGAGAATAATCTGCAAGCGTGCAGAGAATCACAGCGTGAGATTAATGATAGTTTAAGCAGTATGTCCATAGAGCCTAAAGACATTCAAAGCCAGAATGAAGCGAATACTAAACGTCAGCAGGAGCAATTTAATACGTTCACTCAGACCGTGGATCAAAGGCTCGAAGACAGCGACGGAAAATGGAATACGCGAATGGCAGGCTACGCAAAGGCGGTAGACGAAGCCTTAAGGAAGCAGGATCAGAATATCCTTGACCAATGCAAGGAGATCAATGAAATAAAAACTTCTGATCAAGAGAATAAGGAAATAATGTCAAATATGAAGAGGCAGGTCGGAAAGGTTCAAAAAGAGTTAGAACAAACTCAGAACGACCTAGCAGTCATTCATAAAAGACAGGATGAGGACCAGGGAGAAATGACGAAGATAAGGACTGAAATCTCTCATATGCATGGTCACATACAAAAAGAAGTTACAGGCTTACGAGAAGAATTAGAACTTCGAGAAGGCTTGAAGACTGAAGCCAGGGATAAAACTATTGCAGAGGTAAGAGAAAGTCTAGTGGGGGAAATTACCCACCTGAAAGAAAACCTTAAGGATGACAAGGTAAAAGTATTTCCTATGGCAGAGAAAAACCGAGATCGCTTAGAAAAAATAGAACGAGAGGTATTAGCTCGTTTGGAAAGGGCAGAAAATAGGCACAGCCAAATAGAAACCAGAATGATCGCTCAGGAGGAATCCATGTTGCGGAATCCTAGATCTAGCGAAGGAAGCATAGATGAGAATAGGAGAAATAAATGGGCAGATATAGAGATACAGCCCACTCCAAAGAATGCAGCCATGCCAAGTGACAGCCCGTATACCACGCCTGGTATACCAATTGCTATGTCCACACCGCATGAAAATGCTGTTCAAAATCAAATAGTCACTGTTGTGAGGGCTAGTGACGAGAAACCAAAGAAATATTCTGGGAGTAATTCTAACATGACACCCAAGTACTGGCTCAAAGAAATTTCCGAGTACTTGAATGACGCGAAGGTACCGCCAGAGCGAAGGTTGAGAGCTATTGAAAAACTGACTGAAGGCGAGTGTGCCTGATGGTTTAGGAGTTTTCGGTACACGTTCGACACCGTTGTCGAATTTCGCCAGGCATTTTTAAGCGGAACGCAAGTATACAACAGAACCTCAGATTGGACTTGTACTCCAGGCGTTATAGTACTAATAACCCGACGAAGTACGCAGAGTTTTTTTGTGGCTCAATTGTGCCGTTACCGCGAACTTGACGAAGGAATTAGAGAGTCAGATTTGTGTATAGCGATAGCCAAGCAGCTACCGTATGAAGTACAACGTCTATTATTCTCAGCAAACGCCATGACAGCGATCGATATGGAGGAGGTGCTAAGACAACTCGATCTCACCAAAGCGCAGCACACAAGGCAAAGTCGGAACATGGAACAAGTCAACGTGACGACTACACCGACTGAATCGACTAAGGTGCAGACAAAAAGTAAGTCTACGAGCACCGAAACGGAGAAATCAGACTGGCAACGCGAATGACGGGAAAACCAGAATTGAAGGCCAGCATATCGAGGAGGATCGAACCGTGGATACCGAGGAAGGAAAGCCTGGAATCAGTGCGGCACAAGAGACCAGCAGGCTGATAACAGAAGGAATTACGGCCGAAATGGGAACAACCAAGGATGGAGATCCCAAGAACAGAGTCGCGGGTTCGATGAAGAAGCGGAAGAACGCTATCACGCATCTTTAAGATACATGGAAGAGCGCGGAGATGACCCGAGACAATCGCGAGTTCATTGGGATGAAGCGATTAGGAATAGAAGGTCACCCGACATATATAAAAATGATGACGGTGCCAAGAGTCTGGAACTTCAACAGCATGAAGACAGGCAGAAGAACTCCACAAAGAATGGAGCAATTGAAAAAAAAAAACACCAAAATTAAATGACCAAAGAGAGATAAGTTCAGGATGGAATACAGTGAATGTTGTTAACTGGATTGCCAAACCTGAGGAGCTTATCGAAGACCCAAATGAAGGGATGGTCAATGTGAGAAGGGAACTACCCATTATTATTGTAAACATTGCGGGCATTAAGATAAGAAGTCTCATTGATAGAGGTTCAACAGTGTGTTTGATAACCCAGGCATTATATAATGAAATCCAAAGTAAGATTCACGTATTGAAAATACCTATTTCAAGCGTGAAGATAAAAGGTGTGATACCAGATAAAGTTATGATGTGCAGATACCAAGTATTTTTAGATTTGCAGATAGGGAACTCTACATTCTCACAGAGCTTTCTACTTGTGAATAAGCTGCCTTTTAACATTATTGTTGGCATGGATTTCATAAGAGAATATAAGGTCATTCTAGATCTATCGCAAGACATTGTTATGTTTCGCGCAAGTGAGGGAAAGGAAGATTTAGAGCTCTCTTTAAAGCACAATGAAACGAGACCAGAAGAGTACGTATGGCATACATACGGAGATATGACTGGGGATGTAGTATTGACAACAGAAGACATCGAGGGAGAGTTGGCAACACTGGCCGCAGACATTGAAAAGGACCTCGAACCAAAATTTGAAGAATGCCTGGAAGAAAAGATAGAGGAAGCTAAAATTGGTCCAGAGCATAAGCAAATGCTAAGGGAACTACTATTTGAATACAAAGGAGTCTTCGATTCGAGACCTGGCCGGATCAAGAATTTCCAATATGCGTTCCAAGTCAGTGACTGGACACCATTCAGACAGAAGCCGAATCCTGTAGCCGAGAAACATTATTTAAAGGTCAAGGATGCAATACAGGAGATGCTAGAGGCAGGCGTCATTGTGAAGACGGCCACACCGTATGTCAGCCCACTGGTAGTTGTACCTAAACAGGACGGAAGTGTAAGGATATGCCTGGACCTACGGAATTTGAATTCCAAGGTCATACCAGAATTTGACCAAGTGCCGCCCATCAAGGAGGTCCTCAGGAGGTTCAAAGGAAAGACTGTTTTCTCAAATCTTGACCTGACAGCAAGTTTTCACCATCTTGCTCTGGAGGAGAAAACAAGCTTATTAACTGGGTTTTTATTCGACCAGCATACATATTCATACGTTCGCCTACCATTTGGTCTGAAAACAGCAGGTTCAGCGTTGATACGAGCGCTTGATCGGAACCTGTCTGAAGAAGTAAAAGCAACAATCATATGTTATGTAGATGATATACTACTGACATCTGAAACGGTCAAAGAACACATCAGAGACCTACGCAAGCTGTTGAATGACCTAAGACAGGCTAACTTTAAGGTCAATATAAAGAAATCTAACTTTGGTCAGAGAGAAGTTAAATTCCTAGGCCACATAATAGATGCACAAGGAGTTAGGCCTAATCCGGGAAAATTGGAGGTCATTAAACATTTCCCGGGACCAACGAAGGTAAAGAACGTCAGGCAATATCTAGGCGTTATTGGATTCTTTTCAAGCCATTGCCCGAAATATACCGAGACCGTAGCACCAATCCAAGATTTACTGAAGAAAGGAGGAAGGTGGCGCTGGACGGAAAAATGCGAGGAAGCCTTCGTGAAATCTAAACAGATGCTTTTAGATTACGTTAAATTGGGATATCCAGACTACACTCAGAAATTTATTATCCAGACTGACGCATCATTTATAGGAATTGGAGCGATGCTCTACCAGGAAAATGTGGACAGGCCAGAGGAGAAAACTTATATTGCATTCATAAGTAGAAGGTTGAAACCTAATGAAAAGAATTATACGGTCACGGAGATCAAATTACTCGCAATATTGTATGCCTTACAGTATTGGCGAAAGCTAATTTATGGGTTTAGAATTATATTGAGAATGGACCATAAAGCCCTAACGTTCCTGTTAAAAACTGACTTGTCGAGTCAAAGACTGACGAGGTGGTCCCTGTACATACAGCAATTTCAAGTGGAAATCGAGTATTGCCCGGGGAAGGACAATATTATACCTGACTTGCTAAGCAGTTACCTGACAGCGGATGAAGAGGAAGCTCTAGCTATCGACATAGAAGATAGAGATCAGAAGACCTTAGATGATCTAAGGAACATCACCGTTTTTCAACGTGAAGATCCCTGGATACGGTTGATGATTAATTACTTCGAGGGAAAGCTTGTCAGAGGAACCACGATGTATGTGGAAGCCGAAGCACTATCAACGGAGTATCTATGGTTTAACCAGATGTTACATAAATGGAGCGATACAGACCACACTCGACCCATGATCGTTATACCACCAGCATTGCAAAGAAGGCTAGTATGGTTAGCACACAGAGCTTTTGGCCACCCTGGCGTAGACAAATCTGTTGCCCTGCTTAAAGAGCATTTATTTGGCCAAAACTTAGAGATACAGTCAGGAATACAATCAAGACATGTGATATTTGCCAACGAGTAAAGCCTAACTCGTATTTAATGAGGCAAAACCTATACCAGTCTTACCAGAGAAGCCATGTCAGCTTCTGGCATTGGACAGTTTTGGGACGCTCCCGAGAGCTAGAAGAGGAAATGGACACATCCTAGTTGCACTAGACGTGTTTTCTAAAATGGTAGTCCTCTGTCCAATTCAGAAAACCAGTACGAAACAGGTACTTAAGAGGCTGAAGGAAAGAATCATTCCTATACTAGGACAGCCGGAAAACATATCTGATCATGGGAGCTGTTTTACCAGCGTAGAATTTCGCAGGGAATTGGAAAATCTGGGTATGAGACAGATTTTGTCCACAGTTCGACACCCGGAGTCGAATTCCGCTGAGAGAGTGATGAGGGAACTGCAAAAGTACATGAAGATATACTGCTCTACAGAAAACTGGAAATGGATCGATGTACTAGAGATTATTGAGTATTGTATCAACAATACCGTGCAAGAAGCGACAGGAGAAGTGCCAGCGAGCCTACATCTTGATAGAAGACCAGAGAGGCCATGGAATAATGTCATTCGGACACCCGTCGATGCACAGCCTGGACGTGAGTTGAGGATCCAGAGAACATTCGAGTATCTCAAGAAACAAGCAGACAGACGGCAGCGAAGAAATAGGAGGAAACTCTACCATAGACCACTATTCGTTGGAGAGTACGTCTTATTGAAAAAACCAGCTAGTTCAGATCCAGAGAGCAGGAAATATAAAAAAATTCAACATAACTATCACGGACCCTACCTGATTATAAGGGACTTGCAAAATAATGCATACCGAATCAAATACGAAGAGACAGGTAGAGAAGTTGTTGTAAATGCAGCGAATTTAAAATTATATAGCCCACCAGAGGATTATGAAACAAGAGAGGAGCAAGCAATATACACCCAAATGGACGGGGAGTCTTTATGTATGCAAGCAGAGAGTCCTGAGAAACGCTTGCAGGCCCAGGAAGGAAGAGAGCGAGGCGACCGGCTCGCAGACCCTAGGGACACGAGGGGTGAATGCAGCTGTCGGCTGGAAGAATTTTACGACCAGTTGTGTGAGGCTGCTACAGAACTCCAAGAAATGAATGTACGACTAAGAGAACAAAACAAGAGAACACGAGACGGCAGACAGAGTGGAATGGGGGAACGAGACATCCCATTGCCGAGAGCACTGACCGCTTAAAGTAAATAGAGCATGAGTCAATGCCATCTGAAGGCGCGAAAAATTCACTTGTGAAATGAATTTTCCGAGCTTAGCGAGGGAAAGATGTGCCCAATCGGACACAGAAGACTGGCATCGAACTCGGGTCATATCAGAGAAGACCAGGCCCATGATTCTGCCTAGAGTCGAACCATTGATCTCTGAGGGGGAACAGCTACAGGGAACCCGAAGAGCAATGAGTTGTATAATGACATACAATAATATAGCATGATTTCACGGCTTGTATGTGAATATCATGGCTGTTCAAGGGAATAATTGTCAGAAATTGCAGTCATATGTACGTTTTCGAAGTATAGAAACGTGAAAGCAGGCCAGCTTTACACTTTACTAATTACAGCCAGCAGAGGGGAGGAGATTCAAGGCGCCGAAGGAACTTATTTCGTCTGGACCGAGGAGACAGCTCGAAATTAATGACCCTGGGAGTCCCCAATGGACAACACTCGAGACCGTAGTGGGGGTAATTGTCCACGGAAATTAATTGATTGCAGCCAATTGGAGCATCGAAATGGAATGAAAAGTACACCCAGGTGAATATATTCTAGGAGAGATACTTTAAGAGTGGTCTTACACCTAAATTAAAGCCTATATCTCTAAATAAGCCTGTTAACACCGAGCTTGCGCTCGAGAGGAGTAATTTGGTGACCAGCAAGAGGGGATTCACCATGGTGGCGTCATAACGCTACGGAATAAGGCAATTAATTGTAATTAATTGGCCGAAGCGATCGCTAGCACGAGAGTGATTATGAGACTTCCACACCTAGATGAACGATGTGTATACGTCATTTTGAATGGAAATGCATTATTTCAAGAAGGGAGTCGCTCTCGTGTGTCCTGTGGACTACATTTTACGAGAAACCTTTATATAGGGGGAAGCAGCACAGACCAAGCCAGTTCGTCTTCAGTTCATCGTCAGTTCATCTGCAGTCTACACGTAAACTAAACGCTGCCAGTGAGTGCGCGAAATGTTAGAGTATATTTGAAGAACAATGGAAGCGCATCATACAGCTTCTTAATAGTAATCATGAATCGCGTAAGATTTAATCTACAGAAGATATTTATCCATTATTATACGCAAGTGTAGTTTGCTACAGCGTAGCAATAATTTAGGATGGTTTTGGACACTGAATACCAGGAGGTATTGTCATACTTATAAATGACGCAGTATCGTCAGGATCATTGCAGTTATGGGAGCCCGAGAGGCATCACAAGTAATCATGACGGTGAAATGAACAGTATTGAAGGGAACGAGAATCGAACGCACGCACACGCTATATAGACTTTCACGGAGACCAGCGGTTGTCGTAGCTGCATCGCATCTCTGGAGTCAGGCGTTAGGAGGAGTCCGATTAAGGATCGACCTGTGAAATAGTGAAAAAGTGTATATAAATTTTCTTATAGTGATTTCAAAAGTGTTTATGTGTATTGTGAATTAATATGTATTGTGTAAAAGTGAGAAAAGCCACTGATAAGAGTATGATTATCATGTGGGAAATATGTGATATCAAGTGGCGAGTGAAATATAGCATGATGGTTTAAATCAAGCGTCATGGTAGGCCCTTGGCTGGCGTGTTGGAATAATCCAGCGAGAATAAAAAGGTGAGTACAAATTTACAATGTTATTCTAACTAAATAGTTCACCATACAACGATGCATCACTTTGAGACTAAAATGTAGCAGTCACTTATATACGAGCTTTCACCACTCCTATTTGGTAGAATATGGCTTGGAAGGTGATTTGTTTAGGGCCATTCAGGCTTAAGATAGTGATGTATGTAACGGTAACGTTAAATGATAATAATAATAATAATAATATCAGGGGTCGGTAACAGTAAAGTAAAGTAATAGGCATTTCTGGCCTAAATAACGTTCAAAGTGTGTCATGTCTAATATAAAGATACTGTATTTTGGCAAACAGTAAGAAAGTAACGTGAAATATAGCGAGATACGAGAATTTTTCAGTGTCAATTAAGTGTTGAATGAATATTTAATATGGTAAATTCTTAGGATTGTTTTTGAGAACCATTAAAGTAATGTAAGCCAGTAAATTTATACTTGTTTCTAGGAGCTATTTGAAGCTTTGGCTTAAGTGTAATTGCAGATAGGACGCGTGTGCCTTAATAATTGAGTCATCTATGAGAAGTATTGTTTGAGCCGCATTTAGCGAGCGAAGTAACGTAGAATCAAGTGATTTACGTAAATAAAGTTGCGGGGACCAAGCTAACATAGCTTGCACGTTGGGTGAAAAGTTGGCTAATCTACGAGTTAGTACCGCCGTGGAGCGTACTTATATTATTCGCAGTGAATTGGACAGAGCCTGTCTGTATCCATCGCTTGCAGGAATAATTGCCACGAGGGATGTTCTTCGAGACCCCGTGAGCACATGTATTATATGATCTGCCCTGAGAGGTAAGAATCAAAGTTCGTCGTAGAGGAAACTCAGATTTCCTTATTATTGAGGCAGCTGCTGATGAGCAATCTTGTATTCTCATTATGATGCGCGCCCAAAGCCACTAGAATCGCCACAGAACGGCAAGTCTATTACAGAATCCATCCCCAGCCATGAATGTTAATTAGGGGCCGAGTTGAGCCCAATACACTATGAATATAGGTGGTAAATAATCAGAATGACTCAATTACTTGAGACAACACTCAGCGTAACTCCTCTGTACTGCAATTGTAAACAAAGATGACCTTGCTTGCAGCAAGAGGGGGGCGTTATGTATGCCACTAGGGCGACGGCCATCTTGCTCGGCCAGCTGGAATTAATTTTATTGCCTGCTTGGAAGGGGAGGTTTGGAGACCCAGTCCCTTTATTTTAAAAGCATAGTGGGACACTGAAGAATCTCGAAATTTCGAAATATAATTAAGATATGATTGTTATGATGATGCCAATTGAATTAAATGATGTGTATCAACACACATACATTGTCGGATCATTGAAATCAGATAATATTTGGCCCAGTTATTCTCTGAGGAGGAACGCTGAACCAAATAAATGTAGGTATCTTTTTAAAGTGCATTTTTGCCCAGTTCACACTAATTTATGCAGACGGGTAGATGATTTCTAATAACATGACACGTTTGTAACGATAATAATTTCGACCAGACCCAGAAAATCGTTGTATGGTGAAACTATAAACATTTCTGTCCACGTGTATTTTGGAAGGGGAAACGTACCACTTTTTAGCGTTTCATATTGATGGAAAAAGAGAAGATGATTCACACGACACAACGACATTTGTTAATTGAGGCATAAAATAATGAATCTATGTTAAAGAAAGTAAATGCCCGTGAGAAACGGATTAATGTTTTATTATTACAGAATTAATGTCATTTAATGTGATATGTGACTTTTGTGTTGTGATACTCCAGTTATGTAAAATTGTGTCACATGAAGAACACTAAGGAGACTCGTAGATGTCTGAAAGTATCAGTGATAGGATGCTAGAAATAGATTTGGGTGCAGTGTAGCATTAATTAAGAAGAGACTCACAAAATAACCTTGATTTTCATTGTGGGAATTAAATGTAAATTATCCTTTGTTTGTATTTTGTTGTATAGCCATGACTTTAGATCAGTAAATGTTTTATTTAGGAATATGTTGTATCTTTCATGTAGAGTAGCTACCTGGTAGACTCAAATCCTGAGCATGAGGTCGTATGGTGGGCAGGAACGTCCCATACCTCGAAAGACCGTGAATTAGCTGGGATACGAACACATGTTCCACATGATGACAATTGGGTACAATACTATGAGCGTAAGAATTGGTCAGCATGAAAATTTCTACAAAAAAGTTCGCGAGAGCATATCTCTATCTTCAATATATCGCCCACTATAAGTCTTTTTAGATTGGATGGAAGGGGCACGTCCCCGCGGGCTCTGTTGAGCGTGCGGAATCCCGCGCGCTTGACCTTGCTTTGCCCTTGGTTTACACTTGCCGTTCGCGAGTAATTTGAAACATTATGAGCAAGATAAGCATTATGCAGATAATTTTCTACCATGTCAAGAGTCTTTGGCTTCGAGCGAAGCGAGAACCCTCCAGCCTTTCTAGCATTTTTCAGCATTTGTAGCATTTAAAATGATACTAAGTCCAGTCTTTCAGACTGACTGTCACTTTTTTATTTAATTTTTTTGTGTTGTTCTATTTTATTTTGTTTTATGTTGTTTTGTTTATTTTGCTTTATTTTGATTTTGTTTTGTATATTTTGTTTTATTTTATTTTGTTTTGTTTTATTTGATTTTGCAGAAAACAAACATAAACCAAAAAAACACGAAGCAAAAAAAATTCAAAAAAAAGCAATAGCAGAAAACAAAAAAAAGAAACACAAAGAAATAAGCAAAATTCAAAAAAAAAACAGACAACAAACACAAAATCAAAACCAAAAACGAAAAGCAAAAAGTAAAATTCAAAAGCAGAAGCAGAAAGCAAACACAAAACCATAAACCAAAAACACAAAGAAACAAGAAGTTCCGTGAAGAACTATACAGCCTACTTTTCATGCCAATGATTATACTACAGAATATGAACCTTTCTAGAATAATGACGAAATTAAGTTGGTAATATCGAAATATCTAATAAGTTCAAAATATACCTGGTATAATGTAGCCTAATAGAGCACTACAGTTGGCAGCCCTGGTGACTGAATATATTCTTAGTTCCATCTCTTAAGGTACAGAATACAAAATTTGGTTGAAGTCCAATGGACGTTACATGCAGTTAGACATTGGATCTATCAGCACGCGTAAAAGCATGTTGGCAACAATGTCATGCGTGTGCTGGTCAGAAATAATCTGAAATATTATGATATCTTTTTGTGCCAATTTTGGATGAAATACATTTGTTAGTATAGAAGTTACATGTATTTTAAAATTGGACATATCAGCAGGCATAGAATCATGTTGGCAGCACTGTCTTGTATTAATTACTCCAAATTAATCTTGAATGTCAGGTGCTATACGTGTGCAAAGTATAGAGCTGTTGGCTTGCATACTTTCTGATATATTGATATTAGGGTAAAAAAAATATAGACAGCATTTATTAACAGTTGGCAGCCCTGATTGCTGTTAACAATACTAATAGTAATATCTGTTATGGTACACATAGCACATACGAAATTTGGTTGAAATCCAACTGATAGTATAGAAGTTACATGTATTTAAAAATTGGTACTATCAGCAGGTTTATAATCATGTTGGTAGAACTGACGTATATAAGTTACTCCAAATTAATCTAAAATGTCAGAATATACGTGTGGATAGTTTAAAGCTGTTGGCTTGCATACTTTCTGATATATAGGTATTTGGATGAAAAAAATAGAGAGAGCAATTATTAACATTTGGCAGCCCTGGTGGCCTTAAGAATACGCTCAGTCATATCTGTTTATGTACAGATATTACATACAAAATTTGGTTGAATTCCAATTGATAGTGTAGACGTTATATGCATTTAAACATTGAACCTATCTGAAGGCTTAACATTATTTTGGCAACACTGTCATAGTTGGCCTCCTGGGAATTAAACTGAAATAGTCTTATCTACATGTGTGCCAATTTTGGAATTGCTCCCATGCATACCTTGCAAGATATCCAACATGGAGCACAAATTTCTAGTGCGTATTTTCAGCAGTTGGTAGCACTGATATCATTTTCAAATATGGACGTGAGATATTCCGGTGCACATCTTTACTCATACTAAATTTGGTTTTGATTGCTGCAGCCGTTTAGGAGTTGATAGGGGGGGACACACACACAGCCAGACAGACAGACAGACAGACAGAAGGACAGACAGACAGACAGACAGACAGACGGACAGTCAGACAGACAGACGGACACACATTTTCCCGGATCGATCTCATAAGTCTACTTTTTCCTCATTTTTGCAAAATGTGAAAAGTAGGCTAAAAATAAAAAAGTAGAAAACAACAAACACAGAAGATACGCGAGGCAAAGTCCAGAGAAACGTTTCTCTTGAAAATGATTCTTATTCTCAAGTGGATTAAACGAGTTTTGCAACTGGACGACTCACTTTGTACAAAAGAGAAAAGAATGTTGTAATGACGGTGTACCCTACGCTATAAGAGTATACCTCCCTTCAGCACTCTTCCTTGTTTGATAGCCAATTTGAAAGTGCCCTGTTCCAGTACATTAATTCGCACGCCCCTTTGCTAACAACCCAATTGAGAGCTTTGTGAGTGGAACCGATTACCTGTACGTACATTCATGATGTCATGAGTTACACTGGGTGCTTAAATAATATACCTTGGAGAGCTCCTCAAACCAAACTCACTATAATAGCCCCTTATATGGCTATATACTGTATATCTATAGAGTATCATCCAGAGTATCATGACTAATGGAAGGTTAGAACAGACACACATTTGCCCGATCTCATAAGACTACTTTTTCCTCATTTTTGCAAAATGTGAAAAGTAGGCTAATAATAATAATGTTATTGGTTTTACGTCCCTTTTAACTACTCTGGCTTTTAGAAACGCCAGGGTGCCGGAATTTTGCCCCGAAGGGGATCTTTACCGTGCCAATAAATCTACTGACACGGTTCCCTCGCATTTGCGCACCCTCAAATGTCAGCTGACTGCGCCAGGATACGAACCTGCAACCTTGGGCCCAGCAAGCGAGAACGTTACCCCTGAGCCACGCAGCCAGTTTATAAAAAATTGAACACATACCCAAGTATACGGGGCTGATGACCAATATGTCCGAGGCAAATTATCGACATAATTTGAGAACCATTGCTCTAGATGGCAAGTGTCTGTCTAGCTGTCCATAGGTTGTTGTTGTTGTTGTTGTTGACTCATTGACGGGCTTTGTAATATCGTGGTCACGCAGGCCTGTGTACAAAGGTGTGTGTGTGGCTGTATTAATGTGTGTATTTGTAATTCAGATGAGGATTGGGAAGGAGGCGACCGTGGATTTAATTTACGATCCTTCCCGGCATTCCTATGGAGTAGAAATGGGAAACCACGGAAAACAAATTCCAGGATGGCTGAGGTGAGATTCGAACCCACCTCTTACCATTGTTGCTTCACGAGGCAGATTTATTTATTTATCGTAAGGCTTTTAGTGCCGGGAGTGTCCGAGGACATGTTCGGCTCGCCAGAGGCTGTAGCTGCTTCAAGCGCACACCACTAGGGTGAGCTACAAGTTCCGTTCAATTTCAAGTAGTTCCAACTTTCGCTACCAGATATCAATGATACCAAGTGGTGAACGTTGGAACTTTGATAGAGCGTATCAAACGATAATAACCTACGAATTTAGCTCCACACATGTTTAGACTGTGGAAGGATCTTTTACATGCCATAAATCTATGACATGGGACCGCCGGCTTTACTTTCCCTCCGAAGGAAGGCATACTGAAGGATTTTAACGCACTTAAAAAATCCGACGACTTCGGCCGGGTTTGAACCCGCTCTCTTGGGAACAGCAGTTCAGCATGCTACCGACTACGCCACCGAAGCCGCTTTTTCACGAGGCTGAGTGTACCCACTTCCAGCCCTCAGACCAGAATTACATTTTTTTGCAGAGCTGGGAATCGAACACGGGCCTCTGAGATGACACTCTCCTTTTGAGAACCTTAGAACTGTATTACTACATTCATTGAATGGTATTTATCCAATCACAAAATAACCTGGGTGAACAACCGGTTGAGCAGGTCCCATATGGACGCTCAGTCAGTGGTAACATCTTTGCATGTAATTAAGGTTATCCTTATCTTGTGACAACGCGAATCATTAAATCCGAATGTAGCCAATCAATGCAACAACTTTTGGTTTCCACGTGAACAACGTGTGATTAGTTCCGGGACTAATTAGTTTGCTGACAACATCAATTGCTATTTGCCATCAGTGATGCAATGCGATCAAGTGGAACTTGATAAGTGGTACCATCATTTCGCCCTTAAATGTCCACAGGCTTAATTGTTTAATTACTTAATAACAAATTTCATTTCTCTCTTTTTACAGTAACATTTCAAATCTGACTTCAAACTAATAAGCTATTACTCTAACAAGAATATATGACCCATGTTATCTTTTCTATTGTAAATAACGATATCAAATTTCTTTCGATGGTATCCGCTTTCGAGACAAAGTGGATCGAGTGCTCAGATTTGGTCGATTACCGTCTGGGTCAATATACATTTATGTGCCACGCCGACACTCGAATCACCTTTCCGTAGCTTCCAAGACACATGGGAAATGCTGGAAATGAGCAAGCAGATCAAGCTCCAATAGAGGCGGTATCGGCCAATGGAGGCACCCGCTAGAGGTATTCTCTCTCAGTTACGTCGACGAGTACTGGCATTCTGGGAAAGTCAGTGGCTAGCTGACCCAATGCCCAATGAACTCAGAGCGATCAAGGGAACTACTAACTACTCACGCGTGGCAGATCTCTTTCTGGTCACGGAAGGAGTCCGTCATTTTGTGTATGCTATGGATAGGTCAAGCAAGATCCACATACTCGTACAAAGCTTTTCTTTTTATGTCAGCAAGATCCACACACTCGGTAAAATTGTGGGGCACGGTGAATACAACTACACATGTAGGGTACCAAATAGAGAAACTTGAGGCAATTTGGATGGAATTTTATGGAACTGAAGCGATTTTAATTTAATCGTGTCATAGAACATACAGCATAAAACAATAGCAAATCGCATTTGGTCAACAACAAAAAAGTCAACCCCTGGCACTAAACAGCCCATGACGGGCTAAGGCCGACCAAGCGACCGCTGCCCAGCCATTTGGTCTGCAGATATTGGGGTGTCGCGTGATCAGCGCGTCGGGTCCCCTCGGCCGTTAATCTTGGAATTCGTGATCGGGGCGCTGTCTCACTGTCAGTCAGCTACTCATTTGACCTCACGAGGTTGAGTGCACCCCGTTCCAACCCTCACGTCAGTTTTAAAATCCCTGACGGAGCCGGGGATCGAACCCGGGGCCTCCGGGTGAGAGGCAGGCGCGCTACCCCAACACCACGGGGCCGGCTAAAAACATTTGGTACTACTACTAATAATAATATCGTATGGCCTCGTGTGCCCGGTGCAAGCTTTATAATTTGACACCCAGAGAGTAGCTTGCGTGCCGAATTTCGTTGTTCCTTGAATAACTATGACAGTCAAGGAGGTTAGATATCTAAGCTCCTTGAACACTATAGCGCTTTCTAGTAGAGAAATGAGGAACGTTGTGTTGGCGGAAACTCCCGAGATTAATTTTGCCATTATGAACACGGCCTACTGAAAATGGGTACTATAAGAAAACCATGAAATCCCTGTATGCATTGCATAATTGATTATATTATACACGCACTTATACTCAAATCAAATACTGAGACAAGAAGTTTGCCAACTCGCAAGCTTCAGGAGTTCCGTCCATCAGATTCCGCGGAGAACATGTGATGGGCCACAACCCGCAAACGAGGAGGTGACTCATAGTCTGCTCCCCACAACACACACACGAAGTCGAGTCACAGGCAAATCCCCACTTTTTCAAATTTGCTTTCGACCTTCCCACTCCTGTGCGCAGCCTGTTGAGGGTCTTCCACGTTGACCAAGTTTCTTCGTGTCCAGCGGGCAGGTGTTCAGATGGTAGCGTCCATCCTGCAGAGTCGTTAGATCTGGAGCACCAAGAGAGCAATCTAAATACTGATGGAGAGACTGTCAAATTTTCAGTGGCGTGAAGAAAACTTCTTCTTGATTTGAGTCTTTGAGCTGCAGTAAGTAACCATACAAAGGATGGGTCTCTTGGGTCAAAGCTTTAGATTTCTCTAATCTGGCTGCCGATTCACGGCGGATATCTGGAGGTGAGATACCATTCAGAAAGTAGATTTTATCAAGCGGCGTAGAACTGAGACAACCTGTAATAAGTCCGCAGGTCTCATTTAATGCAATGTCTACCTTTCTAGCGTGGCTAGATCTTTACCGGACAGGACATGCGTATGCTGCTGCTGAATAGCAAAGGACTATGGCTGAAGTTCTTATGGTGAGAGGCTGTGTTCCCCAAGTTGTAACGCACAATTCACGTAAAATATTGTTTCTAGGTGATACCTTTTGTTTGGAGCTCAGGCAGTGCGATGCTGAACCCAGAATGGAAAGGACCAGATTATGAACTGCGACACACATGGACACGCTGCGCAGTTATTGGCAACTGTTTCTAAATGTATGGAAGACTTTGATAATTCCGTAGTACGGCTAATTACAAAGTAGTTCAAATATACTTTTTATCACTTTAAATGATCTTGTCGACTTCGTCGTTACGCTGGGGTCTGGCGTTACGTTACGGTGACGGGACGAAATGTACCTAGATGCACTGAGGTGTGTACCGTCATAGTACCGCTAGGTGCATGTGTTCCCCCCCGACAATCTCTACTTCGTTAGTATACGACAAAAATCCCCGATTCTTGGATGTCACGGGTAATCTCGAGAACCTCTGGATGGATTTTCATGTGGTTTTCACCATTCTGTAAAGGATATCTCGAGGAAATATTCTGTAGAAAATAATTTATGTGTGATCAAAGGAAGCCAAGCAGTAACTTGGCGTCCGTGCGCTTCTTAAGCTTACGCTGGACAAACCGTTAAAAATATCAATATACTATGAGCGTAAGAATTGGTCAGCATGAAAAGCTCTACAAAAAAGTCCGTGAGAGCATATCTCTATCTTCAATACATCGCCCACTATAAGTGTTTTTAGACTGGATGGAAGGGGCACGTCATCCAGCAATCTCCCTCCGCGCTGATCTTGCTTTGCCCTGGGTTTGCACTTGCCATTCGCGAGTAATTTGAAACAAGGTAAAGTTTTATAAAGCAAAATAAGTTTTATGCAGATAATTTTCTAACACGTCAAGAGCCTTTGGCTTCAAGCGAAGCGAGAAGCCTCCAGCCTCCAGCCTCCAGCCTCCAGCCTCCAGCCTCCAGCCTCCAGCATTTAAAATGATACAAAGTCTAGTCTTTCAGACTGACAGTCACGTTTATCTTTAGAGATACCCCAGCGCAAGAGCGAATTTCTTCCCACCTTTTGTGTTGAGTCAACTATCGAATTTCTCTTTTCTATGAATTTCAAAATGACAAATGCTATCATCTAGTGGTAAAGTCGTATAAACCTCTGTTGTACTTTGTTTGTGAGGTAGTTATAAAATCTCATGAACTTAGGTGATTCATTTATGCGGTAGTGGTAGTAATGGAGCATATTATTAGACTTATCACTAGGGGGCGGATTTCTATGAAAAGTCATATTTTTTCCCTTAACATTATATCTTATAGTCTTGTATTTTCAACACGTTTCCAAGCATGATGATCAAAATTAAACAGGTTGTATTGGGCATATAAATGCATATTTAGGATTTCTTAAGTTTTATGGCATATTTTGAAAAAAATATCATAATAAACGCCATATTTTTGTAATTTGCATTTAAATTTCGTTTCATAAAAATCAGAATAAGCTCTAGAAATTATTGTTCAGGATAGACGGGAATATACTACTGAGGAACCATTCTAAAGTAGTGTATGGAATGTTTCTAACAGGTAAGAGCTATTGTTTGCTAACTGGGTCAATTCCTGGAAACCGGGCTATTGTTTACACGGAAGCAGAGGTAGGCTAAATTCACAGTTAATTGGCATCGTACTTATCTCTCTCCTTCGCCCTACCCGCTTCCACCTTAAACACACTGAATGACATATAGAAATCCGCCCCCTACTTATCTTTGTATATATAATTCTTCGACACGTGTGTATGTGACTGAACTCCTCCTAAACGACTGAACCGATTTTGATGAAATTTTGTAAGTATGTTAGGGTGGGTCCATGTATGGTTTAGATTCACAATTTGACCAGGTAGGTGGAATTTTAGAATTTTAGAACCACAATTTACACACAATTTTAGAACCATAATATACAGTCATAAACAGTCGTCATGGAAACCGCTAGCTTAAGTGAAAAGTGATGCTTTTGGACTGTTTGTCCCTGCACGTAGAGCCACCTGGTCGCAACCTGTGCAACTACCTCCATAACATAAACTCCGCCCGTGGCGGAATGTTGTGTTTTATACCAAAGGTGGCAGTGATGTCGAATTCTACTTTTTGTCTCTGCACGTTAGAGCGTTTCGAAGTCCCGTTTGCATTCACATACCATTCATCCGATTGTTATGATTCTTGGGTGAGATGTTGAGAGCACTCTAGGGAAGGTGTTTGGCTTAGTAAATCCATTTTACAATAGATAGCGCACGACTAGATTCAACAAATGAGCGACAACGCGCGAAGCGTTTCAAAAAGGTACCGTATGCGTTCAAATACCATTCGTCCGATAGCGATGAAACTTGGGTGAGATGTTGTGTACACACCAGGGAAGGCTTCTGGCTTAGTAAATTCATTTTACAATTGGTAGCGCACGAGAAGATTCATCAAATGAGCGACGACGCGCGAAACGTTTCAACAAAATCCCGTATAAGTTTATATACCATTGCGATGAAACTTTGATGAGCTGTTATGTACACTTACGTGAAGGTTTCTAACTTGGTAAATCCATTTCACAGGAGGTAAAGCACGAGTAGATTCAACAAATGAGCGACGACGCGCGAAGCGTTTCAACAAGGTCCAGTATGCGTTCTAATACCATTCGTCCCATAGCGATGAAACTTGAGTGAAATGTTATGTACACTCCATGGAAGGCTTCTGGCTTAGTAAATCAATTTTACAATAGGTAGCGCACGACTAGATTCAACAAATGAGTGACGACGCGCGAAGCGTTTCAACAAAATCCAATTACCATTCATCGATTGAGATGAAACTTTGATGAGTTGTTGTGTACACTTCCGTGAAGGTTTCTAACATAGTACATCCATTTCACAGGCGGTTGCGCACGAGTAGATTCAACAAATGAGCGGTGACGTGCGAAGCGTTTCAACAAAGTCCCGTATGCGTTCAAATACCATTCCGTCCGATAGCGATGAAAATTGGGTGAGATGTTGTGTACATTCCAGGGAAGGCTTCTGGCTTAGTAAATCAATTTCACATTAGGTAGCGCACGACTAGATTCAACAAATGAGTGACGACGCGCGAAAAGTTTCAACAAAATCCCGTATAAGTTTATATTCCATTCATAGATTGAGATGAAATTTTGATGAGTTGTTGTGTACACTTAAGTGAAGGCTTCTAACTTAGTAATCCATTTCACAGGAGGTTGCGCACGAGTAGATTCAACAAATGAGCGGCGACGTGCGAAGCGTTTCAACAAAGTCCCGTATGCGTTCAAATACCATTCCGTCCGATAGCGATGAAACTTGGGTGAGATGTTGTGTACACTTACGTGAGAGTTTTTAACTTAGTAAATCCATTTTACAATAGGTAGCTCACGAGTAGATTCAACAAATGAGCAACGACGCGCGAACTTTTAAACAAAGTCCCGTATGCGTTCATATACCATTCATCCGATTGCAATGAAACTTGGGTGAGATGTTGTGTACACTTACGTGATGGTTTCTAACTTAGTAAATCCATTTCACAGGAGGTTGTGCACGAGTAGATTCAACAAATGAGCGACGACACGCGAAACGTTTCAATAATTTCCCGTATGCGTTCAAATACCATTCGTCCGATTACGATGAAACTTGGGTGAGATGTTGTGTACACTCCAGGAGAGGCTTCTGGATTTGTAAATCCATTTTACAATAGGTAGAGCACGAGTAGACCAAACAAATGAGCAACGACGCACGAAATTTTAAACAAAGTCCCGTATGCGTTCATATACCATTCATCCGATTGCAATGAAACTTGGATGAGATGTTGTGTACACTCACGTGAGGGTTTCTAAGTTAGTAAATCCATTTCACAGGAGGTTGCACACAATTAGATTCAACAAATGAGCGACGGCGCGCGACGCGTTTCAATAAGGTCCCGTATGCGTTCAAATACCATTCGTCCGATGACGATGAAACTTGGGCGAGATGATAAGTACACCCTACGGAAGGTTTCTGGCTTAATAAATCCATTTTATAATAGGTAGCGCACGAGTAGATTCAACATATTAGTGACGGCACGCGAATCATTTCAACAAAGTACCGTATGCGTCCATATACCATTTATCCGATTGCGATGAAACTTTGGTGAATTGTTGCGTACACTCCAGTAAAGGTTTCTGGCTTAGTAAATTTATTTTACAATAGGTAGCGCACGAGAAGATTCAACAAATGTGCGAAGGCGCGCGAATCGTTTCACCAAAGTCCTGTATGCATTCATATACCATTTATCCGATTGCGATGAAACTTTGGTGAATCATTGAGTACATTCCAGAGAAGGTTTCAGGCTTAGTAAATCTATTTTACAATTGGTAGCGCATGAGTAGATTCAACAAATGAGTTACGGCACGCGAATCGTTTAAAGAAAATCCCGTATGCGTTCATATGTCATTCATCCGTTTCCGATGAAACTTTGATGAGTTGTTGTGTACCCGCCAGGGAAGGTGTTCAACTTGGTATCCATTTTACAATATTGGTAGCGCAGGAGTAGATGTAACAAATGAGTGACGACGCGCGAAGCGTTCCAATAAAATCCCGTATGCGTGCATATACTATTCTTCGATTGCGATGAAACTTTGATGAGTTGTTGTGTACACTTACGTGAAGCTTTCTAACTTAGTAAATCCATTTCACAGTTGGTGGAGCACGAGTAGATTCAACAAATGAGTGACAGCGCACGAATCTTAAAAAAAACTGGTATGCGTTATATGCCATTTATCCGATTGCGATGAAACTTTAGAGAGTTGTTGTGCACGCTCCCACGAATGTTTCTAGATTAGTTAATTCATTTCACGATAGTTTAGAGGCAGTTAACAGGAATTGAAAAAGAAATATTGTGTATCCAAAAGCACTTCAAGAAACAAAGTTACAACACTTTCTTTGATTGGCAGGACAACGTCTGCCGGGTCAGCTAGTCTTTATATATATAATTCTTCGACACGTGTGTGTGACTGAACTCCTCCTAAACTTCTGGACCGATATTGATGAAATTTTTTATGTATATTAGAGTGGGCCCACGTATGGTTTAGATTCACAATTTGAGCCGGTAGGTGGAAAGAACACAATTTTAGAACCACAATTTACACACAATTTTAGAACCACAATATACAGTCAGAAAGGTCGTCATGGAAAGCGTTAGCCTCAGTGAAAGAAGATGTCTTTGGACGGTTTGTCTCTGCTCGTTAGAGCCACCTGGTCGCCACCTGTGCAACTACCGCCATTACATACACTCCGCCCGTGGCGAAAAGTTGTGTTTTATACCAAAGGTGGCAGTGATGTCGAATTCTACTGTTTGTCTCGGCACGTCAGAGCGTTTCAAAGTCCCGTATGCGTTCTTATACCATTCATCCGATTGCCATAAAACTTGGATGATATGTTGAGTGAGCTCCAGGGAAGGTGTATGGCTTAGTAAATCCATTTTATATTAGATAGCGCACGAATAGATTCAACAAATGAGCGACGACGCGCGAAGCGTTTCAAAAAGGTCGCGTATGCGTTCAAATACCATTCGTCCGATAGCGATGAAACTTGGGTGAGATGTTGTGTACACTCCAGGGAAGGCTTCTGGCTTAGTAAATCAATTTCACATTAGGTAGCGCACGACTAGAGTCAACAAATGAGTGATGACGCGCGAAAAGTTTCAACAAAATCCCGTATAAGTTTATATTCCATTCAAAGATTGAGATGAAACTTTGATGAGTTGTTGTGTACACTTAAGTGAAGGCTTCTAACTTAGTAATCCATTTCACAGGAGGTTGCGCACGAGTAGATTCAACAAATGAGCGGCGACTTGCGAAGCGTTTCAACAAAGTCTCGTATGCGTTCAAATACCATTCCGTCCGATAGCGATGAAACTTGGGTGAGATGTTGTGTACACGTACGTGAGGGTTTCTAACTTAGTAAATCCATTTACAATAGGTAGCTCACGAGTAGATTCAACAAATGAGCAACGACGCGTGAACTTTTAATCAAAGTCCCGTATGCATTCATATACCAATCATCCGATTGCAATGAAACTTGGGTGAGATGTTGTGTACACTTACGTGAGGGTTTCTAACTTAGTAAATCCATTTCACAGGAGGTTGCTCACGAGTAGATTCAACAAATGAGCGACGACACGCGAAACGTTTCAATAATTTCCCGTATGCGTTCAAATACCATTCGTCCGATTACGATGAAACTTGGGTGATTTGTTGTGTACACTTCAATAAAGGGTTCTGGCTTAGTAAATTCATTTCACAATAGGTAGCGCACGAGTAGATTCAACAAATGTGCGATGGCGCGCGAATCGTTTCAACAAAATCTTGTATGCGTTCATATACCATTTATCCGATGGCGATTAAACTTTGGTGAATTGTTGTGTACACTCCAGGAAAGGTTTCTGTCTTAGTAAATCCAGTTATTAATAAGTAGCGCACGAGTAGATTCAACAAATGTGCGACGACGCGCGAATCGTTTCCACAATGTCCCATACGCGGTCTTATATCATTCATCCGATTGCGATGAAACCTTGGTGAATCATTGAGTACACTCGAGAGAAGGTTTCAGGCTTAGCAAATCTATTTTACAAAAGGTAGCGCATGAGTAGATTCAACAAATGAGTGACGGCACGTGAATCGTCTAAAGGAAATCCCGTGTGCATTCATATGTCATTCATCCGAATCCGATGAAACTTTGACGAGTTGTTGTGTACACATACGTGAAGCTTTCTAAATTCGTAAATCCATTTCACAGTTGGTAGAACACGAGTAAATTCACAAATGCATGACTGCGCACGAATCATTTATACAAAATCCCGTATGTGTTATATGCCATTTATCCGATTGCGATGAAACTTTGGAAAGTTGTTGTGCACGCTCCCACGACTGTTTCTAGATTGGTTAATTCATTTCACGATAGTTTAGAGGCATTTTACAGAAATTGAAAAAAATATTGTGTATCCAAAAGCACTTCAAGAAAGAAAGTTACAACACTTTCTTTGATTGGCAGGACAACGTCTGCCGGGTCAGCTTGTCACATTATAGATTTAGACAAGGTATCGCGAATTTAGCCCTTGTACCACTAGTATGAACAACAACAACTAAAAGTTACTAAATTCAAATGTCTTCCAAAGTGTTTCTAATTGATTTAGACCACCCCCGCCAGCTGGAAATTTAAGAATTGAATTTGTCACAAACACGTAGTCATTTAATTACTATGTTGATTTTTTGAAACTCTTTCCCATCATGGATTTTAATCATCGACCCCTTTAGCCGAGTCTCCACTACTGCCCGAGGGCAGAAGAAGAAGATGATGATGATGATGATGATAATTGTTGTTTTAAGGGGCCTAACATCTAGGTTATCGGCCCCTAATGGCATGGGTGATGGTGAAAGATGGGGTGAGAATGAAAACTATAACTAACACTAACTACAAACTTACATACTACAAGAAGAAACGGTAAACAAATGAAGAATAAGGCAAATAAAAAGCAGGAAGAAAAGAAATGCCCTCAACCCCCGAAGAACGAGGATTGAGGGACTTGGAAGGAAGGAGAGCCATGAAAGGCAGATAGGAAAGGGAAAGAGGAGAGGACCCGCCCTAATGTCTGTGGAAAAAGAGGAAAGATGGACCTAGATCAGGAATCCCTCGGGATCGCCAACTCCCAAACTCACCAGACGTGAACCTCTGAGGGTGTGGCAATATCCAGGGTGCAACGGAAGTGATGGGGCTACACACACCCTGCCTCCTTGAGGGCCTTTAGCTGAAGGCAGGAGATAACATGAAAAGAAAAAGAAGGCTGACCCCTCGCTGGAGGGTATCAGGAAAGATGAGACAAGGGACAACTAAGGCGGGAATGGAAGAGACTTCCTAGGTCTCGAATACCCTAATACCGTCACTGTCAGAAATGAACAAGAGTTGACCAAGAGATGTCGGCAGGAAAGAAGACGGAGAGGAGCCCGGCACAAGTAAGTGGAAGTAATGCCTGACTCAGATGGGGTCGCGTTGTCACCAACCCACGTCCCACAAGTCGTGAGCCCCTGAGGGGCTGAGGGCAGACCCCCTGTGGTTGGGAACCAGTGATCTAGAGGTACCAAAAGATGGAATCTTGCCTTACAAGGTTAAATAGTTAAGTTTAAAGGAATTATATTCGGATTTTGAACGTATCCGTTCTGAGGTTAGGTGCAAGTGCACCAAGTAGTCTCATCAGCAGGTCTTTGATACACCCTGTCTTCTTCTCTTCTCCTTCTTCTACGCGATCAGGCCCAGTGGACCGGGCGCTGCTACAAGTTTCCTTCTCCATCGTCTCCTATCTATAGCTGCCATCCGCCAACTGTCCACACGTACAGCTGCTTGTTGCAGATCTTCATGCAGTCCATCACTCCACCACTTCCTTGGTCTCCCGTGTGATCTCCTTCCTGTGAAAATGAAATTCAGTAGCTTCCGTGGCCATCGGTGGTATTCCATCCGGGCTACATGTCCAGCCCACTGCAGTCTTATGGTTTTGATGGTTCCAGGTATGTTGACATCATGGTACGGGTCTTCTACTTCATGATTGTGTCTAATCCTCCATTCACCCGATGTGCACATCCCCCACTGGTCAGTAGATCTTCCGAAGAACTTTTCTCTGGAATACGAGTAGTTTATGAAAGTCTTGTTTTCGGATACTCCATGTCTCACATCCATATTGAACCCGATGTCACATTTGCCATGTGACCTCTTTGGCTCATGTAGAGTTCACCATCCATGGAGGAGGCCGATTGAGCGCTCATTTGACTTATATGAGTTGCCGCGCCGAGAGTGTATTATATGTTTGTTGTTTTGTAAAACACATGATTTTTAACCGATGTTGTAAATATTTTCAATGCACAGAAGAAGAATATGATTTATTAAAAATAAGAGACATGATTATGAATGATCCCTAGTGAATGCCATAGATATTTACATAGTCGCACACTTGACTATTGACTAGAGAGTCCTTCCGGCATCTTGATGAAACAGTCGTTCTTCTATCGCAAGCATTATAGCTTGACGTGTAACCTTTGACAGGCATGGTCCTGAACAACGTCAAAACGTGCTCGACATAATCGAGGAATATCAGTATCATTTAACTCAATCTGACACATAAGGATACGCGTTTGAGTGCAGTATAACTGCTGAGTGCATTTTAAACCATCAGGAATAGTAAGTTCTGAATATTTGTGATATTTCAAGTACTATCTAATACAGGCACTGAGCACACTGCCAAACCACGTTTTCATAAGTACAGCGAAATTTATAGAACAGCGAAGGACAGTTTACGTGTGAATTTAAAGTAAACCAGATTTTAGTGTGTACTGTAGCACAAGCTACAAGATTTAAATTCTGTGAGCGGAAAACCAATGAATGGCCTTTATAACTTGCTAATTCAGTGCAATTGCTATTTGAGGCGTAATAGTAAATTCAGTGCAACCAAATCTCATGGCATCATGGCATTATTAACGCACATGTATTGTACAGAAGAGATGCCAATTATTCATTCAACTATAACTGTAGAGATTGAGTAACCACCCCCATAGGATGGCGGGGTTTAGCGATGGTTGGATCGCACTACAAATGGTTTACCGATGGTTGGATCGCATCACCAATGGTCTAGCGACGGTTGTATCGCACTACAAATGGATTAGCGATGGCTGGATCGCACTATAAAGCAAGCACGTGGACTACAGGTTTTCCATCTACATGCCTAACTTGCTACATAAACCATGCAAGAAAATATGAAGAGCACACGTGAGTCTGGCGGATTGCCGAACATATTTTTATGTACGATCCTGTTTTGGGGGATTAGATTAGTTATGACCTTACGACGCACATTCCTAGGTAGGCTTTATTGATAACATGTACTCTTAATGGTGGAGGAACCACAAAATATCGTATCATTTGCACTTGCTGAGGATAAATGCATTTGCCAGCAGTTTTTTGTAGATAACATTTTTATATAACTTCGACAGAGCATCGAACCAACACACTTTAGCGTGTAGGAATTGTGACACAGTCATGTCTCAATAGTTGTACTTTATTTGAGCAGTGAAACTCAACGTCCAGCTGTTGGCCGTGAATGAAGCCAATGTCACACGTTGTTTTGTTTATTTTGACCTTGTAAACGCGATGACAGCGCACTCTTTTCTTTATTAAATTACATAGAAGGCAGTGGACCCTGTAAATACCGAACATTATTACCTGAAAACCCGTTTATGCAGTGTGGAGAAGTGAAGCAAATAACTGTATTAATTTGACAAGCGGACGACTGCCAAATCAGCTATGAATTGTTAACATTATAGGATGAGCTGAGCAAGCTATCTTGGGTTCGAAAGAACGGGTCATTTTATAGGACTGCAACTAAAAGACCCTGGTTTATAATACTTGATTTCCAGAAATTAGGCGTCTGATATATAAGTAAATGAAACACCTTTATATAAATTCAGAGTATACAGCTGTTGTGGCAGCACTATTAAACCTTATCCTCAAGCTTGGATTGTATAGATTTAAACAGAACTATGTTATGTTAAAACGCACTACAGCGGTAGGATATGATTACCCTTAGATGCAAGTAAAAGTTTTAGTACTTTATGGGCTGGTAACGTGTACGACTCTTGTCACTTCATTACAGCGGATGAGCAATGGATCAGTGGTATTGATCAGCACACAGATGTGTTATTTGAGGTTGTGGAATTGATTTTTCTTCCAAATATGTGTTTGTATTGGATGTTTGGTACACCAATTGTTTACACTACACGAGTTTAACATGGTCATTAAAATACAATGGAACTGATAGGACTCAACTAATCTGATAAATATAAACGTAATAATCAAAAGTTAGGATTTTCAACTAAAACTGAGTATAAACCAAAAGCTAGGAACTCTAATAAAATTTAACCAAACCTATAAAATTAAATGAACCTTGATGACCACAACTTAGATTTGCTTCTTCGATTCTTTTTAAATACAAATATAGCTTCCCTTTTTGAGCGACGACAGTCAGTAGTTACGTGTCTAAACGCGGCAACTAACTGATAATGCGATGTTAGACATGTTTTACTCATGCTATCGCCGACGTATCTTTTCTCTCCCAACACAAACATGACCCAAGTTCACGAACAGTGGATTTGCGAGGTAGGAAGGTAACTGCAGTGGCGCCCATTGCGCACTTAATTTAAGAGTGTTTACATGTTATACATTTGTGTTGTAATTAGACTAGATTTTTCATACTTTCTGTTAGGATCAGAATGTGCATAGCTTTAGCTTGGAAATAAATTTTGGATGAAACGCTTCTCGTTTACGTCGTTGCTATTATTATTAACGTACGATAGGCATTAGATTAAATGATTTTAACGTTAAATGTTGGAGATGACACCATCATAACGTAGCCTTAAACTTATTATGCTTTAAATGTAACTAATATATTGCATTGTAAACAAGTAAATAACTCACCTTGCTGTAGAATCATTCTTGTATTATTATTATTATTATTATTATTGAATCTCCGAAGTAATTGGATAGGGAAAATCTACGTGTCATTCTCTTATATTGCATCCTTTGTTTTATTTTTTCATTTTTGCGTAGGACTTCGAGAGGCTTAATTTGTTAGGATTATTGCACGGAGACGACTTACATTATTATGAACATTGTTAGCACGGACTCACCGTTTTTACCTCTCGGAAGTAGTTAGGGGTCTGCCACTTTTTTGAATACACTGAATGTGATTTAAATGTAAGCCTTGCCTCTTTATTGCATTTGTTGAGTTTTTATTCCTCTGGACTGGTAGTTTTTCCTCTTATTACACCCGACACCCCCCGAGCACAGTTTCTTGAGTTATTTCCCAGTCCATGAATGCATTCCTTCCCGACCTATATGTCTTCCTGGGAGATGGGGGTTTCGGAAGGGTCATTTAAGGTCGATGGCTCCCCGGAATCCTCGACAGTTGGGCACAACATAGAACAACGGGTTGGATCAGAGTTTTATACAGACAAATTTTGAACTGTCTGGAGAGACATCTGGACCGAAGAAGCTGTGTTAAGCTGTAGAGAGTTCGGTTCCCTGCTTGGAACTTGGCGTTGATTTCTGCCTCACATGATATACCCTGTCTGGAATAATGAGCCTTCCCCTACGTGCTAACACCTAGTAGTACTTCTTTTCGCAGGAGAAAAAACCTCCCTATAGGGAGACCTAAATATGGAATAGGTATTATCTTTCTTGGACCAACTTGGAAATCCTGGGATACATGCCGCATCAGACCTGGCAAAATAATTACTGGAGTTTGTTTGAGAAACTTATCATTCTTTGAGAATGCACAGACTTGATCAAATTATTAGAATGAAAAATATTTTCTCAATTATTTATAACTCTCTTTATGTATCCACAGGGTATTATTCACTTGTTTTCTTTACAGTCACTGATGACTGTAATGTTCCTTACGTGTGTTCGATTTCATGTTTTGTGCAATATTTGAGAGCTGTGCCACTAATTCATTGTCCCATATTCTTATAAGACAAACGTCACTAATATGCCACTGCCCAAGGAAGGTCTAAATATCATGAATATGTATAATCCAAGATCTTTAAAATGCAGATTCAGTAGATTGCATCATGGCGATGCCATAACTTATTTCTTAATTTAATTGTCTTTAATACAATGGTCAAAAATGTTTTGCCCATTGCATGATGTTGTATTGTCATTGGTGTATGACGCCATTTCCTTTTTGCACATTGGCTCATGTGACCCTTTATAGGTCCTTGGGATATTATCTTCCCACCATGTATTTATAGAACGGTGTTAGGGACAGAATCTTCCCACCCCTTTCATTTCAAGAAGTTCCACATGCATCCACAAGCTATATGCAGGGAAATATTGACAACCCATTAATTTGATGCATACTGTCATCAGAAACCAAAAGTGGGAAGCATATATCCCAGTGGTCTCCACAGTGCACGTGCTCGCCAGTTCGGTTGTGTTGAGGGCATGCAATGCATTATTTTACAGAAGAAGGTGTCTTTATTGAAGATAAGAGATTTGTAAACGTTGGTATATAACTGAAATACAATGTTATAAATGGTTTTGGTCACTTGAGTAAATATATTTCAGCTAGAATGGAAATAATTATCCTGCTCAGGTGTTTGCCATAGAATAGAAAATTTTTAAAATTAATTTTCCGTGTATTTGGTAAATTCTATTTTGAAATTATTGAATAATATTCGAATATACTAACTTTTAACATTCCAAATCACTTTTATCTTTTTGTGCAATTTTCGGCAAAGGTCATTGACCTTCTGTTGCGTGGGAATTACGGTTTTTTTAATTATAGAACGTGATGGGTGTTTTTATATATTATATCCTGTTAAATAAACCTTATTATTGAGTGATAAACACAGCATCATCATAATTTGGAAGTGGGAGATTATTACCCCATTGCTCATTTAAGAAAACATACTGTCGAGTGTGGGCAGTGGGATAATAATTTTCCACCCCATATTTCATAAAATAGAATCCACACCCATAAAAATCTTGCACATTCCTACTCATCTATCACCCCCAATCACAAATGTGCAAAATAATAAAAAAGAATTATACCCCCAGTCTTTTGTCCTATAAAGGGTTATCTCTAAGACAAGATGTTTGTTTGTTTTTACCGCACACTGTTATCGGACATGGAGTTTGTGCATACAACCTGCACAAATGGGGGAAGTGGCCAAACCCCTGCTGCAATTGCGGTACATCGAACCAGACCATCAGGCACATTGTTGAAGATTGCAAACAAAGAGCGTACTTAGGTGACCCTAACGACTATTTCAGTGATACACCATTGAGCCTGGACTGGAGAAAATATACTGGACATAAGATTGTAATAAGTTTGATATCTGTGCTAGTGTGTAGGCCTACTTATTATTACATGACATTACATTACATTATACGAACCGGACAAAACTAAGGACCACGCAAATATCATTCCATTTCCTTCTCATAGTTCTTTCTTCCTTTCTCTTCCTCCATTCTTTCTGAGCCTACTTGTTATTATTATTTATTTATTTAGTATGTTTCGACCCATACAGGATCACATAAGGCAAGTTATGATCTGTTGCTGTTATTTTTCTTGTTCTTCCAGAATTCTTTCATCATGTCGCTATGTTTAGCTCGACGTTCGTCAGTCCGTTTTCCCCTAGGTCTGCTGGGCTTATCTTCTGATGCAGCTTCCCAAGTGTAGATCTTATGTCTGAAAGTTTTGCGGTCTTCGATATCTGTGGGTGTGATGTTGGCGTTATTGAGATCAGTTTGAACTTGTTTAATCCAAACCGTTGTCGTATTTAATTTTTGTGAGTACATCAATATTTTCTTTGTTAATCGGTTGTCATCTAGCCTCATAATGTGTCCATAACATTTCAAGCGTCGTTTACGGAAATCGGTTTCAATATTTGAACATTTTTCAGTGATCTTGTGCGATTGTAAACGATATCCTTCATTTGTAAGTCTTGGGCCAAGAATTTTTCGGATGATTTTCCTTTCAGCTTTCTTGATGTTTTCAAGATCCCCTTTATAATTGAGGTTGTGGTTTTAATGATGCTGTAGTCACATTTGTTTGACTCCTTTATTATGAGGGAATAAAATACACATTTTAGAAGACGAACTAGCGAGGGATTATCTCTAGCAGATCAACAATACTAAAAAATAAGAAAGAGTGAGAGGTAAAATATATACACTTAAAGGTTCTCTTTTCGTCAGAGATAAAACATATACAGGTACAAGTAAACGTTATTCCCGCTAGATGTCTCCGCCACATACTCCCTCCCAAGTGACAACGGAGAGATATCGTGATGGGAATAGAACAGTTCTTCCAGAACGGGTGTAGGACTCTCTCAGTTGAGTCTGTGGGATGCAGATGTCCCTATGAATCTGCTGTTGGCTACTGGCACAAGTTGTGGTAGCTGTGCCAGTGTATTCACTATTTAGTAGAAATGCTGGTTTAAGTCTATCAATACAAATAGTATCTTCACCATGATTGGTAATAACCACAAAGTGTTTGTCGGAGCGAGATATTACACGGAATGGTCCATCGTAGATTGCAAGGGTTTACGATGAGAGTCATGCCGGATGAACACATGAGAAGAACGCAACAGTTCAGGATGTATAAATGTTCTTTTAACAGCATGATGTTTTGGTTGGACTGGGTGTAAGGATTGAACATGCTGTTTGAGCTTGAGGACGAAAGCAGGAAGGCCTGTCGGTGGTGATTCTTCAAAGAAGTCTGCTGGTAGGCGAATAGGCTCTCCATAAATGACTGCAGCTGAGGAGAAATTTAGGTGAGGTATGATGAGTGATCTGAGGCCTAGCAGGCTGTTGGAAGTTGGGGTACCCAACTGTTGGTTAACTGAGTCCGAAGTGCGCCTTTGAGCTGGCGGTGCCAACGTTCTATTTTCCCATTTGCTGCAGGATGGTAAGCTGTCGTTTTAATGTGGTGTATGCCCAGTATTTTCAACAGATGACTGAATAACGAGCAGTCAAACTGCTTGCCACGGTCAGTTGTGATAACGGCTGGTACACCAAATCTAGCTATCCAAAATATAGGATGGCATGAGCTACTGATTCTGCTGTTATGTCCTTTAATGGTATAGCCTCTGGCCAACTTTAAAATAGACCGATTTGTTTGTTTTTGTTTTGTCGTGTGGCCTCCTCAGAGGCCGAGTGCAGGTCTTTCTATTCGACGCCCGTGGGCGACCTGCGCGTCGGGATGAGAGGTGGAATGGATGAAGATCAATGAAACTGGGCAAGGATGTGGAAGGAAGCGGCCGTGGCCTATCGGAAGGTACCGTCCCAGCATTTGCCTGGTGTTGAAAATGGGGAAACCACGGAAAACCATTTCAAGGACGGCCGACGGTGGGGCTCGAACCCACGCGTCTACCGAGTCAGCAGAGAGCTTGGTCCCATAACCTAACACTGCGCTTTAGCCAGCTGAGCCACTGCTGTCGGTAATCGATCGATGATTGTAAGGATATATGTATATCCTTCAGATGGTGGAAGGGGGCCAACAATATCCGCATGTATGTGAAAGAAGCGTCGTTCCACTGGATCATATGTATTAATTGCACTGTTGGTATGTCTGGCAACCTTGGAGCGCTGGCAGGCTATGCAGCATCTTGTCCAGAGTTTGACATCTGCCTTGAGTGATGGCCATACATATATTTTCTGTAGAAGTGTGATAGATGCTTTAATTCCTGGGTGCGTCATATTATGAAGCATTTCAAATGCAAGCTTGCGGAATTGGATAGGTAAATATGGCCGCACCTCTCCTGTTGAAACATCAGTGACTAGTTCTGCTCCGGATGGTAAATTGATGGTCTTGAATTGAAGAGATGTGGTAGTTGATTGTAGCAGATTTTTTAGGTCTTCATCGGATGCCTGTGCTTTAGCTACATCATCAAATGACAATTGTGATGTAATGAAGATAGATGAGATGCGGGAGAAAAAATCTGCTGGAATGTTATCCTTTCCCGGAAGATACTTCAAGTCAGTTGTAAATTGGCCTATAAAATCCAACTGTCGGAGTTGCCGTGGAGATGCTTTATCTAGGCGCTGCTGAAATGCGAACGTTAGAGGTTTGTGGTCTGTAAAAAGTGTAAAATTTCTACCTTCCAATAAATGGCGGAAGTACTTTATTGCAGAATAGGCAACGAGAAGCTCACGATCATATGTGCTGTACCTTTTTTGTGTGTCATTTAGAGTCTTTGAGAAAAATGCAAGAGGTTTTGCTGTACCAACACGGATTTGATGTAGTGAGGCTCCAATCGAAAAGTCGGAAGCGTCAACCGTCAATGCCAATGGTAGATCACTTGAGGGATGTGCAAGTAGGGTAGCATCAGCAATTTGTTTCTTGAGGTTGTTAAAAGCTTGAACAGCCTCTGGTGTCCATTTAACTGCCCTGCGGTCACCCTTGCGTATGTCCTTACATAGCCTGAAGAGGCTCTGCTGGGTCTTTGCCGCATTGGGAAGTGACTGACGATAAAAGTTTACCAATCCCAGGAATCGTCTTATATCAACGATTGTACTAGGTTGTGGATATGAAAGAATAGCTTCAAATCGATCAGGTAATGGTTTGATTCCTGTAGACATAACAGAGTACCCTAAGAAGAAAATTTCAGAGGCCCCAAAAATATATTTGGACAGTTTTACATTGATAGAATATTTACCTAGGTGTTCCAGAAGCAATTTCAGGTGAATATCATGCTCCTGCTCATCGACAGACGCTATGAGAATGTCATCAAGGTAGCAGAAAACAAAGTCTAAATCTCTCAAAATGACGTCGATATACCTTTGAAATGATTGTGCTGCATTGCAAAGCCCAAATGGAAGTTTAAGAAATTCAAAGAGGCCGAAAGGCGTGATGACAGCAGTTTTAGGTATATCCTCTTCAGCGACTGGAATGAGGTGAAAAGCTCGAATCAAATCTATTTTGGAGAAAACTGTTTTGCCACATAAGCGGCTGTTGAAGTCCTGCAGATGTGGAATAGGGTAGCGGTCTGGATTAGTTTTTGTGATGTTAGCTGTAGCAAATTGGGCCTCGATCTGCAGTAGCCAAACCTTAACATTTTTACGCCAAATTGGTGGGATTTTAATTGACACTCGTGAAATTTCAGGTTCGTTATGAGATGTAGGCATACCTGATAGCGTCGCATCGGTTGGTGTGTTGTCCGTGCGAGGCATGGCCAATTTCGTTATTTTATTACACGATAATTTAACATTCACTCAAATATCACGTCGGGGTCACCGCTGTGGTTTTAATGATGCTTTACTCACATTTGTTTGACTCCTTTATTATGAGGGAATAAAACACACATTTTAGAAGAAAAACTAGCGAGGGATTATCTCTAACAGATCAACAATACTAAAAAAATAAGAAAGAGTCAGGTTCTCTTTTCGGCAGAGATAAAACATATACCGATACAAGTAAACGTTATTCCCGCTAGATGTCTCCGCCACAAGGTTTAAGGTCTCACTGGCGTAGAGTGTTTCGGGTTTGATGACCGTCGCGTAATGTCGAATTTTAGTGTTAATGCTCATGCATTTTTTTTTGTAGATGTTTGCGGTTTTCCCATATGCTTTCCGCATTTTGAGTTCACGTGTTCTTTGTGCTATTCTTTCTGTGCCTGTAGGTTCAATAATTTCACCTAAGTATTTGAAATGATTAACCTTGTTGATTGAACCGTATTTTGTTACCAAAGTTTGGGTTTCAATGTGTTTTGTAGCCATGAATTCAGTTTTTGTGAAGGATATTTGCATTCCTACTTTCCCAGCACATTCTTTGAGGACTTCAATCTAGTGAATTGCCGTTCGTTCATCTCCGGAGAGGATTGCCAAATCATCGGAAAAAGCTAAGCGTGTAACATTGATATTATCCTTCTGTCTTCCTAACACGACAGGTTTCCATATGTTGCGACTTTTTAATTCTTTTTCCTATTCTTTGATGACCTTATCGAGAACGATGTTGAACAGCAATGGAGAAAGTCCATCACCCTGCCGAACACCAGTTTTAATAGGAAAAGGTTGGGAGATCTCTCCAATGAATTTGACCTTGGAAATTGTGTCGGTTAAGGTTTCTTGGATGAGTCGTCTCGTCTTCGGATCGAGATGGTTTTCTTCGAGTACATTAAAAAGAGATTTTCGAACAATGGAGTCATAAGCCTTCTGAAAGTCGACAAATATATAGATGGTTGGAAGATTTCGTGTGGCTCGAAGTTTCAAGGTGGATTTCAGATTGAAGATTTGATCGACGGCTGATCTGTTTGGTCTGAAGCCAGCCTGATATTCACCGATGAGTGGCTCGAGTTGTTCTTGCGTGCGTTGTAAAAGACAGGCGGAGAGGATTTTATAAGCGATGGGTAAGAGGGAAATTCCTCTGTAGTTATTTACATCAGATTTATCTCCTTTCTTGTGGAGTGGGTGGATGAGTGCGCATTTCCATTCGTCCGGTAGTTTTTCAAATGTCCTGAATGATCTGTGTGATTTCCTGTAGTGATCGTGATCCTAGATTTTTCAATAGTTCTGCGATGATTCCATCTTCTCCTGATGTCTTTCCGTTCTTGAGTTTTTTGATGTGGTGATGGATTTCTTCTTGCGTTGGTGGTTTGGCTTCGGGTCGTATGTGTTCTGGGACTGTGTGTATAAATCGCTCAGGTGGTTCAGGACAATTGAGGAGGTCAGAAAAATAACGAGCTACTTCTTCACAGTTTTCTTGGTTAGTGAGTGCGAGACTTCGTCTTGTTTCTTGAAAGTCAAATTTTGCGGTGTGTAACCTTTAATTCTGTTCCCGAAGGTTTTATAAAAATTTCGACTGTTGTGATTCCTGAAGTCATCCTCGATTGACTGAAGTTGCTTAGTTATAAAAATACGTTTAGTTGTCCTGATAATTTTGGTTGCCTGTTTGCGGACGCCGAGAAAGTGTTGTAAAGTTTCTGGAGATTTGTGGCTATTGTATTTTTGGAATGCGATTCGGCGATCAATAATGACTTGATCACAGTTGCAATCCCACCAGGGGTGTTTTGCTTTCTTTTTAGTGGAATCAGTTTTTTGGCTTTTCTGATAATTTTGCTGCAGAAGTCCGTCCAATTGTTCACTGGTTCTTTATCCCATTCTTCTGCGATTTTTGTTTCTTGAATTTTGGATGTGTCAAATTTTGGGATGTAATATTTTTTTTATGAATCCTCATAGGTGAAAATTTTATTTTGATTCTTGTGAGATAATGGTCTGAATCAATGTTTGCCCCTCGTCGGAATTGAACGTCATGGATGGTTCTATAGTGTGCATGGGATATGGCAACATGATCAATTTGTTATTCACCGAGATGTTGAATGGGAGATCTCCAAGTTTTCTGTTTGTGTGCAGGTTTCCTGAAATGCGTAGACATAACTTTGAGATTGAATTGATGACAAATGTCTACCAATCGTGTGCCATTGCTGGTTGTATTTTGGTGTGCAGAATTTTTGCCAATGATTTTTCGATAGATTTTTTCTTTGCCAAGTTGGGCATTGAAATCTCCCATCAGGATTTTCACGTCATCTTGATGTCTGTTACTCATAATTTTTTCCAGTTTTTTCCAAAATTTTTCTACATTTTCAGGATTTTTCTTGTTGTCGATGTTAGTAGGTGCATGAGCATTGACAAGAGTGTATTTCTTGTTGGTGCTCTGGATGCGCATGGTCATAATTCGATCATTAACGGGTGTGACTTCTTTGATAGAATTAATGATGGATTTGTGGACAAGAAAAGCCATTCCGAAGATTGGTGCACCTTTCGCGACTCTATGTAATGTTTTGCTCTTGAAAATGCGGTAATTTCCATAGTCCATAGTTTCGTTGTCAGTCATTCTAGTTTCTTGAAGAGCAAGAATGAGAATTTTTTGTCTGTCGATTTCTTGCGTGGGATTGTATAATTTTCCAGTTTGAATTAGGGTATTAATGTTTAGTGTTACAATGAATGTTTTCTGTTTGTAGGGAAGGTGACCAGAGATCTCCGACTCTCTCTGCTGCGTTTGCCTGGACTCCCCAGAATCTGAAAGTCCACTTGCCGATTGTGGACGGGTGGATTGGGTACCACCTGGGGTAGAGTTGTGATTACTTGCACAGTTCATGTTTGCTTGTACTTGATTTGTTTGGCCTGGTGAGTGCCAGGACCATATAGGACCAGAGGTTGTTGAGGCCTTTGGAACATCGTGTTTCCAGCCGAGCTCACTGAGCTAACAGACGCTGACCATTAGCCGCTGGATACCAGTAAAGACACTAATGGATTTAAGTTGCATCAAAGATAGTTCTTCCACCTTCTTCGCCGTTGGGAATTATTTTCCTCTTCCGCCGTTGTAGCTGTTGACCATCTTTGCATTTCCCCCAACACTGATCGGCTCGCCGACCTAGTTTCCCGCTGGGATTGGTTACCCAACCTTCCTCTAGGTTGCTCGGCTTAACAGTGGCACCTCGGGTAGGTTACATGTTGGAGTTGGAGTGACAGAGGCTAGTTGGATTCACTTGGTGAATCCAATGTTTTGCGCATATCACTCCCATTATTATTATTATTATTATAGTAATTTATGTGTAATGCCATACGCTACATAAATAAAGGCCTGTTCGCCATCTCTTGATGAATACAGTACATTTGCATTTGTCAGTTGGCACAGGCTAGAGTAAAAGGTGGCTTTTCACCGATGTCTCAGTCTCCCTCATGGCTGTGATTATATGGAAGCTACTGAGGTATGGGTGGTGCTTAGTAATGGCATTTGGGGCACAGTCAGTACCTGTGAATGCTGTGAAAGGTTCAACTCATAGGGTTAGGACTACTGTTCTGACTCAGTGAGGAAAGCAATGGCAAACTACCTCACTCCTCTTCTTGCCTAGAGCACCTCAAAATAGCGCTGCCCTGGGTTTTTGTGGGTATCTACTCACATAACGTAACGGCGGTACGTTTTGAGGATCCAACCAGCCTTCGGGCTGACTACCTAACAGACAGACATAAATAAAAAAAACTGTTATCGGATAAAGCACGTGTATTATACGTATTTGGTCCACCAATACATATTCTTGCAGTATGCTAAACTTTTTTTGACCAGTGTATTTACTGAGGGCCTCCAAATATACCAAATATATCAATGTATACAGGATGAACAAAAAATGCCGCACTTTGAGGTCGGCATGCGATTCTTCATCCAATTGCAAGACAAAAGTTTCAATAGCAAAATCGGATCGGGTGCTGTTTGAAAACACAAGTATGAAAACGAGAAGCTGGCAACACTGTCACACCCTGCAGTGCATCGGATAGTAAAGAGAAAGCTCCGGCAGAGCGCCGAGTTCCTGCGACGTGATTTTGGCCACGCTGCATGCATTTACAGCGTTGCTAGAGCCTCGTTTCTTAACACGCATTTCTGTTAAACTTATTGGTGGGACTAGGTTTTGCAACATAAACGTTTTTTTTGTGAATTTCGACGAGGAACCGCATGCCGACCTCCACGTGCGGCATTTTTTGTTCACCCTATATAGTTAAAGATATAACCTCCGTAATTAATGAAAATATTTATTATCGTTAATTTATTATGGATGACACCCTTATCCATTTGGATGGTCGCATGTTATTTTATAATATGGCCATGTATGCATAGATTGTGAGGCACGAGTTTGTAGAATGAAAGCTAGCAAAATACATTAATTTCGTTGTTGTTCTGCGTTGATCCTAACTCTGAATGACATGTATTGTCGATAAACAACAAAAGATCCCTCGCGAAGATTGAGGACAAAACCACCCTCGGTGAATGAATCAAAAATAAAAATAAAAATGGAATATTCATCTGAACATAGGAGCACTTCTTCTGGGATTTCTTTTCTTGCATTCCTCTCTGTCGATACGAATGGTTAGGGAGCCCTTTAATGATACCAGTCAAGAACATCTCAAGAATATTATTTAGACGTTTCTCCGGAAAAGAGAGCCATTAGAGCGAACTGCCTCCTCTAGCAGGGGATCAACAGCCGTCTGACCGCTCTTCCTCCCCTGTTCTCTTCATGGCCTCTCGAAGTGACGTGCTCTCCATGTGAAGTGCCCGCAGCGTATGTACCACTCAGAATTCAGCCCAGCCGAGAACCACACTAATCTTACTTCCACCACTGAAGCGTCTTTGGAATCTATCATTAAAATGGATCGTGCTATGGATGGGAAAGCAAACCCAGAGCACGTCAATTTTCAAACAATACATTTAGTACCATGTAGAAAATATAATAATAATAACAATAATAATAATATATTTTTATTAAATATTATTAATATTACATTAATGTAATACAAGCAGTAGAAATGAAATTTTTAAGAACTTCAGCTAGAAAGACAAGAAGGGATAGAATTCAAAATACTAAAATCAGAGAAGAGTTAAATAGGGAACCGTTAAATCAGAAGATACAGAAAGCATGGTTACGATGGTTCGGATATGTAAAAAGAATGGGTAAAGAAAGAGTAGCAAGAAGGGAATTAGAAAGAGAAGTCAAGGGAAAGAGACTAGTTGGAAGACCGAGAAGAAGGTGGTTGGACCAAATTTTGAAGGACATTGGAGAAGCTGGATTGGATGAGGCAGAAGTGATGGAACAGGAAAAATGGAAGAACCGAAAGGAGGGGAGGAGGCTTGTAAACCACACCCGGGCGACTGGAGTGGGACTTTCATGATGATGATGATGATATGTCTCATGAATCTGACGGCAAATCCAGTACAGATAATCTGTGAGACACCTTAATGATTATTTACAACATATATACAGATTGTATTTCAATACAAAAGTGCATGCAAAGGATATGTTATCATCTTTAGATTTTTTTAAATTGATATATTTCAATTATAGCTATTGATTTTGTATTTTGTTTTGTTTTAATATTCTTTTTTATAATTTTTATATATAATTTGATTTAACATGTTAGGTGACAATGAGATCAAGTAGTTCCGAGAAGAACTAAATAGCCTATTTTCATATATCCTACTAATATCAATTGCCTCTATCAACATACAAATTGTCAGATTGATTGCTGTAAGAGATTCGTAGATATTGAGAACCGTCTAAATATTTTGGATGGTTACCATGTTGGATTTTTATATTATAGGCCTTAGATGTATGTACTATTAGATGAAAAAAAGGAAGCTTGTAGTTTAAGGTGACGGTTAATCTTGAGATCATGAGTTACGGGACCTCCTTTTAACGTGGAATCCGAACCACAGGACATGGCATTTCACATCGAAAATCTCACATGCATTGACCGGGAACGGAACCCGGTCCACCATGGTGAGAGGCCAACAGCTTGACCGTTGCGCCACCACGCCCCCCAACTATTGCATGAAGATTAATGTGTAGGTGTTTTATTCAAACATCAATCGCATGATTAGGACACAAGAAATAAAAGCGGGATTTAAAAATTTCGCTTAGCCGCCATCTTGCGGTTATGAAAATAATTTAAATGAATTAGATGCCAGTCGATTAAAATTTGTACAAGTATATCCCGTATCAAGTTTCACTGCGCTCGGATGGTTAAAACACGAGAAACGTCCATTTGAATATTTAAATTTCGCGTCGCCGCCATGTTGGATTTGTGCTTGCCAGGTTATTGAACGTCCCAAGGTGAACTTATGCTTATGGCTTCTATACACTTACAAAATTTCAGTTTGATTGCTGTAGTAGATTAATAGATATTGAGAACCGTCTAAATATTTCGGATGGTCGCCATGTTGGATTTTAATATATGTAAGCCATAGAGTTATGAACTATCAGATGATGATTATAGTGTACGTTCATTATGAAAACGTTGATTTCGATCGCATGATTAGAACACAAGAAATAAAAACTTAATTTTCGAAATTCGCACAGCCTCCATCTTGAGGTTATATAAACAATTGAACTAAATTAGATACCAGTGCATTGCAATGTGTATAAACATTTGCTGTACCAAGTGTCATTGCGTTTGGATCATTAAAACGCGAGAAGGGTCAATTTAAAACTTTCTACTTCGCTTGGCTGCAATGTTCGTTTTGTAGTTAACCGATTTTTCAAAGTCTCTTAGATGAACTTCCAGTAGTTCCCTTTATCTCCGTACGAAAAATCATGGTGATACCGGTAATAATTTCAGAGATATAGAATGCCGGTAAAATCATTCGCACAGCCGCCGTCTTGAGGTTATGTAAACAATTAAACGAAGTTAGATGTCGGTTCATTAC
This sequence comes from Meconema thalassinum, assembly GCA_946902985.2. Classification (NCBI taxonomy): domain Eukaryota; kingdom Metazoa; phylum Arthropoda; class Insecta; order Orthoptera; family Tettigoniidae; genus Meconema; species Meconema thalassinum. The sequence goes on from OX336388.2 coordinate 883,909,710, forward strand.
AATGTGTATAAACATATACTGTGCCAAGTATCATTGCGTTTGGTTGGTTAAATCGCGAGAAACGTCTATTTAAAAGTCGCAACTTTGCTTGGCCGACAAGTTGATTTTGTAGTTAGCAGGTCTTCAAAGGTCACGTAGGTGAACATCTAGTAGTTCCCTTTATCACATTACAAAATTGCAGGGTGATATCGGTAATAGTTTCGGAGATATTGAATGCTGGTGATATATTTCGCTACCAAATTTGAAGGGCACGATCGGCGTCGCCCGGAATAGTGCTATGAACTTCGAGTTTCATTGAAATCGCTCCAGCTGTTTAGAAGGTATTAGGGGGGGGGGACACACAAAAATCCATCACACACACGCACCATCCTTATTTGGACATCCTCATTCTTCGAGGAGTCTCAATATTTTCTCCCACCTCGTTTACTACTCTGTCCGCCTTTCTAATTATTATTTCTTTAAATCGACTTTACCCTCCAGGGTGGTGGCTCCCACGAACTCAGCGAGGGAACTCACCCCTACCGTCATTTTCAGGCAGTGTACTAGAGCTGGGAACATCTAATCGGAGTGGATACAACTGGTGAGGTGGGATTGGCACCTCGCCCAGGCGGCTTCACCTGCAAAGCGAAGAGGGGCCTCTTGAGGGAAGGGAATGGAAGTTTAGGATGGATAGGCAAGGAAGAGGGAAGGAGGCGGCCGTGGCCTTACAATAGGAACCATCCCGGCATTTGCCCGAAGACCAAGTGGGAAACCATGGAAAACCACTTCGAGGATGGCAGAGGGGGGGGGGGGGGGATCGAACCCCCTCTACTCATCTGGACCTCCCGAGGCTGAGTATACCCCGTTCCAGTCCTCATACCACTTTTCAAATTTCGTGGCAGAGCCGGGAATCGAACCCAGGACCTCCAGGACGGCAGCTAACCACGCTGACCGCTACGCTACAGAGGCGACTCGTTCTAATTAATATGGCGCGTTTTTCTACCAAGATCCATACAGTACTTTCTGTTGGATGCTCTCTGCGTCTCTGGTGACGAACAGAGGAATTCCTCTAGTTCTTTGTAATCTCATTGATACACTTTCTTTGGCCACACTGTTTAAATTCCATTGAAACAGGAGCCAAGGTTCTTTCGAAAGGTATGGTATTTTTATAATTAGAGTTATTATCAGAATGTAACAATGATTATCAAATTTTGGATGTATCGATTATTTTAACCAAAACATACTGCATTTTACGTGAGCAAGTTGGTGAGTGGTAAAGGTAGGAGATGATGGCAGTGAGTGTTGCTATAAGAGTCATACTATTTTGGTCATCTACCTCTTATTATTGATGAATGCAGTACATTTGCATTTGTCTGTTGGCACAGGCTAGAGTAAAATGTGGCTTTTCACCGATGTCACAGTCTCACTTATGGCTGTGATTATATGGAAGCTACTGAGGTATGGGTGGTGCTTAGTAATGACATTCAGGGCACAATCAGTGCCTGTGGATGTTGTGAAAGGTTCTACTCATAGGGTTAGTACGGCTGTTCTGACTCGGTGAGAAAAGCAATGGCAAACTACCTCACTCCTCACCTTGCCTAGTACGCCTCAATATAGCGCTGCCTTCGGTTTTTGTGGGTATTTACCCACATAACCTAACGGCGGTACTTTTTGAGGATCCAACCAGCCTTCGGGCTGACTACCTAACAGACAGACCTCTTATTATGAGGATAATAATAAACAAGATATTCAGTAAAGAACATAGAGGAAAGTCGCCATATATGGGGACGTTTTCTTATACGGGGAAGTAGTATTTTATCATTTCGTAGATTCCGTCACCTGGCGGTGGACACGTTAACTTGTTGCCCATGTGCTGTGTGGGTAAAGCGTGAAGTTGCCGTTCGCTGCGCATCATAGCCATTTTGTCATTAAAGTTTGTTGTTCTACATCGTTGTGAAATATTTCTCAGTTTTATGAATTCGTACTGTACCCGTATTCCTGGAATGATCCACCAATATCCACAGATGGATAAAGGGTCGTAGCATCCTGAAGTCCCCGAGTAGAAAAAATCCACAGAGCTACTGGCGAATACATTCCGGATAAAGGACAGAGGACACATCTGATTGTGCTATAGAAACTAACTACAAAAACACAGGGTTCTAATTACTAGTTTAATTTTATTTTCACACGGCCACAGCCCAAAAATCTTGAATAATTTCAATATCATTATTATTGTTATTTATATCTTAATATTGGAATTGTGCCTCAGGGGAATGCGTGCTAACAAAGTATTTACATTTCATTATCTATATCTTGTTCGTCTACCTGTTTTAACACCCTCCCAGTGTTTATTTAGTCCATCGATCAGTGTCTTCTTCCACGCTTCTGGCAGAGGACCTCTCGGTCCTCTAGGTTCAAATTCCACTTCAAAAACCTGATACGAGGGCAGATCAAAAAATAAGTTGCACTTCCCAGTTATGGCCATTTATTATACCTCCTATACAACAGCAACACGCCTATAACGACATCCGATGTAACGTCACTTTTCCACATAGTTTCCAAGAGACTCCAAACATTTCTGCGAACGCAACAACCAATTTGTCGATGCCGGATGCATGGAAAGTTCCTCCAGCGTTATGCAACCACACGGAAACAGCGGCCTTCACCTCCTCATCGGTCTGGAAACGTCGACCACCGAGCTCCGTTTTGAGCTTACCGAACAGATGAAAGTCACATGGCGCTAGGTCGGCACTGTAGAGTGGATGTTGCCAGACCTCCCACTTGAAACGCTGCAGCAGTTCGCTCGTTTGGCGGGCCTTGTGAGGTGTTGTGTTATCGTGCAACAAAATCACACCGGCGCTCAATTTCTCCCGGCGCTTCTCTTTAATCGCTTTACGCTTTACGTTACGGGCGTGCTTTCGCGATATTCGTCCGTGATATCCATGCGGCCGGCTTCGAATTGCTGACACCACTTTACGATCCCATGCCGGGAAATGGCCCGCTCCTCATACACAGCACTAACTTCACGATGAAAGTCCATGCAATTCTTCCCTTTGGCCCATAGGAATCGGAATGTCGCACGCACCTCATATTTGGAGTGAACGTCCAGTCGACGCGCCATTGTATTTGGGCGCTATTCACACCATACAAGACGAGACACCACAGCGACCTGCCTAATAGACGTGTGGGCAGTGTCTGTCCCTTTCTCCGTTGTGCCCACGTTTACGACACACAGCGCGCTGCTGCAACGCGTTAGTGCAACTAACTTTTTGATCCACCTTCGTATTTTAAATCATATCACTAAATTCTCCTCTCTCTGAGATTTTCTTTTCTGGGATGTCAATCTGCATTAGATCTTTCTCATATTCTTGGTTGCATTTGGTTTTGGGAAATTCCAGATTTTCTTAGTTGGCCATTCATCATACGGAAGATGTGTCCGTGGAAAAGGAATATTTTCTTTTCAGTCGACGATGACAATGGTTCTATCTTAATCTATAGGTCCTCATTGGATCTGAATCGAATCTGCCTATGAACCTATCTTTTGCCTAAAATATGTCGTAATATCTTTCGTTTTCGTGCCTGTCTCGACTTGTGTCAGTCTACTGAAAGTCAATGTCTCCGAAGTATACAGGCTTTCTGGTTTAAAGCAGTGTTCTAATGTCTAAGCGTGGCACCTACACTTTCTTTTTAAAGATGCTTATCGTCAACGCTCGGTCTATTTTCCAGATCCTATCATGAATTGCTTCTTGTTCTAGCCTATTTTGTTGGATTACCTCACCTAGATGTTAGAACTTCTTGACCTGTCCAATCTTCCCACAGTTTGTGTCCATCCATTATCATTAACATTGCACCGACAGCAGTGGCTACGCTGGTTAAACCGCAGCATTAAGTCATGGGGCCAAGCTCTCTGCTGACTCGGTAGACGCGTGGGTTCGAGCCCCAACGTCGGCCAAACTTGAAATGGTTTTCCATGGTTTCCGATTTTCATCACCAGGCAAATGCTGGGACGGTACCTTCTGACAGGCCACGGCCGCTTCCTTCCACATCCTTGCCCAGATTCGTTCATCTTCATCCATTCCATCTCTCATCCCGACGCGCAGGTCGCCCACGGGCGTCGCCTAGAAAGACCTGCACTCGGCCTCTCAGGAGACCACACGACAAAAAAAAATCATTAACATTATTATTATATACGTACGTTCAGTCCCCTAACAAGCTCGTAGAACCATTAGTTGTTGTCTTTTTTTAGTATTCTCCTTATATTTCCAAAACTTTTTAATCCTCTCATTATGGGATCAGTCGTCCTTCTCGTGTCCATGCGTTCTTACCATTCAAATATATTAGACTACAGTCGATTCCTCAGAATTGAAATTGTGGGACTTGATTTGGGGCCCTTGTGGTTGCCAGTGGGTCAATATTGGCTTCTTGGATTTTTTTTAAGCCTTCAATGCTTCTTTGAAACCTCGTCACTGCTGCCTGTATTCTGCTCTCTTCCCTTTTTGTCGTCGTCCATGTCCCAGCTGCATATGGGTTCATAATATGTTGTGTATAGAACCCTTTTACACTTCTTCGGGACATCCCGGTTCCACACAATACCTCTCACACTCTGGTAGAAACTGTTTGCTTTTAGTATTCTTTTACCAATTTCTTCGGTTAACTTCCCATATTCTGTGAATACACTTCCCGAGTACTTGAATCTTTTTACCAATTTTAGAATATTTCCATTTAATTTTATATTTCCCCTTCCTTCCTTACTCAACAATTAGGTCATAAATGTACCGTTTGCTTAATATTTTGATATAAAGAAATTATTAATTGAAATGTTGGTATCCGTGAATGATAATGTTTTTTAGTAATATAATTATATTATCTTAGACAGGTGAATGTTAATAATTTTTCTTTACATTGATTCCCTAGTTTCTTAGCTAGGAGCATATTAAGAAACGGATCTCTTTTGTTCAAATAATCAGCAAATTAAGCAAATTTGATCAATTTCAAGCTATTGCACGAGGAACCGGACAAAAAACAAAGAATCAAGACATCAATTGATTTTCAGTTTGATATATCATTTGGTTTATGCTTGCCACGGTGGTAGAGTGGTTATGGTGTCGGATTGACAACCCCAAGCTTGCAGGTTCGATCCTGGCCGTAGTAAGTGACTTTTGAAAGGCAACACAAATCACGATACGCATGTCATACGATGTTACATAATAAAGAACCCATTTTAATTCAGTTGGCCGAGTTCATAATGGCAAAATTAATCTTGGGAATTTCCGCCTACATAAAGTTCCTAATTTCTCTACTAGAAAGCGCTATAGTGTCAAGGAACTTATATATCAGACATCTTTGACCTCCATAGCGCTTCACGGAGTGATAAAATTCGACATGCAAGTTGCCCTCTGGGCGTCAATTAACAAAGCTTGCACCTGGCACCTGAGGCCATACGATATTATTATCAGTATTATTATAATTATTATTATTGTTATTGTTGAAAAGGATTGAGACTCTTGTACCAATGAATGTTGGAGATACAGTGATTGAAACATCTACGAGTACAAAATATTTAGGAGTGACACTTGACTCCAAGCTCACATTCTGGAACCATATTCAGAGAGTGACAGATAAGGCAGTAAAATACATGACAGCACTTAGTAGGCTGATGGGCAATATTAACGGCCCAAAATCTAGTAAAAGACGCCTCCTCATGATGACGGTTCAGTCAGTGCTCCTGTATGGCTCTTCATTCGGAGGTGAAGTAAAGCCGGCGGGCCCATGTCATAAATTCATGGCATGTGAAATAACCTTCCACTAACTACAATAGTGTGAAGCTACATTTATAGGTTAGATTTCATTAACGCTCTTATTAAGTTCCAACGTTTGCCGCCAGGTGCCAGTTGCCGTGACTTCAAGTTCGCATCTAGGTGTCGTTGACGGTAGTATTTGGTAAACAAGTAGGAACTACTTGAAATTGATTGTTTGCAGTCCTTACCTAAATTACGGATAATACACAGTAATACAGCAATCACAATTAACACCTACACATCTACACACACCCTATGTACACGGGGCTACATGACCGCGTGTTTGCAGCCCCTAAACGGAGGAACCAAACAACCAACACTGCTGAAGGAATGGTAAGCTCGTAACCATGGCAACAGTACTATCTCAAATAGCGAGGTTGTCGAGTAAAGGACGGGTTTTGTACCAGCTTACGTAGTTTGGTTTGTCAAGTTCCATGAATGATGAGAATGATTTTATTGATCATTGGAGAGTTGTCTATCCCTGCTATGGGCTTTTAGAAATTTCTGCAACTGAAGTGAGTTGATTGGTCAGTCATTATAAATCCGTCAAGCTTTTGCGTATCCTATACCATCTTGGACATTGAGTCCGGATATTTTCCACAGTATCTGCCGTTTGATTTATCCGATGTAGATGGTTAATAATGGTGTTCCAGCTACTTAGGGTGCTCCTGAGAGAAGGAATGTTTGGTCGTGGTGGAATGGCGTTGTTATTGTTCTTATCCTTATGACGATTGCATTTGGAGACAGGTTTCGCATAAGTACTCTGAGAAATAAATTTTGCATAATACCCCCGGTATTATTATCAGTATAATTATTGTATTATTATTATTTAATCGAATAGCCCTTAATATAGCACGTTAAATCAATACATCAAGTTTTGCTATATGATTTCTTCTTGGTCACCCAAATTCCTTCATTCTTTCAGATTGTTGTTGCCGGAGCTCCTCAATGTTGTGTGGCTGTTTCCTGCTTCTCTCTATTTCCTCCTTGAAGGTGACTGTTTTAATTTTTGTCCGAAAGAGTTGTCTAATAGGTATGTCTTCAATTTGTATATTGGCCTCTTTAAGGTCATTCAAGGTCTGTTGAAACCAAGCTGGCTGTATCTTAAGTTTCATAATTTTATTGAAAATTTTCTTTGTCAATCTATCATCGTTCTTTCTTTGTAAATGTCCAAAAAAGGATAATATTCTTCTTCGCATGGTATGTAGCATGTTTTTTCTACATGCTCATAAATTTCAACATTTGGTCTAGGTCTGTTATAATCTGCTCCTACTTTTCTAGGGCCAAGTATACTTACAATTATTTTCCTTTCCATGATCATGATTTTGTTCATTTCACCTTTATTCATTAATTTCAGCGTTTCAGATCCATATAAGGCCTCTGGTTTCACAACAGTAATATAATGTTTAATTTTAATAGAATTAGGTAATGCTTTTTTCTTATAAATGTTCCTGGTGAGCTGGAAAGCTATATTCATTTCCTTTTTTCTAACTGTTAGGCTGGTTTTCTCGTTATTATTTATTGTAATCCACTCAACGAGATATTTGAAAGAATTCACTCTTTTGATTTCGTTTTGTTGAATACATAATTTATCAGGACTGTTTTTGACATTGGATATAAATTCTGTCTTTGTGAAGGATATGTGTAGACCTATTTTATTTGCTTGTTGTATTAAATTATCAATTTGTATTTTGGCATTTTCCGGTGTATCAGTAATTAGGGCAATGTCGTCAGCAAAAGCCAAACAATCTATATAGATGCTATCTCGATGATATCCTAATTTAACCCCTTTGGTGTCTGTTTTCCTCCACTCTCGGATCACCTTCTCCATAGCACAGTTAAAAAGTAATGGTGACAATCCATCACCTTGTCTGACTCCTATGTTTATTTCAAAAGCTTTGGAGAACTCCCCACGAAATTGGACTTTGGGCGTGGTATTAGTTAGCGTATCCTGAATAATGTTAGTTGTTTTACGATCCAAACCAAATTCTCTTAGAATGTTAATGAGAGATTATCTGTCAATGGAATCATAGGCTTTTGCAAAATCTATAAAAGTAACTGTCGTGTCTTTATTTCTTAATTGTCTCATTTGCAAAATAGTTTTAAGATTCCATATCGGTTCAACACAAGATCTATGTTTACGAAAGCCTTTTTGATACTCTCCTACTTGTAAGTCTAATTGGGGTTCTGCACGATTGAATAAAGCTTTTGAAAGAATTTTATAAGCTACTGACACAAGCGATATGCCTCTATAATTATTCGGGTCAGATTTAGACCTCTTCTTGTGGATAGGGTGTATTATTATTATTATAAATATTTCGCGAAAGCTGAAAAATATGAGAATAGTTATCATCCATTCGCGTGGTTACATGCGAGAGATTACTAACATCTCCACAAACAGTAAATGAGAGTAACTAGCATTTAAGATCCCGTCACTGTTAATATGGTGCGAGGAAACCAGCTCATGACTGAAGCATAGTCATAGTTATACCCAAATTTTCTAACAACATTAGCCTATGCCTTTATATTGTAAAGTAAACAAGTATTTTCATATATCCTACTTATGCTAATTGCCTCTCTCAACATACAAAATTTCAGTTTCATTGAGTAATCGATTCGTAGATATCAAGAACCGTCAAAATATTTTGTATGGTCACCATGTTGGATTTTTTATGCAGTCGTAAGAGTTATGTACTATTACATGAAGATTATTGTGCAGGTGTATTATTCAAACTTCAATCGCATGATTAGGACACAAGAAATAAAAACGAGATTTTAAAATTTTGCACAGCCGCCATCTTGTGGTTATGAAATTAATGAAATAAATTAGATTCCAGTGGATTAAAATTTTTATAAGCACATACCGCACCAAGTTTCACTGCGCTCGGGTTGTTAAATCTGGAAAAACGTCCTTTTAAATACTTAGTCTACATTTTGAGTCACCGCCATGTTGGATTTGTGCTCACCAGGTTATTGAAAGTCACATAGGTGAAGTATTGATTATAGCTTCTATCGACATACACAATTTCAGTTAGATTACTGTCATAGATTAATAGATATTGAGAACCGTCTAAATATTTCGGATGGTCACCATGTTGGATTTTAATATAGAGTATGTAGGCCATAGAATTATGTATTATTAGATAACGATTATTGCGTAAGTTCGTCATTCAAACGTTGACTTCGATCGTATGATTAGGACACAAGAAACAATAACTTAATTTTAATATTTCGCATAGCCGCCATCTTGAAGTTATACAAACAATTGAACTAAATTAGATGTCAGTGCATAACAATGTGTATAAACATTTGCTATACTAGGTTTCACTGCGTTCGGATGGTAAATCGCGAGAAAAGTCTATTGAAATGTTTCAACTTCGCATGGCCCCCATGCTCGTATTCCAATTAACAGGTTTTTGAAAGTCATATAGTTAAACTTCTAGTAGTACCCTTTCCTACCGTACAAAAGTTCACGGTGATATCAGTAATAACAGTTTCGGAGACATAGCAAGCAGGTGAAATATTTCGTACAGCCACCATGTCAGATTGGTGAGACGTAATAAAATTTGAAGGGGACGGGTGGGGTCGGCCAAAATAGTACTATAACTTTACCGAGTTTCATTGAAATAACTCCAGCCGTTTAATTTCATAACGGGAGGGGAGAATAGGCTAAAATTACTACAGTCAAGCTTGATTACACCGACCGTTTTAAAATCAAAATCGTAAGTAATAACTTAACACGCGATCCCTTGACATTCGTGTATGTGAAAATATAACATATAATCTAACTCAACATCCGCAATATAAAATAATGTTAATTGAAATGGAGGTAGCATTTTATTTTTAACTAGCAGCAGTATCAGGGTTCATCATGAAGTCTCAAAGTCTCCTTAAGTCCCCAGGTCTGTTAACACTCTGAGTGATGAATGATCCCTCCCTATATTATTCTGCTAAGGTCCCATTCCAGTTTTGTACCGAAAATAAGGTCCCATTAACACCAACCTACACTTATGGGGTACCTACAGGTTCAGCATAACCCAATGCGTAAGCCTAATGCACTCACGTACTCTTTTAATGCCTCACAATTAAATAAATACCTTAAACATGTATATTTACAATGAAATAATGAAAGAATGCAACACGGTGACCACGGTAACGGAATCTCACAGGTCCATATATTTCTGTAAGACGCAATGCAATTCCAATTATTACATTACTGTGAACGTTTCCAGACGATTATAAGTTTATCACTGAACCAAATTAAGCTGTAAAATTCATCAATACATACAGTATAATGCGCTTAAGGAGGTCAAAGGGCACTCTAGATTTTTTCACGCAATTTTCTCGTGTGAGTGTGGTACGAAATGTCTTTTTCATCCGACGATAAAGGGTCTCCGAAAACTACATTTAAAGGCCCTTAATTTAACAGTGTCTGTGATATTTCCAGGAACCTAACTTCGCTCTGATATACCTATGAAGGAATGACAAACCCCTAACGACTGCACCAGTAGCTGAATTGATCAAGTCTGATTATTCATACCAAGGAAAATTCAGTCATAGATTCATGATTGAGATTTTGCTAAGTGTACTCTTTACAACTAGAATATTCGCGGGCGAAGCCGCGACGGGTAATGCTAGTATTTATAAATTTATGTATGTAAAATTAATTAACTAATTAATTTGTTTATTTATGTATTTAATTATTTATTTGTCTATTTATTTATTTTTATTTATTTATATATGTATACATTTATTTATTTACTAGCAGAAGTACCCGTTCTTCGAACGGTGTTCATTGTTAACACCAGGCATTATCAATTGAGCTACTGTTGCAATGGTTAGCGGTTTGTCATTCCTTCAAGTTTATCAGAACGAAGTTAGTTTACTGGGAATATCATACACATTGTTAATTTAAGGCCCTTAAAATGTAGTTTTCGGAGACCCTTTATAGATTCCCGAATTTTGTGTCTCACGTTGAGAAGCGCAACATATGCTTTGGTCGTCCTTCTAGGATTATTTTTATATTTCGCCTATTTTAGCATATATTGAGATGTTTTTCTCTATATCCACCCTTCTACTGTATGAAAAGTACGGTGAAGAGTTTTATAAATGATTGGTGTATTGACTCTCATGGTTACCATACCTAATTTTACGATGCACCAAGCATCCGAACACGAGGTATAGGCGTACATAAAGATACACAGAAAGACAGACAGACAATTCTATTGTCTACAACATATTACCCAGATATCCAAATATGGGTATATCTACCACACAGTATCAAGTATAATCATCCTTACGGTGAACCCGTATGTCGACAAAAAAAAAAGTTAAAATGTGCTCTCAGACTAAATTCACCTAACGTGTACTTCCTGACGCGAAATACAATTGAAAGCCTTGTAGACGAAACGCAATACACGTTACATAAAAACTGACCCTCTACGTTGTGCTAGGTGCCCATACACAGGAAGACCCCTTACATAAATTATAAAGGCTTGGGGTGCATGAAAATTCAGGTTCTTTAGCCTCAAATTGCCCAAATTCCTAAAAGTCGCAAAAATGCTGCTTCAATTCAGGAATGTTTGAAAATAATGTTTCTGATTGGAGATATAATAGACCTTCTGTACTATATGTCGAACGTGAAAATTGCATGAAAAAATTCTAGGGTACCCCTTCACCCCCTTAATTGCATTGATGAATTATACGGTCTACGTTAGTTCCGTGATAACCTTATAGCCATTTGCAAACTTTCACAGAAATGTAATAAATGGAGTGACATTGCTTCATACAGAAATAGATGGAAAGTTGTATGCCACCCCTTGAGATAATGTTCTCATGGTTACCGATTTGCATTCCTTCATTAGTTTGTTAAATTAAATTAAATTAGTTTTCTGGGAATATTTCAGAAACTGTTGGATTTAGAGCCTTATAATGTAGTTTTCGAGGATCCTTTAGGGCCCCCGAGTTTTGTTGCAGGCACCGAGGGGATTTGTCTCGTCGTTGTACGCCATAATATAATTCTAATAATAATATAATATAGGGAGAAATTATAACACCTATTTTTATTTTATTTTTAATTCAGCCAATGGCCATGTACTTTTCTTTGCAGGACGGGTCAGGGAAGGGATATTATCAGAGAAAGAAGCATTCACATCACGCATGAGCAAAATGGAAATGGCCTACCATTTAACTAAGGGCATCTATAAGAAAAGGTCAATATCCTTCAACGCAAAACTAAAACATTACTGCAGTGTCATCCGTCCGGAGGTCTTGCATGCTTCTGAATGCCTCGCGATGAACAAAAAAGGCTTGGTCGAGAAACTGGAGGCCAAAGAAAGGAAAATTTTGAGAAAGATATTGGGTTTCATCAAAGACAATGGGGAATACAGAAGACGGCATAACCATGACCTATATACTCATGTGGAGAAGATAAGCAACGTCATCCGGAAGAGAAGGTTACCATTTTTTGGGCATGTGAAACGAATGAGCCCAGCGAGACTGACCAACCGCAACATAACTTCCTTTCAGGAGAGGAAAACAAAATGGGCCTGGTGCATTGAACTGGATAAAGATCTGAAAGAAGTGGGGATTACACCAACATATATTCAGGAGCGCGCCCCACTCAAAGGGAAACTTCAAGCTTGTAAAGGTTTCCAAGAAAAACCGAAGCTGAAAACGGGAAAGATTTGGACCCAGGAACGGAAAGAAGTCCACCGAGAACGAATGCGGGCGTACAGGGCAAACATCAAAGCCAGTAGGAGACGGTTGGAATGACGCGGTCCATAGATGGCCTATACGAAATGAATGAATGAATGAATGAATAATATGGGTATAGGAATATAATAGACCTGCCGTACCACACCCGCAGGTGTAAATCGCGTGAAAATATTCTAGAGTACTCCTTGATCCCCTTAAGCGCATTATACGTATTGATGAATTTTACGGCTTAATTTGGTTCCGTGATAACCTTCTAGCCGTTTGCAAACTTTCACACCAATGTAATTAATGGAATTGCATTGCGTCTTACAGCAATAGATGGACCTCTGAGAATCCGTTGGCATGGTTACTGGCTTGCATTCGTTCAGTAGTTTATTAAATTAAATTAGTTTTCTGGGAATATCTCAGAAACGGTTGGTCTTCGGTCCTTGAAATGTGGTTTTCGGGGACCCGGGTTTTGTCTCTCACATTGAGGGGCTGAAAATGAGTTTTGTCTCGTCCTTCTACGCCTATTTCAGCATATATTTTAAGGGGGTAGGCCCCCTTTTATGAGAGGTACGGAGAAGAGTTACATCAATGATTAGTGTCGTGCCTCTGATGGATATCTGTACCAAATTTTACGTTGATACACCCAGCCGTTCTCGAGTTATAAGGGAACAAATTTGACCACAGACAAACAAACAAACAAACAAACAAACAGACAGACAGACAAAAAATTATTTTCGCGCGCATTCATCATAAAACAGTCCGAAACGTGTAAAAAACTCAAATTTCCGCAGAAATTCAGAGAAAAACACACAAATTTTCATTTTTATATATAGAGACATATACTGCACCGCTCGGTGTTGACCGTGTTTTATTGCACAGATTCTGGTTTTACTCGCTAACCGTTGGAGATATACGATAAGTGATAAGGACCTTTCGGATAGAAAATTAAATGTTAAAGCTCATGTATACCATCAAAAGTTTGCTATTTCTTAGCGTTCTCTTTTTATTTGAAAAGGAAATATGTAATTTTGAAACCAAAGGGTGTAGTGACGTCACAAATGTCGGTTTTACTCGCTAACTGTTAGAGATACACGAAAAGTGATAAGGACCTTTCGGATAGGAAATTAAATTTGAAAGCTCGTATATCCCATCAAAAGTTTGTTATTTCCTACCGTTCTCTTTTTATTTGATATGGAAATATGAAATTTTGAAACAAAAGGGTCTAATGACGTCACTAAAATGGTCGCCATTTTTAATAGTGCAAAATTTCGAAATCAAAAGTATCCTATATGTAAACCTGGTAAATCAGAGACATCCATGCAAAATTTAATTTAAATCGGACCAGTGGTTCTTGAGTTATTGAGTAACAGACAGACAGACACACACCATCTCATTTTTATATATTAGTATGATATTGTGTTTTAGATAGTAAGAGGAGTGGCATTGCGGCTTACGGAGATGGAAAGTAACGGGTGGGGTAGTTTGCCATTACTCTCCTCAGCAAGTTAGTACAAATATAATGAGCCTATGAGTGGGAAACAATATGCCTAAACATGTAAACAGAGTGATTCATAATTCCTATTACAAACTACTGGGGGTTGTAGAGGGGACTACGTAGACCACAGTTTGAATAGGAACCCTAGTCCGGACATTTGTCGATATGATACCAATAATAATAATAATAATAATAATGTTATTGGTTCTACGTCCCTTTTAACTACGCTGGCTTTTAGAGACGCATGATATGATACCAAATCGGTTCGAAGATCACTTTAATTTTACATCGCCCGCTTCACGCAACGCAAAGTAAATTGGCTGAGGGCAATCCCTGTAGTCCCCTGATGTCATACAGTACGTATGTCTTCTGTTTAGAAACTGTAGTGAGAGTGAGTCCGCTTTGACAGCAGTTGTGATGCAGTCAGGGCGCAGTAATCTACAGAACGAGACCACAGTCCAATGATATCGTATCGTCTGTTCGTTAACAAACGGTAAGGGCAGTGAGTCTGCTTTGACAGGTCAAGGTAGTCCAATTTTGTGGCCACCACGATCGCCAGATTTAACTCCCCTCTACTTTTAACTGTTGGGCCACATGGAGATCCTTGCTTATGAGACTCCTGTCGAGTCAGAAGAAATTCGTGTTGCACGCGTTCTGGCGGCAGTACACGTAATTGAACACACATCAGGTCTCGTGGGACGTGTGCATGACAACATGCTGTGCAGGTACACGTTGTGTAATGAACAGCAGGGTCGCCACGAAGAACAACTCTTGTAGTACATACGTGTCTGTAGTGAAATAGGAGATGTACAATCGAGTCAAATTGATTTGGTATCGAAACGATACATGTCCGGACCTGGGTTCCTAATCAAAATGTGTTCTACTTAGTCCCCTCTACGACTCCCAGAAGTTTGTAATAGGATATTATGAATCACCCTGTATTGAACCACCGACATGTTAAAAGGATACAGTCAGTCTGAGAGACGAGACTTTATGTCATTTCAAATGGCGCATGCTACAAATGCTACACATGTTAGAAAGGCTCAGGAGCGCTTCTCGCTTCGCTCGAAGACCCAGGACTCTTTGCACTCTGCTGCATGACGTCACGCAATCGCCGTCTCCGTATCGCATAACGCCAGACCCCAGGAGTAAACTCAGACTCAACAAACTCCATTACCCTTTAACTTAGGCATCCCGCGCGGGGGCTGCATGATATCACGCACTCGCCGTCTCCGTTCGCATAACGCCAGATCCTAGGAGTAAACTCAGACTCAACAGACTCCATTACCCTTTAACTTAGGCATCCCGCGCGGGGGCTGCATGACGTCACGCACTCGCCGTCTCCGTTCGCATAACACCAGACCCCAGGAGTAAACTCAGACTCGGTGCATGTGCACTGAACAACATGATGACGTCATACACGCCGTAACCGTGACGCATAACGGTAGACCTAAGCATAACGATGAAGTCGACAAAGTCATTTGAATTGATAAAAGAACAATAAACGATAAACCCCTCATCTCTTAGCAGTATAATATAATTTAATTTTGCAGTCCAGTTTTATTGCGTTGTGAGGGTAACAAAACAAGATGTTCAGTAAAGAACATATAGCCTACTTTCTCCTAAATGTATGAGTATAGTTATAACTCGTTATTATCAAAGAGTATAATAGAACTATTCTTTGTTGAAGACCTTAGAAACGATTTACCTCTACCAAACGCCACAACCTAGATAAAAACTGCTACCATCATTGAAGAAAGAAAGATAAGAAGTATATCAAGAATGTTATGGATCTGGAGACATAATCGACCGGACTGGCTGCGTGGCTCAGCGGTAACGTTCTCGCTTGCTGGGCCCTAGGTTGCAGGTTCGTATCCTGGCGCAGTCAGCTGGCATTTGAGGGTGCACAAATGCGAGGGAGCCGTGTCAGTACATTTACTGGCACGTTAAAGATCCCCTTCGGGCCAAAATTCCGGCACCCCGGTGTCTCTAAAAGCAGCAGTAGTTAAAAGGGATGTAAAACCAATAACATTATTATTATTATTACATATACGACCTGCCGTGGGCAACATCCAACTTTGAGTTGAGGCATGTCTTTACACGTCTGGTTGTGCATGGCTTTCACAACCCTAATTGAATTAACAAATCTTTCCATGACCCTACAGAGACGTGTGTATACAAACTATGTGGATATTTTCGATTGCTATTTGCCTCAAATAAAAGTAGTAATTAATAACCTGAACTAACACCTACTATGTGAAATCGTTTTGTTCTTTACTTCAAATAACAATTTCAAGTAACGCAAAATAGGCTGTTACAAACCCTTTAAAATAAAAAGTAAAAATGTATCGTAGTATCATCTTGTCATTCTTCAAATTCGATGCGCATAGAATGCCAATGGTGTAGTAATCAATGGAGCCCCTCGTAGACTAGTCGTACCATCTAGTGGTGAAATATCGAACAATATAATCCTAACCACGGCCGACTGAATGCGCAGCTCGTATTCAGTCGGCCGTGTCCTAACAGAGCGAGTGCATTCTAGCGGCCAGAAGAAGAAACTTTTCAATAAAATCTGGAAGTTAATCTAGTTACCTTTTTGGCAGCTAGATGTCTCGAGTAAATCTGCTGGCGAATTATGTTTTAATTAAATATATATTTTACATCATAATATGCACAATATAACGCTTCATTTTAAAACATCTGAGTCATTACAAAACAATAAACATATAACATTTCAAGCAAAAAACCTAGCTCTGATCGGGTTTGAACCATAGGCATTTGTGCGATAGGCTGACGCTCTACCACTGAGCTAATTGTGTCAACGAATATCGTTCTATATAAAATGACTTACATAGAACTTGTTAGCAAATAATGATTTATACTAAACGATTTCATCACTGGAGTATATTATTTATATATAAAGCATTTCATACAAAGTTTATTTATTTTGTACAGTAGGCTACGCTATATTGCATGCAATACTCAAATTAGTGAAATATAAGTCAGGCACAAGATATCCGCTGCCATCTTGTCTTATTAGTGAATCAGCTCAGCTTTTTAAAATCACGTCTGCACTATAGTATTACAAAATGAACTTTTAATTTCGAACGTGCCTCTTCCTTTAGAACAGTTAAAACGATTCTCGGCTCGATAATTGGAACTGGTGGGTCCCATGATATGGATTATAAAGTTTGCATAATTCGCACGGCCGCCATCCTGAAATGGTATGGCGGACGACCTTGTAGTTTGGTCACAAGACGCATCCTATACGAAGGTATGTTGTTACCAAATTTGGTAGAGATCGGATGATTTGGTTAGTCGTTATTTGATTTTACGTTTTGAACGTTTGAGTGGCCGCCATTCAGTTTTAGTAAAGATGGCGGCGATATAAAACATGACACTGAGGTGTCCTTTGCTAGTGCTACATTTGTACCAAATTTCGTTCAATTCGCATTCACCGTGTTCGAATTGATAGGGGGGGACAGACATTCAGAGTACACACACTCACACACACAGACACACACACACACACACACACACAGACACACACACAGACTCACACACACACATACACACACACAGACAGACACACTTTTTTCGCCCTGTGTTGATCTCATAAGTCTACTTTCATTTTTTGCAAAAATCGAAAGTAGGCTAAAAAAGGCATCCGGTAGACAGGTGAGAGGGATTAGCTTAGTCAGCTTAGTTCTTGCCGAACTGTCAGATCTTGAATGGCCACTGACTGCCGAGATGTAAAAAAAAAAACAAAAAAAACCACTGGAGTAAGGATGACTGCAATGTACACAAATTAGCTGTGAAGTGAATTAGTTATCCTTACTTCTGGCCATAGACATTTAAAAGAATAATGTTATCGGTTATACATCCCTTTTATCTACTGAGTCTGTTAGAGATGCCGAGGTGCCGGAATTGGGCCCTGAAGGGTGTCTCTAACGTGCCAGTAAATCAACTGATACGACTTCCTTGCATTTGCACATCCTCAAATGCCACCTGACTGCACCAGGATGCAACGTCGGGCAGAGCGGAAAAGGTTGGTTGCTTGGTTCCTTAGTTTAGGGGCTGCGACAAAGAGGCCATGTAGCCCCGTTGACTTTGGGTGTGTGTAGAATCTGTCTGATAACCGGTGTTAATTGTGATGGCTGTATTAGTGTGTGTTATCTGTTTTCAATTCAAGTAAGGGCTGCTGACATTCGATTTTCAAGTAATTCCAACTTTTGCTACCAAACGCCATCGTCAACGACAACTATTTCTGAACTTAGCTACTATATGCCACCGCAGTCGGTTCCTGGCGACGAGCATTGGAACCTAAGAGCGTTGGTCAATAACCTATAATTTAACTTCACACAATTGTAGTTAGTGGAAGGTTATTTTATATGCCACAAATTTATGATAATTGCCCACCGGCTTTGCTTCACTTCCGATAGATGGCATACTGAGGGATTTTTACCGTTCTTAAAAAATCCGACGAATTCGGCCGGGTTTGAAACCGCGATCTTGGGCATAGAAGCTCAGCATGCTACCAACTACGCCACCGAAGCCGATCTTCCGCAGTGTATCACAGCAAAGAAACAGTAGTTTTCTTTGAATATCTTCGAAACTATTGGCTTTAGGGCCTTAAAATGTGGTTTTCTATGTCTCTTTGGAACCTTTCGAATATTAAAACTCAGCAATGTTTGTAGATTTATGCCTTGTCTTGTGCGGGGCTTCACCTAGGAACGCCAAGATAGGCTCATCAGCGGGCTCTTGATGTCCGTGCCCAGACCCCCACAGCAGTAGTGAATTGCGTGCTGCCTCTCTTCTTGTGAAGCGCATCTGCTCTTCTTTACTGCGAGAGGGGATGCCTTTATAGGGAGGTGAAAGGCTGCATGAGGTTTTAGCTATCCATAAGAAAGGAGGTGGCGCGCAGTTCGCTACTCCTGTGGGGGTTCGGGCATGGACACCGCTGATAAGACTATATTAGTGTTTCTAGGTGAAATCCCGCACAGGACACGAACTAAACCTAGAAAAACAGCTGAGTTTTAATTCCTTGGCCGTGGAAGCGAATCTTTCGAATATTGTTTCTTGTATCGATAAGTGTAAAATTAGCTATGTCCCGATTTATACGACAACCTCGAGATATTTGCTATTTCCTAATATCCCCCCCCCCTCTTACCACATGAGGCACAAGAGGCACCCATGCTATTCATTTATTGCCTAGTGATATTTTGAGGTTGCCTTCTACTTACGAATTTTTAAGAGATTTTCTCCTGAAGTTTTGACGCCAATCGATTACAAACAGATAAACAAGATATTCAGTAAAGAATATATGGCGCACGTTCTCCTAAATGCATGGGTATTGTTATAACTCTTTGTCTTTCTCAAGGAGTATAATTGAATGTTGGTTGTAGTAGCTTGTTGAAATACAACGTGCTATAGGGATATTAAACATCAATATGAGGTGCCCTTTGCTAGTGCTACCTCTGTAAAAAGAATTCATTCAATTCGGTTTCACCGTGTCTGAATTGATATGGGGAATCGATTTGCACACATTAATGGCCACCATCTGCAAACTATTGAGTTGATGACCTTGTAGTTCAGTCAAACGATGCTTCCCACAATAAGGCATGTTGTTGCAAAATTTGGTAGAGACTAGATGATTAGGTTGGTCGTAATTTGATTTAAGCTTTTTACATTTGGGTGGACAACATTAGGTTTCCGTCAAGATGGCGGCGATATAACATGACACTGATGTGCCCTTTGCTAGTGCTACCTCTGTACCAAATTTCGTTCAATTAGATTTCACCGTGTTTGAAAAGATAGGGGGAATCGACTTGAAAACATACATGGCCGACATTCGCAAATTATTTAGCTGATTACCTTGTAGTTTCGTCAAAATATTCTTTATACACAAAGGTATAGTGTTGCAAAATTTGGTAGAGATCAGATGATTAGGTTGGTCGTAATTTGATTCAAGCTTTTAAAATTTGGCTGGCCGCCATTACGTTTTCGTCCAGATGGCGGCAATATAAATCATGACACTGTAGTGTCCCTTGCCATTGCTACCACTGTTCCAAATTTCGTACAAATAGGTTTCACCGTGTTTGAATTGATAGGGGGAATTTTGTTGCACACGTACATGGCCACCATCTGCAAACTATTCGGTTGATGACCGTGTCTGAATTGATATGGGGAATCGATTTGCACACATTAATGGCCAACCATCTGCAAACTATTGGGCTGATGACCTTGTAGTTCAGTCAAACGATGCTTCCCACAATAAGGCATGTTGTTGCAAAATTTGGTAGAGACTAGATGATTAGGTTGGTCGTAATTTGATTTAAGCATTTTACATTTGGGTGGCCAACATTAAGTTTCCGTCAAGATGGCGGCGATATAAAACATGACACTGATGTGCCCTTTGCTAGTGCTACCTCTGTACCAAATTTAGCTGATGATGATTAGGTTAGTCGTAATTTGATTCAAGCTTTTAAAATTTGGCTGGCCGCCATTACGTTTTCGTCCAGATGGCGGCAATATAAATCATGACACTGTAGTGCCCCTTGCCATTGCTACCACTGTTCCGAATTTCGTACAAATAGGTTTCACCGTGTTTGAATTGATATGGGGAATTGTGTTGCACACGTACATGGCCACCATCTGCAAACTATTCGGTTGATGACCTTGTAGTTTAGTCAAAAGACGCTAGACATATGAATATATGTAGTTTCAAAATTTGGTGGAGATCAGATGATTAGGTTAGTCCTAATTTGATTTAAGCTTTGAACATTATGGTCGCCGCCATTACGTTTCCGTCAAGATGGCGGCGATATAAATCATGTCATTGAGGTGCTCTTTGCTAGTGCTACCTCTGTACCAAATTTCGTTCAATTCGGTTTCACCGTGTTTGAAACGATAGGGGGAATCGACTTTCACACATACATGGCCGACATAAGCAAATTATTAAGCTGATGACCTTGTAGTTTGGTTAAAAGATTCTTTATACACAAAGGTATCATATTGCAAAATTTGGTAGAGATCAGATGATTAGGTTGGTTGTAATTTGATTCAAGCTTTTAACATTTGGCTGGCCGCCATTACGTTTTCGTCAAGATGGCGGCAATATAAATCACGACAATGAGGTGTCCTTTGCTAGTGCTACCTCTGTACCAAATTTCGTTCAATTCGGTTTCACCGTGTTTGAATTGATAGGGGGAATTGATTGACACGCATACATGGCCGTCATCCGCAAAGTATTGGGCTGATGATCTTAAAGTTTCGTGATAAGATTCTTCATACATAAAGGTATAACGTTGCAAAATTTGGTAGAGATCGGATGATCAGGTTAGTCGTAATTTGATTTAAGCTTTGAACATTTGGGTGGCCACCATTACGTTTCCGTCAAGATGGCGGCGATATAAAACATGACACTGAAGTGCCCTTTGCTAGTTCTACCTATGTACCAAATTTCGTTGAATTCGGTTTCACCGTGTTCGAATTGATAGGAGGCGACAGACATTCAGTGTACACACACACACTCACACACACACACTCACATACACACACAGACAGACACACAATTTTTAGCCCTGTGTATACCTCATAAGTCTACTTTCATTTTTTGAAAAAATCGAAAGTAGGCTAAAAACAGACAAACATTCAAACTCGGGATATATTAGGTCACTACACACCTCATGCGGGATGAATACAAACCTATCGCACGCATCTGAGTACCTAGATGCGGCAAAGGGATTAATGCCTAGTAAGAGAGAAGCTAATTTTGCCATTGTTGTTCGTAAACAATCGTAGATATTAAGCATGCGTTCATTTGCCCCTCCCGTATCAAATATATACGACTGCCCATACCCTGGTTTCTGATCATCTTTTGTGTATAGAGGGGATATCCTATGGTAGATTTTTCTTACTCCCGGAGGTAGTTCGATTTCGGCTCCCATTGAAGCAAACGCCAATGCAACATGCTGAGCTTCTATGCCCAAGGGCGTGGGTTTAAACCCGGTCGAAGTCGTCGGATTTATAGGAGCGTAAAAATATCTCAGTATGCCTTCCTTCGGAGGGGAAGTAAAGCCGGCGATCCCATGTCATAGATTTCTGGCACGGAAAAGAACCTTCCACTAACTACACTTGTGGAAGCTAAACTTTGAAGGTTAGTTTGATAAAGCTCTATTAGTTCAAACGTTCGCCGCCCGGTGCTGACTGCGATGGCATTTAGTAGCCACGTCCGCAGCTAAATGTCGTGGATGGTAGCATTCGGTAGCAAAAGTTGGAACTATTTGAAATTACTGTCTGCAGTTCTTACTTGATTTGAAACAAATAACACACACTAATACAGTCATCACAATTAACACCGGTTATCAGACAGATTCTACACACACCCAAAGTAGGTTACACGGGGCTACATGACCGCGTTGTCGTAGCCCCTAAACTAGATAACCCTGATTTTTTTAGCCTACTTTCGATTTTTGCAAAAAATGAAAGTAGACTTATGAGATCACTACAGGGCCAAAAATTGTGTGTCTGTCTGTGTGTGTGTATGTGTGTGTGTGAGTCTGTCTGTGTGTGTGTGTGTGAGTGTGTGTACTCTGAATGTCGGTCCCCCCCTATGAATTCGAACACGGTGAAACCGAATTGAACTAAATTTGGTACAGAGGTAGCACTGGCAAAGGGCACCTCAGTGTCATGTTTTATATTGCCGCCATCTTTACCAAAACTTAATGGCGGCCACTCAAATGGTCAAAACGTAATAATGCATTACAACCAAACTAATAATCGGATCTTTACCAAATTTGGTAACAACGTTCCTTCATATGAGGCGCGTCTTGTGCCCAAACTACGAGGTCATCAACCGTACCATTTCAGAATGGTGGCCGTGTGAATTATGCAAACTTTATAATCCATAACATGGGACCCACCAGTTCCGACTATCGAACCAAGAATCGTTTAATCTGTTTGAAACGACGTGGCCCGTTTGAAATTAAAAGTTTATATTTTAATATTATAGTCTAGAAGTGATTTTAAAAAGCTGAGTCGTCTCGGTTATTTGACAAGATGGCAGCTGATCTCTCGTTCTGACCTTTATTTTATTAATTTCAGTATGTTGCATGCAATATAGGCTAGTGGTAACAAATATATGAACTTTCTATGAAATGAACTCGGTTTAAAATATACTCCAGCAAAGAAAACATTTAGGCCAAGTCATGATTTGCTATAACGTGGTATATTTAGTGGTTCCTAACGATCTATTAGAGTGTGCACGATTGAGCAGTTGGTCACTAGTCGTGGCCGAGTGAGGTACGTGTGTGCGCGCTGTGTGACCGCATTGGAAGAGTGTACGTTTCCTAATACCGGTGCTTCCGATAGTTCCACGGGTGTACTGACCTTCCGTGTGTCATTCAGACAATACTTTTTCAAGTAGTGTTCTAGATAGGACAACAAAACCAGAAACCCAGAAAACCCCGCTGAAAACCATGTCCGGATACCAGAGGAAAAAACACCGTACGCTGCCAATGGGACAGGCAGAGTTCTCGCCCCACACCAGGAGAAATTCACCGCTGGATTGGCGATACCTTCCGGTTGACTGTCGACCAAGTAGAAGCCATCCAGTTAAATGCGCAAGAAAAAACCATGTACATCAAGGTAATCAGCATATCTACTTATCAGAAATTGCTAAATACTTTTGCAGATCCTATTAAATTTCAGTATGACTCAGGCGAAATGACTAATGTTAAGCTCTCCACAGCGGATTCCAATTTTACCACAGTGCGTATATTTAATGTCCCACTCGAAGTTCCCCCTGACATTTTCAAATCCGTCCTGTCGAAATATGGCACTGTGAGTGACGTCAGGAAAGAACAATGGTCTTCTGCTTATCAGTTCCCGGTGTATGGAAATCAAACAAGATATCCCCTCCACTGAGACTTTTGGTGGCCATTCTGGCTATATATCGTATAATGGACAGAAACAGACCTGTTTAATTTGCAATGCTAACACACATCTACGTATCAACTGCCCAAAGAAAATGATTCCCCTCGGTATAACTCCTACACAACAACGACGTGTCCAATACTCGGAAGTTGTGACACAGCAAACGACACATGAAAACATGCTTATTGATCAGTCAGCTGGGACAACACCAGAAGTGGCCTCGGACACACATGACGCAGAACTGGTGCCTTGCACTGACCAGATCAGCGAGCCACAGAGTGCCCCTGTGCTATCGGCAACCTGTATCGCAGCCTTAGAACCAACTATGCCGTCACTACAGGCTGC
The DNA here is from genome assembly GCA_946902985.2 of Meconema thalassinum. Taxonomy (NCBI): domain Eukaryota; kingdom Metazoa; phylum Arthropoda; class Insecta; order Orthoptera; family Tettigoniidae; genus Meconema; species Meconema thalassinum. The sequence goes on from OX336388.2 coordinate 883,933,968, forward strand.
CACAGAAATTTTGTCTTCACTGCCCCTACCTTCTCTGGTACCTGCCGACTCACTTAAGCAGGTTGATCGGGGATCCGAGATCGTATCTAAGAAGATTAAAACAAATGCCTCGATTGCCGTACCAGCCCCGAAGAATCAAACTGGCTCTACAAACGTTCCCGCAGCTGTGAAAAAGAAACAAAATCTTCATTCTACGTCATCTAGGGACCCACGAACGCTCTCAAACGCTGACAGCAGGCCTATGAATGGCAGTCATAAGGAACTATCTCAACCTAATTTGGCATAGTGCTCCAGTATATCTCTCACCTGTGTCTTTTTTGTTTTTGTGTTTTTCTCGAGTCCACCTTCCAGTATGTCTAGCACAGCTCTTATACTTCTCTTAATGGCGCAATTTCTCACTGTGGCCACTGTGAATATCAATGTAATAGAATGCCCTCTGAAATTTCAACTGTTGGAGAGATTCCTTCGAGATGCAGACATTGACATTGCCTTCATTCAAGAAGTTGCTATACCCTGTTTGCCCATATCTGCCTTCTACAAACAATACATCAATACCGGTAATACGAATAGAGGGACCGGATTCCTCATAAGACATGATATCCCACTCGAAGGTGTGCTATGTCTTCCATCAGGACGCATAATATCTGGACACATAAACAATACCACCCTGATAAATGTATATGCCCCATCCGGGTCCAATAAACGTGTGGAACGGAAAATGTTCTTTCAACAGAGTATACTGCCTCATCTGCACGACGTTAAGGAAAAACTTATTCTTGCAGGGGATTTCAATTGTATTCAACGCCCAGAGGATTCCACTAGTCCATATCAAGGTGTCAACCCGGCTCTCAGGACCCTTCTTACCTCCCTACACCTCATTGACGCTGTGGATAGTTTAAGGGTGCCCCTGCCCCATTACACCTGTATAAGTCACAACTCCTCATCACGAATTGACCGCATTTACTTTTCACAGGAACTTATCCAGCCTAGACGATATGAAGTGATACCTGCCAGTTTCACTAACCATCATGCAGTCATATGTACAATCTCTTACCCCCATTCCATATTTCACATAGGAAGAGGTTATTGGGAACTGAATTGCTCGCTGTTACTGGAGGAGGAATGCCAAGATATTTTCAGACAACACTGGACTCGATGGGTCCAACAAAAATGCAAATTTCGCGACTGCGCAGACTGGTGGGATATTTTAGTTAAACCAGGGATCCGCCGTGTCTTTAAGAACATATCCTACCAACGAGGTCGGGAAAGACGGGATACAGTTGAATTTTACTATCGAGTTCTTCGCCAGCTCCAGCAAAGATCTGATGCTGGGGAGCATATATATGACCAGATTCGGGAAGTTAAAACCAAGCTCCTGTCTCTACAGCAACGAACGCTCATATAAACGTGGCTTTAAAAGATCGTACAGTGCTCCCGGACGAAAGTGTAAGTGTGTACCATATCGCCAAAGGACAACGTGAGCGGCAACGTAAATATATCCACCGCCTCCGCACCAGTATTGGAAGTGTCGTCACCTCCCCTGACGCTATACGTAGTGAAATATCATTATTTTATCAACGGTTCTACACTAAGGCTCCAATTGATCCACAGCAGGTGACCCTATTGCTTTCATCTTGCAGTACCCAACTATCTTCGGACAACAAAACTCTGCTCAGCGCGGATATTACGGATGAAGAGATTCACTCTGTGGTTAAGCACCTCCCAAACAACCGCTCACCTGGCATTGATGGACTGCCATATGAAATGTATAAACACTTCTAGCCTCTCATTGGCAAAGAATTTTGTCATGTCTTGCTTACCATTCTCCAACGTCGTGCTCTTTGTCAATCACATCACGAGGGTACCATAGTCCTCATACCAAAAACATCCTCTCCCATGGCAGTTGGTGACTTCCGACCAGTTACTCTGCTCTGCAGTGATTATAAAGTCCTTACCAAAGTACTTGCATGCCGATTGAAGACTGTTCTACATGATATCATTGGTGATGAACAATGTTGCAGTATTCCTGGAAGAACTCTGTTAACAAACTTAGCGATACTACGGGACCTACACCTAAAAGCCGAAATGCTCCCCACTGAGCCAATGAGTTTTCTCACCTTAGATCTTGATAAAGCTTTCGACCGCATCAGTCATGAATACTTGTACATGGTCTTGCAACACTTTGAAATTCCTGAAATCCTTATTGACTACATTCGTATGATAAATTGTAATGCTACGTCTCGAGTGCTCGTCAACGGTTTTCTTTCCCCTCTGATTCCAATACAACGATCAGTTAGGCAAGGATGTCCCCTTTCCATGCTACTTTTTGTCATTGGCCTTGAACCGTTCATTCGGACTACCCAGGTGAAGCTACAGGTTTACAAACTGTCCACACATGTTTTTGGCATGTGCGCCTATGCTGATGACGTATCAATATTGATCCGCAATAATGAAGACATCTCCCACATCGATAGCGTCCTTCAGCTCTACCATATCGCCTCTGGAGCACAATCGAACCCCCAGAAAACTGCTTTGCTTCCGCTCAATACTAACTCAGTGATTACCCAACAGCCCTGGTTCCGGATAGTAAATGAGATGAAAATTCTTGGCATTACCTGGAAGCAATCGCTTCTGGACACAGTGCAAGCAAACTGGACTAAGGTCATTGCCAAAGTTAGGGGAGTGCTGATCCAATTTGGTCAAAGAAACCTCAATATAGTGCAACGGGTCATGGTCCTCAACGTGTTTGCGCTCTCTAAAATATGGTATGTCGCACAAATTTTCCCACTTCCCAAAATGTTTGAGAGCCAATTGTCAAAATATACAGGTTGGTTTATATGGCAAGGATTTTTGTTCCGAGTACAACGGGAACAGTTGTATCTCCCATCCCGGCAAGGCGGGCTAGGGCTAACAGCTCATGGCATGAAATGCCGTGCACTCCTCTGCAAGAACGATATCACCATTCTTTCCCAACATGACACTTTTACGAAAGCGCTATACAAAGATATTCGAAACACAGCACGTGGTTGTGATAGAGCTTTGCCGAAGATATTTAGGGACCATCAACTTCACCTTCTGGAAACTGTTCGCCAAATGCCTTCAGGGACTGTTCCAACGACGAAAAGTATTTATAACATGTTGCGGCGAGTGGTACACTCCAAACCGCGAATCGAGGCCACCACCCTCTACGTCCATTGGCCCACTGTTTGGAAAAATGTTGGTGCTATGACCATTTCTTCTGCTGTACACTCCCAGGTTTTTATCTTCCTCAACGATCTCATCCAAACCGCTCTACGGTGATATACCATCCGTCTTGAAGCTTACCCATGGTGTACTATATGTGGTCAAACTGATACGGCGATACACCGCTTCACATCATGCACGCGAGTTGTCTCCACGTGGCTGTGGTGTAAGGGAAAAGTATGTCAACTATTAAATGCGCCCACGGATGACCTTGATGACAGGAAGTTGATTCGTTTGTCGGTGACCGCCTTCCCCCAAACTAAACAGACTGCCATTGTATGGATAATGGGCCAATATGTACACTTCGTGATGGACAATGATCAACATTTCTCGTTTCTGGATCTCAGGTATCACCTGCAGAAAGAGCGTTGGAAGCTTAGTGAAAGTGGACAATTGTACGATAAATATGGACACTATCTGGATTTTCTTGTGATGTAATAGTATGGTATTTATCATATCTGAAAATTCTGTAATTCTGTAAAGAGCTAATAAAAAAAATGGTAAAAAACAAGATGTTCAGTAAAGAACATATAGCCTACTTTCTCCTAAATGCATGGGTATTGTTATAACTCTTTGCCCTTTTCAAGGAGTATGATTGAATGTTGGTTGTAGTAGCTTGTTGAAATACAACGTCCTATAGGGATATTAAACATGAATATGAGGTGTCCTTTGCTAGTGCTACCTCTGTACCAAATTTCGTTCAATTCGGTTTCGCCGTGTTTGAATTGATAGGGGGAATCGATTTACACACATACTTGGCCACCATCTGCAAACTATTGGGCTGATGTTCTTGCAGTTTGGTCAGAATATGTTTCCCACATAAAGATATGGTGTTGCAAAATTTGGTAGAGACTAGATTATTAGGTTGGTCGTAATTACATTTTAGCTTTTAACATTTGGGTGGCCGCGATTACGTTTCCGTCAAGATAGCGGTGATATAAAACATGACACTGAGGTGCCTCTTGCTAGTGCTACCTCTGTACCAAATTTCGTTCATTCGGTTCCACCGTGTTCGAATTAATAGGGGGAATCAATTTTGACATAAAGATGGCCGCCATCCGCAAACTATTAGGCTAATGACCTACTAGATTGGTCAAAGGATGCTCCCTCCATAAAGGTATGATGTTGCAAAGTTTGGTAGAGATCGAATGGTTATGTTAGTCGTAATTTGATTTAAGCTTTAAACATTTGTGTGGCCGCTATTACGTTTCTGTCAATATGGCGGCGATATTAATCATGACACTGAGATGCCCTTTGCTAGTGCTATCTCTGTACCAAATTTCGTTCCATTCTGTTTCACCGTGTTTGAATTAATAGGGGGAATCGATTCTGACACAAAGATGGCCGCCATCCGCAAACTATTAGGCGAATGACCTATTAGATTGGTCAAAGGATGCTCCCTCCATAAAGGTATGTAGTTGCAAAATTTGGTTGAGATCGGATGATTAGGTTAATCGTAATTTGATTTAAGCTTTGAACATTCGTGTGGCCGCCATTACGTTTCAGTCAAGACGGCGGCGATATAAAACATGACACTGAGGTGCCCTTTGCTAGTGCTACCTCTGTACCAAATTTCGTTCCATTAGGTTCCTCCGTGTTCCAATTAATAGGGGGAATCAATTTTGACATAAAGATGGCCTCCATCCGCAAACTATTAGGCTAATAACCTATTAGATTGGTCAAAGGATGGTCCCTCCAAAAAGGTATGTTGTTGCAAAGTTTGGTAGAGATCGGATGGTTATGTTAGTCGTAATTTAACTTAAGCTTTGAACATTTGTGTGGCCGCCATTACGTTTCTGTCAATATGGCGGCGATATAAAACATGACACTGAGATGCCCTTTGCTAGTGCTACCTCTGTACCAAATTTCGTTCCATTCGGTTTCACCGTGTTTGAATTATTAGGGGGAATTGATTTTCACACAAAGATGGCCGCCATTCGCAAACTATTAGGCTAATGACCTATTCATTTGGTCAAAGGATGCTTCCTCTATACGGGTATGTTGTTGCAAAATTTGGTAGAGATCGGATGATTAGGTTAATCGTAATTTGATTTAAGCTTTGAACATTTGTGTGGCCGCCATTACGTTTCCGTCAAGATGGCGGCGATATAAAACATGACACTGAGGTGCCTTTTGTTAGTACTACCTCTGTACCAAATTTCGTTCCATTCGGTTGCACCGTGTTCGAATTAATAGGGGGAATCGATTTTCACACAAAGATGGCCGCCATCCGCAAACTATTACTTTGATGACCTACTAGTTTGGTCAAAGGATGCTCCCCCCATAAAGGTATGTTGTTGCAAAATTTGGTAGAGATCGGATGATTAGGTTAGTCGTAATTTGATTTAAGCATTGAACATTTGTGTGGCCGCCATTACGTTTCCGTCAAGATGGCGGCGATATAAAACATGACACTGAGGTGCCTTTCGTTAGTTCTACTTCCGTACCAAATTTCGTTCCATTCGGTTGCACCGTGTTCGAATTAATAGGGGGAATCGATTTTCACTCAAAGATGGCCGCCATCCGTAAACTATTACGCTGATGACCTATTGGTTTGGTCGAAGGATGCTCCCCCCATAAAGGTATGTTGTTGCAAAATTTGGTAGAGATCGGATGATTAGGTTAGTCGTAATTTGATTTAAGCTTTGAACATTTGTGAGGCCGCCATTACGTTTCCGTCAAGATGGCGGCGATATAAAACATGACACTGAGGTGTCCTTTGCTAGTGCTACCTTTGTACCAAATTTCCTTCAATTCGCATTCACCGTGTTCGAATTGATAGGGGGGGACAGACATTCAGAGTACACACACTCACACACACGCAGACACACACACACACAGACACACACACAGACTCACACACACACATACACACACACAGACAGACACACTTTTTTCGCCCTGTGTTGATCTCATAAGTCTACTTTCATTTTTTGCAAAAATCGAAAGTAGGCTAAAAAAATTGGCTGAGTGGTCAGAGCGTTAGTCTTTCATCAGGCTGGCTGTGGTTCAAATCCTATCAGAGTTAGACTTTTTTTCTTGATTTTTTTTTTATATTTATTATTTCTTGAGTACTGAGACGTTATAAAATAAAGCATTATATGGTGCATTTTGAAATGGAAAATATATATTTAATTAAAACAACATTCACCACCGGTGTGACATCTAAGAGTAATTACTTGAACTATGTTATTGGTAACCACAGCCTTCTAGATGCGAGCTATGCTCTCTACCGGCCAGTTAGTGAACCCATGTCTACAGTAGAATTGCGAAGGTTATTATTTTTGCCGATAGAGGGTACACATCCCCAAGGTAAGGCGCGATTATCACGGCCAACGAGAATGACTGGCTCTGGTGAGTTTTCGTGACGTCAGCAATGTAGTTCTGTTGCACCACTGCCTGGTCTTCGTTTTACTGCCGGTGTGGTACCTAGTCATCTTGTCTACATCATTGAACCAGTATAAACGTTGGTATTCATTTATCACTTGTCTTCATAGAAGGTATTGATACAAGTCGTTAGTCGGTGGGTAGTGTATTCCGCAGATCTCTTCTATAAACGAATTAATGTATGTTCCGCCCCTTGAAACAACAATAAGATAATGATATCTATACTGTGCTGTAAGATTCTTTGATCTAATTATACTAATGTGCACATAATTTAACTCACAACGAAGGTCACAGAATCTACAACTCGACTCAATGTAGCCTGTTCGTTGCAGCTATTAAAGACACAACGAACCCTTGAATCCTAGTTCGCAAGGATTTTTGTATGGAGTAACTTCAATAAGCGTAGTTTTGCAAACCTATACAGTATAATTTATCGTGTTTGAAAACACACGGAACATCTAAACTGCGTCCATTTTATGAAGATTGATATAAAATAATGCATTTCTGCTGCTTATGAATTGCTCTCGACTTAAACGTACAAGCATCATCAAGCAGTACCGGTACATTGCCTACGTCACAGAAGGGTTTGGTTTACGCGCCATGGCCTGTCTTTCTCGTTAGCCGTCCGCGATTACAAATTAGCTGTGTAATAGTTATATTAAATATGTTTCTCCCAGTGATACGTTTAGAGCAACGAAGTTTAAATTATTGTAAGTAGTCGGTGTTAATAAACTGAATACCTACGTTGTTTGGAGTGTTTACTGATGAAATTGCAAAATGCTGGGGTAAATTATTTGAACGCCACTCCTCAAATCCAGTGTGCCAATTTGGACTTCGAATTGGAAGAAATTAGGAGATGATAAAGACAAAGAGTTATAACTATACCCAAACATTTAGGAGAAAGTAGGCTATATGTTCTTTCCTGAACATCTTGTTTGGGTTAAAATTTGTGTTTGTTCTATGAAGATCTTCTGTTGAGGTTGCGAGGAGTCCAGAAAAAGTGGTTTTAATTACGTGCCATGCATAGTTTGCCAGAAATTAGACATCCTTCCAGCAGGACGTCGCTGATATTCACTATCAAAATTAATTCATTAGAAATCCATGCAAATTAATTCATAATATTCATTGAGTAAAAGATATTACATAAAATACATTACAATTTTATTTTACACTAGAACAACTTCAGAAAACAACAATTGAAGGGTTAGGCTACACCTTTGTATGAAATACTACAAAGCAAGATACATGCAAAGCACAGTCACAATTTATGCATCTTGTAGTGCATTTTTTCGAGCAGTGTTTGCAATGAAGCTGTTTTTTTCTTTGTGTATGCATCCGTGGGAAGATCTGAGACATAATGATGTATTCCATCGTGTCTTATATGGACGTCCTTTGGCAGAGCTCACTCTTCTATTGCATGCCAAGATAGATGTAGCTACACTCCTCCTCAAGTGCAAGTGGTCAAGTTTCCCACCACCTTTGCGATACAGCTGCCAAGCATTTTGCTCTGCCAAGTCAATCGTATGTGCTATTGTGGGAAAATACCACTGTTTACCTCTGATTGACACTCTGTAAAGTGACACATTTTCATCAGCTCGATCAATCCCACCCATTCCGTTGTTATAAGGTGAAAACAAGCGTGGCTGAGGTACTGAGATCATTGTTCTCTGCTGGCGGGAAAATCGAGATACCTTACTCAAGGGGTTGACCTAGTCAAAGTTGGTGGCTATAGTTACAACGCTGTTGTCATGCCAGCGTACCAGCATCACACCTGGAAAGAGCATCATAATTGAATGATTCATTCACTTATGCATGGATTTTTGAAAGTAGAAAGGAAGGAATTACTGAATTACCTGAATCTTCATCTGAGGCTACCTTGAAACTCCCTCGACCTTCAGTCTTTTTAAATTTATCAACTGAAGGTAGTGGACAGCTACCGGGAACACCTGCTGCCCTTATTGTTCCACTTGCTAGTAGGTTTCGTTCTCCTAGGTCTCTTAGAAGTCGGATGCTTGTGAACAAATTGTCGAAAGAGATCTGGTATGGTATGTCTGACATAGGAAGCTCATCTGCATATGACATCACAACGCTGTAGCTCAAGCCTTCGTTGGCATACTTGTTATTGCAAGTGCCTGCTCCTTGATATGGCTCCACCCATATTATGTATCCGTCACTAGTGCCTCCTGCCCAGAACTTGAAACCAAATCGTATAGGTTTGCCTACAAAATAGAAAAAACGAATAACTGTAGATATATCAGAATAATAGTAAAATAATAATAAACCAAATATAAACATAAGGGAAATGTAACAATGGGATAGATCTACTGCATGTTGAATTTAGACCTGTATACATACCTCTGAAGCCTCCGTGGCTTAGGCGGCAGCACGTCGGCCTCTCACCGCTGGGTCCGTGGTTCAAATCCCGGTCACTCCATGTGAGATCTGTGCTGGACAAAACGGAGGCAGACAGGTTTTTCTCCGGGTACTCCGGTTTTCCCTGTCAAAATTTCATTCCAGCAACACTCTCCACTATCATTTCATTTCATCTGTCATTCATTTAATCATTGCCCCAGAGGAGTGCGTCAGGCCTCGGCAGCCGGCACAGTTCATATCCTCGCCGCTAGATGGGGGCTTCATTCATTCCATTCCTGACCCGGTCGGTGACTGGAAGCAGGCTGTGGATTTTCATTTTCATACATACCTCTAATAAATTGCTTGCAACCTTGTCGGCCAAAGTAGGGTACCATTTGTTCATCGACAGAGTGGTGCTGCTGATGAGGAGCGAAATCTTTGAACCTATCATTCAGTAAATTTATCAGTATTCTAACTTTGGCAAAACGATCCTCTTTGTCAAGTTCATCATTGTTGCCAACATGCAGGTGTGACATAATGAAGTCAAATCTGTCTCGTGACAAGGCACCTGACACTAAAGGGTTATGCGTGTCCTCGTCATTCTGCCAATACATGTATCTTCGAGAAACCACAATATAGCCACTTAACAAAAGTATACCGATGAAAGACCACATTTCAGTATCAGACACATCACCAACTTTGTTCTTCTTTGCAGCATACTGATTGGTAAAAATTATCATTGTTTGCACAACTTCTTCGTCAAAGAATACTTTGAAATATTCGAGTGGTGTTTTTATTTGGCCCTGGCAAGTGTGAATGGGTAACCACTCGACACACGGAGCTTTTAGCTCATTATTGTACCATTTATACACCGCAGGCTTGGGGCGTTTGCGAATTCTCCTAAATTTCTTCCATTTACCCTGATTATATTGATTCGAGCTGCTTGGCAAACCTAAGGAAGAAATGAACATGATTTATATCGTTTATGGTATAAGGTGATACCTACTATGCAAGTATTTAATACATAGTAGTTTCTGCATATAAACAAGAAGTTCCGTGACGAACTAAAGAGCCTACTTTTCTTAAAATTTAAGTATCATGTCAATGATTAATCTATATTAAGGATCTATCTAGATTAATGACAAAATTAAGTTGGTAATATCGAAATTACTAATTAGTTCGAAATACTGAATACCTGACATAACGTTGCCTAATAGAGAACTACAGTTGGCAGTCCTGGTGACTGAATGTATTCTTAGTTCCATCTCTTAAGGTACAGAATACAAAATGTGGTTGAAGTCCAATGGATAGAATGGAGGTTACATGCAGTTAAACATTGGATCTAACAGCGCGCGTAAAATCATGTTGGCAACAATGACATACATGTATTGGTCAGAAATAATCTGAAATAATATGATCTATTGTTGTGTCAATTTTGAATGAAATCCATTAGTATAGAAGTTACATGCATTTTAAAATTGGACCTATCAGCAGGCTTAGAATCATTTTGGCAGCACTGGCGTAGGCCTATATTAGTTACTCCAAATTAATCTAGAATGCCAGGTACTATACGTGTGCAAAGTTTAGAGCTATTGGCTTGCATACTTTCTGATATATTGATATTAGGGTAACAAAAATAGAGACAGTATTTATTAACAGTTGGCAGCCCTGGTTACTCTTAAGAATCAGCATAGTCATATCTGTTATGGTACACATAGCACACACAAAATTTGGTTGAAATCCAAATGATAGTATAGAAGTTACATGTATTTAAAATTGGATCTCTCAGTAGCCTTAGAATCATGTTGGTAGCACTGACGTATATATCTTACTCCAAATTAATATAGAATGTCAGGTACTATACGTGTGCATAGTTTAAAGCTGTCGGCTTGCATACTTTCTGATATATGGGTATTTGGTTTTAAAAATTTGAGAGCATTTATTAACAGTTGGCAGCCCTGGTGGCTCTTAAGAATACGCTCAGTAATATAGGTTTATGTACACATAGCACATACGACATTTGGTTGAAATCCAATTGATAGTGTAGAAGTTATATGCATTTAAAATTTGGACCTATCAGCAGGCTTATAATCATTTTGGCAACACTGCCATGTATGGCCTCCTGAAAATATAACTGCAATATCATTATCTATATGTGTGCCAATTTTGAAATAGCTCCAATTCATACCTTCCAAGATATCCTACATGGAGCTGAAATTTCAATTGCGATTTTTTAGCAGTTGGTAGCACTGACATCATTTTCAAATATGGCCGTAGATATTCAGGTATAGATCTTTACTCCTACCAAATTTTGTTTCGATTGCTGCAGCCGTTTAGGAGTTGATAGGGGGGGGGGGACACACACACAGCCAGACAGACAGACAGACAGTAGGACAGACAGACACACATTTGCCCGATCTCATAAGTCTACTTTTTCCTCATTTTTGCAAAATGTGAAAAGTAGGCTAAAAATTGCAAGGATGTGTAATAAAGACAGTACACCTACTCGTTTGTGGCGAAGACTGAGGTTCAGGTATAATGTCGATTAGTGAGGGAATATTTGAGAAGCGGAGGAATGCTTCTGATTGCAGTTAGGAACCTGAAAGATGATCAATTGTAGGAAAATCTTCAGCCCCTGAGTCTTCATCTGTGATGTTTCCAGAAGGAGGAATTTCCGTTACTTCAAACGACTCAAGTTCTGGGTTATCATTCTCTTCAATAATCGCTAGGGGTTCATTCCAAGTAAGAACCTTGCTGAAAGAAAAAATACATGATATTTCCATGACGTCCTTCTGGAAGGATCCGCAGTTTTAGGTAATAATAACGTCAACTCATATTGGTACAGCAAACAAAAACATCATCACATATGTCGAACGACATCCATAGAGTTGGTGTTACAACAATTTATAATCATCCAGGCATAACTGTGGTCATAATTCTTACCCTTCTACAATGATGTCAGTCTATTCGTCCATCGCAGAAACATCGGTTCACCTTTAACGCTATTGTTGCTAACAAACAGTCTGCACTGCAGTGCATTCAGTCACAAACTGTTGACAAGTTATTGGCGGGACTGTAAATACACGCATGCGCACAGATAGCTTCTTGTTTTTACCACTAGAGCGCACCGAGTTTGAGCAATTTGTCCATCCTTCTGGAAGGACGTCAGGGATATCTGGGCTAAACTAAGGAACCAACCAATTTCTACATCCGAATTTCTATGTGATTTGCTCCAGTAGTTACGGACATGCAGGATTAATACAAAGTTTTAGCCAAACTTCCAATGTTTCCACAGAGAGCTTACTTTATTTATAGAGATGTATTGGAAGTGTAAAATGAAACAATAAACTATAAAATGTGTTCGCTATTTCTTTCCACCGCTGTGTCATGGGATGGATCTAATCCGTAAGAAATGAGCGCCTTATATTGCGACCATTATAATTGTTCGCTCTCTCTTTTGCGTCTCTCCGCCTCCACACTAACAAGCCTTCTCTTTGCACCACATCCAATCTTCTCCCAAGGGGCTTGCTTTCTTTATTCAATTCTATGCCACAGACCCTTCTACTTAATTAGACAAATGATAAGGCTGAACATATTATTCATAAAGGGATTCTCCTTTTCTTTAAAAAATCCTCATGGCAGGACAGATTCGTTTCTGGAGTTCCACTTGCACGAAAGTAGAGAATGCCCGTCTATTTTCATATGAATCCCCTAAAATGCCTATAGACCTAGTTTCTGCAATACATGTTTATCCGGTTTAATCTGCCAGTGTTCCTAGAATGAAAATTATGTGGGATCAGGAAAAGAAATTGAAAGAGACCCAAAGCCTCGGATACTCTAATAACTTTCCGTCAGAAAAGAACAAGAGTTGACCAAGAAAAATCGACAGAAATGAGTCTGGCACACGTGAGTTGAAGAAATACTAAACTCAGGTTGGGTCCCGTGGCCAACAATACCGCGTTGAACTAGTTGTGGGCCCCTGGGGTAGATTAATACTAAGTGAGTGCCTTTTTAGCCTACTTTCATTTTTTTGCAAAAATTTAAGTAGACTCTTGAGACCAACACAGGGCGAAACAAAGTGTGTCTGGCTATGTGTGTGTATGAATGTGTGTGAGTCTGAGTGTGTGTGTGTGAGTGTGAGAACTCTGAATGTCTGTCCCCCCCTATCAATTCGAACATGGTGAACGCGAATTGAACGAAATTTGGTACGAAGGTAGCACTAGCAAAGGACACCTCAGTGTCATGTTTTATATCGCCGCCATCTTGACGGAAACGTAATGGCGGCCACACAAATGTTCAAAGCTTAAATCAAATTACGACTAACCTAATCATCCGATCTCTACCAAATTTTGCAAAAGCATACCTTTATGGGGGAAGCATCCTTTGACCAAACGAACAGGTCATCAGCCTAATAGTTTGCGGATGGCGGCCATCTTTGTTTGAAAATAGATTCCCCCTATTAATTCGAACACGGTGAAACCGAATGGAACGAAATTTGGTACAGAGGTAGCACTAGCAAAGGGCACCTCAGTGTCATGTTTTGTAGCGCCGCCATCTTGACGGAAACGTAATAGCGGCCACACAAATGTTCAAAGCTTAAATCAAATTACGATTAACCTAATCATCCGATCTCTACCAAATTTTGCAACAACATACCTTTATGGAAGGAGCATCCTTTGACCAAACTAATAGGTCATTAGCCTAATATTTTGCGGATGGCGGCCATCTCTGTGTGAAAATCGATTCCCCCTTTCAAATCGAACACGGTGAAACCTAATGGAACGAAATTTGGTACAGAGGTAGCACTGGCAAAGGGCACCTCAGTGTCATGTTTTATATCACCGCCATCTTGACGAAAACGTGTTCGCGGCCACCCAAATGTTAAAAGCTAAAATGTAATTACGACCAACCTAATAATCTAGTCTCTACCAAATTTTGCAACAACATATCTTTATGTGGGAAGCATATTCTGACCAAACTGCAAGATCATCTGCCCAATAGTTTGCAGATGGTGGCCATGTATGTGTGCAAATCGATTCCCCCTATCAATTCAAACACGGTGAAACCGAATTGAACGAAATTTGGTACAGAGGTAGCACTAGCAAAGGGCACCTCAATGTCATGTCTTATATCGCCGCCATCTTAACGGAAACGGAATGACGGCCACCCAAACGTTAAAAGCTTAAGTCAAATTACGACCATCCTAATAGTTTGATCTCTACCAGATTTTGCAACAACATGCCTTTTTGTGGAAAGCATCTTATGACTGACTACAAGGTCATCAGCCCAATTGTTAGCAAATAGCGGCCATGTATGTGTGCAAATCCATTCCCCATATCAATTCAAACACGGTGAAACCGAATTGAATGAAATTTTTTACAGAGGTAGCACTAGCAAAGGGCACGTCATATTTATATTTAATATCCCTATAGCACGTTGTATTTCAACAAGCTACTACAACCAACATTCAATTATACTCCTAGAAAAGGACAAAGAGTTATAACAATACCCATGCATTTAGGAGAAAGTAGGCTATATGTTCTTTACTGACAATCTTGTTTAATTATGTTTTCTCTAATTTGTTCATTGACCTCATTAATTATAAATTGTTATTGCCACGTTAGCATTTTAAACTAACGCTTGCCTACATTTATTCAATTTACATAATGGGTTATTGTGCATTGAAAATATAACGTTAATGAAGAATTTATTTGAACGAAGCTCAATATAAAACAAATGAATACTTTTTTAACTTATACAATAATTGATAGAAGGCTTTGAAAACAAATATCTTGAAACTGATTGACTAATAGAACCCGTCAGTGGTCGGTAGCCTGTATGAGCAAAAAACTCACAGTTGTTGGAGGTATTATTAACAGCGGATTCTCAAGGTAGAATTTAACGTCAGAACAATACCATTCAATTTCAACTCCGATGCAAGTATAACCTGCTTGACACAAGAATCATAGCATTAATTCATTAGACGTATTTTGTTAACCTTCTAATTTTTCTTCTTTCACCTCATTATGATTGTTAAGCCTTGTATATCAGCAGCCTTGTAAGTCGAGAAAGCATAAGAAATAAAAATAATTGTGGTCCAAGATCATCTGCACCACAGATTTGGGCAGCAGTGGATAAGTCGTGGTGGCACGATTGCATGGCCTACACGTTCACCCGACTTGACACAGCTAGACTACTACCTGTGGGGTCACATGAAAACCTTGATTTACGAAGCCCCTGTGGAATCCGAGGTAGACCTACTGGCACAAGTTATGGCTGCGGTGGATATTGGAGGACCAGGGATTGGTTATCGTGTGTACCAGAACATGGTAGATAGATTTATTTTGTCTGGCAAGTTTAGGGCCATTGGGCCCTCTCTTCCATCTAACCAGATTATACAAATGATAAGTAATGAACAATACACATACAACTTAAATCTAACAATATTACAATGTTGATATAATATAAAACACATATGAAATGGATTAGCTCGATAATGAGCAATACAAACACAACTTAAATCTAACAATTTTGCAATGTTTATACAACATAAAATACATATAAACTGGATTAGCTTGGTGGTGTAGGCTGTAAATTGTTGCATTGCTAGGGTGAATAACTAAGATACTTGGAAGTAAGTTTAAAATTACAGTAAGGTAAGGAAATACTGAATAAAATGTAGACTAATGATGGTGATGAAGATGATTATGAAGATGATTAGTCGTTACTGAAGGAAATTATTTAGATATCTAAATAGAGGTACGGAGGTGTCCTGTCTGTGTTGACTTTGGTGGTCATCAAATCGAGCCTCACCTGTAATTGGACCCAGACAACAAGCAGTTGGAGTCGGACAGGGCATCGAAAATGTGGGAGCAGAACGTGGGCTGTGGTGGTTATTTGCGGGTAGCGGGAAGACGATACGTTTCCGGACACAAGTTCTTAAGCTAAACTTAACCATCTTGGTCCCCATTACAAGCCCTCAAAGTCTGTAATGGGACTTTAGAATCACCATGTATATGGTTTTTGAAGCTATTCGAACAAATGCAGCTAGAGTGGGCCGGCAAGCAAAGTTGTGATTTTGGCGGATATCGAGAGTAGAAAAGTATGCACCCCATGCCCTGTCTGATCCACAATTGTTTTGGACCATCTCAGTGTCATCAGCTTTGAGAATCCTGACACAGACATGTATTTGCTTCCGAGTAATTTTCACCGCGCACATCGCTACCATGAAACCTAAGTCTTTCTTCCAACTCATTTCTTACGATGGGTGCAAACCTGAGTCACCTCCGACGTCATTGTTCATCGGTAGGTCGAATCGTGTGAGTCCTAAGCATCATCAGAGCATTCATATCGGAGTAAACTCAGCCTCGAGAGACGAAATTGAGAAATGATGGGTTAGTCTTCCACCTCAACTGTGCTACAAGTAATATTTCGTGGTTTTCCAGTCTTCTACTTTACTAATCTGCCAGATTATCTCTTATTTCAGCCACAGCCACATACTATCAAATCAATTACAAATACACGCACTACCATAACAAACACAATGAGGCAGGTAATCAGACATATTCCACACACACCGAAGTATATTCATGCTCTTCATGCACTGAAAGGTAGGGCAAGAGAATCCTCAATGAAAAAATGTTTCTAAGCCGCCGGAGATTTAATTGTTTCGATGGGATCCGGTGCTGCGTTAGTGTGAGATCAGTTCGCCATTGCTCAAGTGTAACCCAGGGAGTCATACTTTATCCGCCACTGTCAACACTGCTGCCACTGCGCCTTCATGCAACCTCAGAAAAATAACAAAATCAGAAGGTCGACCAAGTCAAACTATGACAAGATTTAAATAGCAATTCTAGATTCTAGAACTTGTACAATCGCTTACGCAAAGTAGCGGACTGAAAATCAAGAACTTCGCGTCCGTGAGCAGGCAGTTTCTCTCGTTGAAAAAGGAAATCTAACCGCAACAGAGGATGAATGGTCATCTCTCTGACAGATATGCGCCCCGAACTGCTTGTAGTACGAAAACTTCTCTTGCTCAATACACTGTCTGTCTCGGCTCGGAAGTGAAACTCCGTAAGCTCTCCCAAGTCTCATCTGCGCGGTCTCTTATACAGTACGGTATATTGGTGACTGAGAGCCCTAAACTTTTTACATGTGCCTTTCTTTGGCCAAATTTCTCAACATTCCTCATTTTTCTCCAGCAAACAAGATAATAATGTCGTTCGTATCAAAACAAATACGGTAACTCTATGTGCTATGGTTCAAAACAAACCAACTCCCGGTGTAAAAACAAAAGACGGAACCATATCGACAATAAGTCCTGTGCTATTGTGATGGCGGTATTAGTGTGTTTATTTGTAATTCCGGTGAGTATTGCATAGCAGGCGGCTGCGGCCTTAAGTTTTTTAAATGTTAGTTATGAATAAATCATGCACTTTATTTCAGGCTCTATGAAATTAATAGTTGTAACTCCACGCCCACTCGTGTTGACCGACTGAAAAGCTTCTACTGTACTGATAAATGCTGCAGTTGTGTGGCTGCAATTGTTGGGGTCGGGGATCGCGTAGGTGCGCCTGGACTTGTAATGAGGCATATGGCTGATACTTACTTTCCGTGCCCGGGAGACAAACTAAATTATTTCTTTCCAGAACTCTGCAGCTCTTATCCCTCGGTCTGTGGCCAACATAAGGTCTTCCTGGCTGCAGGTGTCATTACGATCTTGGCACTTGAGCAGGTGTTGTGGAGTCTGGATTTCTCCACAGGCACATCGTGGATCTTCTGCATAACCCCACTTCATAAGGTTGCTACGACACTTAGGCACTCCTGTTCTCATCCAGTTTAAGGACCTCCAGGCGGAATAAGTCAAATGACTACCACTGCTCAGTTCTTCTTTAGGGGTAAACCCCTCTGGTACTATTTGATTCCCGAGTGACACACGCCGGGCGTCTGGTTTCGTATGTAGGGGTACTGTTCTCTTAATAAAACTCTTTCTGGACCTTAGGCGAGGAGTGGTCACCTTGTGGTTGAACATAGAATGTCTGGGATCTGTTTCAAGCTTTTGTCTGTCTTTCTATGCGACCACCTCGCGTCGAATAACTGGAGGTGCAATGCCAGCGAGAGAGTAGATCTTCTGCACTGGAGTAAGTCTCAGACATCCAGTGACAATACGTGTGGACTCGTTAAGAGCTATGTCCACTTGCTTGGTATGGGCAGATGTTCCCCACAATAATGATCCCTACTCTCCTGCTGCGAAGCAAAGTTCCAAAGCTGCTGAACGTAGAACTGGAGGTTTCGCTCCCCATGTTGAACCTATAAACTTCCACATCATGCTATTCCTTGGCTGATGGGAGTGTGGGAAAACCCGTAGATAAATCACACTCTGCATAGCCACTGTTAGTGCCAGAATTTGACCCCCAATCCTCGGACTTGCAGTGACTTGCCGTAGCGATCGTGGGTGATTTAACAGACATAGCTACGCCACGATGTAGGTACGGACAGGAGAGCGTGTCAAGTCACCTGTTCAAAGGGGATTCCCCAACGGCCAATTAACACCAGTTTAGCCACCTGAGCTGAAATGAACTGCTTTAATTTCCTCTTAGTGGAAACAATTTGTTGTCCTCTCCCAAAGGGCCACCTCAAGTAAATGAGTACATCTGTTTTAAACAGGATTTCAATTAATACTGAGTACACGTGTAATGAAACTTTCCATTCTACTGTAATACAGTATAATGGCTTTTCAGGTTTTACTCTGTACCTGATATTAAAGCGGAAGACAAGAAGAGTCTAATTTCACTATTGATTCACAAAATATACCATTATGAAGCTCAAACACAATCCATGTTGGTTAATTGATTTTATTATACAATGGTAACGAAACCCAACAGGATGTCGTCTTCACGCTTAAGCACTTTTATTGATCTGAGAATAATGAACACAGATCTTTATAGCCTACTTAAATGGGTATTGCTAATGTCGAAGAAATTGAATTGTGATGGGTTATTCCCTAATCCTGAAAAATAAGAACATGAGAATAGTAAATACACAGGATGAGCAGTTTCGATCGTCAAGCGACCATCATCCGATCCATTACACTTAGGCTATTAAATGTATGTCTAAAAGTATGAGTGAAAGTATTTACATGTATGTACACTTATTTAGTTGCAGTAAATATTTTTCAATTGGATACAATCGTGTTGACCGAGTGAAAAGCATCACATTTCGAATACTAAGGCAACTTTGAAATTGGCTTCAAACACCATAATATCGAAAACATTCCTCAGCAGACAAAGTAGGGATCTCCCTCTTAGCAAAAACGGAAAATTATGCAATTTCCATAATGTGACGAATGTTGAAGGGCTAAAGGTACCGGAAAATTAGCAAATATTGTGGGTCTTTGAGAGTACTTTAGCGGCTTCGGGAGCGTAGTTGGTAGCATGCTGAGCTTCTATGCCCAAGACCGCGGGTTCAAACCCGGCCGAAGTAGTCAGATTTTTAGAAGCGGTTTTTTTTGTCGTGTAGCCTCCTGAGAGGCCGAGTGCAGGTCTTTCTAGTCGACGCCCGTGGGCGACCTGCGCGTCGGGATGAGAGATGGAATTGATGAAGATGAATGAAACTGGGCAAGGATGTGGAAGGAAGCGGCCGTGGCCTGTCAGAAGGTACTGTCCCAGCATTTGCCTGGTGTTGAAAATGGGAAACCACGGAAAACCATTTCAAGGACAGCCGACGGTGGGGCTCGAACCCACGCGTCTACCAAGTCAGCAGAGAGCTTGGCCCCTTGACCTAACGCAGCGCTTTAGCCCGCGCAGCCACTACTGTCGGTTTTAGGAGCGTTAAAAGTCCCTCAGTATGCCTTTCTTCGGAGGGGATGTAAACCGGTGGTCCAATGTCATAGATTTATGGCATGAAAAAGAACCTTCCATTAACTACACTTGTGGAAGCTAAAATTTGTAGGTTAGTTTGATAACGCTATATTAGTACCAAGGTTCGCTGCCAGGTGCTGACTGCAATGGCATTTAATGGCCACGTTCGCAGCTAGGTGTCGTGGACGGTAGCATTTGGTAGAAAAAATAGGTACTACTTGAAGAAAGTAATCGTCTGCAGTCCTTCTGCCGGAATCAAAGATAACACACACTAATACAGCCATCACAATTAACACCGGTTTTCAGACAAATTCTACATACACCCAAAGTACACAGGGCTACATGACCGCGTCGTCGAAACCCCTCAACTAAGGAACCAACCAACTAAGAGTATTTTGAAAATTACTACCAGCTTAAATCAGTTCCGGAAAAAAGTCTAAAATCTCTGGTTTCTTTACTCGTAGCCAAAATATCTTCTTTACAAAATACTTCTTTTAATGTGTTCCTTGGTGCAACGCCCTTAGGCGAGATTTGATTTTATGAAAAACCTTCACACCGTAAGTAGGTATAATGGATTAAGTGAAACTCTGCTTTGACACACACTAGCGCTCGTGGTGGTAGAAAAGGCAAACTGCTATTCTAATTAACCGGATATGGTTCCGTTTCCAGTGAACAATCATCAGTCAAAAGCATATCATCATGGCGGCACCTCGTAAGAAACGTTTGGTGTGTCCTTTAACTTTGGAAAAGTATTCAGTTGCTTGTCTGAAGGACTAGAACTGTGCATTTATTCAGTTGATTGCAAATGACATCCTATTTTACACAATAACGTGCATATTTATGTATTTATCGTATGGATTTTAGTGCCAAGGGTGTCCGAGGACATGTTCGGCTCGCCAGAGGTTGTAGCTACTTCAAGCGGACACCCATAGGGTGAGCTACAAGTACCGTTAAATTTCAAGTAGTTCCAACTTTCAGTACTAAATGTCACTGATACCTAGTGGTGAACGTTGGAGCTTTGATAGAGCGTTACAACGAAATTTAGCTTCACACAAGTTTAGTTAGTGGAAGGATCTTTTACATGCCATAAATCTCTGACATGGAACTGCCCGCTTTACTTCCCCTCCGAAAGAAGGCATACTGAGGGATTTTATAATAATAATAATAATAATAATAATAATAATAATAATAAAATAACCCCTGGCACTACAGCCCGTGAGGGCCTAGACCTTCCAAGCGACCGCTGCCCAGCCATTTGGCCTGCAGATATTGGGGTGACGCGTAATCAGCGCATCGGGTCCCCTCGCCCGTTGATCTTGGTTTTCGTGATCGGGGCGCTGCCTCACTGTCAGACAGCTACTCAATTGTCCCCACGAGGCTGAGTGAACGCCGTTCCAGTCCTCGCGTCAGTTTCTAAAATCCCTGATGGAGTCAGGAATCGAACGCGGGGCCTCCAGGTGAGAGGCAAGCGCGCTACCCCAACACCACGGGACCGGCACTGAAGGATTTTAACGCTCTTAAAAAAATCCAATGACTTCGGTGGATTTGAAATCGCGATCTTGGGAACAGCAGTTCAGCATGCTACCAACTACGCCACCGAAGCCGCTATATCGTGCATAATTTGTTTATTACGAAAAGGTGACCTTGGAAAACAAATCAAGTAACTAAAATGAAACAATTGGTTACTCTGACAATTGTAACTGTAAAACCGTTACATTTCACACAAAAGTTCACCTTCATTCCTGGAATATTCAAGGGTTCATCCTCTACAGTAGTTGTTGTTGATCAATTTAGGGCTTTTGCGCCATCATGGTCATGTAGTCGCGTGTATTTGTGTGTGTGTAATTTCTAATTTGTCTGATAACCAATGTTATTGTGATGGCTGAAGTAGTGTGTGTAATTGTAATTCAGATGAGAGTTTGGGAAGGAGGAGGCCATAGCCTTCAAGTAAGGAACCCTCCTGGCATTTGCGTGGGGGTGGAAGTAGGAAACCACGGAAAAGCACTTCCATAATGGCTGAGGTGGGAATTAAACCCTAACAAGGCTGAGGTGAACCCCATTCCTGCCTTCACATCAGGATTAAAATATATCTTGGTATAATCAGGAGGACATTTAATCTATAACGTATGGCCAACATTATATTCCAACAAATTCCAATCTCCACTTAGTATAAAACAAAGTCCCAGATTCTTGGATGTCACGAGTAATCTCGGAAACCACTGGATGGTGTTTGATGCGGTTTTCACCATTCTGTAAAGGATATCTCGAGGAAGGTTTCTGTAAAAAATTCTTTATTTATGATCAAAGAATATCCAAGCATTAACAATTTCAGTGAAAACGTCGAAAAATAAACCTGGCATTCGTGGGTTTTTTAAGCTTACGCTGGCCAAACCCATTAAAAATATCTATATACTATGAGCGTATGAATTGGTCAGCATGAAAAGTTCTACAAAAAAGTCCACAAGAGCATGTCTCTATCTTCAATACTTCACCCACTATAAGTGTCTTTACGTTTTCATTTCTTCCAACAATCTTCATTCATTTACTGAGGTGACAGTTTACGAGCTAGCTGGGGGCAAGCCTATCACCCCAGAGTCGTGTTGAGTTAAGACTTCAGAAAGGAGTGGTTGTGTTTGGGTTTTCCCTGGATGTGCAACTCGGCTTTTCTTAATTTCGCCTGTGAACATTTCGTTCCGCAAAATACGCAGTCAAGTTCAGATTGGACGGAAGGAGGATTTTTGTTTCATGCACCTCGCCATTCTTAAATTACGTCTGAAAAGAATTCGTTGCACATGCATCTCGATGATAATACACACATCAAAAAAAGTTTTGCATCACCTCGGTTCCAAGAGTTCCGGAACCGTTAAATACAAAGGGAATAGAGATCAACACAAACAACATTTCAGCTCGTTTTATTGCTCATGAGACCCACACATTGCATGTTGTACCATCATACAGCTAGACTTTCAGCATTTGTGGTCCAGATTGCAGTACACACCACTACCTCTAATACCCAGTAGCACGTCCTCTTGCATTGATGCATGCCTGTATTCGCCGTGGCATACTATCCACAAGTTCATCAAGACACTGTTGGTCCAAATTGTCCCACTCCTCAACGACAATTCGGCGTAAATCTCTCAGAGTGGTTGGTGGGTCAAGACGTCCATAAACAGCCCTTTTCAACATATCCCAGGCATGTTCGATAGGGTTCATGTCTGGCGAACATGCTGGCCACTGTAGTCGAGCGATGTCGTTATCTTGAAGGAACGCATTCACAAGATGTGCACGATGAGGTCGAGAATTGTCGTCCATGAAGACAAATGCCTCTCCAATATTCTGCCGATATGGTTGCACTATGGGTCGGAGGATGTCATTCAGGTATCGTAAAGCCGTTTCGGAGCCTTCCATGACCACCAGTGGCGTACGTCGGCCCCACATAATGCCACCCCAAAACATCAGGGAACCACCACCTTGCTGCACTCGCTGGACAGTGTGTCTAAGACGTTCAGCCTGACCAGGGTGCCTCCAAACACGTCTCCGACGATTGTCTGGTTGAAGGCATATGCGACACTCATCGATGAAGAGAACGTGATGCCAATTCCGTGGGGTCCATTCAGCATGTTGTTGGGCCCATCTGTACCGCGCTGCATGGTGTCGGGGTTGCAAAGCTGGACCTCGCCATGGACGTCGGGAGTGAAGTTGCGCATCATGCAGCCTATTGCGCACAGTTTGAGTTGAAACACGACGTCCTGTGGCTGAACGAAACGCATTATTCAACATGGTGGCATTGCTGTCAGGGTTCCTCCGAGCGGCAATCCGTAAGTAGCGGTCATCCACTACAGTAGTAGCCCTTGGGCGGCCTGAGCGAGGCCTGTCATCGACAGTTCCTGTATCTCTGTACCTCCTCCATGTCCGAACAACATCGCTTTGGTTCACTCTGAGACGCCTGGAAACTTCCCTTGTTGAGAGCCCTTCTTGACACAAAGTAACAATGCGGACGCGATCGAACTGCGGTATTGACCTTCTAGGCATGGTAGAACTACAGACAACATGAGCAGCGTACCTTCGTCCTGGTGGAATGACTGGAACTGATCGGCTGTCGTACCCCCTCCGTCTAATAGGCCCTGCTCATGCATGGTTGTTTACATCTTTGAGCAGTTTTAGTGACATCTATGAACAGTCAAAGGGACTGTATCTTGGATACAATATACACAGTCAACGTCTATATGCCGGAGATCTGGGAACCGAGGTGATGCAAAACATTTTTTGATGTGTGTATAATTAATAGTCCAGTCATTGATTTTAACTCATCATGCAGATACGTAAAACGGATATAGGTCGTAGTTCATTGACATCGAAAAAAAAGCTCTTATCACGTAATGCATTCATAACTGTTCCCGGGCGAAGCCGGGGCGGGTTGCTAGTAAGGTATAAACAAAATTTCTGCAGTTAGGGGATGAATGACCTTTGCTGTAGAGTGATATCACTGCCGGATAAATTCCTCTGCTTCTCTATAATCCTTTACATCAAGGTCGGTCAGGAAATTCTCTCACACGGGTGTAGAAAGTTTGCTTTCGGGCTACCACACACCGCCTAGAATTTCGTAGCAAAGGTCTCTATGCTCTGCCTAATTGGAAAAATCAGTCAGTCAAGAAAACGCAGCTTAGTCGAGACCATGGAGTGGAATCCAGCTGGGGCGGGCAACGTCCATCATGTTACTTCGTTCACGCACGCAAGCAACGCACTACGTCCCCTTAATTTTTTTCAGAGTGACTAGGAACTGTTCTGGAAGTAGTATCCAGCATAGGTCCGTATAATTGATAGAATATATAAGAGGACAGAGAACTCCCTTTCAA
The DNA here is from genome assembly GCA_946902985.2 of Meconema thalassinum. Lineage (NCBI taxonomy): Eukaryota > Metazoa > Arthropoda > Insecta > Orthoptera > Tettigoniidae > Meconema > Meconema thalassinum. The sequence goes on from OX336388.2 coordinate 883,958,665, forward strand.
CGGCAAACTCCGTTTCGAAACTCAATATACAGCACTGCACAACGACAATACTAGAGGGGTTGCCTATTCAGGTTATATCACGGCGTTTGAATGTGGGGACTGTCTCGGAGGCATACAATCCTTTATTTGTTTAATGATCTAAATCAATGAACACTAATGCCTGGTCTATATTCTACTGAACTTTATTTCGGATAAAGGAGACCTCGTGTTGCACTATGTAATGCGGATACACCAAACAATAACATGTCTTTTGGGGCAGATGTCCTTGTAGCCCGCCCCTTTAGACAATAATGACTAACTGTATAATAACATATCTTTATGAGGTGATATTTTGCCACTTATATGACAATTGACTCTAGCGGGACGAGTTCAAACGAACCCTTTTTCGCTGAAAAGAAAAGAAAGACATACAAAAACGTTGAAAATCGGCGAACGTTGGAACTTGATAGAGCGTTTCTAGATAGCCAAATATATCCCACAAATGTTGCTCCACACTACCAAATGCAGTGGTAGGTTCTTTGACGTGCCATAATTCTATGACATGGACCCGGCTTTACTTCCCCTCCGAAGGAAGGCATACTGAAGTGTTTTAAACGCTCTTAAAACTCCGACGACTTCGGCCGGGTTTGAACCCACGATCTTGGGAAGAGCAGTTCAGCATGCTACCGACTACGCCACCAAAGCAAATTTATTCTCCTCTATGTACGTTTATAACATTTGAGTAAATATGTAGGAATGTATGGAATTAAACCCAGTAAAATTTAATCTACCGCGTAGAATCAAAATACTTAAATGTATTTTGTTAATTAATGTGTCCTACATATTCTGTTAGTCGTAACAATTGTTTGGTAATGAAGAACTTAGTATTTGTTTTTTACGGAGAAAAAAGCAAAATAAATAGAAAATCTGTCCATACAATCTCAATGCAATGTTGAGAGACACGTGAAGAGCATGTCGTAGATGACAGGAGATTTGATCCTGTGGCCATTGAAATGGGGTGGCTTCGGGTGCGTAGTTGGAAGCATGCTGAGCTTCCATGCCCAAGATTGCGGGTTCAAACACAACCGAAGTCGTTGGATTTTTAAGAGCGTCAAATATCTCTCAGTATGCTTTCCTTCGGAGAGGAAGTAACGCCAGCAGGCCCATGTCATAGATATATGACATGTAAAAGGACCTTCCAGTAGCTACACTTGTCATCATCATCATCATTTCCCCTTATCCAGCTCCTGCCGGGTCGGGGTATTTATGGCACTTATCCACTTTCCTCTTTCCTTCCACCATTCTTCTTCCACGACCTTGTCCCAGTCCAGATTTCTCTTTCTTACGCTGTTCTTCACTGAATCAATCCACCTTGTTCTAGGTCTTCCTCTTGCTCTCTTACCCTTGCACTTCGCCTCCAGCATCTGTCTTGGTATTCTATTTTCCTCCATCCTCTTTACATGTCCAAACCACCTTAGTTTATTCTTCTCAATTCTCTCATTTAGTTTTCCCATCCCAACTTCCTTCCTAACATCTTCATTCCTCACTCTGTCTTTCCTTGTGTTTCCTATCATACTTCTTAGGAATTTCATTTCACCGGCTTGGATTCTACTCTCTTGCCTGCTTGTCAGGGTCCAAGTCTCAGCTGCATAAGTTAATATGGGTACATAGTAGACTTTATACATTACCTCCTTGCTTTTCCTTGGTACTTCCTTATCCCAAACAAGTTTTCTTACACTTTGATAGAATGCATTGCTCTGCTGTACCCTTCTGCAAATCTCCATGTCCAACCTACCAGTTTGCATCAAATCACTTCCTAGGTATTTGAACGTGTTCTCATTTCCAAACTCTGACTTCCAATTTTCACAGTGCCCTTTCCTTGTCTTTCCCCTCTTGTCATCACCATGGTCTTGCTTTTCTCTATACTGATTTTCAGGCCGTACTTCTGAATATTATCGTTCAGTGCATCTAGTTGTTTTTGCACTTCTTCGGTGTTCCTTCCCCAGACCACAATATCATCTGCAAATAATAGTAACTTCATTTCTTTATGTCCATATGCTTCATTTGTTTCCTTTACAATTTCATCCATCACCATTATGAGCAAGAGAGGTGACAGCACACTCCCCTGTCTTAGTCCAGTCTTGTTCCTAAACCAATCTGTCCTTCCAACTGGGGTCAGTACCCTGCTATCACAGTTGTTGTACATTGCTTGCACCATTTCCAACATTTCTCTTCCCAGTCTCTTCTTAACCATGGTTTCCCATACCTTCTCTGTGGGGACACTATCATATGCCTTTTCTAGATCTATGAAAGTCATGATCAAATCCTCTCCATATTCCCAGTTCTTTTCCATCGCCTGCCTCAAGCTACACTTGTGTGAAGCTAAAATTTTGTAGGTTAGATTTCATTAACGCTCTATTAATTACAACGTTCGTCACCAGGTGCAAGTTGCGGTGGCATCTAGTAGCCAAGTTAACAGCTAGGTATCGTTGACGGTAGCATTTGAAAGGAAAAGTAGGAACTACCGTACATGGAATTGATCTCTGCAGTCCTTACCTGAATTACAGATAATACACACTAATACAGTCATCACAAATAACACCGGTTATCAGACAGATCCTACACACACCGAAATTTCACGTGGCTACATGACCGCGTTGTCGCAGCCCCTAAACTAACCAACCAACCACTATTAAAATGGTTTGCTGCCTCTCAAACCTGTGCTTATTCTACGCGGTAGATTAAATTTTACTGGGCATTAATTCCATATAATGCTTCATAATTACTCAAATGTTATAACCGTACATAGCAAAGAATTAATTTGTGGATAGTTTTCTTTGTTCAGAAAATGTTAGCCCTTAAAAGAGTCTGTTTGTACTGTGCCCAATCGGTCACGGCAGACTGGCATCGAACTCAGGTCTTATCAGAGAAGACCAGGCACATTATTCTGCCTAGAGTCGAACCATTGATCTCTGAGGGGGAACAGTTACAGGGAACCCGAAGAGCAATGAGATGTATAATGACATATATACGATAGCATGATTTCACGGCTTGTATGTGAATATCATAGCTGTTTAAGGGAATAATTGTCAGAAATTGCAGTCATATGTACGTTTTCAAAGTATAGAAACGTGAAAGCAGGTCAGCTTGACATTTTACTAATTGCAGCTAGCGAATGGGAGGAGATTCAGGGCGCCGGTGGAACTTTTTCCGTCTGGACCGAGGAGACAGCTCGAAATTAATGACCCTGGGAGTCCCCAATGGACAACGCTTGAGACTGTAGTGGGGATGATTGCCCACGGAAATGAATTGATTGCAGTCAATTGGAGCATCGAAATGGAGTGAAATGTACACCCAGGTGAATATTATCTAGGAGAGATAATTTAGGAGTGGTCCTACACCTAAATTAAAGCCTATATCTCCAAATGAGCGTGTTAACACCGAGATTACGCTCGAGAGGAGTGATTTGGTGACCAGCCAGAGGGGAATCACCATGGTGGCGTCATGACGCGATGGAATAAGGCAATTAATTGTAATTAATTGGCCGAAGCGATCGCTTGCACGCAAGTGATTATGGGACCTCCACACCTAGATGAACAAGGTGTATACGCCATTTTGAATGGAAATACATTATTTCAAGAAGGGAGTCGCTCTCGTGTGTCCTGTGGACTACATTTTACGAGAAACCTTTATATAGGGGAGCAGCACAGACCAAGCCAGTTAGTCTTCAGTTGTCTTCAGTTCGTCTTGAGTTCGTCTTGAGTTCATCTGCAGTCTACACGTAAACTAAACGCTGCCAATAAGTGCGCGAAATGATAAGAATATATTTGAAGAACAATGGAAGCGTATCATACAGCTTCTAAATATAAATCATGAATCGCATAAGATTTAATCGACAGAAGATATTTATCCATTATTATACGCAAGTGTAATTTGCTACAGCGTAGCAATAATTTAGGATGGTTTGGACACTGAATACCAGGAGGTGTTGTCATACTTATAAATGACGCAGTATCGTCAGGATCATTGCAGTTATGGTAGCCGAGAGGCATCACAAGTAATCATGACGGTGAGATAAACAGTATTGAAGGGAACGAGAATCGAACGCACGTACACGCAGATAGACTTTCACGGAGACCAGCGGTTGTCATAGTCATCGCATCTCTGGGGTCAGGCGTTAGGAGGAGTCCGACTAAGGATCAACCTGTGAAATAGTGAAAAAGTGTATATAAATATTATTATAGTGTTTTTCAAAAGTGTTTATGTGTATTGTGATTAATATGTATTGTGTAAAAGTGAGAAAAGCCACTGATAAGAGTATGATTATCATGTGGGAAATATGTGAAATTAAGTGTCGTGTGAGATATAGCATGATGGCTTAAATCAAGCGTCATGGTAGGCCCGGAGCTGGCGTGCTGGTATAATCCAGCAAAAATGAAAAAGTGAGTACCAATTTACAATGTTATTCTAACTAAATAGTTCACCATACATCGATGCATCGCTTTAAGAATAAAATGTAACATTCACTTATTGTACGAGCTTTCACCACTAATATTTGGTAGAATATGGCTTGGAAGGTGATTTGTTTATGGCCAGTCAGGCTAAAATTGTGATGAATGTAACGGTAACGTTAAATGATAATAATAATTATAATATCTGGGGTCGATAACAGTAAAGTGAAGTAATAGGCATTTCTGGCCTAAATAACGTTCAAAGTGTGTCATGTCTAACATAAGGATACTGTATTTGGTAAACAGTAGGAAAGTAACGTGAAATATAGCGAGATACGAGAGTTTTTCAGTGTCAATGAAGTGTTGAATGAATAATTAATATGGTCAATTCTTAGGATTGTTTTTGAGAACCATTAAAGTAATGTAAGCCAGTAAATTTATATTTTGTTTTTAGGAGCTATTTGAAGCTTTGGCTTAAGTGTATTGCAGAGAGGACGCGGGTACCTCAATAATTGAGTCATCTATGAGAAGTATTGTTTGAGCCGCATTGAGCGAGCAATGTAACGTAGAATCCAGTGATTTACGTAAATAAAGTTGCGGGGACCAAGCTAGCATAGCTTGCACGTTAGGTGAAAAGTTGGCTAATCTACGAGTTAGTACCGCCGTGGAGCGTACTTATATTATTCGCAGCGAATTGGACAGAGCCTCTCTGTATCCATCGCTTGCAGGAATAATTGCCACAAGGGATGTTCTTCGAGACCCCGTGAGCACATGTATTGGTTGATTTGCCCTGAGAGGTAAGAATCAAAGTTCGTCGTTTAGGAAACGCAGATTTCCTTATATTATTGAGACAGCTGCTGGTGAGAATCTTGTATTCTCATTATGATGCGCGTCCAAAGCCACTAGTATTCACCATAGAACGGCAAGGCTATTACAGAATCCATCCCCAGCCATGAATGTTAATTAAGGAGCCGAGTTGAGCCCAATACACTATAAATATAGGTGTTAAATAATCAGAATGACTCAATTACTTGAGACAATACTCTGGGTCACTCCACTGTACTGCAATTGTAAACAGAGATGACCTAGCTAGCAGATGAGAGGGGTGGGGGAGTAGTCCACTGAGACAAGCGGCCATCTTGCGCGGCCAGCTGGAACTAATTTTATTGCCTGCTAGGGGAAGGGGAGGTCGGTCGGCCGGATCCCTATAATTTTAAAAGCTTAGTGGGACACTGAAGAATCTCGATATTTCGAAATGTAATTAAGATATGATTGTTATGATGATGCCAATTGAATTAAATGATGTGTTTCAACACACATACATTGTCGGATCATTGAAATCGGATAATATTTGGCCCAGTTATTCTCTGAGGAGGAACGCTGAACCAAATAAATTATAGGCATCTTCTTTTAAAGTGCATTTTTGCCAGTTCACGCTAATTTATGCAGACGGGTAGATGATTTCTAAGAACATGACACGTTTGTAACGATAATAATTTCGACCAGACCCAGAAAATCGTTGTATGGTGAAACTATAAACATTACTATCCATGTGTATTTTGGAAGGGAAACGTACCACTTTTTGCGTTTCATATTGATGGAAAAGAGGAAGATGATTCACACGACATAACAACATTTGTTAATTAAGGCATAGAATAATGAATTTATGCTAATGAATGTAAATGCCCGTAAGAAACGGATTAGTGTTTTATTATTACAGAATTAATGTCATTTAATGTGATATGTGACTTTGTGTTGTGATACTCCTGTTATGTAAAATTGTGTCACATAAAGAACACTATGGAGACTCGTAGAGGTCTGAAAGTATCAATGATAGGATGCTAGAAATAGATTTGAGTGCAGTGTAGCACTAATTAAGAAGAGACTCACAAAATAACCCTGATTTGCATTGTGGGAAATTAAATATAAATTAGCCTGTGTTTGTATTTTGTTGTATAGCCATGACTTTAGATCAGTAAATGTTTTATTTAGGAATATGTTGTTTCTTTCATGTAGAGTAGTTACCAGGTAGACTCAAATCCTGAGCATGTGGTCGTATGGTGGGCAGGAACGTCCCATACCTCGAAAGACCGTGAGTTAGCTGGGATACGAACACATGTTCCACATGATGACAGTTGGGTACAGTACATCCCTCAGTACTCTCACGTCGCATGCAGTATAGAGAACTTAATTAAAACCAGAGCCTATAAACAAAGGAAAGTAGAACAGTAGACAGAAGACGCTGGTGTTGAGGCAGCGAGTTAGCAAGTCGTGTTTGCCTCGGGCCATTTCATGCGGCCACAGACAGATTCTTCCACTCCATGTTGTAACTCGAGATAGCTTACAGACTGAAAAGTGGAAAAGAACTATGTATTTTTGCTTCCTGCAAGATTTTACATATTAGGCGTACACTGAGCCACCAAATTATTAACCTATTTTCATTTTATAAAGAAGACAATAGGCTAATGAAATCACTAAACTTGTGTGTGTCCCCGCAATAAAATCTAAAGGGCTTTATCGATTTCAATGAAACTCGGTAAGAACATAATACTAACTAATCAAACCCCGATTATGTTTCTTAAATTTAAATGTATTTCACCAATCCAACATAGCGACAGCGCGAAATATCTCACCAGCATTCCGTATCTCCGAAACTATTATTGATATCACCCTGAAATTATCTATGGGGATATAGAATTCTACGGGCGTTTTTCTATGTGACGCACAGAAACATGTTACGTTCAAAACCAATATGGCGGCCAGGCGAAGGTTAACTATTTAAATGGGTTCTTCTCGCAATTTAATTACCAGAGCGCAGCAAAACTGGGTACGGTTTATGTTTATACAAGACTAAATGTACTGGCATCGGATACATTCAATGAGTTTCATAAGAGCCAGATAGCGGTTGTGCGATTATTTTTTGTGTGTTTTTACCATGCATAGAAATGAATGTTGAAGAATAATCCTACATAATGATCTTCATCTAATGGTTCGTAACTTTATGCCCTACATACAGTATAGAAAAATCAAACATGGCGATCATCCGTAGTATTTAGACAGTTCTCAATATTTGCGAAACTATTACAGGAATCAAACTGAAATTTTGTATGTTGATAGAGGCAATTAACATACGTCCTTCATTTGGACTTTTAAGTGGAGATGTGAGCCTTTCTGAGTCTTTATGGAACCTTTATGAGAATTTACGAGTTTATGCGGAGTTTCTTATAGCTTTTCTGAGTTTTCTGGAGCCTATTTGGTGCGTTCAACAACAAAGCTATGCTTAATATGAGCTTGCCACGGTGGGTGGGTGGGTGGTTATCGTGTCGGAATACCAACCCCAAGCTTGCAGGTTCACTCCTGGCTGTGGTTAGTGTTTTTTGATTGGTGACAAAAATCAAGGCACTCATGGCATACGTTGTTGGCATGTTTAAGAACCCATTTCAATTCAGTAGGCCATGTTCAGGATGGCAAAATTAATCTCGGGATTTTCTGCCAACATAAAGTTCCTCCTGTCTCTACTAGAAAGCGATATAGTGTAAAGGAGCATAGCCTCTTAAATGCGAGAGCTAAAATATCAAGCAGCCTTTCACCTTTCTCGCAGCTAATTGGCGCACGTGCGCTTCGTAAGAATGGAGGTAGTGCACATTTCTTTACTCTGTGGGGGTCTGGGCGTGGATATCAAGAGTCCGCTGATGATCCAGCTTGGTGTTCCTACGCGAAATCCCACACAAGACACGGCATAAACCTAGAAACATTACTGAGTGTTAATTCACGGGCCGTGAAAGCCAATAGACCATCTTTTTGAAGCCTTTATAGGAAGGTTGGTTGGTTGGTTCCTCAGTTTAGGAGCTGCGACAACGCGGTCATGTAGCTCTGTGTACTTTGGGTGTGTGTAGAATGTGTTCGATAACCAGTGTTAATTGTGATGACTGTATTGGTGTGTGTTATCTGTTTTCAATTCAAATAAGGATTGCAGACATTGCATTTTTCAAGTAGTTCCTACTTTTGCCGCCAAACGCCACCGTCAACGACTACTAGTTCATATCTTGGTTACCAGATGCCACCGCAGTCGGCTTCTGGCGACCAACGTCGGAATCTAAGAGCGTTTGTCAATTGTTTAACCTATAATTTAGCTTCACAGAGATGTAGTGGAAGGTCCTTTAACATGCCATAAAGCTATGACATGGGACCGCCGGCTTTACTTCCTCTCCAAAGGAAGGCATACTGAGGGATTTTTAACGCTCTTAAAAATCCGATGACTTCGGCCTGGTTTGAACCCGCGATGTTGGGCACAGCAGTTCAGCATGCTACCAACTACGCCACCGAAGCCGCCTTCATAGGAAGGTGAAAGGCTGCTTGAGCTTTTAGCTCTCGCAGTTAAGAGGCCCACTCATGTGGGGGTCCGGGCGCGGAAACCAAGAGCCCGCTGATGAGCCAGTTTGGTGTTCCTAAGTGAAACCCCACTGAAGACACGGTATAATCCTAGACATATTGCTGAGTTTTAATTCACGGGCCGTGAAAACCAATATACCATCTTTTTGGCAGATGTGAATATTGTTCCTTTGTTTGTTTAATACAGCAAATAGAGAGAGGTCATCGCCGGATATCCGTGTGTTTTCACACAGGAGGTACTTGTGGTTAGAAATACACCTCAGGCTGGAAGGATCATCATGACAGAACACACTGTATTGTCGTGTGAAAGATAAAGCATTTTATAGCTTACAACTGTATTGTTGTCGGTGACATCTGGCAATACGGAGTGTGAATGTAGTGAAGCAAGCTGTTATAATCCACCGACAGCATCTGATAAAATATGAATGGGAGATTCTCGACAGCCGGTCTGCGCTAGGTTTTGCTGTGAATCCACGCGTGAAATGAATGATACTGTAACAGTGAGCATCAGGCAGAATTGTGCGCGATGCTTCAAAAGATTCATTGTCTGCGTTATTCACAGCACCCACGCATCAAAGGCCTGCGAACATCAAACCACGAGCAATAAAATGACGTGAACAAATTTTATTTCTGATGGATGGTAGTTTGGATAAATATTTATTAGCTTTAGATCTCAATTGTAGATGACATACTGTATATATCGCATCATGACTGTTACTACCGGATGAGTTAGCCGTGGTCGTTACGGCGTGGCTACAGGCAGACGCTAACATCCAGGAGGCGAGGAGGTTCGATTTCCCCCGCCGGCAACCTTGAAGATGGTCTTCTGTGGTTTCCCATCTTTCTTCCAGGCAAATGCCGTGGTTGGTCCCTAACTTTAGTCCACAGCCGCTACCTTCCAATTCCTCGTCCTTACATTCACACTTTCCTCACGCGACGGTACTTGTAGCTCACCCCACGGGTGTTCGCATAGCAGCAGCTTCAAACTCTGGCGAGCCGAACATGTCCTCGGACACTCTCGGCACTAAAAGCCATAGGCCTACCCTAAAAAATTAAAATGACTATTATTAGTAACAGACTGGTAAAACTGATGTCTCATGGATCTCAGAAGCTCACAACTTATGGAAAGGGATTTGGCAACTTGGAATTGTTTCCAAGTATTTGTACCAGGCTCCTCTGTTTTGTCTCTTCTCTCGCGTCCCATGGTTAACTACTTTACTAGTTATTACTGTGGAATAAATTCTTCGTGGCATCGCACTCTCTTCGTCGAGAAGTCACTGATGGTCAGAAAAGATTCAAGGTGTCACGTCTAAAACTTGCAGTGATTACCTTTACTTGCGAGCACTGCAGGAATTACTTCTGCTCTTCAATGAAATTCCACAGCCTGCTTCCAGTCGACCGACCGGGTCACGGAATGGAATGAATGAAGCCCCCATCTAGCGGCGAGGATATGAACTGTGTCGGCTGCCGAAGCCTGTCGCAGTCCCTTGGGGCCATGATTAAATGAATGACAGATGAAATGACAGTGGAGAGTGTTGCTGGAATGACATTTTTGTGACAACCGGAGTACACGGGGAAAAACCTGTCTACCTCTGATTTGTCCAGCACAAATCTCACATGGAGTGACCGGGATTTGAATCACTTCTTCTTCTCTTCATTCGAATATCATTTATTTTGAGAAGTAAGAGTTTATTTAGAATAATTTTCTGTTTTAAATAACTCAAAAAACCATCGTTGGGATCTAGAAGAAAATTATTACATCCTATAATGAACAGACGTATTTCTGCAGTATACCAAGTGAATCACTGCCCCTTATAGTATTGTTTCTTCAGCCCAACTTACATGCGTTATCAGTGTTATTTTCCCACGATGTGAGTACAGACCGTCCGAATAATAAGATCGAGGGGAAAGTAATAGCGTTCAGTATCGTTTGCAGGATATGCTTGCAGTGCATTAGTACCATACGGGATGCAAGCAGAGAAATATCGACCTTCCAGACGAAAAACGTTAGTTTAGATGCATAAAACAATATTATTTGAGAAAGCTGATGTGGGGGTGTGGGGTAATCCAAAGGATGCACTCAACTTTGGCATGACAACTTACAAACGACGGACTCAAATACAACCTTACCCACCCTGAAGAAGTCCTCCATGAATCCCTACATCAGTTTCAGGGATTAAATTCAAACGTAATGAAAATGAAAATCCACAGCCTGCTGCCAGTCGAACGACTGGGTCAGGGAATGGAATGAATGAAGCCCCATCTAGCGACGAGAATATGAACTGTGTCGGCTGCCGAGGCCTGTCGCACTCCCCTGGGGCAATGATTAAATGAATGACAAAGGAAATCAAATGACAGTGGAGAGTGTTGCTGGAATGAAACTTATGACAGGGAAACCCGGAGTAACCGGAGAAAAACCTGTCTGCCTCCGCTTTGTCCAGCGCAAATCCCATATGGAGTGACCGGGATTTGAACCTTGGACCCAGCAGTGAGAGGCTGGCGTGCTGCCACCTAGGCCACGGAGGCTCTATAAATCCAAAGATAATCATCATCTTAATTCCAACAAAATTGTTGTTGTTGATTCGTTTAGAGCAGATTTGCCTAATTCTGGGCAAAATTTTACGATTGCCTGTTGCTCAAACTGCGACATTCGCGAGTTTCGCCGTGTGCATTCACCGTCCCTTCACTACAGAGTCTGTAATTCTACTGACAATCCATGCACACAATTGACTCTTGCTGCGACGAGAGAATGACTCACATTGCACCATACTGCAGCGCAACCTACCTGCTGCAGTGCACCACAACGACATCAAGGGCCTAGTCCTTGAACTTATTGACTCTACTACGTAATAAGTCTCAATGGTTCAGTAAATCAAAATAAGCATTGACTCGACTGTCTTTATCTTACTTCACCAAACCTGGAAGTGGGTGGCAGGTGGCCCATGTGCCGCACCTTGAAACCCGTTGGTTTCATCTTCATGGAGCATAAATCTGCCACAGCAAACAGCTGGTCGGGGAAGTTTACTCAGTTCATCGTGTTTATGTTAGAGAAGTTGCCTGCTTGCCAGGAGTACGAAACCTCCTCCAGCCGATTTACTTCAGACTTCAGACACACTCAGCGTGCAGCTCTTACTTCCCGCTGCTATAAACATGGTGACGTATTGCTTCTACCTGCTGTGTTTACCACTCTACTTTATTGGAAGAGAACATATTCTACAACATTCTGCATATAGGACATCATTGTCTGAGGTGCAACTAATCTGTCTTCGAAATCGAATGCGTGAAAACCATATTTAGCCTATTATCATTTTATGAAAAAACTAGCTGAAGTACCCGTGCTTCGCTACGCGTCATAAATAAATTAAAATATGAAGGTGACAGTTAAAACAGGGGATAGGCGAGGTGCTGCGAAGAGGGAGATTAAGGATGGAACATTTTGTCCAACTACACCGCTCGGCATTGACCGTGTTTTATAGCACAAATTTAGGTTTTTCTCGCTAACGGTTGGAGATACCTTTCGGATAGAAAATGTAATTTTTAACCTCGTATATACCATCAAAAGTTTGCTATTTCTTAGCGTTCTCTTTGTATTTGAAATGGAAATATGAAAGTTTTAAACCAAAGGGTGTAGTGAAGTCACTAAAATGGTCGCCATCTTTAAATAGTACAAAGTATTGAAATCAAAAGTAACCTATATGTTAACCAGGTAAATCAGCTACTTCCATGTAAATTGGACCAGTGGTACTTGCGTGATTGAGTAATACATAGACGCACATCATCTCATTTTTAGCCTCGCTTCGCTCGCGTCATAGTCGTGTCATATTGTTATTCAATGAAATGCAGGTTTAACCCCATTAACACCCCTTTAGAACCTGAATATCCAAAAATCCCTCCTTGGTAGACGTTTTCGACACACAACAAACATATCGCCAAAATATCATTCTTCTAACTTTAATCGTTTGGGTTGGTCGATGAGAGTGAACATCCAAAAATCCTTCATTAGGGGACGTTTTTCTTCCAGAATTTCACCCCTCCCCATAGGCCCCTTAAATTGGATTTATGAAAAAACGGTCGAACACATATTTATTTTATTTATTTATTTATTCATTTATTTATTTATTTATTTATTTATTTATTTATTTATTTATTTATTTATTTTTAAGCTGATTGATTTCCTCCGAGTTTCAAACTCCTCGCTTATGTCGTTTAAGAGATACACGGTCCGTTAGGAATCTTTCAACCCCCACTTTTCATCCCTTTCACCTCATAATATACACTACATCGAAAAACCATTAGACATGTGTCAGCTTATTTTTAATGATTAGTATATATGCCAAGTATCACATCCCCAAATGAAACCACTCGTGAGATATGGTTATTCAATGAAATGCACGTTTACCCCCCCCTTAACACCTATTTAGAACCTGAATATTCTAAACTCTTTCCTTAGTGGACGTTTTCGACATACAACGAACATATCCCCAAAATGTCATGTTTCTAACTTTAATAATTTTGGCTGGGCTATGATGAGTGAGTGAGTCAGTCAGGACATTTCCTTTCATTTATTTTTGATAATTTCACCCCTCCCCATGAATCCCTTAAATTGGATTTATGAAACAAACGGTCGAACACCTATTTACTTATTTAAAGCTGTTTTCCCCCTGAGTTTGATGAGTGAGTAAGTGAGTCAATCAGTTAGGACACTTTCTTTCCTGTTTTTTTTCCCCCAGAATTTCACCTCTAACCAAGGGCCCCTTAAATTGGATTTATGAAAAAAACAGTCGAACACCTATTTACTTGTATTTTAAGCTGTTCTTTTCCCGCCGTATTTCAAACTTCTCGCCTATGTCCTTTAAGAGATACACGCTCCGTCAAGAATCCCTCAACCACCAATTTTCACCCCTATCACCTCATAATATACACCACATCGATAAACCCTTAGACATATGTCTGATTATTTTTAATGATTAGTTTATATACCGAATATCACATCCCCTAAGAAACAACTCATGATATATCGTTATTCAATGTAATGCACGTTTACCCCCTTAACATCTCTTTAAAACCCGAATAAACAAAAATCATTCCTTAGTTGACGTTTTCGACATACAGCGAACATATACCCAAAATTTCATTTTTCCAACTTTAATAGTTTTCGCTGGGCGTGATGAGTGAGTGAGTCAGACAGGACATTTTCTTTCAATTATTTTTACCAGAATTTCACCCCTCCCTATGGGCCCCTTAAATTGGATTGATGAAAAAACGCTTGAACACCTATTAACTTATTTTTAAAGCTGTCTTTTTCCCCTGAGTTTGGTGAGTGAGTTAGTCAGTTAGGACACTTTCTCTCCTTTTTTCCCCCTGAATTTCACCCCACTCCATTGGCCCCTTAAATTAATTTATGAAAAAACGGTCGAACACCGATTTACTTATCTTTTTAGCTGATGATTTTTCGCTGCGTTTCAAATTTCTCGCCTATGTCGTTTAAGAGATAGGCCTACACGCTCCGTTAGGAATCCTTCAACCCCCAATTTTCACCCCTTTCACCTCATAATAATACACCGCATCGAAAAAACCTTAGACACATGTCTGCGTATTTTTAATGATTAGTTTATATGCCGAGTATCACATCCACAAATGAAACGACTCGTGAGATATTGTTATTCAATGAAATTCAGGTTTAACCCCCTTAAGACCCCTTTAGAACCTGAATATCCAAAAATCCTCCCTTAGTGTACGGTTTTGACATACAACGAACATATCCCCAAATTGCCATGTTTCCAACTTCAATATTTTTGGCTGGGCGATGATGAGTGAGTGAATGAGTCAGGACATTTTCTTTCATTGTTTTTCCTTCAGAATTTCACCCCTCCCGATGAACCCCTTCAATTTGATTGATTAAAAAAAACTGTCGAACAGCTATTTACCTACTTTAAAGCAGTTTTTCCCCCTGAGTTTGATGAGTGAGTCAGTCAGTCAATCAGTTAGGACATTTTCTTTCCTGTCCCCCCCACAGAATTTCACCCCTCCCCATGGGCCTCTTAAATTGGATTTATGAAAAAAAACGGTCAAACACATATTTACTTATTTTTATGCTGATTTTTTTCCGCTGAGTTTCAAACTCCTCGCCTATGTCGTTTAAGACATACACGCTCCATTAGGAATCATTCAATCCCTACCTTTCACCCCTTTCACCTCATAATATACTCCACATCGAGAAACCCTCAGACACGTGTCTTACTTTTAATGATGAGTTTATATGCCGTGTATCACATCCCCCAATGAAACCAATCGGGAGATATTGTTATTCAATGAAATGCAGGTTTAACCCCATTAAGACCCCTTTAGAACCTGAATATCCGAAAATCCTCCCTGTTTTGAAATACAATGAACATATCCCCAAACTGTCATGTTTCTAACTTCAATCATTTTGGCTGGGCGATGATGAGTGAGTGAGTGAGTGAGTCAGGACATTTTCTTTCAATTTTCTTTTTCAGAATTTCACCCCTCCCCATGAACCCCTTAAATTTGATTTATGAAAAAAACTGTCCAACAGCTATTTACTTAAAGCAGTTTTCCCCCCTGAGTTTGATGAGTGAGTGAGTCAGTCAATCAGTTAGGACACTTTCTTTCTGTTTCTCCCCCCCCCTCCAGAATTTCACCCCACCCCATGGGCCCCTTAAATTGGATTTATGATGAAACGGTCAAACACATATTTACTTATTTTTATGCTGATTTTTTCCCGCTGAGTTTCAAACTCCTCGCCTATGTCGTTTAAGAGATACACGCTCCGTTATGAATCTTTCAATCCCCACTTTTCACCCCTTTCATCTCATAATATACACCACATCGAAAAACCCTCCTACTCGTGTCTTCTTATTTTTAATGATGAGTTTATGTGCCGAGTATCACATCCCCCAATGAAACCAATCGGGAGATATTGCTGTTCAATGAAATGCAGGTCTACCCCCTTAACACCCCTTTAGAACCAGAATATCCAAAAATCCTCTCTTAGTGGGCATTTGCGGCCCTTGGGGAAGCTGCATACCAAATTTCATTCCAATCTGTTTGATGGTTTCTGAGATTTCGTGATGAATGAATGAGTGAGTGAGTGGTATTTGACAAATATATAGTAGAAGATAGTGTCAAGTCTTTGTTATGCTAAATTCGGTTGACAGTGCTGTGTGAGAAGTTGAGTAACTAACGTGATTTCAAGTAAAGATCCTCATTTTCTATACCTGTAGTGCAGAGCGCAAATGGCATCCAGTCGGCCGTGTCTCGACTTGAGCTATGTTGCCATGGAAACTATCCGCCTTGCCATTCCTTCATGAGTATATTTTATGATTTGATTAGCAAGTGCTGGAGTGCAAAAGGGTCGAAATCAGAAGAATGAGAAAGACTATCGTAAATTCATGTAGCCAGCGGTTCCTTCTGGGTCCTAAACTATGTGTATGCAAAATTTGGTTGAGATTGGTGGAACGGTGTAGATTTGTATACGGAACAGATCCACATACATACCCACATACAGACTTTCACTTTTACATATTAGATAGCCATATGAGATCACCTTTTATCCGTGTGTGTGTTTTTGTTATTTGAAGTAGCCCACATGAGTGATCTAGGCATATATGGTTATAACAAGGTAAGAGGACTCTCAAAATGAGCCATTACTAGGAATTACATCGAAAAAGAATTCCATATAATAATAATAATAATAATAATAACAAGTAGTTCTGTGAAGAACTATACAGCCTATTTTCATATATCCTACTTATGTTAACTGCCACTATCAACATACTACATTTCAGTTTGATTGCTGTAATAGATTCGTAGATATTGAGAACCGACTAAATATTTCGGATGGTCGCCATGTTGGATTTTATATATGTAGGTCCTAGAGTTATGTACTGTTACATGAAGATTATTGTGTACGTGTAGCATTCAAACTTCAATCGCATGATTAGAGCACAAGAAGTAACAAGGAGATTTTAAATTTTCGCGCAGCTGCCATCTTGTGGTTATGGAAACAATTGAAATAAATTAGATGCCAGTGGATTAACAATCGTATAAGGATTTACTGTACCAAGTTTCACTGCACTCGCATGGTTAAATTGCGAGAAACGTCCATGTGAATATTTATACTTCGCGTCGCCGCCATTTTGGATTTGTGATCACCAGGTCATTTAAAGTCCTATAGGTGATCATAAAAAAATTCAGTTTGATTGCTATAATAGATTCGTAGATATTCAGATCCATCTAATTATTTCGGATGATCGCCATGTTGGACTGTTAAATGTATAGGCCATAGAGTCATGTATCATTAAAGGAAAATTATTGCGTAGGATCATTATTCAAACTTTCACTTCGATCGCATGATTACGCTACAAGAAATAAAAACTTAATTTTAAAATTCGCACAGCTGCCATCTTGAGGTTATGTAAGCAATTGAACTTAATTAGATACCAGTGCATTACAATGTGTATAAACCATTTCCTGTTCCAGATTTCATTGCGTTTGGAACATTAATGCTCGAGAATGGTGTATTTAAAATTTTCAAATTCGCTTGGCCGCCATGTTCGTTTTGTAGTTAACCGGTTTTTGAAAGTCTTATAGATGAACTTCCAGTAGTGTCCTTTATCTCCGTACAAAATTCCAGGATGATACCGCTAATAGTTTCAGAGATATAGAATGCCGCTGAAATATTTCGCACATCCACCATCTTGTGGTTATATAAACAATTGAACGAAGTTAGATGTCGGCGCATTACAATATGTATAAACATATACTGTACCAGGTTTTATTGCGTTTTGTTGGTTAAATCGTGAGAAACGTCTATTTATAAAGTCGCAAATTCGCGTGGCCGCCATGTTGGTTTTGTAGTGACCAGTTTTTCAAATGTCACATAGGTGACTTTTTAGTATATTCCTTTATCACCGTAATTCATTCCAGGGTGATATCGGTAATAGTTTCGGAGATATTGAATGCTGGTGAAATATTTCGCACAGCCGCCATGTTGGATAGGTGAGACGTAACAAAATTTGAAGGGCACGGTCGGGGTCGCCCGGAATAGTGTTATGAACTTGCCGTTTAGATGCTATTAGGGGACACACAAACACACTCCTCACACACACACACACACACACACACACACGCACACACACACACGGACAAAAGGTGATCTCATAAGCCTAATTTTTCAAAATTGAAAATAGGCTAAAAATAATATATATACAGACAATGGCAGCTACAATCGCTAACGCTAGACCATGAGGCCAAGCTATCTAAAAACTCGATAAACGTGAGTTCAAGCCCCACAGTTGACAGTCCTTGAAATGTGCTTCCATGGTTTCCCATTTTCAACTCCAGGCAAATAATGAGACGGTATCTTCTGACAGGCCATGGCCGAATCTTTCCTCATCCTTGCCCAGTTTCATTTATCTTCATTTATTATTAATACATATTTATAATAAATATTTATTGTAGCCAAGTGGCCATAATGGACGGTTACAAGGTGTGCTTACAAATGATTATTACAGGTAGACTAATCTTTACTGCATTCAACTAAGCTCTTTGTCAGTTTACTTCATGATGTTAATTGGTATTTGTCGCAGGGGTTATTGCACAGAGAACATGATATATGCATTCTTTATTCGGTTCATGGTATTTAACATTTCTACAAATCTTGTGGTGGAAACCGTGGATGGCGAGTCTCGTTATCACATGTCTCATCTGCTGGTTCTCGTTTGGCCATCTTCTAGAATTCGAGCGGGATTTCGTTCTTCTTCTGATGTCTTATCTCGAGGAGTTCCTCAACCTGCTTGGTAGATGGCAGTTGTAGTCTTAATCTGAGATCTTCGATATAGCATGATTCTTTTGTTAGGACAAATGCCAGCCTGGACGGGGACGTTCTTGCAATTCCTAGCACCCTTTTCAGGAAATAAGCCTTTATCTTTTCTGTTGAGATTAGGTCTGTCATGGTTAGCCTTTCGCATATCAGTTCTAAGCCATATCTAATGCCGGGGGTTATTTCCGCGTGGAAGAGAAACATTGCCGTTTGTAAAGATAGTTTGGTAATGATGTTCAAATCATACATTCCTCTAATGGCAGCTGCTGCTGCTCGTTTCATAATATGCAATCTAAAGGATTGGCACGTTGTCTGTATTTGTAGGAATTGACTGTCTCGATTTCAGTCTCTCCAAGGATCATTTCGTTTCCGTAAGCCAGTTTTCCTCCTATTTGGAAGGCCATATACACTGCTTTCCTTTCATTTATATTTCATTTATTTCGTCACTCATTTACTCCTCTGACGAGATTGGCGTCAGGAAGTGCATCCGATCGTAAAAGCCACCCGCCACATTTACTTTCATCGCATCTCATCCCCGACCCCTTAATACGGGAATATAAAGGGGTAGATATACATGATAACAATAACAGTATTGTTACGTGCCACCCCTTGTGGCACTTTCGTTAACTGGATTACAGTGGGTAGAAGCACAAAACAATGGTCCTTTTAAAGAAATAGTAATTTTATTGCAGATCTTAGCAAGTTACAGTAAACAGCACAATAAACAGATACAAGCAGTTAGTATCTCACTCTAGTTCCTCTCTGACTGGGAACACTCCCCTTTCACTCTCTCGAGCAGCTGTCCGTTCACTAATTAGGCTGACATGTGTCTAGCCAGTCTGTCACTCACCGAAATACCTGTCCACTCCCTTGATTACACGAACTACCGTTAGGCTACTTACGAGTCTGCTACACCCTGCTACGCTGTCCGCTGGCTAGGGAACGTCCCACGGCGTTTCGCAATTCACCACAGCACTTCACTTGGGTTTTCGCAAGTCACGTCACCACACTACTGTCGCTCAGGTAAAAACACGCACTAGCTCAAAAAACACAGTCCCACCCTCGCTGATGAGGCCGCTTATATAGCAGGCTGGTGACTCAATAAATGCTTCTAGAATGGTCCAGGATTCACGGCTTCTCGAGATTTCCATCACTGGCTGGGTCACGAATATTCTGGACCATCCCTTTGTCCTCGCAGCCCGTTGCGTAAGGCGCAGGTAATACACAGAGCCCGGGGCAGCTGTGACTCACGCGGCGAGGCGACGAAACAAACTCACAGACGTAACACCTCCCCCTTCCTAAATGGTTGATCGTCCCGATCAATCATTGGTGCGTCTGTGTCCCTCCGTAGGTTGCCAGACGATCTCGATGTACGATCTTCATCTTCGCCCTCGGGCTCCGCTGGATCCTGCAGACGACATCGTTGATCCGTTTCACAACTCGGTATGGGCCCACCCAGGACTTCTGCAGTTTGGGTGACAGGCCTTTCTTCCGTAATGGGTTGAAGAGCCAGACCGGGTTGTACTCGTGGAATCCTCCGGCATCCGTCTGCTGGTCGTATCGGGTCTTCATTCGGTCGGTCTCGATCCGCAGTCTCCTCCTTGCGAACGCGTGCACGTCCTCCAGTTGATCGACCAGTTCTTGACAATACTGGCTTACCGGGACCGGATCATTCCCAGGTCGGCCCAAGGCAAGATCGACAGGTAGACGGAGCTCCCTCCCAAACATGGTCCGGGCTGGTGTGCACCCGTTGGCTTCATGCACGGCGGCGCGGTAGGCCAGGAGAAATAGTGAAAGATGCTTGTCCCAATCCCTCTGGTGCCCGCTGACGACTATTCGGAGATGGTTCTCGATGGTGCGATTGAATCGCTCTACCATCCCTTCGGACTGAGGGGGTAGCGGTGTCGTCCTTGTCTTCCAGATCCCCAGCTGCTGGCATAGGTTCTGGAACACTTGCGACTCGAAGTTCCTCCCTTGGTCGGAGTGCAGCTCCAGGGGTACTCCGTACCGGCTGACGAATTCCTTTACCAGGATCTCTGTGATCGTCGCGGCTTCTTGGTTAGGGAGCGCATACGCCTCTGGCCATTTGGTGAAGTAGTCGCTGACGATCAATATGTAGCGGTTCCCCGCCTCGCTCAACGGGAATGGCCCTGCAACATCGATGGCCACTCTCTCCATGGGACCGCCCACGTTGTAGGTCTTCAGTGGGCCCAGTCGCCTTCGTCCTGGGCCCTTGCTGGCTGCGCAATCGTGGCACCTCGTGCTGTTGTTCTCCACGTCTGTTCGGCATCCGATCCAGTAGAACCGCTCTCTCAGCTTCTCCAGGGTCTTCTTTATCCCTAGGTGTCCACCAGATGAACCTCCATGGACTTCCTTCAGGACTTCCTCTGTCATAGCCTTTGGAACGACGACTTGTTTCCGAGACGTCATCCCGTTGGTGCTCTCCCAGGTACGGCAGATGAGGCCATCCCTTACAACCAGCGAGTCCCACTGCGCCCAGTAGGACTTGATCTTTGGACTGCAGTCGCTCACAATGTTCCACTCGGGTCTGGGAACACAGGCCTTCTTCCATTCGGCTATCAATCCCAGGTCATCATCTTCTGCTTGCGCCCGCGTGAAATATTCGCGGCTCCAGATCCCATGAAGTTCCACGGTAGTCCTTCGGCACTGTATCCCGGTGTTCTCCTCCCTCCTGGCGCAGAAGGTGCAGTCTTCGGGGCACGGTCTTCGTGACAGGGCGTAGGCGTTAGAATGCAGTTGGCCTTTCCTGTGCTGGATCTCATAGTTGTACTGTTGAAGCCTCTCTAACCACCGCGCGAGTTGACCCTCGGGCTGCTTGAAGTTCAGGAGCCACCGCAGGGATGCATGGTCGGTCCTGATGAGACATTCTTGCCCGTACAGGTACTTGTGGAAGTGTTCAATGGTCTTCACGATGGCGAGCAGTTCCTTCCTTGTGACGCAGTAGTTCCTCTCTGGCTTTGACAAGGCTTTGCTGAAGTAGGCCACTACTCTCTCCTCGCCGTCCACTACTTGCGACAGGATTCCCCCTATACCAAAGTCGCTGGCATCGGTATCGACGATGAACCTTGTTCCATGTCTGTGGTAGGCCAGAATAGGTGCGGTGCACAGAGCCTGCTTGAGTTGTTCGAAGGCACTGTGGAATTCTGCTGTCCACGTGAAGAGTTAGTCCTTCTCAGTCAGTCGATGCAGTGGTTTGGCGATGTCGGCAAATCCTCTCACGAAGCGACGGTAATAAGTGCAGAGTTCCAGGAAGCTTCGTAGTTGGGACTTGTCCTTCTGAACTGGCCACTCCCTCACAGCTGCGGTCTTCTCTGGTTCGGTGCGCACCCCTTCCTCGGAGACGATATGCCCAAGGTACTGGACCTGCTTCTGGAAGAGCTGACACTTCTTGGGGCTCAACTTCAGCTCGGCAGCCCGTAGCTTCATCAAGATCTCCTTCTGGTTGCTGTAGTGTTCCTCGAAGCTTTTCCCCAGAACGATGACGTCGTCTAGGTAGACCAGGCAGGTCTTCCAGTGTAGTCCCCTCAGAATGGACTCCATTAGCCTTTCGAAGGTCGCAGGGGCGTTGCACAGACCGAACGGCATGACGGTGAACTGCCAGAGCCCGCTGCCCACAGAGAAAGCCGTTTTCTCGCGGTCCTTAGGGTGGACATCCACCTGCCAGTAGCCACTCTTCAAATCTAAGGTGGAGAACCATCTTGATCCTGATATGGTGTCCAGCGTGTCGTCGATCCGGGGTAGAGGGTAGCTGTCCTTCATCGTGACTTCGTTCACCCGCCTGTAGTCAACACAGAACCTGGTGGAGCCGTCTTTCTTCTTCACTAGCGCGACCGGAGAGCTCCAAGGGCTCTGTGATGGCTCGATCACCCCCTTCTCCTTCATTTCTTCCACCATCCGGTCAACTTCAGATTGGCGAGCGGGACACGTCGGAATGGGGCCCTAATCGGTGCGCTGCCCTCAACGTCGATTCTGTGCTGGACCAAAATTGTCCTGCCGACGTCTTTGCTCCCCACGGAGAAGACATCTTGGAATTCGTGTAGCAGGTCCCGAAGTTGGCGTGATTCTTCCTCGTCTAAATGGTCCTGGGATCCTTGGCACAGCTTCTGTAGTTCTTCTGGCAGGGCGCGTCTTCTTCGGTTTTCCGTCTGCAGGTGACCATCCGTCAGTATCTGTGATGCGGGCAATCCAGGCAACGGGCTCGCAGACTCCTAGGTTGGTGTCCCGGTGAACCGTAATGTCGTAGTCGTTCAGGTTGGACAGGCGGAAGTACGGCCGAGACCTCGTGTTGATGAGGGTCTTGGCAATTAGCAATCCTTTTGTCTTGATGTCCTCATATTTTGGCTCGATGACAGTCGCCACTCCCTCAGCTGTTACGTCGACAATTATGGCAGCGCTCTCCTCCGTCCCGGCGTGAACGATGACGTCCTCTCTCAGCTTTACTCGTCGTGCGGTGATGGCCTCATGTGCTGGTTGCAAAGCAAGTTTCTCACCTCCGAAGTGCAGAGTGTTGGTACTCAGATCCAAGATGATGTCGTTCTGGTCCAGAACTAACTTATTTTGACCGTCTTCCATCTTCTTCTGGCCGTCTTCTAATTTGGAAGTTAGGTCCTTGGTTAAATTCTTCTGGCCGTCTTCCATCTTGGTTTCCATGCCACTTAACTTTTCTAGCAATGCTGAAAATTGCGCTTCCATTTTAGTTGTTTGTCTTGTAAAGGGCATGCACTCACAGGAAAATTAGAGAACTGTGGTAAAATGACCTGCTCGGGTTTTGAAACCAGGACCTTCAGGTGTTGCGCCTGTGCTTGATTTCGTAATCCGGCTTCTGACACCAGTTGTAACGTGTCACCCCTTGTGGCACTTTCGTTAACTGGATTACGGTGGGTAGAAGCACTAAACAATGGTCCTTTTAAAGAAATAGTAATTTTATTGCAGATCTTAGCAAGTTACATTACACCGTACAATAAACAGATACAAGCAGTTAGTATCTCCCTCTAGTTCCTCTCTGACTGGGAACACTCCCCTTTCACTCTCTCGAGCAGCTGTCCGTTCACTAATTAGGCTGACATGTGTCCAGCCAGTCTGTCACTCACCGAAATACCTGTCCACTCCCTTGATTACACAAACTACCGTTAGGCTACTTACGAGTCTGCTACACCCTGTTACGCTGTCCGCTGGCTAGGGAACGTCCCACGGCGTTTCGCAATTCACCACAGCACATCACTTGGGGTTTCGCAAGTCACGTCACCACACTTCTGTCGCTCAGGTAAAAACACGCACTAGCTCAAAAAACACAGTCCCTCCCTCGCTGATGAGGCCGCTTATATAGCAGGCTGGTGACTCAATAAATGCTTCTAGAATGGTCCAGGATTCACGGCTTCTCGAGATTTCCATCACTGGCTGGGTCACGAATATTCTGGACCACCCCTTTGTCCTCGCAGCCCGTTGCGTAAGGCGCAGGTAATACACAGAGGCAGAGCATAGCCTGGGACAGTTGTGACTCACGCGGCGAGGCGACGAAACAAACTCACAGCCGTAACAGTATGATCGTTTGGAATATGGTCCCCTTCTCATATGGAAGATAAATGTAGGAAAATACGAACATTGTGACCAAACACCGAATACACCATTTCACATATTAGCATAGATGTTATCATTATTTTCAAAGCACATCAAACTTTAGCACACATGAGTACCGACGATGAACCACCATTAATGTTATATTGTCAATAGTATGTTTCTTTTAAAAAATTACGAGCCTTACAGTAGTCGCATATGATGTGTAACATGTGACATGTTATCCCTTGTTAACACTGAACTCTGTTGGTCATTGAAATAACTACTTCTATGACTGCAGTGCCAAATCTTGACCGGTTTTCAGCAAATATGATATAATGAATATTTTCACATCAAACAACGACAACTTGAAGATGATTTATTTTAGGAAGAATATCTTTAATGGGGCCTCCAAACATTGAGGTAATTTTGTATGTGATATAGATTCCACATAGCCACATGGCCGACAGTACCTCGAGTGCTTACATTAAATAACAATAAAGAAAAAGTATGAAGATTTAATAAATCATAATTGTTTTCAGCAAATATGATATAATGAATATTTTCATACCAAAAATCGACAACTTGAAGATGATGTATTGTAGGAATATCTTTAATGGGGCCTCAAAACCTTGAATTAAACCGTATGCAATGGACATTCCAAATGGTTACATGGCCGACTATGTGTTTGCCGGGAGAACAGTGAACTCTGTTGGTAATTGAAATAACTACTTGTAAAACTGCAGTGCCAAATCCTGACCGGTTTTCAGCAAATATGATATAACTAATATTTTCACACCAAACAACGACAACTTGAAGATGATTTATTGTAGGAAGAATATCTTTAATGGGGCCTCCAAACATTGAGGTAATTTTGTATGTGATATACATTCCACATAGCCACATGGCCGAGAGTACGTCGTGGTATCAATCTCCGCCACCGCGTTCGCTCATTGTTTCCGTCCCATCCATTTCCATTTCATTTTTAAAAATCACCCCCACAAAAAATATACACATAACGAGTGGAAATATATTACACATCAAAAATATGTAATGTGTCTTTCAAAATTAGTTTTTTGTTAAATTTTCCAAGTAGGCTATATCTCTATTACTTTTTAATATAAATTCATGAATGAGGTTCATCCTCCATATTCATGCGTTTTCTTTACAGGAAAAAAAGCATCTCATTGAGACGGGTATTTCTTGATAAATCCTGTTTCTTGTGATTCATGACGTTTAAAACAAGAAGATCCGTGACGAACTGAAGAGCCTACTTTTCTTAAAAATTAAGATTCATGCCAATTAATAATCTATATGGATATATCTAAATTAATGACGAAATTAAGTTTGTAATATCGAAATTTCTAATTAGTTCGAAATACTGTATACATGGCATAATATAGTCTAATAGAGCACTACAGTTGGCAGCCTTGGTGACTGAATATATTCTTAGTTCCATCTCTTAAGGTACAGAATACAACATTCGGTTGAATGTCCAATGGATAGCATGGACGTTACACGCAGTTAAACATTTACCCTAACAGCGCGCGTAAAATCATGTTGGCAACAATGTAATGCATGTATTGGTCAGATATAATCTGAAATAGTATGATGTTGTGCCACTTTTAAATGAAATCCATTAGTTAGTATAGAAGTTTCATGCATTTTAAAATTGGACCGATCAGCAGGCTTAGAATCATGTTGGCAGCACTGACGTATATTAGTTACTCGAAATTAATCTAGAATGCCAGGAACTATAACGTGAGCATAGTTTAAAGCTGTCGGCTTGCATACATTCTGATATATTGATATTTGGATAAAATATGTTGAGAGCATTTATTAACAGTTGGCAACCCTGTTGGCTCTTAAGAATACGCTCAGTCATATCTGGATATGTACACATAGCACATACGAAATTTGGTTGAATTCCAATTGATAGTGTGGAAGTTATATGCATTTAAAAATTGGACCTATCAGCAGGCTTATAATAATTTTGGTAACACTGCCATGTATGGCCTCCTGGAAATTAAACTGAAATATTATTATCTATACGTGTGCCAATTTAGAAATAGTTCCCATTCATACCTTCCAAGTTATCCAACATGGAGCTCAAATTTCAATTACGATTTTTCAGCAGTTGGTAGCACTGACATCATTTTCAAATACGGCATTGAGCTATTCAGTTATAGGTCTATAGTCCTACCAAATTTTGTTTCGATTGCTGCAGCCGTTTAGGAGTCGATAGGGGGGGACACACACCCGGCCAGACCGACAGACAGACAGACAGACAGAAGGACAGACAGACACACATTTGCCCGGATCGATCTCATAAGTCCACTTTTTCTTCATTTTTGCAAAATGTGAAAAGTAGGCTAAAATCAAAAATATTTTCCTACCAATGAATCACGCAAATACTTTATATACTGCTCACCTTTATATATGAAATAAAAGCCCTATGTATTGACTCTACCTTTGTAAGTTCTCATAATTCTATGTTACATTTTAGTGAAGCTATGATTTAATTGTTAACAGTGTGCAAAACTCCCACTCGCGGTCTATGAGCCCTCTTAATGTTGCGAATGAATTCAGTTGACTCATGTTTTGGTAATACATAGATTGAGGGTGCAATTGTTATCGGAGAACCCCTTCTGATTATGTACCACTGAATTGTTCATAATTAATATGTCAATCATATGGTTATGTGCTGTCAGTTCTCATATTAAGATTCAATTTAATAGTAATAACAAATACAATTTAGATTTAATTATAATTTCCTTGTAGTTTATTAATTATTATTTTTAAATATTATTATTATTATTATTATTATTATTATTAATTTATTATGGCCAACTAAGAATGATTAGAACTTATTTAGCACAATGGTTTCTCTTTTCCTTCCAGTATATTTTTATCGGCCAGCCCCATGGTGCTGGGGTTTTGCACCTGCTTCTCGTCCGTAGGCCCAGGGTTCCTGGCTCCGTCGGTGATTTTAGAAACTGACGTGAAGGGTGGAACAGGGTGCACTCATCCGCGTGAGGACAATTAAGTAGCTGTCTCGACAGTGAGACAGTGCCCCAGTCACGAAAACCAAGATTAACGACCGAGGGGACCCACGTCACTCAACAATCCGCAAGCTAAATGGCTGGGCAGCGGTCGCTTGGTAGGCCTAGGCCATTCATGGGCTGTAGTGTCACGGGTTATGGTTTGGTTTGGTATCCTTTTATCCATTGATTGTTATCACTCGTGCGTTCTTCTCTCAGGGGCACATGACCTTGCTGTTTCTCCCTTCAAAAAACTAATAATAATAACTAACTGAATAATTAATTAACTTCGTACATTTCTCCATCCTATTTTCTTCCATGTAGGTTTCTCGATGTGCGTTTATTAGGGTTCTAAATGATGTCCTATTATTGATAATTTCTTCGTTAATATCAATTCCTTGGAAGTCATGTTTTATTTCTACCAGTTAATTGCATTAGTTTTATAAAGATAGTGCTAGATAAAATACTTCCTTGTTGGGCTATTGTCAGACAGTCTGTATTTCTGATAATATCTTCTTACTTATGGGATCTGTGATTTTTTCAATAACTTGATAGTTTCATCATCATCATCGTCGTCGTCATCATCAACAGCTTAAGGGCTATAGTCACTGAAGCACAGGGTTATGAATTCAGGCTTTCCCCAGACTGAAATCGAGTGAGCTTGCACTCTACGCTGTATCCTAAAAGATCGGTTCGTCAGCCAGTAAACGAAACTATGGGAGGTGAACTCACTCATGTTATAAGGTGCGTTCAAAAAGTAACAAGCCGGAGGCTGTAATGCACAAACCGGTGACGACATCGGCTAATCGTGGCGTGTGTAACGAGGTGTGGTTCCGACCAGAGCGTGGAAGGGCACAGCCCGTCACTAGAGGGCACGCTTGCACGTCACGTGATGATACAAAGCGAGCAGCAGCATGCATCAATCGTCCAACGCTGCCAGTCGCATTGCAAACAGTGACAAGGAGGAGTCAAACGAAGAGTAAAGAGGTGTTGTTTGGTTTCTGACAGCGAAAGGAGTAGGGAGAACGGACATTCCTCGCTGAATGTCACAAGTGTACGGCGAACACTACACGTCCCTTGCAAGGGTCAAGGCGTGGCACAAGCGCTTCAGGGAAGGACGGGTGTCGTTAGCCGATGATGCCCGGTCTGGGGCACCCACCTGCATTACAGATGACAACGTCCAGCTGGTTGGTGCACTCATTACCCAGGACCGCCGAGTGACAATGAACGCCATAGCCGCCGTGGTCGGATTGAGCGTCGGAAGTGTGCACACCATCATGAAGGAACGACTGCACTTGCGGAAAGTGTGTGCCCAACGGGTGCCCAACGGGTGCCCCACAGTATTCAACCTCACCAGGAAGCATGTCGAATGGCCTACTGTCTTGGTCTTCGTTGGACGGTTGATGCATGCTGCTGCTCGCTTTGTATAGTCACGTGACGTGTACGCGTGCCCTCTAGCGACGAGCTGTGACCTTCCACGCTCTGGTCGGAACCACACCTCGTTACACACGCCACGATTAGCCGATGTCGTCACCGGTTTGCGCATTCCAGCCTCCGGCTCGTTAATTTTTGAACGCACCTTGTACATGAGAATTAGTGAATGGCAACTATACAGTTCTCACAATACAGAAATCGAATGCCAAAAATTTATCAACAATCAAAAACCAGCATAAAAAATACATTAACTAACAGTGTTGCCAATATAACGTTGGTTGCTCAGTTTGGAGGCTGCGACAATGCGGTCATATAGTCCCGTATAAATTGGGTGTGTGTAGAATCTGTCTGATAACCGGTGTTAATTGTGATGACTGTATTAGCTTGTATTATCTGTTTATTAACATAGCAATTTCAAGTAGTTCCTACTTATGCTGCCAAATGCTACCGTCAACGACACCTATCTGTGAACTTGGTTGCTAGATGCTACCGCAACCGGCACCTGGCGACGAACGCTGGAAATTTATAGAGCGTTAATAAAATCTAACCTACAAATTTAGCTTCAAACCATTGTAGTTAGTGAAGGGTACTTTTACATGCCATAAATAAATGATACGGGCCCGCTGGTCTTACTTCCCATCCAAAGGAAGGCATACTGAGGGATTTTAACGCCCTTTAAACATCTGATGACTTAGGCCAGGCTTGAACCCGCGATCTTGGGCATACAAGCTCAGCATGGTACCAACTACGCCACCATAGCCACACCAATATAACATACACCATATTATAATTGAATTTGTAAGTTTCTTTTGCATATTGCTACAACCTGTGCTGTATTTCCTTACGAATAGTTAGAGGCAGGTGCTACACGCCTCACGTTACGAGACACTTTCCTACTCCCAGGGAAAGTAACCTGATAATATATTTGAACGTGCTCTCAAGGGAGGCAGAGTGAAATGGAATTTCTCTGACGCGCTGGAGAAAGCGAGCTATTGATACAGTAACCAGTGAAAGGGAGGTGCGAGGCTTTGAAGCTTCAATCACATTTACCTGCCTATTCGAGTGATTGTGTTGCAGATCAGCAATAGATTAAGTGTGCACTGAAGGTTTATTGCACAATGGCTACCCCTTCAATCTTATAGAACAGAGTTGCTGCTTTTAAGCCCTCAGTAAATACGTCTTAAGCTATGCCCGACCTCCGTAAAATAATTGAATACAGGATCTTTCATATAAAGTAAGAACGGCGAGCGGCGGTTTTGTCATTCGCTGCTGAAGCCGGCCTGGCCGAGCTTGTGACGCTCCACGGCCCCCTGCTGTAGTATTGAAAGCGCGCGCATAGTACAAACTTGACCTTGCAATAAGCGTGCAGGTGTTGTCAGTCGCCAGTCTGAACCACAGCTGCTAACATGTTGAGACAGTTATCATTGCAACATCGTATTTTTGTATGTAACATTTTTAAAATTACGTGTTGGCCCGGCGGGTACGTGATGCATTTGTTCGGCAATTTCCTGATGAAGTGCCACCTTCACTAGCACAGATTCACGTAATTGTAAATAACTTTGACACTACTGGTTCAGTGCTCAATAAAAAACACAAAATAAAAAATAAAAAAATACAGTGGCATGACTCACTCGCGTCAGCCAAAATGTGGTTACCAGACGCAATGCCTGTATAACCCAGGAAAGACGACACTTCCAGCAACTTTTATAAGGTAATATTTCATAGAGGATTGTACACACGCTTAGAGCAGGGGGCCACGGTTCGCCACAAGCTCGGTCAAGGCCGCCACACTAGCGGATAACAAACCCGTCGCTTGGCGTTCTTACTTTATATGAAAGACCCTGTATTTGAATCGGCCGGAGCTGAAAAGTATTAAGTCAGTTTTCACTACATTCAGGAGGCAGTTAAAACGTCATTGACAGAACAGAACTTAACAAACAGACTATATTAGTCATTTATGTTGTTAAGCAACTATTCAGGTTATATTTGTGTTAGCGGAATATCAATTTTAATTTAATAAACATATTTTCAAATCAATTAAGGAAACGTGACCTAATGCCTTGGAGCTCCGTGGTCAGGTGAGTGTGGCATAAAGCCATCCAGAATGAATATTTCACAGGTTATTTTGTTTTGAAATGGATTTGTCACATAAAAACTACCTAAATCCTGGTCAAATATAATTTACAATAGCACTGTAACACGCGGGAATGTTGCAGTGCGGCCAACATTAAGCAGCACGGAATACGGCGCTGAAAGGCAGCAAGTCATTGACTTAATGCTATTCTCCTCTAATCGCACTACATGCAGAGAAGGCTGAGGGATTATAATTTCCATGGAACTAATGGCATACAACTGCTTCCTCCATGACGTTCTGGTGTGTTTATGTTAACAATGACATTCACTAAAATTGTCGGCGAAACCCTGTGTAGAAATTGGAGTTGCGGATATTAAGGTACAGGGCTATTTATTATTCAAAATTGCCCAGTTTCTTTATGCAAACATTAGGAATGGTGCACACTTTCCATGTCGGTAATGGCTAGAAGTATGGTGTTGCAAACTTCTGGACATAGATTCCTAAATTGCTTTCACATTTCATAATATTTTCCTATTACCGTAAAGGTTCATGCTGATATTGTCTTTGTGTTTGGCATTGTAACTACAATGGTTGATCCAATATAGGCCACATAGTCAAATCATGTAGTTCATGTCCGACATCTTGGATTTTGGATTTTGAGTGCATTTGCGAAGCTATTCATACCTAATTGGTCAATGAATGAAAATATTGAATTCTTATTGTTTGGAGAAACTGTATCATAATGAAAAGTAATAGTTTAATGGCCCCCATTATGATACCGTTTTCTGACATATAATATTTACATTTCGACATCGTCGAACATAAAGTAACTTTATATAACGAGATTCAAACTGTGAATCGTAATATTATTACTCATTCATTCATTTCCGCGTCGGGTCAGCATTTCCAAAAAACTACAACTGCGATGGCCTTGTTGCTTCCTCTAAAAACATCTTCTATTGTGCATGGGTTGTCCAGGAGGGGACAGAAAAGTTGTTGGCTAGGGTCTTGGTCAGCTCCACATTCATAAGAGGTGTCTGCCTCTGCTGGAAGGATCCCCCATTTTGCAGGTTAGTATTGCATCGAGGGTCACCCACTCTTAAGCGGTTGAGGGACCTCCAGACAGGATAAGGTAGGTCGGCGCCAGGAGCCAGTTCTTCCTTTGGTGACATGTCTGTGGGCAGTGAACTCCTCCGTCTGTTAAGACGAGTAGTCTCTGTGTTCCTTCGTGCGGCAGAGTTCTAGCAAGGAAAATCTTGCGGAATCTGAGGCGAGACCTTGCTGCCTGGTGACCATACAGAGGATATCGATGGTCATCCTACTGCTTTGATCTCACGGCGTCCGCAGCAGTGGTTCTCCGGATGTTGGGTTGAGCTATTCCAACAAAAGGGTATAGTTTGTGCACTGGTGTTGGATTCAGGCATCCCGAGGTTATCCTTGCAGTGTCATTGACCGCAGTATCAACCTGCTTAAAATGAGCTGAAGCGTTCTACACAGGAGCGGCATAGTCAGCGGCTGACACACCCAGTGCAAGTCCGGAAGTCCTCAGGATGTGCGGGCTGGCTCCCCAGGTGCTGCAGATCAGTTTCTTGAGTATGCCATTATACTATTAATAACAATGAAATAATGGTTTCATAACTTTATTACCTTTGTTGGTTGAACATATCAGAATCAGGAAATTGGACTCTACGATAATCATTCTGAATTGTAAATCAGACCCAACATCACTTTACATCTTGTCTTTATAAATGCGAGAGCTTATTGAAACAAGTACGTGTATGTCGTGATAATTAGTGTTAAATCTGTATTATCTTTCTCGAATCTCCAGGATACAAATAAAGCTCATACGCTCGTAATATGAGCTTAGAACAACTAATGAGGATGAAGATACAGTAAATTCGGAAGGCTGTTATTGAGAACAAGTTCATGGCAGGATCACGGCACGACGGAACACAATGAAAAGATCGTCTGTTGTTCTTGACATGAGTTAATTGGCGTGTATTGTACAGATGAGAGCTCAGACATCTTTTGTCAACGAGAATATGAGAGACTAATAAATTAAATAACGGTGTAGTTTGCAACACAATAGCATCACA
Source organism: Meconema thalassinum (assembly GCA_946902985.2). NCBI lineage: Eukaryota > Metazoa > Arthropoda > Insecta > Orthoptera > Tettigoniidae > Meconema > Meconema thalassinum. The sequence goes on from OX336388.2 coordinate 883,991,550, forward strand.
AATAATGAGACCTAGCTTAGAAATAAAATATGATAAGAGGGAACGTAGGATAATGTAGTAAGGAAATAAGAGAGGAGGTATCCCTCCCTATATTATTCTGCTGAAGTCCCATTCCAGTTTTGTACCGAAAATAAGGTCCCATTAACACCAACTTACACATATGGGGTACCTACAGGTTCAGCATAACCCAATGCGTAAGCGAAACGCACTCACTTACTCATTAAATGCCTCACAATTAAATAAATACCTTACAACAGGTATATTTACAATTAAATAATGAAAGAATGCAATACGGTAACCATGGTAACAGAATCTCACAGGTCTATCTATTTCTGTAAGACGCAATGCAATTCCAATTATTACATTACTGTGAGAGTTTTCAGACGGTTATAGGGTTATCACTGAACCAATGGGCTGTAAAATTCATCAATACATACAATATAATGAGCCTAAGGGGGTCTAGGGGCACTCTTGAATTTTTTCACGCAATTTTCACGTGTGAGTGTGGTACGAAAGGTCATTTTCACCCGATTATAAAGGGTTTCCGAAAACCACATTTAAAGGCCCTTATATTAACAGTGTCTGTGATATTCCCAGAAAACTAACTTCGCTGTGATAGGCCTATACCTATGAAGGAATGACAAACCCCTAACCACTGCACCAGTAGCTGAATTGATGTTGTTGTTGTTCGAGTCTTCAGTCTTTTGACTGGTTTGATGCAGCTCTCCATGCCTCCCTGTCCTGAGCTAATCGTTTCATCTCTACATAGCTCCGACACCCTACATCCGAGGCAATCTGTTTAACATATTCTAACCTTGGTCTACCCCTACAGTTTTTGTCCTCGACCCTTCCTTCCATAACTAAGCTTGCTATTCCTGGGTGTCTTAATATGTGTCCTACCAACCTATCTCTTCTCTTCATTAGCAGTCGCCAGAAACATCTTTCCTCTCCCACTCGTCTTAATACCTCTTTGTTTGTAACCCTATCTACCCATCTGATCTGCATCATTCTCCTGTAACACCACATTTCAAATGCTTCAATTCTCCTCTTTTCTGCTGCACCAATAGTCCAAGTTTCACTTCCATAGAGCGCCACGCTCCAGACAAAGGCTTTCAAAAATGACTTCCTAATACCTAAATCTATATTCGATGTCAGCAGATTCCTTTTTTGTAGTAATGCTTTCTTTGCCTGAGCCAACCTACTTTTAATATCCTCTTTGCTTCGTCCATCACTGGTTATTCTGCTTCCTAAGTAACAGAAGTCTCCTACTTCCTTCAGCTTTTCACCTGCCAATTTGATCTCCATAGAGGTTTCTGATTTATTTCGGCTGCATTCCAGTATTTTTGTTTTACATTTATTTATTTTCATCATGAATTCTTTCCGTAAGACGGAGTCCATACCATTCAAAAACTCATTCAAATCCTCAGGCTTGTCGGCCAAGATGACGATGTCATCAGCAAATCTCAGAGTTGAAATTATTTCTCCTTGGATCTTCACTCCCACTTTAAATTTTTCTCTAATTTCCTTCATTGCTTGTTCAATGTAAAGATTGAAAAGTATGGGTGATAAGTTGCAGCCTTGCCTTACACCTTTCTGAATACCAGCTTCTCTCTCATGTCCTTCAACTCGAATGACTGCTTTCTGGTTTCTGAACAGATTGTATATTACCCTCCTATCTCTGTACTTTATTCCAATAGATTTCAAAATGTCAAACAATTTAGTCCAATCAACGTTATCAAAAGCCTTTTCTAAGTCTACAAAAGCCATGAACGTTCTCTTATCTTTCCTTATTCTACCTTCTAAAATCAGCCTAAGACTTAGTACAGCTTCCCTTGTTCCTACATTTCTCCTGAAACCAAACTGGTCTTCACCCAACTCCGTTTCTATCTGGCTTTCAATCCTCTTGTAAATTATTCTAGACAGGATCTTTGAAGCATGAGTAATCAAGCTGATTGTACGGTAATCTTCACATCTGTCAGCTCCCACTTTCTTTGGTATAGGGATGATTACATTCTTCCTGAATTGATAAAGACTGATTATTCATACCATGGATAAATCAGTCATAGCATTCATGATTGAGATTTTGCTAATTGTACTCTTTACAAATAGAATATTCGCGGGCGAAGCCGCGACGAGTAATGCTAGTAATTATTGTTACGTCAAGGGAGAGCAAGAGGAATGGTTTAGTAATTAAGAGAACGAATCGACACACAGTGTGTTAATATGCTTTATGTTCGACCCTGACTGTTATATGTCTGAAAACTGTATCATAATGATGGTCATTATAACACTATTTTTCATTATGAAACAGTTTCTCCCACCAATCACAGCTCAAGAAACAGTTGTTTGACCAATTAGATAAGGATACCTTCGCGCATGCGCTCAAAATCAAACATGTCTGTATAAATTACCGAAAGTGCACCGTCCATATGTTCGCGTAAATAAACTGATGAATATGAGACATGAAATAGCACTGTACCTTAATATCTCCAAATCCAATTACTACACAGCGCGTTGTTTTCAAACGCATTCGGTGACATTTTTACTGAATACTGGCGCTCAATCTGCACATATGGCATTGAAGCACACAGAGCGCATGCGTCGGTCGATCAGAGAGCTTGGAAATCAGAGATATCCTACACCCAGCGCAGCACCCGATCACACAATTCTAATGACAATCTCAACAGATATTTATGAATATTTATGTTAAAACATATAATAAAGTTATAATTATCGTCGAACATAAACAGTCGTATGCAACTCGCCTATAATGGTAATTAAGACACTCGTATGCAAATTATAAAACTCGCATACGCTCGTTTTATAAAGATACTCGTGTCTTAATTATAGCCATTATAGGCTCGTTGCATAATGTACTATTCTCAAGTGCTTTTGTTTCAAGTGGTGGCCAGCCGACTTACAGCGAGACTGCTTTGCGGCCAACAGCGCGCTGCTTGCCGGCTGAGTGGAATATTCACAGACCTTAAAGTAAAGTAAACTCACTGTTCGGCATTATAGCGGCCCTATAACACGAAGCCGAACACAAAATATGTTGTCTCACAATGTATCAATTCCCTTCAACTGTATGTGGTAGGGGCTGCGACAACGCGGTCATGTGGCCCCATGTAATTTGGGTATGTGTAGAATTTGTCTGATAACCGGTGTTAATTGTGATGGCTGTATTAGTGTAGTGTGTGTTATTTGTCCCATCAACTTCGGTGGCGTAGTTGGTAGCATGCTGAACTGCTGTGCCCAAGATCGCGGGTTCAAACCCGGCCGAAGTCATCGGATTTTTTTAGAGCGTTTAAATCCTTCAGTATGCATGCCTTCCTTCGGAGGGGAAGTAAAGCCGGCGGTCCCATGTCATAGATTTATGGCATGTAAAGAATCCTTCCACTAACTAAACTTTTGTGAAGCTAAAATTCTAGGTTAGATTTCGTTGAAACGCTCTATCACAGTTCCAACGTTCACCACTAGATGTCAGTGACATCTGGTAGCGAAAGTTGGAACTACTTGAAATTGAACGGAACTTGTAGCTCACCCCATGGATGTCCGCTTGAAGCAGCTACAGCTACAGAGTTTGAGTATTTCCCCGTTGGCCCGAACAAAGTTACTTCTATAAGCATGAGATCCCGCGGAGGACATTTTCATAAAAATGGCTGATTTGGCATTCTAGCAGATGTTAAGCGATTTTAGAGTCAAGCCAACTAGATAAAAGGTGACAAATTACTTAAACAGCCTCATTCTGAATTGACCAGGTACTTAATTTTACATGATCATTTGTATCAGGTTTGTGTGAGATGTCTAGCTAACCATCACAAAATGTCAGGCGAACAAGGGTTTTCATAACCTCAAGATGGCGCCTGTGAGAAATATGTCACCGGCATTCTATAACCTACATCCGAAACTATCACTGATATCACGCTGAAATTTGGTACGGTGATAAAGGGCACTACTGAAAGTTCACTTATGAGATTTTCAAAAACCTGTTAACTACAAAACGAACATGGCGGCCAACCGAAGGTACAACATTTTAATAGACCTTTCTGAGTGCAGTGAAATCTTCTACAGTAAATGTAATGCACTGGCATGAGCTGGTCATTAATGAGGATAATTAGAACTACCTAATATCGCTGCCACGATATAATACGCCAGTATTGTTCGTGCACGTGGTAGGTTATGTTTCGATTTTATTCGCTACTAGCTGAAGTACCCGTGCTTCGCTACGCGTCATAAATAAATTAAAATGTGAAAGTGACAGTTAAAACAGGGGATAGGCGAGGTGCTGCGCAGAGGGAGATTAAGGACGGAACATTTTGTCCAACTACACCGTTCGGTGTTGACCGTGTTTTATAGCACAAATTTAGGTTTTACTCGCTAACCGTTGGAGATACCTTTCGGATAGAAAATGTAATTTTAAACCTCGTATATGCCATCAAAAGTTTGCTATTTCTTAGCGTTCACTTTTTATTTGAAATGGAAATATGAAAGTTTGGAACCAAAGGGTGTAGTGACGTCACTAAAATGGTCGCCATAGTGCAAAGTATTGAAATCAAAAGTAGCCTATATGTTAACCAGTTAAATCAGCTACTTTCATGTAAAATTCATGTAAGTCGGACCAGTGGTTCTTGCGTGATTGAGTAATACACAGACACACACCATCTCATTTTTAGCCTCGCGTCGCTCGCGTCATAGTCGTGTCATATTGTTATTCAATGACATGCAGGTTTAACCCCGTTAACACCCCTTTAGAACCTGAATATCCAAAAATCCCTCCTTAGTAGACATTTTCGACACACAACAAACATATCCCCTTCTTCTAACTTCAATAGTTTTGATTGGTCGATGAGAGTGAACATCCAAAAATCCTTCCTTAGTGGACGTTTTTATTCCAGAATTTCACCCCTCCCCATATGCCCCTTAAATTGGATTTATGAAAAAAAAACGGTCGAACATCTACTTATTTTAATTATTTATTCATTTATTAATTTTTAAGGTGATTGGAACTCGGAGAAAATCAAACTCCTCATCTATGTCGTTTAAGAGATACGCGCTCCGTTCGGAATCTTTCAACCCCCACTTTTCATCCCTTTCACCTCATAATATACACCACATCGAAAAACCATTAGACATGTGACAGCTTATTTTAAATGATTAGTATATATGCCAAGTATCACATCCCCAAATGAAACCACTCGTGAGATATTGTTATTCAATGAAATGCACGTTTACCCCCTTAACACCTCATTAGAACCTGAATATCCAAAACTCTTTCCTTAGTGGACGTTTTCGACATACCACGAACTTATCCCCAAAATTTCATGTTTCTAACTTCAATAATTTTTGCTGGGCGATGATGAGTGAGTGAGTCAGTCAGGACATTTTCTTTCATTAATATTTGAGAATTTCACCCCTCCCCAAGAACCCCTTAAATTGGATTTATGAAAAAAAAAGGTCGAACATCTATTTACTTATTTAAAGCTGTTTTCCCCCTGAGTTTGATAAGTGAGTAAGTAAGTCAATCAGTTAGAACACCTTCTTTCCTGTTTCCCCCCCCCCCCCCGAATTTCACTCCTCCCCATGGGCCCCTTAAATTGGATTTATGAAGAAATGGTCGAACACCTATTTACTTATTTTTAAGCTGCTTTTTCCGCTGAATTTCAAACTTATCGCCTATGTTGAATAAGAGATACAGTACACGCTCCGTTAAGAATCCTTCAACCCCCAATTTTCTCCCCTTTCACCTCATAATATACACCATATCGATAAACCCTTAGACACATGTCTGCTTATTTTAAATGATTAGTTTGTATGCCGAATATCACATCCCCAAATGAAACAACTCGTGAGATATTGTTATTCAATGAAATGCAAGTTTAACCCCCTTAACACCCCTTCAGAACATGAATATCCAAAAATCCATCCTTAGTGGACTTTTTCGACAAACAACGAACATATCCCCAAAATTTCAAGTTTCTAACTGCAATAGGTTTGCTGGGGGATGATGAGTGAATATCCAAAAATCCTTCCTTAGTGGACTTCTTTCCCCAGAATTTCATCCCTCTCCATGAGCCCCTTAAATTGGATTATGAAAAAACGATCGAACACCTATCTACTACTTTTTCAATCTGATTTTTCTCCCTGAGATTCTTACTTTTTGCCTCTGTCTTTTAAGAGATACTTGCTCCGTTAAGAATCCTTCAACACTCACTTTTCACACATACACCTCATAATATACACCACATCGAAAAACCCTCAGACATGTGTCTTCTTATTCTTAATGATGAGTTTATATGCCTAGTATCCCATACCAAAGGAAATCATTCGGGAGATATTGTTATTCAATTAAATGCAAGTCTACCCCCTTAACACCCCTTTAGAACCTGAATATCCAAAATTCCTTCCTTAGTGGACGTTTTCAACATACAACGAACATAGCCCCAAAATGTCATGTTTCTAACTTCAATAATTTTGGCTGGGGGATGATGAGTGAGTAAGTCAGGACATTTTCTTTCAATTATTTTTCAGAATTTCACCCCTCTCATGAACCCCTTAAATTGGATTTATGAAAAAAAACGGTCGAACACCTATTTACTTATTTTGAGCTGTTCTTCCCCCCTGAGTTTGATGTGTGAGTGAGTTAGGACACTTTCTTTCCTGTTTTCCCCCCAGAATTTCACCTCTCTCCAAGGGCCCCTTAAATTGGATTTATGAAAAAACGGTCGAACACGTATTTACTTATATTTTAAGCTGTTTTTTCCCCCCGAATTTCAAACTTCTCGCCTATGTCGTTTAAGAGATACACGCTCCGTTAAGAATCCCTCAACCCCCAATTTTCACCCCTTTCACCTCGTAATATACACCTCATCGATAAACCCTTAGACATATGTCTGATTCTTTTAATGATTAGCTTATATACCGAATATCACATCCCCAAAGAAACCACTCATGAGATATCGTTATTCAATGAAATGCACCTTTACCCCCTTAACACCTCTTTAAAACCCGAATAACAAAAATCATTCATTAGTTGACGTTTTCGATATACAGCGAACATATTCCCAAAATTTCATGTTTCTAACTTTAATAGTTATCGCTGGGCGTGACGAGTGAGTGAGTCAGACAGGACATTTTCTTTCAATTATTTTTACCAGAATATCACCCCTCCCCATGGGCCCCTTAAATTGGATTGATGTAAAAACGCTTGAACACCTATTAAATTATTTTTAAGCTGTCTTTTTCCCCTGAGTTTGATGAGTGAGTGAGTTAGTCAGTCAGTTAGGACACTTTCTCTCCTTTTTCCCCCTAGAATTTCACCCCACCCCATTGGCTCCTTAAATTAATTTATGAAAAAACGGTGGAACACCGACTTACTTATTTTTTAAGCTGTTTTTTTTTTCGCCGAGTTTCAAATTTCTCGCCTATGTCGTTTAGGAGATAGGCCTACACTCTTCGTTAGGAATCCTTCAACCCCCAATTTTCACCCCTTTCACCTCATAATAATACACCACATCGAAAAACCCTTAGACACATGTCTGCATATTTTTAATGATTAGTTTATATGCCGAGTATCACATCCACAAATGAAACCACTCTTGAGATATTGTTATTCAATAAAATGCAGGTTTAACCCCCTTAAGACCCCTTTAGAGCCTGAATATTCTAAAATCCTCCCTTAGTGTATGGTTTTGACATACAACAAACATATCCCGAAAATGACATGTTTCCAACTTCAATATTTTTGGCTGGGCGATGATGAGTGGGTGAGTGAGTCAGGACATTTTCTTTCAATTTTTTTCTTCAGAATTTCACCCCTCCCGATGAACCCCTTAATTTGGTTTGTCAAAAAAACTGTCGAACACATATAAGTTATACTTATTTTTAAGCAGTTTTTCCCCCTGAGTTTGAAGAGCGAGTGAGTCAATCGGTTAGGACACTTTCTTTCCTGTTTTTCTTTTACACAGAATTTCACCCCTCGCCATAGCCCCTTAAATTGGATTTATGAAAAAAAAACGGTCAAACACCTATTTACTTATTTTTTATGCTGATTTTTTCCCGCTGAGTTTCAAACTCCTCGCCTATGTCGTTTATGAGATACAGGCTCCGTTAAGAATCTTTCAACCCCCACTTTTCACCCCTTTCACCTCATAATATACACCACATCGAAAAACCCTCAGACACATGTCTTCTTATTTTTAATGATGAGTTTATATGCCGAGTATCACATCCCCCAGTGAAACCAATCGGGAGATATTGCTATTCGATGAAATGCAGGTCTACCCCCTTAACACCCCTTTAGAACCTGAATATCCAAAAATCCTTTCTTAGTGGGCGTTTGCGGCCCTTGAGTAAGCTGCATACCAAATTTTATTCCAATCCGTTGGGTGGGTTCTGAGATTTCGTGATGGATGTGTGAGTGAGTGAGTGAGTGAGTGAGTGAGTGAGTGGTATTTGACAAATATCTAGTAGATAGTGTCAAGTCTTTGTTATGCTAAACTCGGTTGACAGTGCTGTGTGAGCAGTTGAGTAACTAACGGGATTTCGAGTAAAGATCCTCATTTTCTATTCCGGTAGTGCAGAGCGCAATTGGCATCCAGACGGCCGTGTCTCGACTTGAGCTATGTTGCCATGGAAACTATCTGCCTTGCCATTCCTTCATGAGTATATTTTATGATTTGATTAGCCTGTTTTTGAGTGAAAAAGGGCCGAAATCAGAAGAATGAGAAAGACTATCGAAAATTCATGTAGCCAGCGGTTCCTTCTGGGTCCTAAACTATGTGTATGCAAAATATGGTTGAGATTGGTGGAACGGTGTAGATTTGTATACGGAACCAACATATATACATACATACATACATACATACATACATACATACAGACTTTCACTTTTATATATTAGATGAGTGTTGGCAAAAGTGCAATTTCGAAAGTCCGAGTTTTTCCATAGTTCAAGGTAATCTTGGTTCCGTCCACTCCAATTACCGAGACTCTACTGTACTAGCTTTGCGTACCCGTTGTTGGCAGATTTGTGTTGATGGGGTGACAAAATGTAGTGCTGGAGAAGACTGATGACAGAACTGACGAAAATTGTTTGGCAAGCACTCGTGATTTCGTATTTCATATTCATTGTTCTGCTTAGAATTAGGTACTAACAAGTAGTTCCGTGAAGAACTATACAGCCTATTTTCATATATCCTACTTATGTTAATTACCACTATCAACATACAAAATTTCAGTTTGATTGCTGAAATAGATTCGTAGATATTGAGAACCGACTAAATATTTCGGATTGTTGCCATGTTGGATTTTATATATGTAGGTCCTAGAGTTATGTACTGTTACATGAAGATTATTGTGTACGTGTAGCATTCAAACTTCAATCGCATGGTTAGGACACAGGAAGTAACAAGCAGATTAAAAAATTTCGCTCAGCTGCCATCTTGTGGTTATGGAAACAATTGAAATAAATTAGATGCCAGTGGATTAACATTCGTATAAGGATTTACAGCAGCATGTTTCACTGCACTCGGATGGTTAAATTGCGAGAAACGTCCATGTGAATATTTATATTTCGCGTCGCCGCCATGTTGGATTTGTGATCACCAGGTTATTATAAGTCCTATAGGTGAACTTAAGTTCATAGCCCCCATGAACATAATAAAATGCAGTTTGATTGCTATAATAGATTCGTAGATATTCAGAGCAGTCTAAATATTTCGGATGGTCGTCATGTTGGATTGTTAAATGTATTGGCCATAGGGTCATGTACCATTAAAGGAAAATTATTGCGTAGGTTCATTATTCAAACTTTCACTTCTATCGCATGACTACGACACAAGATATAAAAACTTAATATTAAAATTTGCACAGCTGCCATCTTAAGGTTATGTAAACAATTGAACTAAATTAGATACCAGTGCATTACAATGTGTATAAACATTTCCTGTACCGGTACCAGATTTCATTGCGTTTGGAACATTAAATCGCGAGAAAGATCTATTTAAAATTTTCAAATTCACTTGGCCGCCATGTTCGTTTTGTAGTTAACCAGTTTTTGAAAATGTTATATATGAACTTCCAGTAGTGCCCTTTATCTCCGTACAAAATTTCAAGGTGATATCGCTAATAGTTTCAGAGATATAGAATGCCGGTGAAATATTTCTCACATCCGCCATCTTGTAGTTATGTAAACAATTGAACGAATTTAGATGTCGGTGCATTACAATGTGTATATACTGTACCAAGTTTTATTGCGTTTGGTTTGTTAAATCGCGAGAAACGTCTATTTAAAAGTCGCAAATTCGCATGGCCGCCATGTTGGTTTTGTAGTTACCAGTTTTTCAAAAGTCACATAGGTGAACTTCTAGTAATTCCCTTTATCTCCGTAAAAAAAATCCAGGGTGATATCAGGAATAGTTTCGGATATATTGAATGCTGGGGAATTTTTTCGCACAGCAGCCATGTTGGATTGGTGAGACGTATCAAAATTTCAAGGGCACGGTCGGGGTCGCCCGGAATAGTGCTATGAACTTACCGAGTTTCATTGAAATCGCTCCATCCGTTTAAAAGTTATTAGGGGGACACACACACACACCTCACACACACACACACATACACACACACAGACCAAAGGTGATCTCATAAGCCTATTTTTTCAAAATTGAAAATAGGCTAAAAAGGCAGAAATGTTGAATATTAAACTATTGTTAACAGAAAGGAACTATCAGCCAATGCGCAAATTCGAAAAACATTATTTTAGCCTACTTTCGATTTTTGCAAAAAATGAAAGTAGACTTATGAGATCAACACGGGCCAAAAATTGTGTGTCTGTCTGTGTGTGTGTGTGTATTCTGAATGTCTGTCCCCCCATATCAATTCGAACACGGTGAATCCGAATTCAACGAAATTTGGTACAGAGGTAGCACTATCAAAGGGCACCTCAGTGTCATGTTTTATATCGCCGCCATCTTGACGAAAACGTAATGGCGGCCACCCAAATGTTCAAAGCTTAAATCAAATTACGAACAACCTATTCTTCTCATCTCTACCTAATTTTCTAACATTATGCCTTTATGTATTAAAAATCTTGTGACCAAACTACGTGATCATCTGCCCAATTATTTGCGGCTGGCGGCCATGTTTGTGTGCAAATCGATTCCCCCTATCTCTTCAAACACGGTGAAACCGAATTGAACGAAATTTGGTACAGAGGTAGCACTAGCAAAGGGCACCTCAATGTCATGTTTTATATCGCCGCCATCTTGACTGAACCGGAATGGCGGCCACCCAAATGATAAAATCAAATTACGACCAACCTTATCATTTGATCTCTACCAAATTTTGCAATAACGTGCCTTTGTGTGGGAAGCATCTTTTTTGGCTGAACTACAAGGTCATCAGCCCAATAGTTTACAGATAGTGGCCATGTATCATATCAATTCAAACACGGTGAAACCGAATTGAATGAAATTTTGTACAGAGGTGGCACTAGCGAAAGGCACCTCATATTCATGTTTAATATCCGTATAGCAAGTTGTATTTCAACAAGCTAGTACAACCAACATTCAAATACACTCCTTGAAAAGGACAAAGAGTCATAAAATCTAGCCAATACATTTTTGCAGTAAAAGGCAACAAGGATCCCTGTGGATCAAACAAATTCCGGACAATCTTGCTGAACGTATTATTCAGCAAGACACAATAGAAGACTGAAGTCGCTACTGCTTGACAATTGATACCAGACCTTTCCTCACCTGCATTATAGAAGTTCACCACATCACGTCCAGGGAATGGTCCGAGGAACGTAAGATAAAAGTTCAGCGGCTTCGGTGGCGTAGTTGGTAGCATGCTGAACTGCTGTGCCCAAGATAGCGGGTTCAAATCCGGCCGAAGTTGTCGGATTTTTAAGAGCGTAAAAATCCTTCAGTATGACTTCTTTCGGAGGGGAAGTAAAGCCGGCGGTCCCATGTCATAGATTTATGGAATGTAAAAGATCCTTCCACTGACTAAACTTGTGGAGCGAAATTTCTAGGTTAGATTTCGTTGTAACGCTCTATCAAAGTTCCAACGTTCACCACTAGGTATCATTGGCATCTGGTAGCGAAAGTTGGAACTACTCGAAATTGAACGGAACTTGTAGCTCACCCTAGGGGTGTCCGTTTGCAGCAGCTACCGCCTCTGGCGAGCCGAAATTTCTAATTAGTTCGAAATACTGTATACCTGGCATAATGTAGCCTAATAGAGCACTACAGTTGGCAGCCCTGGTGACTGAATATATTCTTAGTTCCATCTCTTAAGGTACAGAATACAAAATTTGGTTGGAGTCCAATGAATAGCATGGACGTTACATGCAGTTAAACATTGAATTTAACAGCAAGCGTAAAATCATGTTGGCAACAATGTTATCCATGTATTGGTCAGAAATAATCTGAAATAATATGATCTATTGTTGTGCCAATTTTGAATGAAATCCATTAGTTACTATAGAAGTTACATGCATTTTAAAATAAGACCTATCAGCAGGCTTAGAATCATGTTGGCAGCACTGACGTATATTAGTTACTCCAAATTCATCTAGAATGCCAGGTACTATACGTGTGCAAAGTTTAGAGCTATTGGCTTGCATTCCTTCTGATATATTGATATTAGGGTAACAAAAATAGAGACAGCATTTATTAACAGTTGGCAGCCCTGGTTGCTCTTAAGAATACACATAGTCATAGCTCTTGTGGTATACATAGCACATACGAAATTTGGTTGAAATCCAAATGAAAGTATGGAAGTTATATGTATTTAAATTTGGACCTCTCAGCAGGTTTAGAATCATGTTGGTAGCACTGACGTATATAAGTTTATCCAAATTAATATAGAATGTCATGTACTATATGTGTGCATAGTTTAAAGCTGTCGGCTTGCATACTTTCTCATATATATTGGTATTTGGATAAAAGAAATTAAGAGCATTTTTAAGAGTTGGCAGCACTGATGGTTCATAAGAATACGTTTAGTCATATCTGGTTATGTACGAATACAACATACGAAATTTGGTTGAATTCCAATTGATAGTGTAGAAGTTATATGCATTTAAATATTGGACTTATCAGTAGGATTATAATCATTTTGGCAACACTGCCATGTATGGCCTTCTGGAAATTAAACTGCAATATTATTATCTATACGTGTGCCGATTTTGAAATAGCTCCCATTCATACCTTCCAAGATATCCAACATATAGCTCAAATTTCAATTGCGATTTTTCAGCAGTTGGTAGCACAGACATTATTTTCAAATATAGCCGTGAGATATTCAGGTATAGATCTTTACTCCTACCAAATTTTATTTCGATTGCTCCAGCCGTTTAGGAGTTGATAGGGGGGGACACACACACAGCCAGACAGACAGACAGACAGACAGACACACATTTTCCCGGATCGATCTCATAAGACTACTTTTTCCTCATTTTTGCAAAATGTGAAAAGTAGGCTAAAAATCCATACAATATGTGTCCCATTTCATTGCATACCAAGATATAGATGTTAAGTAGATTTCATTAGAAAGCTAACTATTGCAATGGGTCCCATGTTTCGACTTCCGGAAAATTTCGACATATCTTCGCGATTCACATCCCCCAGACCCCAAAACCACCGTCAGTTCAAAAGTTTATATATAATTTATGTATATATATATATATATATATATATATATATATATATATATATATGTATATCAGTTTCTTGTGGACACAATAACTGCCGTAATTTTGCACCAATCACTTTGAATTTTTTACCGATTATGTATACCTATAAAATCTCGGTCGAGTTCGTTACTGGGCTAAATCGTTCGAAGGGGGTGAAAATGGGGGGCTTTTTTTCGAAAAAGTGAAATATTGCTATAACTCTCTTAATATGTGACATATCGAATCCGTTCAACGTTCATACTATGTGTCGGATAAAGCCCAAAAATTTATGTTTGATGAGTTTTTTTATAGCACCAACCATTGACCAAAGGGGTGGGAAAAAGTGGGTTTTTCGGGAAACATTAATCATATCTCTCTTAATAGGCACAATATCAAAACCGTACAGAATGGACAATATTCCCCTAATAATTACCTAAAATTTTTGTCTGAAAGAATTTTTGATGTGACCCACCATTACGCCAAGCGATGAGAAAAATGATTCGGAATTATAAGAAAATGCCAAGAGCTATCACAGGTTGCCATGGCAACACCACTAAATTGATGAGGGATGAATCATCATTGTTGCCATGACAACGCACTTGCACGAGATCAGATTCAGTATTTCCATCTGACTAAGTGGGAAGCGGCTTCGGTGACGTAACTGGTAGCATGCTGAATGTCTATGCCCAAGGTCGCGGTTTCAAAGCCGGCCGAAGTCGTCGGATTTTCTAAGAGCGCTAAAATCCCTCAGTATGCTTTCCTTTGGAGGGGAAGTTCCAACGTTCGTTGTGAGTTGCTGGTTGGGGTGGCATCTAGTAGCCAAGTTCACAGCTAGGTGTCGTTGACCGTAGTACCTGGTAGCAACATTAGGAACTACTGCTTGAAATTGACCGTCTGCAGTCCTTACCTGAATTAAGACAAATACAGCCATTGCAATTCACACCGTTTATCAGACAGATTCTACACTCACCCGAAGTACACGGGGTTAGATGACCGCGTTGTCGCAGCCCCTAAACTGAGGAACCAACCAGAGGTGGATTTCATTAGAAAGCTAACTATTGCAATGGGTACCATGTTTCGACTTCCGGAAAATTTCGACATATCTTCGCGTTTCACATCCCCCAGACCCCAAAACCACCGTCAGTTCAAAATTTATATATAATTTATGTATGTATATATATGTCAGTTTCTTGTGGACACGATAACTGCCGTAATTTTCCACCAATCACTTTGAATTAGGTAGATTTCATTAGAAAGCTAACTATTGCAATGGGTCCCATGTTTCGACTTCCGGAAAATATCGACATATCTTCGCGTTTCACATCCCCCAGACCCCAAAACCACCGTCAGTTCAAAAGTTTATACATAATTTATGTATGTATATCTTCTATATATATAAAGCACAAAGTTTGTCTGTCTGTCTGTCTGTCTGTCTGTCTGTTATGTATACAAATCTACACCGTTTCACCGATCTGAACCAAAATTTGTATACTTACCCTTTGGAACCCTGCGGGTAACCCTGTCAACATTAAATTTCGGACAGACCACCCCATGCCCTGCATTTAGGCCCTTTGGTCCAAATCCACACCGTTTCACCGATCTCAACCAAAATTTGTATATTTACCCTTTGGAACCCTGCGAGTAACACTGACCACTTAAAATTTCGGACAGACCACCCCATTCCCTGCATTTAGGCCCTTTGGTCCAAATCTACACCGTTTCACCGATCAGAACCAAAATTCGTATTCTTACCCTTTGGTGCCCTGCGAGTAACACTGTCTGCTTGAAATTGCGGACAGACCACTCCATTCCCTGCATTTAGGCCCTTTGGCCCAAATCTACACCGTTTCACCGATCTCAACCAAAATTTGTATATTTACCCTATGGAACACTGCAACTAACACTGCCTGCTTGAAATTTCGGACAGACCACGCCATTCCCTGTATTTAGGCCCTTTTTGCACAAATCTACACCGTTTCACAGATCTGAACCAAAATGTGTATACTTACCCTTTGGAACCCTGCGAGTAACACTGTCTGCTTGAAATTGCGGACAGACCACTCCATTCCCTGCATTTAGGCCCTTTGGCCCAAATCTACATCGTTCCACCGATCTCAACCAAAATTTGTATATTTACCCTTTGGAACACTGCGACTAACACTTGAAATTGCGGAGAGGCTACTCCATCCCCTGCATTTAGGCCCTTTGGCACAAATCTACACCGTTTCACCGATCTGAACCAAACTTTGTATACTTACCCTTTGGAACCCTGCGAGTAACACTGTCCACTTAAAATTTCGGACAGACCACTCCATTCCCTGCATTTAGGCACTTTGGCACAAATCTACACCGTTTCACCGATCAGAACCAATATTCGGAAACATACCCTTTGGTACCCAGCGAGTAACACTGTCTGCTTGAAATTGCGGACAGACCACTCCATTCCCTGCATTTAGGCCCTTTGTCCAAAATCTACACCGTTTCACCGATCTCAACCAAAATTTGTATATTTACTCTTTGGAAAACTGCGACTAACACTGTCTGCTTGAAATTGCGGCGAGGCCACTCCATCCCTTGCATTTAGGCTGTTTGGCACAAATCTACACCGTTTCACCGATCTGACCCCAATTTTATATACTTACCCGTAGAACCCGACAAGTAACACTGTTCACTTTAAATTTCGGACAGACCACACTATTCCCTGCTTTTTGGCCCTTTGGCAGAAAACTACACCGTTTCACCGATCTCAACCAGATTTTACATAATTACCCTTTGGAACTCGACGAGTAACACTGTCCACTTGAAATTTCTGACATACCACTCCATTCCCTGCATGTAGCTCAGGAATTCCTCGGGGTTGCCAGCTTCCTAACTCACCAGTCATGAGCCCTTGAGGGTGTACCAGAAGTGGTGGGTCTACACACACCCTGCCTCTTTGAGGGCCTTGAGCAGAAGACAGGAGATATTATGAAAAGGAAAAGAAGGCAGACCCCTCGAAGAATGAGGGTATCAGGAAAGATGAGACAAAGCCAATTAAGGCGGGAAATTGAAAGACTCCCTAGCTCTCGGATATCCTAATACAGTCTGGGTCGGAAGAGAACAAGAGTTGACCAAGGGAGGCCGACAGGAAAGAGAACTGAAATGAGCCCGGCACCAGGAAGTGGAAGCGATGCCAGACTCAGCTGGGGTTCCGTGGTCGCCAACCCACGTCCCACAAGTTGTGAGACCCTGGGGGGGGGAGGGTCAGTTGTGAGAATAGCTTGCTGATTCATCGCGAGGTGACTTGAGAGTTACTTTCCAGAGCCCGCCGTGTTATCTCCTGCTGTCTATGCTGATGCCAGCACAGGGCCGTTGCGAAACAGTGAGTGATTCCCGGTCAATCTGTATAGGACGGGGAACCCCGAACGTGTGTCACCATATTTCGTCATCATCTGCGATCATCTCACGTTCGTGCAGCATGGACCTATATTCTTTGTCTTTGCCGAGCAGTACGCTCTTTCACTAGACGCATCCAGTACAGGCCTAAGCCAGAAAATAAAGTTGAGACTTTGGAAGACATCGAAGCTAGACACCTGAATTACCTATATCAGTTTTAAAATAACACCATGTTCGTTTAGTAGTCATTTTTTCATTACCTTATTATTATCATCATAAGTGCAAATGACCTATATGTTACGCGCATCATACCAATAATCACCGCCGCATAAAGTCTTTCTCGACTGTGATTTTTAAAATATTTATTTTTGGTTGGTTGGTTCTTAAGTTTAGGGGCTGCGACAACGCGGTCATGTAGCCCCGTGTACTTTGGGTGTGTGTAGAATCTGTCTGATAACCGGTGTTAATTGTGATGACTGTATTAGTGTGTGTTATCTGTTTTTAAATTTAAGTACAAACTGCAACTTAGAATTCTTCAAATAGTTCGTACTTTTGCCGCCAAGCGCCACCGTCAACGACTACTAGGCCAAGTTCAGAACTTAGCTACTAGACGCCACTGCAGTCGGCTCTTGGCAACGGACGTAGGCATCTATGAGCGTTGTTTACCTATCAAATTTAGCTTCACACAGGTGTAATTAGTGGAAGGTTCTTTAACATGCCATAAATCTGACATGGGACCGCCGCTTTACTTCCCTTCCGAAGAAAGGCATACTGACTGATTTTTAACGCTCTTAATATATCCGACGGCTTCGGCCGGGTTTGAACCCGCTATCTTGGGCATAGAAGCTCAGCATGCTACCAAATACGCCACCGAAGCCGCCATATAGTTATTTTTATAACAGTCCATTGTGTACATTATACGTTGAAGTGTCAATTCAATACCGGTAGTAGTTTCCCTTATCATCCTCATCGTAAGAGCAAATGACCTACAGTAGATGTTACGCCCATTACACCATTAATCACCACACACAATAAGTCTTCCTCGCCTGTGAATTTTGAAATATGTATTTCTATTACGGTAGTTTGTAAGTTTGACGTGTCAATTCAACAGTAGTTTTTATTATCATCCTTATCAAAAGGGCAATTGACCTAGATATTACTCCCTCATTGTCTTTGGGGGCAAATGACTTAGATTTTAAGTCCATTATATTTCTAAGGAGACCTTAAAACATTATCATCATTCCACCGGGCGAAGCCGGGTACTACTGCTAGTATATATATATATATATAACTTATATATGTATATCAGTTTCTTGTGGACACGTTAACTGCCGTAATTTTGCCCCAATCACTTTGAATTTTTTACATAATAAGTATCCCATTAAATTCTCGGTCGAATTCGTTAATGGGCAAAATCGGTCAAAGGGGGTGAAAATGGGGTCTTAATTCGAAAAAGTGAAATATCACTATAACTCTCTTAATACAGGAAATATTGAATCCATTCAAAGATCATAATATGTGTCGGATAAGTGCCAAAAATTTATGTCAAATAAGTTTTTTGATAGCACCAACCATTGACCAAAGGGGTGGAAAAAAGTGGGTTTTTCGGGAAACATTAATCATATCTCTCTTAATAGGCACAATATCAAAACCGAACAAAATGGAAAATATTCCCCTAATAATTACCTGAAACTTTTGTCTGAAAGAAATTTTGATATGACCCATCATTACGCCAAGGGATGAGAAAAACGATTTCGGAATTAAAGAAAATGCCAAGTGCCATCAGAGGTTACCATGACAACGCTTCTAAATTGATCAGGGATGAGCTATCAGAGGTTGCCAAGACAACGCCATTGACGAGATCACATTCATTTTTAGCCTATTTTCAATTTTGAGAAAATAGGCTTATGAGATCACCTTTTGTCCGTGTGTGTGCGTTTGTGTGTGTGTGTGTGTGTGATTCGTGTGTGTGTGTCCCCCTAATAAAAACTAAACGGCAGGAGCGATTTCAATGAAACTCGGAAAGTTCATAGCACTATTCCCGGCGACCTCGACCGTGCCCTTCAAATTATGTTACGACTCACCAATCCAATATGGTGGCTGTGCGAAATATTTCACCAGCATTCAATATCTCCGAAACTATTACCGATATTACCCTGACATTTTCTATGGTGATAGAGGGAACTACTATAAGTTCACTTATGTGACTTTTGAAAATCTGGTAAATACAAAACCAACATGGCGGCCAAGCGAATTTGCGACTTTTAAATAGACGTTTCTCGCGATTTGAATAACCAAACGCAATGAAACTTGGTACAGTATATGTTTATATACATTGTAATGCACCGACATCTAACTTCGTTCAATTGTTTACATAATCACAAGATGGCGGATGTGCGAAATATTTCACTGGCATTCTATATCTCTGAAACTATTAGCGGTATCTCCCTAAAATTTTGTACGGAGATAAAGGGTACTACTGGAATTCCATCTATAAGATTTTCAAAAACCGGTTAACTACAAAACGAACATGGCGGCCAAGCGAATTTGAGCATTTTAAATAGACCTTTCTCGCGATTTAATGTTCCAAGCGCACTGAAACCTGGTACAGGAAATATTTATACACATTGTAATCCACTGGTATCTAATTTAGTTCAATTGTTTACATAACCTCAAGATGGCGGCAGTGCGAATTTTAAAATTAAGTTTTTATTTCTTGTGATGTAGTCATGCGATCGAAGTGAAAGTTTGAATAATGAACCTACGCAATAATTTTCCTTTAATGGTACATGACTCTATGGCCTATACATTTAACAATCCAACATGGCGACCATCCGAAATATTTAGACGATACTGAATATCTACGAATCTATTTTAGCAATCAAACTGCATTTTTTAATGTTCATAGGGGCTATGAATTTATGTTCACCTATAGGAATTTAAATAACCTGGCGATCACAAACCCAACATGGCGGTGACGCGAATTATAAATATTCACATGTACGTTTCTCGCAATTTAACCATCCGCGTGCAGTGAAACTTGGTACAGTAAATCTTTATCCGAATTTTAATCCACTGGCATCTAATTTATTTCAATTGTTTCCATAACCTCAAGATGGTAGCTGTGAAATTTTTTTAAATCTCCTTGTTTTTTCTTGTGTCTTAATTATGCGATTGAAGTTTGAATACTACACGTTCACAATAATCTGCATGTAACAGTAAACTCTAGGACCTACATATATAAAATCCAACATGGCGACCATCCGAAATAATTAGTCGGTTCTCAATATCTACGAATCTATTACAGCAATCAAACTGAAATTTTGTATGTTGATAGTGGCAATTAACATAAGTAGGATATATGAAAATAGGCTGTATAGTTCTTCACGGAACTACTTGTTAGCCTACTTTTCACACTTTGCAAAAATGAGGAAAAAGTAGACTTATGAGATCGATCCGGGAAAATGTGTCTGTCTGTCTGTCCTTCTGTCTGGCTGGTTGTGTGTGTGTTTCCCCCCTATCAACTCCTAAACGGCTGCAGCAATCGAAACCAAATTTAGTATGAGTAAAGATGAATACCGGAATATCTCAATCCCATATTTTGAAAAAGATGTCAGTGCTACCAACTGCTAAAAAAACGCATTAGAAATTTGATCTCCATGTTGGATATCATGGAAGGCATACATGGGAGCAATTCCAAAATTGGCACACATGTAGATAATACTATTTCAGTTTAATTTCCAGGAGGCCATACATGACAGTGTTGCCAAAATAATTTTAAGCCTTCTGATAAGTCCAATTTTTAAATGCACATAATTTCTACACTATCAATTGGATTTCAACCAAATTATGTATGTAATATATGCACATAAGCAGGTGTGACTGAGCGTATTATTAAGAACCACCAGTGCTACCAACTGTTAATAATTGTTCTCTCTACTTTTTATCCAAATACCAATATATCAGAAAGTATGCAGGCCGACAGCTTTAAACTATGCACGCGTATAGTACCTGACATTTTACATTAATTTGGAGTATCTTATATACGTCAGTTCTACCAACATGATTCTAAGCCTGCTGATAGGACCAATTTTTAAATACATGTAACTTCTATACTGTCAGTTGGATTTCAACCAAATTTCGTATGTGCTATGTGTAATATAACAGATATGACTATAAGTATTCTTATGAGCAATTAGGGCTGCCAACTGTTAATAAATGGTGTCTATATTTTTTACCCTAATATCAATATATCAGAAAGTACGCAAGTCAACAAGTCTATACTTTGCATACGTATAGCACCTGAAATTCTAGATTAATTTGGAGTAATTAATATAAGTCAGTGATGCCAACATGATTCTATGCCTGATGATAGCTCCAATTTTAAAATACATATAACTTCTATACTAAAAAATGGATTTCATCCAAAATTGGCAAAAAAATATATCATAATATTTCCGATTATTTCTGACCAGCATACGCATGACATTGTTGCCAACGTGTTTTTACGTGTGCTGATAGATCCAATGTATAACTCCATGTAACATCCTTTGGACTTCAACCACATTTTGTATTCTGTACCTTAAGAGATGGAATTAAGAATATATTCAGTCACCAGGGCTGCCAACTGTATTGCTGTATTAGGCTACATTATGCCCAGTATACAGTATTTCGAACTAATTAAGACATTCCTATATTACCAACTTAATTTCGCCATTATTCTAGATAGGTTCATATACTGTAGATTAATCATTGGCATGAATCTTAATTTTAAGAAAAGTAGGCTCTTTAGTTCCGCACGGAACTTCTTGTTCCATCTGACTATGTGGGAAGCGGCTAACTGGTAGCATGCTGAACTTCTATGCCCAAGGTCGCTGGTTCAAAACCGGCCAAAGTCGTCGGATTTTCTAAGAGCGCTAAAAATCCCTCAGCATGCTTTCCTTCGGAGGGGAAGTTCCAACGTTCATTGCAAGTTGCTGGTTGCGGTGGAATCTAGCAGCCAAGTTCACAGTAGGTGTCGTTGACGGTAGTATTTGGTACAAAATTAGGTACTACTACTTAAAATTGACCTTCTGCAGACCTTAACTGAATTAGTGACTAATACAGTCATCACAATTAACACCGTTTATCAGACAGACTCTACACACACCCAATGTACACGGGGTTACATGACCACGTTGTCGCAGCCCCTAAACTGAGGAACCAACCAACATCTCTGCGGGAGATAAAATGTTGCGCGAAGAAGTAACAGACTGTTAGATAGTTACACATCAGTTCCAAACCTTGCATAAGGACATTGTGATCAAAAGTATTAAAATGAACCCCAAATATGACAAGAAAGTTACCATCCCCATAAGACAATAAAATGTTAAAAATATGCATAGAAAGACGAAAAAAAGGTTAATTAACCTCCAATTGTAAAATACATTCTCGCAATAAATGAGGTCTGATCCACCTACGAAAACTTCCATATTTCGCCTATTTTAGCCTATCCTCTAGTCTGCTCGGTGAAATCTACCTCCGCCTTCCGGCGTGTCGAGAGGAATATTTTTTACCGAATATGTATACCTATAAAATTTCGGTCGAGTTCGTTACTGGGCTAAATCGGTCGAAGGGGGTGAAAATGGGGAGCTTTTTTCGAAAAAGTGAAATATTGCTCTAACTCTCTTAATATGTGACATATCGAATCCGTTCAACCTTCATACTATGTGTCGGATAAAGCCCAAAAATTTATGTTTGAAGAGTTTTTTATAGCACCAACCATTGACCAAAGGGGTGGAAAAAAAAGTGGGTTTTTCGGGAAACATTAATCATATCTCTCTTAATAGGCACAATATCAAAACCGTACAAAATGGACAATATTCCCCTAATAATTACCTAAAACTTTTGTCTGAAAGAATTTTTGATATGACCCACCATTATGCCAAGGGATGAGAAAAATTATTTCGGAATTATAAGAAAATGCCAAGAGCTATCAGTGGTTGCCATGGCAACACTATTAAATTGATGAGGGATGAGCCATCAGACGTTGCCAGGATAACGCACTTGCACGAGATCAGATTCAGATTTTCATCTGACTAAGTGTGAAGCGGCTTCGGTGACGTAACTGAGAGCATGCTGAATGTCTATGCCCAAGGTCGCGAGTTCATTGCCGGCCAAAGTCGTCGGATTTTCTAAGAGCGCTAAAAATCCCTCAGTATGCTTTCCTTTGGAGGGGAAGTTCCAAGGTTCGTTGCGAGTTGCTGGTTGCGGTGGCATCTAGTAGCCAAGTTCACAGCTAGGTGTCGTTGACGGAAGTACCTGGTACCAACATTAGGAACTACTGCTTGAAATTGACCGTCTGCAGTCCTTACCTGAATTACAGACTAATACAGCCATCCCTAAGTACACGGGGTTACATGACCGCGTTGTCGCAGCCCCTAAACTGAGCAACCAACCAAAATCTCTGCCGGAGATATAATTTTGCGTGAAGAAGTAACAGACCGTTACATAGTTACACATCAGTGTCGAAACCTTGCATAAGGACAGTGTGACCACAAGTATAACAAGTAGTTCCGTGAAGAACTATACAGCCTACTTATGTTAATTGCCTCTATCTACATACAAAATTTCAGTTCAATTGCTGTAACAGATTCGTAGATATTGAGAACCGTCTAAATATTTCAGATGGTCGCCAGTTTGGATTTTTATTTTTGTACTATTACATTTAGATTATTGTGTACGTGTGGTATTCAAACTTCAATCGCATGATTAGAACACAAGAAGTAAAAACGAGAGTTTAAAATTACGCACAGCAGCCATCTTGTGATTATGCAAACAATTGAAATAAACTAGATGCCAGTGGATCAACATTTGTATAAGCATTTAACGTTCAACGTTTCACGGCACTCGGATAGTTATTTCGCAAGAAACGTTCACTTCGATCGCATGATTACGACACAAGAAATAAAAACTTAAATTTAAAATTTCGCACAGCCGCCATCTTGAGGTTATGTAAACAATTGAATTAAATTAGATGGCAGTGCATTACAATCTGCAAAATCATTTACTGTACCACATTTCACTGTGCTCAGAGAGTTATTTATATTTCGCGTCGCCGCCATGTTGGATTTGTGCTCACCAGCTTAGTGAAAGTCCTATAGGTGAACATATGTTCATAGTCTCTATGAACATAAAGATTTTCAGTTTGGTTCCTGTAAAAGATTCATAGGTATTGAGAACCGTCTAAATATTTCTGAAGCTCGCCATTTAGGATTGTTATATGTATAGGCCATAGAGTTATGTACCATTCAACGACAATTATTGCCTAGGTTCATTATTCAAACTTTCACTTCGATCGCATGATTACGACACAAGAAATAAAAACTTAATTTTAAAATTTTGGACAGCCGCCATCTTGAGGTTATGTAAACAATTGAATTAAATTAGATGGCAGTGCATTACAATCTGCCAAGTCATTTTCTGTACCACATTTCACTGTGCTCAGAGAGTTAAATCACGAGAAAAGTCTATTAAATTATTTCAAATTCGCTTGGTCGCCATGTTCGTTTTGTACTTAACAGGTTTATGAAATATACATAGGTAAACTTGTATCAGTATCCTTTATCACCGTACAAAATTGCAGGGTGATATCTGTAATAGTTTCGGAGATATAGAATGTCAGTGAAATATTTCGCACAGCCGCCATTTTGAGGTTATGTAAACAATTGAACTAAATTAGACTCCAGTGCATTACAATGTGTATAAACAATTGCTGTACCAAGTTTCATTACGTTTGGATAGTTAAATCGCGAGAAACGTCTATTTAAACGTCTCAAATTCGCTTGGCCGCCATGTTGGTTTTGTAGTCAACAGGTTTTTGAAAATCTCATAGGTGAACTTCTAGTAGTGCCCTTTATCACCGTAAAGAATTTCAGGGCGATATCGGTAATAGTTTCGGAGATATTGAATGCTAGTGAAATATTTCGCTCAGCCGCCATGTTGGATTGGTGAGACGTAACAAAATTTGAAGGGCACGGTCAAAGTCGTCGGGAATAGCGCTATGAACTTACCGAGTTTCATTGAAATCGCTCCAGCCGTTTAGATTTTATTAGGGGGGGGGGACACACACACACACCTCACACACACACACACACACGCGCGCGCACGCATACACACACGGACAAAAGGTGATCTCATAAGCCTATTTTTTCAAAATTGAAAATAGGCTAAAAATGGACCCCAAATGACAAGAAGGTTACCGTTCCCATAGGACAATAAAATGTTTAAAATAAGCATAAAATGACAAAAAACAAAGTTATTTAATCTCCAATTATAAAATATCTTCTCGAAATAAATGAGGTCTGATCCTTCTACGAAAACCTGCATATTCTGCCTATTTTCGCCTATCCCCAAGTTTGTCCGGTGAAATCTACCTCCGCCTTCCGGCGTGCCGAGAGGACTTTTTTTGGTATGTAACCAGGGCAGTTGCCGTTTCGTGTGTTGATACACCGGTTGCTATGGGCACGTTTATTGATCACCAAGGTCCCCGGAACTTACCCCTTTGTATTTTTGCCTGTAGGGATGGTTGAAAGGCGAAGTCTACAAGGAAAAGGTAAACACAGGAGCCAAGTTGGTCTTTCGGATTATGCATAGTGCAGCCCCCACCAAAGAACGCCAAGACGCCCTCCGAAGAGCTACACGGGGTGTTATCAAGAGAAGTGCAAATTGCATTGAAGTTGGTGGTGGAATTTTGGAAATCAACTTTGAGCGTCCTCATTTGCATTGGATTTACATTTGTTTGGGTTAAATACTACCAGCTGTATCTCTGTACGCAATAAATATAAGACACATGTTATATGGATTTTTTTATTGCAATTCATCTATACTACCACCTCCTACAGTTTTTACTATTCCTCCTGAAATACCCTGTATAGGATAGATTGTAACCGAATTCTATGAATGAACTAATTCAAACTTACCACGTTGCTCTTACTAAATAGTCCTCTTCCTGTTTCGGCGGCTAGCATTCTTAACTGTCGACCCAAAGGTACTTGTTCGATTCCTGGTTCGGGCAAGAAATTTAATTCCTGGTATGCAGACTAGAACGGAGTCCACTCAGCCTCGTGAGGCAAAGCTAAGAAGAGGTGGGTTCTATTTCCTGCTCAGCCATCCTGGAAGTAGTTTTCCGTGGTTTTCGACTTCTACTACCGGCAAATGCCGGGATGGTTCCTAACTTAAGGGGACACGGAATGCTCTATGCTGGTAATATATTTTTTTTTCGTGAATATTTCCAACTTAATAGGCATTAGATGTCTGGGAAGACATTTAATATTAACCCAATTTTTTTATGCTAAGGAAATGTATTCATCAAATGGGATTGTTTTACCTCATCTTTGCTGTACTGGAACCACTTAAATTCCTGCTAAAATATCCTAGACATCAGTTGAGCAGCAATGGTATAGGCTAAACCTAGGGGAAAGTGCATTGACCCAGAACCGGTGATATCATAGTATTCTTGAAACCTAGCAGGAAGAGGAGAAATCTTAATTCTGTCAATTTTCCAAATTCCAGAGACATACAAGTAGGCTTCTTAAAATACAGCTGATTTTTTTATTTATGTCTGAATTTACTGCTGCTAGTTATTGTTGTTTTAAGGGGCAGAGCAGCAAGGTTACCTGCTCCAATTTACTGCTGTAGAGGATTATAGCAACCTAGGCCTAATTCCATGTGATATCTTTTTACAAGAAAATAATAGTGTAGATATTCCTTTTGTAAGTTGCATTATAGATCATACTGGTATTTACAGTAAACCTAGGTCTACATATAGATATATTTCATCCTCAATTGTTGACTGACGACCTGGATTTAAGGCCACGTAGCTCATAGGCCTATACACCAATCATCCTCTTTTCATTATTTTTAGCCTGTTAAATGCCAAGTTCATAAAACTTTTGTAGGCTACTACCAGGACCGGTATGTCTAATTTAAAAACTTATATTAAAGAAACTCACCCGGTATATCTTTTTTAAATAAAAGCGACTTGTATCGGAAATCTGATAATTTGTGAGAAAGGTTAACTTAAGCCAGTTAATTTCAAAAATGTCAACTAAAGATGACGCCCAAGGTAATCCTCCAGAACTTCTGTAGGCCTACCGGTATGTGAAAGTAACTAAGCTCATAATCCTCGTCGAAAATATCGGTATTTTTCCTTAGAATTTTCAATATGTTAGAATAACTAGAAATATTATCTTAGGCTATGCCTACAGCTGCGAATTGCACTTATTTTACTCTGAATTCTGACTTGTTGTAGGCACTGCACTGACACCGTATTCATCAATAGGAAGATAATTAGTTACAAATCAGAAATTAATCTCGTTAGTTTATTTCTATACTAGTATTGGGACTTTGCAGCAGGAGAGTACGGATCATCAGTGTGGGGAGCATCTGCCCATACCGAGCAAGTGCAGAAGATCTACCCTCTCGCTGGCATTGAACCTCCAGTTATTCGACGCAGGGTGGCAGCAGAGAAAGAGAGACAAAAGCTTGAAACAGATCCCAGACATTCTATGTTCAACCACAAGGTGACCACTCCTCGCCTAAGATCCAGGAAGAGTTTTATTAAGAGAACAGTACCCCTCCATGCCAAGCCAGACATCCGGCGTGTGTCACTCTGGAAACAAATAGTACCAGAGGGGTTTACCCCTAAAGAAGAACTGAGCAGTGGTAGGCATTTGCCTTATACCACCTGGAGGTCCTTAAACCGGATGAGAACAGAAATGCCTAAGTGTCGTAGCAACCTTGTGAAGTGGGGTTATGCAGAAGATCCACGATGTGCCTGTGGAGATATCCAGACTCCACAACACCTGCTCACGTGCAAAGATCTTGATGACACCTGCAGCCTGGAAGACCTTATGTTGGACACAGACCGAGGGATAAGAGCTGCCGAGTTCTGGAAAGGAAGAATTTAGTGTGTCTCCCGGACACGGAAAGAAAGTAAGTATTTTAACATATCATACCAAGCGTTTAAAAAAGACAGTGTGATTAATATCGTCTTACATCTAGGCGTAATTTATGTCAGCTTATGACGTGGCGGCTTCAGTTTTATTGCAGAAAAAAGCAAGAAATACACTTGGCAGAGCATCATCAATTAAAAATGTCCTTCCAGGCAGTACTGGCGTGTAGTCTAAAGATAAGAAATGGGCTAAACATACTCTCATGTGGGCTGATATGTGTGATTTCCTTTCAGCACGACGAATTTTGAAAAGCCACTATTTCATCAAAATACGACCAATGGCAAGGACAGAAACGTTACTTTGTACTTGCCACATCTGTTTTTGCACTGGG
The DNA here is from genome assembly GCA_946902985.2 of Meconema thalassinum. Taxonomy (NCBI): domain Eukaryota; kingdom Metazoa; phylum Arthropoda; class Insecta; order Orthoptera; family Tettigoniidae; genus Meconema; species Meconema thalassinum. The sequence goes on from OX336388.2 coordinate 884,019,925, forward strand.
GAACCATTATACTATAATGTATAAAACAACGAATATTTAAGCGTAATTCGTAAATGCAACTCACACAAGCTACTGTACTCATGGCTGCCCACATCACCGGTTTGTAAACAAAATCACGTGATAGCGTGACGTCAGAGGGCGGTGCTGGTCTAGTCGTCCAATAAGGCGGGAATGTGAAAGACTCCTTAGGCCTCGAATGCCCTAATACCGTCGGGGTCGGAAGAGAACAAGAGTTGACCAAGAGAGGTCGACAGGAAAGAAGACGGAGAGGAGCCCAGCACAAGTAAGAGGAAGCAATGCCGGACGCAGTTGGGTTCCCGTGATCGCCAACCCACGTCCCACTAGATGTGAGCCCCTGGAGGGGATGATGTGAAATGATTGAAGATGAATGAAACTGGATAAAGATGTGGAAAGAAGTGGCCGTGGCCTATCAGAAGGTACCGTCCCAGCATTTTCCAGAAGTTGAAAATGGGGAAACCACGGAAAAACATTTTTAGGGACGGCTGACGGTGGGGCTCGAACCCACGTCTACCGAGTCCGCAGATAGCTTGGCCTCATGGCCTAAGGCTGTGCTTTAGTGAGCGTAGCTACCACTGTCGGTAAATATACACATCCAAGTCCAGGGGGCCAAATGACCACGATGTCTTAAAGCCCCTGAATTAATTAAAAACAACAACAATCTTACTAAATAAATTATGGTCACATGAAATATGTATTCTTTTATTAATGATGGCCAAGGACAATCTACCCTTTTAATTCAATGAATTACTTCTCTCACCGCGGCCTCTAAACAGATGTCTACAACAGGCAGTCGGTGCAATCAGTAGGCACTGTGTAGTGAATCCTTCACTTTTATATACGTAAAACATACACATAGACATAAAGGAACATAGAAAACAATCAGTCCCACTTTCTATTGTTCTCGTGTCGTATTTAAATCCTGCGTTTATTTCTCTCTCAAAGTAAATCATCAGAGCGAGACCTGTAGCTCTTCGTTCAAAGCGGCTACTTGAATCACAGAGATACAAATCACTCTCTCGTGAGAATTCTATCACATAGGAATTGTTCAGAGCAAGATGAATGGCCTTTTATTTTCGTAGTAAAAACATAAGCACATACGCACGTATCACGGGATGTAAGTTTGTCATATATTCTGAGGAATGAAGATAATACATCAGAGAGTCATTCACGAAAATGTTGTGTGGATTATAAGGTCGAACAATAAACTGCGATGGAATCATTTGAGATCTTTTAATGAACTTAAGCCCATGCTACTTTAGAAGTTGGCTGGTTGTACTCTGTACAGTGTTCAGTAATGGGGGATCAAAACCCGGTGCATTTAGTTCACATCTGAGAGTGCATAAACGTAACCGACACATCTCAGTAGATTCATTGATGCGTTGCAGTCCTCATAGGGCTGAATTCCGAACCCCGATGACTCTAAATAAGAATCTAAAGAAAAACACATGGACCTATGATTCATAAAATTGTTACTGAGATCCCCAGGGAATGTTTTCGTATCCCACCCGGAGACATTAGAGTGTATCCCCGGCTCCTTCAGAGACTCGACGGAAATCACTCAGTCTGCTAAGGACTGATAAACTAAAAGGATGGTATATTGGCTTACACGGCCAGCGAATTAAAATTCAACAATTTTTCTAGGTTTGTGCCGTGTCCTGTGTGGGGTTTCGCCTAGGACACCAAGCTGGCCCATCAGCGGGCTCTTGGTGTCCTCGCCCGGACCCCCACAGGAGTAGCGAACTGCGCTATCCCTCTCGTCTCCACTCCTCACCTCACCCTTCAAGCGGGTGACAGCTTTCACCGACCATCTTTTGTAAAACAGAGTATAGGTCACTATCTACTCTCAACTGGGAGAACTTCCTGTGGGCCAAGGTCTCTTTTTACCTTCCCTTCTCTTCCCTTCTCGAATTCCTAAGTTTCTGTGTATCCATGTTTTTTTTAGGATTAGGGAATAACCCATCTCTTTTGGGAAAAATCTTGTTGACCGACTGAAAAGCATCAAACATTCGTTTAACTTTTCCGTATCCAATGACTGTGGAGTTCCCCTTCCCCCACTGGTAAAGAAAAAAAAAACCGCCTCTATTGTATGACCTATCCGTTAATCGAGGTTTTAAATATTCCCGGGGAGAAACCGGAGATCTGAAGATAAATTGGTTTTTCTCCATGCACACACTAGTTAATTACAATGTGGGCTGTTTACAGGGCAAAGAACAAACACAAAGGCTACTTTATTCTTGAGATAATTGAAAAATAACAAGCTCAGGCTGAATATGCAACATCCACTGAGCTTCCTTTGTGAAAAGAATACACTTGCTGTATCACCAAGTTCACCCGCTCAGGTATGGTTAACGACAAAGCAGAACAGGGAATAGATATATACTCGTTCATCTCTGCCTTCCTTATTAGCTAAGGGTAGGAGTGCAAATCATTCCTTGACAATTAACAATAACTAGCGGGCTCAGGCTAGCTCAGGCAAGGAAAGCCTTTCTACAAAAAAGGAATCTGTTGACATCGAATATAGATTTAGGTATTAGGAAGTCATTTTTGAAAGCCTTTGTCTGGAGCGTGGAGCTCTATTGAAGTGAAACTTGGACTATTGAAGCAGCAGAAAAGAGGAGAATTGAAGCATTAGAAATGTGGTGTTACAGGAGAATGATGAAAATCAGATGGAAGGATAGGGTGACAAACGAAGAGGTATTAAGGCGAGTGGGAGAGGAGAGAAGTTTCTGGCGACTGCTAATGAAGAGAAGAGATAGGTTAGTAGGACACATACTAAGACACCCAGGAATAGCAAGCTTAGTTATGGAAGGAAGGGTTGAGGACAAGAACTGTAGGCGTAGACCAAGGTTAGAATATGTTAAACAGATTGCTTCGGACGTAGGGCGTGGTAGCTATGTAGAGATGAAACGATTAGCTCAAGACAGGGAGGCATGGAGTGCTGCATCATACCAGTCAAAATACTGAAGACTCAAACAACAACAGGGGGCCCGAGCGAGAACACTCGCATACTGGGTTGTGAGCGCCCCAAGTGTACAGACTACCCGCCTGGCGCTAGTGCTATGCGGGCTGTACGCTATGCTAGGGGCTATCGTCTTGTTTACTTGAAAAGCACGTTGTAAAAAAATAATAATATACACACATCAAAAAAAGTTTTGCATCACCTCGGTTCCCAGATCTCCGGCATATAGACGTTGACTGTGTATATTGTATCCAAGATACAGTCCCTTTGACTGTTCATAGTGTGCCCATTTAGCAAGAAATATGCCAATCACAGTATACCAGCGTAGCTCAATTCGGGATTTCGGGGCAGCGGTAAGTTCCCCCACTCTGTGACTCACATATTTTGGATTAATTAGAGGATACACTTGCAAAAATAACAACAAAATCAACTCCTATTTAAACACATTTAATTAATAAAATTAATGGCGCTACAAACATTTTAACAATTTAATTACTGACCCAAATATCAACTGCTTGTTCCAAATGAACAAGGAATCACAAATAAAATAAACAAATATTGTATTCAAAACCTGTGGTTTCCACATAAACCAACAATTCTTACTTAGTCTCACTTCCATAAAGCACTAACATTAAGTTTACATAACTCCGAGCTCTTTGGCTCCATGCATTTACATTATTAAGGTGTCATTCTTATACACCTCAAACACTATCTTTTATATTTTCTTATTTCTCAAAAACAAATATATAATTATATTTAAAATCTATGTTAATTATCTAACTCAATATTTTGGGCATGTCCACACATTCAGTTGTTATCATCTCTCTTTATTTCACAAATATATTAAGGTAATCAGAAAATCAATTGTGTACTCCAGAGCGTGAAGGTACTTGACACAGTCAAAAAACTATAGTTACTCCCGAACTCAGTTGCCTTCAATCAACTCGTGGAATCCCACGTCCTTACATTATTACAATAGGGATTGTTATTTATCTCTTATGTCTTAATAGACCATTATCATATAAGAAACTACGATCTGAACCGGCAAACGAAATATCCATCTTTAAGGACCTCGGTTCAACGCCCGGGTCGTTAACAACTCAAACCCTCCTGGTGTATTCATTCTCTTTACAACAGCTTACGAGACGGTCTCTGTTCCCCCTCGCTTTAAGAAAGCTAGACTTTACTACTTGGGGTGCGATTTATGACACGTTAGGGTGACGGCGACTCCCTGTCTGACCCAACGTTAGTAGCTATTTCCAAGGCTTTCAAAACAAACCTTCCCATTATATCCAGTTCTGGGGAGACCGGGCTTTATTGTACCGTAACACTCAGACAACATTTCTTTGGTTCACAGACCATTTTCGTATCCTTGGCATTTATTAATTATGAGAGGGTCTTCATTGATTGGGAAGATTAATACACATACGACGACGGAGAATTACAGGGGCTTTTATCATAAGAAGATCCTGCATTCGAATCTCTTCAGGTGCCTCGGGAACCAATCCCGTACAGAGGACTTATACAAAATGCGATTTAGAGTCGGCCGTGGCCCAATGACATACGCTCAATAATACCATATATTAGCTCCCTTTTTAAATACATACACAATGCCTCGTGATACCATGTCACAAATAGAGGACTTATACAATTATCAATTCACTGCAATCAACTACCCTCCATAAGTAATGTACCAAGTATTTTAACCACTACGCGTTCCTAGCGTGACACTTTAATATTATATTTGCGCTCATTATGCGCTATGCATTGCTTTAAGCCGAAATGTCTTCCCAAGAACTGATAAATATCTTTAGTAATAATTCATATTATTTTAATTCACATATTAATCTTTCCGTTGTCGATAAATCGCTCCCTGTTTTAAAATATTCCATTGAACATCATATCTTACACATACGTTAAGGCTTAACGTTCTTATATTCATATCAATTTATTTGACTTTATTTAACATTTCCATATTTAATTATTATTATTATCTTTATTCTTTATATAAGCTCAAAAGCTATTTCTTTCATATCTCAATTTTACTTTATTTCAATATCTTTCATGATAATTAATGATATTTCGCTTGCTCTTAGGACATTTGTTAAATACATTAACCCTTTATTCACATATTTCCTCTAAGGGATTTATTCTTTACACAATTATTTATAATTTCTCAATTTATTTTATTATTGTTCAGACCGTGTTCTTGATTATTCAGTATTTATTTATTTAAACACATCCCTTTCACTCAAAAACTCCGGTGGTTTTGTACACAATCAATTTCTGACACCAAAATAGAATGAATTTAGTACTCACATGTTTCCAGATCATCCCATGATCTTTAATCTGGTGCGGCGCTTCATTTTTGGGCCCACTTTGAAATTTTTACTCCATATTAAAGGAATTCATCTTACATAAAAACACTTTTTGATATACATTTATAACACTTAACATTGACGACATTTTTTATATACTGATGTGTTCCCTTGGAACACATAATAAACACTAAAAATATTAATTTAACACACACTCTTGATTATTTTACACTTTCACAATTCTCGATCACTAGGCCGTATTTCTGAGCCTATCACACGTGATCTTCTTAAATTCCCGTTTCCAAGGGTGACATTTATTCGATGTCGGCTTCCTATCCTGCAGAATGCGAAAGTCCCGAAACATCTACTGTTCCCTGGAGTCCAATTCTGCTACTTCTATCCTGGATAACCGGCTATTTATCTAGCTTGAACGGCTTCTTTGTAGATCTATCTATTGATCCTAACGAAAGTCTATACGGATCGAGGTCTCCTCTAAGACCTATAGATTCAGTTTATAGCAGCTAGCACTTCTCGATTCTAGTACTATTAGGATTGTTCGCCTGCTTTCTGGAGATAATGTTTATAGTCTACTATCGTCTTTATTTGAACTGTATTATTATTCTGTGCTTCCCTTTTAGGTTTCTTTAATTTAAATAACAGTTTATCTGTCTGGTACGATACTTCCGTACGTTATGATCTATTCGTTCGTACCTTTAACGACCTATCGCCTTTAAGTCCGATGTTCGCGGCCTGCTCTGACTATATCTTACGAATTTTCACTTTAACTTGTATACAGTCGGGCCTAAATCCTACAATTAGGATTTTCCTAATATTTCACTACGGCGATACTTTAAAATTTCGTCTTGACCACTCCTTAGGAGGCAAGCAAGTCGTTAATACTGTGACGCCTGTGGCTATCAGATCTTACTTCTACGGTGTAACACAGCGTTCCTCCCCTCAAGGAGTACTGGTAGCTGTTTTCGATGTAACGCAGAGTTACGTCCCCTCACGGACTGTCGGAATGACTACTTCTACTTCGTGGTGCAGCACTTCCCCTCACGGAGTGCTCGTAGGACTGCATGATTGGCTTGGAAACGCCCGAAGCTTTATACTATTTTACTACAAAAAAATAAGACTCAAGCCTTTTCTGTGGTCAACTTCCAAAATAATGGTGCCACAAATGTAAAACTTATACCTTCCGAAAGCTCGTCTTCTCAATGTCACATGATCTTATTGCACCTAAGAATCGATCGTGCAATTCGGAGATATTCATTAATTTCTCGTCCTCAATTGTGTGGGTGTTGCATTCCTTTTGCTCTCTCCCCTCCACAGAGGCTTAGGTAATTCCCCAATGACGTCGTCTTACGTCGGCAGTTTTTTTCTGCACAAAATTTAAATGGTTTCTCTTTACTGAAAAATCTCTCATTCAAAATGATTCACTGTACTGTACTTGTTTACTCATTATTATGCTCGTAAACGTGTTAATTTTAATTATTCCTCTTCTGGTGCATAAGCGACGTTGTCAATTTCCAGCAACGTAAGCTCGAATTCCGATTCAGGCTTCCTTGTCTATCACGGTGGAAATTTCCATTCAGTTATTAATACTCGTGACCAGCCCTCTCTTGAATGTCGAGTGGGGGTGATCTCATCTAGGAACATCTGTCCCTAGTCGCTTGCACAATGTTAAGCTATATCCTGGCTTAAAATCTCTCTCCGTTCCTTTAGGAAACTATACGTTTCTTTCATTTCTTCCTTAAGGACATGGGTTCGACCTTCATGGACCCTATGGCCGATGGGTTCATCTCTCCCCTCCTTAGGTAAATAAATTTTCGAAAATTCTTGAGGAAATTTATTTCAATTTTATTTGTATTTCTTTATTCGTCGAAGCCATCATAACGTCATCCGTATTTACTGTTGTTTTTACTTCTTTTAAGTCGTATCCGGTAATTGTGTAGGTCGGGTATGCTCTGTCCCTACCCTTTCTTTCTTTATTTATTTGTCTGGATTTTAAGTTCCCAGAACCTCATTCTCCCTTACGGGTTTGGTCTATCCCTACCCGTTTCCTTATTTCATCATTTTCTTTTCTTAAATTGGAATTTTCTTCTTCAATAAATTCAATTATTTCTTTAATTTCCCAATATACCTTCTCCAATTCGCATTCGCACTCGAATGCTTGAGCTCTATTTTCTATTTCTTCCTTATTCTTGTTTATGTCAAAAGTGGATTCATCTCTAAATGTTTCCATGACCAGGGCTTGTTCATTTTCTTCATCAAAATCTTCGGGAGGGTAATATAATTTCAAATTTGCTGAATTCATGGTCACTTCGTGATCCGTTTCACAGTGCCGAATTCTATATGCGTTATTCCTCAAATCTCTGATTATCTGATATGGTCCGTGGTACATTTTCTGGAACTTCTTGTACACACGGTTCCCTGGATCCGAAATGGCTGGTCTTTTCACTAACACCATTTCTCCTGCTAATAATGGTCGATGATACCTCTTATGCCTATTTCTTCTCTGCCTCCTGTCGGCTTGAGCTTTTAGATGCTCAAAGGCTCTCCTAATTCGTACATCTCTTCCCGGCTGAGCGTCTGCTGGCCTAGGAATTACCAGATTCCAAGGTCTTTCTGGTTGCTCATTCCGATGTAACGTTATGGGTATCTCTCCTGTGGATTCATGGATTGTATTATTTATACAAAATTCAATAATATCCAAAATATCTATCCACTTCCAATTTTCTTCGGCACAGTATATTCTACAATACTTGGCCGTTTCTCTCATAACTCTCTCTACAGGGTTTGCCTCAGGATGGCGAATACTTGACAAAATTTGACGTATCCCAAGTCTTTCTAATTCTCGTCTGAACTCTACACTGGTGAAACAACTGCCGTGATCCGACAACAAATCTCAGGTTTCCCCAGAATCGGTATCACTTTTTCTTTAAGTCGTTTTAACACCTGTTTGGTACTAGTCTTCTGTATGGGAGCAAGGACAACCATTTTAGTGAAGACATCCATAGCCACCATTATGTGTCGATTTCCTCTTCTTGCCTTTGGCAAAGGTCCAAAATTATCAATAGATATGATTTGGCCGGGCCTTTCGGGCAACAATGGTATAGGCTTCTGTCTCATCAGAAATGCATTAGGTTTGATCCTTTGACATAAATCACATGTCTTTAGCGTGTCCCTTACAGTTTCTCTCAGTCTCGGCCATATAAATGCTTCTTTCAGCATCGAGACTGTTTTGTCGACTCCCATATGTCCGAACGATCTATGGGCTAACCATACTATTTTCCTCTGCAAAATTGCAGGTACAACAATCCTTAATTTCGTATGGTCAGAGTCCACAAACTTATATAATAACCCATTATAAAACGTGTAGTCCTGTGCTATCTTCTCAGCTTCCGTGTACGCTGGTGTTCCTCTTATCAAGCTTCCCTCAAGGAATGATATGAGCATGTTCATCCATGGATCCTCCCGTTGTCTTTGACTAATGCTTCTTAACTCATTAAGAGTACGCTGATCCCTGTCTTCCAAATCTATAGCCATTACTTCCTCTTCTATGGACTCTGGCTGTCTACTTAAGTAGTCTGGAACTATGTTTTCCTTTCCTGGGCAGTACTCTATCTTGACATCAAATTGTTGAATATATAAAGCCCAACGCATCAACCTTTGACTGGATAAATCAGGCTTCATCAAAAAGGTTAAGGCTTTATGATCCGTCCTTAGAATGACCTGAAACCCATATACGATCTTCCGCCAATATTGCAACGCGTGCAATATTGCTAACAGCTCGATCTCGCTGATCGTATAATTTTTCTCGTGTGGTTTCAGTCTCCTACTTGTGAAAGCTAGATAGTTCTTCTTATCAGGGTTTTCCTGGTTCTCCTGATATAGCATTGCCCCTATTCCAATCTGGGATGCGTCTGTCTGAATGATAAATCTCTGATTAAAATCAGGATATCCTAGCTTCACGTAATTTAAGAGCATTTCCTTGGCCTCCCCGAATGCTTTTTCTGCTTCCTCCGTCCATTTCCACTTGCCCCCCTTCTTCAAAAGGTCCTGTAGTGGTGCAACAGTTTTGGTGTATGATGGACAATGTCCTGAGAAGAACCCAATCAATCCCAAAAACTGGCGAACGTTCTTTACTTTCAAAGGCCTTGGAAAATCCCTTATCGATTCCAATTTGCATGGATTTGGTTTAACACCATCCTTGTCAATCACATGCCCTAAAAATGTCACTTGCCTTTGACAGAAGTTCGACTTCTTTAAATTTATCTTAAAATTTGACCTTCTTAGGTCTTCTAATAATTTCTTCAAATTTTCTAAATGTTCCTCAATGTTCTCCGAGGTAAGCAAAATGTCATCTACGTATCGGATAGTGCAATCTTTCACTTCCTCTGACAGGTTTCGATCAAGCGCTCTTATTAATGCCGATCCTGCAGTCTTTAATCCAAACGGACATCTTCTAAAGCAGTATGTTTGTTGATCGAACTGAAATCCAGTCAACAAGCAGGTTTTCTCTTCCAGTTCGAGATGATGATACGAAGAAGTCATGTCAATATTTGTAAAAATCTTCTTGCCTTTAAACTTCCTCAGTATTTCTTTTATGGGTGGTGCCGAATCATTTTCTGGTATGATTTTTGCATTTAGATTTCTGGCATCTAAACACACCCTTACTGAGCCATCCGGTTTACTCACAATCACTAATGGACTAACATATGGTGTCGCCATCTTTTCTATAACACCTGCATTTATCATCTCCTGCAGTGTTTTCTTGGTTTGTGGGTAATGTTTTTCCGCAACCGGGTATGGTTTTTGTTTGAACGGTGCCCAATCGTTGACTTGGAACGCGTATTTAAAATTTTCAATCTTCCCTGGCTTGGAATCAAATACGTCCCTATAATCCAATAATAATTTCTTTAAATGTTCCTTAATTTCGAGGCTGACTTTAGCCTCCTCCACTTTTCCTGACAGGTTGGTCTCGAACTCATTTTCCACATTATCTTCGAGTTCTATGTTGAGGACTTCAAATATCTTTTCTATGTCCTTATAATCTTCCTCAATCACTTCTTCCACATGCCATACCTGTTCTGCTAATTTCGCCTCCTGATCCTGTAGGTTAATGTTTTGCTCATCCACATCCTCTCTTTGAATTCTAATGCAATTTTGCGCTAGGTCTATAATGACCTTGTTCTCACGGATAAAATCAATACCTAATATGACATTATAAGGTAATTGATTTACCAGCAAAAAGCACTGCGAAATTTCAGCGTTACCCATGATCAGATCAATGTATACCTGAAATTTACATGTCAAAGATTTTTCAGGGATAATTCCCTTAATCTTTACACTTGATGTGGGAATCTTTAGTACTCGGCCCCTTGTTTCCAATTCATTTAAAAGGGTTTGTGTAATTAGACTTATTGTGGATCCAGTATCAATCAATGCTCTGACCAGTAATCCTTCTATCCTAAGCATAATTATAGGTAGTTCTCTTTTAACAGGTGGGATTCCTTCCACATCCTCGTTAATTAGTTCATCTGGTCTGGCTATCCAATTTACAATTTCTACTTCCTCCCAGCTCCTGGTATGTTTCCACTTTTGACAATTTAAATTTGGAGTTTTTTTTTATCCTGAGGGCTCCCTTTTCCCTCATTCTTTAATTGAGCTTGTAGTTCCAAGCTTTGAGCTCCGTCTAGTCGGTCGGGTGATTTCCGGTTCTTGATTGCCTCACTCCAACGGACTTTTTGCCTATCAGGTTCATCTGGTCTTTCGTTCATATAACGAAGACTCTCCTGATATCTTTATTCTATTTCGGCCCGATATTCATCATCCCTATCGTCTGGCCTTACCTTTCTCCTGGGATAATTCTCCCATTTCTTTCTATTGTCCGGCCTTTGCTGGTTATTGTTATAGGGTCGGTTTTCCTGTTGCCTATAACCCGTCGTTCTAGGATTTCTTCCTCGATATCCTCCCCTGTAATATGGCTGTATCCTTCTAGGCTCTTGGTGCCCATACTCTCGATCTCGTCCTTGAGTATCCGTACTGGTGGACTGATTCCTGGTCGCTGGTTTTTCTCCAGTTTCCTGACTGCTGGCCATGTGTACTTGCTCAGTTTGTCTTTGATGCCGAGGAGTTACGTGCGAAGTCGTCATATCTAACTGACGTAATACACTTTCTACTTCCACAGCACTTCTGGCTTTGGATGAGATTAGCAGCCTCTGAATCTCATATGGAAGCTGTCTTGCAATGGCGGCACACAGGTCGTTTTCTGCCGGAGCAATATCCAGTTCGCGGAATTTACACAGCTGAGCGGTGAAAAATTCCGAGTATTTAGTAGGTGCATTGGTGCTGTACTTCCTAGAGTACAGATCTAGCCTTAAATTTTCTTGGACATCTGCTGCCCAATATCGCTTTAAAAATGCTTCCCTAAAGCCTTCCACCGTATCAAAAGTGTATCTGAAGCTTCTGAACCAGGTGAGACAATCACCTGCCAACAGCTTTTCAATAGCTCTCAGTCTCCGATCCTGAGGAACCTTCATTTCATTTAGATACTCTGCCACTTCTTTTAGCCAGTATTTTGGAGTAATAGACATGTTATTACCCGTCAACTTTACTGATCTATCCTCATTGGATTTAATAATGTTTATTATTTGGCCATTTGTCTGATTCGTGTACGGGGTTGACATCGCCATTGGATATCCTGGGTTCTTATAAGGGCTCTCCCCTCCTAAGTCCCTCTCCGTATCTGTGCCTTGTTCACGAGAATCTGCCCATCCTGTCTTTGGAAACTCCTCCTGATTTTCGAATTCTAACTTCCTTTCTCTTCGGGCACTTTCTTCATTTGCCATGAGTTGGATTTCCATTTGACTGTTCTTATGTTCAGTCCTCTCCAATCGGGATCTTAATTCATTCTGAATTCTTTCTTGATTCCTTTTAATATCTTCCTCTACCTTTTTGGATTGGAATTTCTCATCCCTGTAACTATCCCTGAATTCCTTTAGTTGTTCTTCTACCTCTTTCTTAAAGATCATGACCCTTTGGTCTATAATTTCTGGCTTAACGTCACCTATGGTCTCCAGGCCCTCTCGTATCTCCTTTATTTGCTTCTCCACTTCTTTTCGTCCTTTGACCATATCTATTTTCATTCCTTCAAGCCTTCCCTCAGTTTTCTCTTGACTCTTATACAATTTCATCATTTCATCTTGGACCTGATTAACTTCCTTATTGGTTTTTCCTACATGAACCTTTAATGTTCCGATGGTTTCCTGAACCTCAATAATACCCTGACTTATTTCATTTGTTTTATGGGTACTTTCCTTACTTTCGTTCTCTCGTTGTTTTCTTTCACTCTGGAGATGCCCCTCGTATCTACCTAATCTTTGATCTATTTTCGTTTCGTATGTCTTCAGATTCTCATCTACCTGCCCGGTAAAATGATCAATCTGATCTTTCATCTCCTGAACATCCTTTATATTTTGATTTTTCATCTCAGTTACATCAGTCTGAACTGCACTGATTTTGTTCTCGAGGGTCCCTACTTTCTCCTCAACCCCTTCAAATCTATATCCTAGCTTATTCACGCTTTGTTTTATTTCCTCCCGGGAGGCCTCACAAATATCGCTGTTAGATTTTATCTGAGCTTCTAATTTTTCCCGCACACCTTGGATCTGGGTTACAAGTTCATTTTTACAATCGTCTACATTCTTTTGACATGTTGTTTCCATCTTATTTAACTTAGTTTTTATAGCCTTAAAATTACCTTCTACATTTTCAAAGTTTACTTTGAACTTGTCATTCACTTTATCTATCTCAGCCTTTACTTCATTGTTCATTTTTACACAGTTAGCCTCGATAGCTTCTAACTTAGTTTCCATGGTATTACTTTTAACTCCGATAGCTTCTAATTTCATTCCCATATTAGCACTCTCAGTTTTTAGTGACTCTAAACTCTCATTCATGGATCCTAACTTTTGGTTATTCTTCTCCTGTTGGCTGTCCAACTTATTCAAACTCTCATTTATGGATTCGAACACTTTGTTATTTTCATCCTTTTGGAGACCCAATGTATTGTTTATAGCCTCCAACTTCTCATTACTATCGGCTTTTATCGCCTCCAACTTCTCATTACTATCGGCTTTTATCGCCTCCAAAAGCCCCTGCAATTCCTCACTCAATACCATCTTATGAGAATACAGTGGGCCACAAATGCCACCACACTAGTACATGCTTGAGAGATGATACTCTGAATCCGTGTGTCCCAATTTCTTTAAAATATTACTTTAGTACGGGTATTCACTTACAACGTACCCTTTTACTACTTTTATTCAATTTCATAAACCTTTATGGAAGTGTTTAAAATTCGAAATTTCGAAAAACCTTTTTTTTTTTCAAAAAAATGAAAATTTTGATTTTTCGAGAAAACTCGGGTTTTCCCTAGGAAAACTCGGCCCCACGTTGGGCGCCAATGTTTTGAATGGTGATTTGCTAGGGGGTTTATAATATAATATATTCAGGGCTGCTCGGTATGAGTTTCCAGGGACCCATGCGGTCAGTTAATATTTTACGTTGTAGCTACTCCTATCATTACTTTAATTTTACATGATATGACCGACTTAAGTGTTCCTCTAGTTATTAATCCAGCACATTATTTATATATCCCCATGTGCCCATTTAGCAAGAAATATGCCAATCACAGTATACCAGCGTAGCTCAATTCGGGATTTCGGGGCAGCGGTAAGTTCCCCCACTCTGTGACTCACATATTTTGGATTAATTAGAGGATACACTTGCAAAAATAACAACAAAATCAACTCCTATTTAAACACATTTAATTAATAAAATTAATGGCGCTACAAACATTTTAACAATTTAATTACTGACCCAAATATCAACTGCTTGTTCCAAATGAACAAGGAATCACAAATAAAATAAACAAATATTGTATTCAAAACCTGTGGTTTCCACATAAACCAACAATTCTTACTTAGTCTCACTTCCATAAAGCACTAACATTAAGTTTACATAACTCCGAGCTCTTTGGCTCCATGCATTTACATTATTAAGGTGTCATTCTTATACACCTCAAACACTATCTTTTATATTTTCTTATTTCTCAAAAACAAATATATAATTATATTTAAAATCTATGTTAATTATCTAACTCAATATTTTGGGCATGTCCACACATTCAGTTGTTATCATCTCTCTTTATTTCACAAATATATTAAGGTAATCAGAAAATCAATTGTGTACTCCAGAGCGTGAAGGTACTTGACACAGTCAAAAAACTATAGTTACTCCCGAACTCAGTTGCCTTCAATCAACTCGTGGAATCCCACGTCCTTACATTATTACAATAGGGATTGTTATTTATCTCTTATGTCTTAATAGACCATTATCATATAAGAAACTACGATCTGAACCGGCAAACGAAATATCCATCTTTAAGGACCTCGGTTCAACGCCCGGGTCGTTAACAACTCAAACCCTCCTGGTGTATTCATTCTCTTTACAACAGCTTACGAGACGGTCTCTGTTCCCCCTCGCTTTAAGAAAGCTAGACTTTACTACTTGGGGTGCGATTTATGACACGTTAGGGTGACGGCGACTCCCTGTCTGACCCAACGTTAGTAGCTATTTCCAAGGCTTTCAAAACAAACCTTCCCATTATATCCAGTTCTGGGGAGACCGGGCTTTATTGTACCGTAACACTCAGACAACATTTCTTTGGTTCACAGACCATTTTCGTATCCTTGGCATTTATTAATTATGAGAGGGTCTTCATTGATTGGGAAGATTAATACACATACGACGACGGAGAATTACAGGGGCTTTTATCATAAGAAGATCCTGCATTCGAATCTCTTCAGGTGCCTCGAGAACCAATCCCGTACAGAGGACTTATACAAAATGCGATTTAGAGTCGGCCGTGGCCCAATGACATACGCTCAATAATACCATATATTAGCTCCCTTTTTAAATACATACACAATGCCTCGTGATACCATGTCACAAATAGAGGACTTATACAATTATCAATTCACTGCAATCAACTACCCTCCATAAGTAATGTACCAAGTATTTTAACCACTACGCGTTCCTAGCGTGACACTTTAATATTATATTTGCGCTCATTATGCGCTATGCATTGCTTTAAGCCGAAATGTCTTCCCAAGAACTGATAAATATCTTTAGTAATAATTCATATTATTTTAATTCACATATTAATCTTTCCGTTGTCGATAAATCGCTCCCTGTTTTAAAATATTCCATTGAACATCATATCTTACACATACGTTAAGGCTTAACGTTCTTATATTCATATCAATTTATTTGACTTTATTTAACATTTCCATATTTAATTATTATTATTATCTTTATTCTTTATATAAGCTCAAAAGCTATTTCTTTCATATCTCAATTTTACTTTATTTCAATATCTTTCATGATAATTAATGATATTTCGCTTGCTCTTAGGACATTTGTTAAATACATTAACCCTTTATTCACATATTTCCTCTAAGGGATTTATTCTTTACACAATTATTTATAATTTCTCAATTTATTTTATTATTGTTCAGACCGTGTTCTTGATTATTCAGTATTTATTTATTTAAACACATCCCTTTCACTCAAAAACTCCGGTGGTTTTGTACACAATCAATTTCTGACACCAAAATAGAATGAATTTAGTACTCACATGTTTCCAGATCATCCCATGATCTTTAATCTGGTGCGGCGCTTCATTTTTGGGCCCACTTTGAAATTTTTACTCCATATTAAAGGAATTCATCTTACATAAAAACACTTTTTGATATACATTTATAACACTTAACATTGACGACATTTTTATATACTGATGTGTTCCCTTGGAACACATAATAAACACTAAAAATATTAATTTAACACACACTCTTGATTATTTTACACTTTCACAATTCTCGATCACTAGGCCGTATTTCTGAGCCTATCACACGTGATCTTCTTAAATTCCCGTTTCCAAGGGTGACATTTATTCGATGTCGGCTTCCTATCCTGCAGAATGCGAAAGTCCCGAAACATCTACTGTTCCCTGGAGTCCAATTCTGCTACTTCTATCCTGGATAACCGGCTATTTATCTAGCTTGAACGGCTTCTTTGTAGATCTATCTATTGATCCTAACGAAAGTCTATACGGATCGAGGTCTCCTCTAAGACCTATAGATTCAGTTTATAGCAGCTAGCACTTCTCGGTTCTAGTACTATTAGGATTGTTCGCCTGCTTTCTGGAGATAATGTTTATAGTCTCCTATCGTCTTTATTTGAACTGTATTATTATTCTGTGCTTCCCTTTTAGGTTTCTTTAATTTAAATAACAGTTTATCTGTCTGGTACGATACTTCCGTACGTTATGATCTATTCGTTCGTACCTTTAACGACCTATCGCCTTTAAGTCCGATGTTCGCAGCCTGCTCTGACTATATCTTACGAATTTTCACTTTAACTTGTATACAGTCGGGCCTAAATCCTATAATTAGGATTTTCCTAATATTTCACTACGGCGATACTTTAAAATTTCGTCTTGACCACTCCTTAGGAGGCAAGCAAGTCGTTAATACTGTGACGCCTGTGGCTATCAGATCTTACTTCTACGGTGTAACACAGCGTTCCTCCCCTCAAGGAGTACTGGTAGCTGTTTTCGATGTAACGCAGAGTTACGTCCCCTCACGGACTGTCGGAATGACTACTTCTACTTCGTGGTGCAGCACTTCCCCTCACGGAGTGCTCGTAGGACTGCATGATTGGCTTGGAAACGCCCGAAGCTTTATACTATTTTACTACAAAAAAATAAGACTCAAGCCTTTTCTGTGGTCAACTTCCAAAATAATGGTGCCACAAATGTAAAACTTATACCTTCCGAAAGCTCGTATTCTCAATGTCACATGATCTTATTGCACCTAAGAATCGATCGTGCAATTGGGAGATATTAATTAATTTCTCGTCCTCAATTGTGTGGGTGTTGCATTCCTTTTGCTCTCTCCCCTCCACAGAGGCTTAGGTAATTCCCCAATGACGTCGTCTTACGTCGGCAGTTTTTTTCTGCACAAAATTTAAATGGTTTCTCTTTACTGAAAAATCTCTCATTCAAAATGATTCACTGTACTGTACTTGTTTACTCATTATTATGCTCGTAAACGTGTTAATTTTAATTATTCCTCTTCTGGTGCATAAGCGACGTTGTCAATTTCCAGCAACGTAAGCTCGAATTCCGATTCAGGCTTCCTTGTCTATCACGGTGGAAATTTCCATTCAGTTATTAATACTCGTGACCAGCCCTCTCTTGAATGTCGAGTGGGGGTGATCTCATCTAAGGAACATCTGTCCCTAGTCGCTTGCACAATGTTAAGCTATATCCTGGCTTAAAATCTCTCTCCGTTCCTTTAGGAAACTATACGTTTCTTTCATTTCTTCCTTAAGGACATGGGTTCGACCTTCATGGACCCTATGGCCCATGGGTTCAATAGATGTCACTAAAACTGCTCAAAGATGTAAACAACCATGCATGAGCAGGGCCTATTAGACGGAGGGGGTACGACAGCCGATCAGTTCCAGTCATTCCACCAGGACGAAGGTACGCTGCTCATGTTGTCTGTAGTTCTACCATGCCTAGAAGGTCAATACCGCAGTTCGATCGCGTCCGCATTGTTACTTTGTGTCAAGAAGGGCTCTCAACAAGGGAAGTTTCCAGGCGTCTCAGTGTGAACCAAAGCGATGTTGTTCGGACATGGAGGAGGTACAGAGATACAGGAACTGTCGATGACAGGCCTCGCTCAGGCCGCCCAAGGGCTACTACTGTAGTGGATGACCGCTACTTACGGATTGCCGCTCGGAGGAACCCTGACAGCAATGCCACCATGTTGAATAATGCGTTTCGTTCAGCTACAGGACGTCGTGTTTCAACTCAAACTGTGCGCAATAGGCTGCATGATGCGCAACTTCACTCCCGACGTCCATGGCGAGGTCCAGCTTTGCAACCCCGACACCATGCAGCGCGGTACAGATGGGCCCAACAACATGCTGAATGGACCCCACGGAATTGGCATCACGTTCTCTTCACCGATGAGTGTCGCATATGCCTTCAACCAGACAATCGTCGGAGACGTGTTTGGAGGCACCCTGGTAAGGCTGAACGTCTTAGACACACTGTCCAGCGAGTGCAGCAAGGTGGTGGTTCCCTGATGTTTTGGGGTGGCATTATGTGGGGCCGACGTACGCCACTGGTGGTCATGGAAGGCTCCGAAACGGCTTTACGATACCTGAATGACATCCTCCGACCCATAGTGCAACCATATCGGCAGAATATTG
Source organism: Meconema thalassinum (assembly GCA_946902985.2). Lineage (NCBI taxonomy): Eukaryota > Metazoa > Arthropoda > Insecta > Orthoptera > Tettigoniidae > Meconema > Meconema thalassinum. The sequence continues at coordinate 884,038,573 of OX336388.2, forward strand.
GAGAGGCATTTGTCTTCATGGACGACAATTCTCGACCTCATCGTGCACATCTTGTGAATGCGTTCCTTCAAGATAACGACATCGCTCGACTACAGTGGCCAGCATGTTCGCCAGACATGAACCCTATCGAACATGCCTGGGATATGTTGAAAAGGGCTGTTTATGGACGTCTTGACCCACCAACCACTCTGAGAGATTTACGCCGAATTGTCGTTGAGGAGTGTGACAATTTGGACCAACAGTGTCTTGATGAACTTGTGGATAGTATGCCACGGCGAATACAGGCATGCATCAATGCAAGAGGACGTGCTACTGGGTATTAGAGGTAGTGGTGTGTACTGCAATCTGGACCACAAATGCTGAAAGTCTAGCTGTATGATGGTACAACATGCAATGTGTGGGTCTCATGAGCAATAAAACGAGCTGAAATGTTGTTTGTGTTGATCTCTATTCCCTTTGTATTTAACGGTTCCGGAACTCTTGGAACCGAGGTGATGCAAAACTTTTTTTGATGTGTGTATATCCGTTGACATATCAAGAAATGCAAGATTTTTCCTGTACTATTGAGACGATTTGGAAGGTTTTGGTACAAACCACGCCTTTAAACTCCCTCCGGTTTAGGAGCTTGAGTTTTGTGAATCATACACCTTAGCGTATTATATAAAAAGAAGGATAATTTTAATAGGAAGCTTGCAGTTTTGCGTGACAATAAATCACGCGATGATGAGAAACGAGACCTCCATTGTGGAATTTGAACCACAGGACGTAATATTTCACTTCGAAATTCTCACATGCCTTAAAAGATTTGTTTTCGTTGATTCATTTTGGGGCTTTGCAACGTCGTGGTCAAGTACCCCCGTGTTCTTTGGTGTGTGTGTCGAAGTTTCCTAATAGCCAATGTGTTATTGTGAAGATTGTATTATTGAGTGCAGTATAATCCAGATGAGTTTTGGTAAGGAGCCGGCCATGGCGGTAATTTAGGAACCTTTCAAGCATTCTTCTGGAGTAGAACTGGGAAACCTGATAACAACAAGTAGTTCCGTGAAGAACTATACAGCCTATTTTCATATATCCTACTTAAGTTAATTGCCACTATCAACACACTAAATTTCAGTTTGATTGCTGTAATAGACTCGTAGATATTGAGAACCAACTAAATATTTCGGATGATCGCCATGTTGGATTTTATATATGTCGGTCCTAGAGTTATGCACTGTTACATGAAGATTATTGTGTACGTGTAGCATTCAAACTTCAATTGCACGATTAGGACACAAGAAGTAACAAGGAGATTTTAAAATTTCGCACAGCTGCCATCTTGTGGTTATGGAAACAATTGAAATAAATTAGATGCCAGTGGATTAACATTCGTATAAGGATTTACTGTACCAAGTTTCACTGCACACGGATTGTTCAATTGCGAGAAACGTCCATGTGAATATTTATAATTCGCGTCGCCACCATGTTGGATTTGAGATCACCAGGTTATTTAAAGTCCTATAGGTGAACTTAAGATCATAGCCAAATATGAACAGAAAAAAATTCAGTTTGATTGCTATAATAGATTCGTAGATATTCAGAGCCGTCTAATTATTTCGGATGGTCGCCATGTTGGTTTGTGAAGTGTATAGGCCATCGAGTCATGTACCATTAAAGGATAATTATTGCGTAGGTTCATTATTCAAACTTTCACATCGATCACATGATTACGACACAAGAAATAAAAACTTAATTTTAAAATTCGCAAAGCCGCCATCTTGAGGTTATGTAAACAATTGAACTAAATTAGATACCAGTGTAATACAATGTGGATAAACATTTCCTGTACCAGATTTCATTGCGATTGGAACATTAAATCGCGAGAAAGGTCAATTTAAAGTTTTCAAATTCTCTTGGCCGCCATGTTCATTTTGTAGTTAACCGGTTTTTTGAAAGTCTTATAGATGAACTTCTAGTAGTGCCCTTTATCTCCGTACAAAATTTCAGGGTGATACCGCTAATAGTTTCAGAGATATAGAATGACGGTGAAATAATTCGCACATCCACCATCTTTTGGTTATGTAAAGAATCGAACCTAGTTAGATATCGGTGCATTACAATATGTATAAACATATACTGTACCAAGTTTTATTGCGTTTGGTTGGTTAAATCGCGAGAAACGTCTATTTAAAGTCGCAAATTCGCGTGGCCGCCATGTTGGTTTTGTGGTTACCAGTTTTTCAAAAGTTGCATAGGTGAACTTCTAGTAGTGGCCTTTATCACCGTAAAAAAATCCAGGTTGATATCGGTAATAGGTTCGGAGATGTTGAATGCTGGTGAAATATTTCTCACAGCACCATGCTGGATTGGTGAGACGTAACAAAATTTGAAGGGCACGGTCAGGGTCGTCCGGAATAGTGCTATGAACTTACCGAGTCTCATTGAGATCGCTCCAGCAGTTTAGAAGTTATTGGGGGGGGGGGGGCACACGCACGCACGCACACACACACGGACAAAAGGTGATCTCATAAGCCTATTTTTAGCCTATTTTCAATTTTGAAAAAATAGGCTTATGAGATCACCTTTTGTCCGTGTGTGTGTGTGTGTGTGTGTGTGTGTGAGGTGTGTGTGTGTGTGTCCCTAATAAAATCTAAACGGCAGGAGCGATTTCAATGAAACTCGGTAAGTTTATGGCGCTATTCCCGGCGACCTCGACCGTGCCCTTCAAATTTTGTTACGTCTCACCAATCCAACATGGCGGCTGTGCGAAATATTTCACTAGCATTCAATATCTCCGGAACTATTACCGATATCGCCCTGAAATTGTGTACGGTGATAAAGGGCACTACTAGAAGTTCACCTATGAGACTTTCAAAAACCTGGTGATTACAAAACCAACATGGCGGCCAAGCGAAGTTGAGACGTTTAAATAGACTTTTCTCGCGATTTAACTGCCCAAACGTAATGAAACTGGGTACAGTGATTGTTTATACATATTGTAAAGCACTGGAGTCTAATTTAGTTCAATTGTTTACATAACCTAAAATGGCGGCTGTGCGAAATATTTCACTGACATTCTATATCTCCGAAACTATCACAGATATCACCCTGCAATTTTGTACGGTGATAAAGGGTACTGATACAAGTTTACCTATGTATATTTCATAAACCTGTAAATTACAAAACGAACATGGCGACCAAGCGAATTTGAAATATTTTAATAGACTTTTCTCGTGATTTAACTCTCTGAGCGCAGTGAAATGTGGTACAGTAAATGATTTTGCAGATTGTAATGCACTGCCATCTAATTTAATTCAATTGTTTACATAACCTCAAGATGGCGGCTGTGCGAAATTTTAAAATTATGTTTTTATTTCTTGTGTCGTAATCATGCGATCGAAGTGAAAGTTTGAATAATGAACCTAGGCAATAATTGTCCTTGAATGGTACATATCTCTATGGCCTATGCATATAACTATCCTAAATGGCGAGCTTCCGAAATATTTAGACGGTTCTCAATATCTATGAATCTTTTACAGCAACCAAACAGATTTTTTTATGTTCATAGAGACTATGAACATATGTTCACCTATAGGACTTTGAGTAACCTGGTGAGCACAAATCCAACATGGCGGCGACGCGAAGTATAAATATTTAAATGGACGTTTCTCGCGAATTAACTCTCCGAGTGCCGTGAAACGTTGCACGTTAAATGCTTATACAAATGTTGATCCACTGGCATCTAATTTATTTCAATTGTTTGCATAATCACAAGATGGCTGCTGTGCGTAATTTTAAAATCTCGTTTTTACTTCTTGTGTTCTAATCATGCGATTGAAGTTTGAATACCACACGTGCACAATAATCTTAATGTAATAGTACAAAAATAAAAATCCAACCTGGCGACCATCTGAAATATTAAGACGGTTCTCAATATCTACGAATCTGTTACAGCAATTAAACTGAAATTTTGTACGTTGATAGAGGCAATTAACATGAGCAGGTTATATGAAAATAGTCTGTATAGTTCTTCACGGAACTACTTTTTTTTAAATTGAAAATAGGCTAAAAAGTTAAAATTAAAATATTTACAAAGTAGGTATGTAAATCGGTACCGTAACAGTTCAGACATTTACAGCACAGTGTCCAGGGTATTCAGCCATTTGGCAGAATCATCGGTGGCACTGTGTAGGTCTTGGATGGTTCCCTCAAAACTCTTCCTTGGACAATCACGTAAAACTATAAGCTTCCTTCCTTTTAAACTGCTGTAAGCAATAATTTGCGATGAATGAAACATGCCAAAATGGATGACTAATTGTTGTACCCTTCCATTAACTCTTCAAGGATGGGACTCTCTTCTGGGGTTCGCGTTCAGCACAAATAACTTAAATAAAATTTTCGTCCAAGGGATTTCATGAAGGATCACAAGATCTTATACTATAAATGATATGCCAGGAATAAATTTTAAAAGACAACAGATAATTTATTCATAAAAAATACCAACTACAACAAGAAATAATAACCCCCATTAAATGAAAAATTAAGTTTTAAACCAACACAAATCCCCTGAAAAATAAATAAAACAGCCGACCCGGATTTCTAACTACGAACTCCATCTGGGCGTATAGCGTAGGCGTAGGCCTATTCCTTCCTTCAGAGGGGAAGTGAAGCTGGCGGTTCCACGTCATAGAATTATGGCATGTCTCCTTCTTCTTCCTTTTCTCGCGGATGGGTCACTGAGGACCACGCGGAATCAACGTATGTTGAGCCTTCCTCCTTGCCCAATAGCTCTTCATATTCTTGGATTTTTGTTGTGTCTGTTCCTCCGACCATGCACGTCGTGTTGGTTTCTTCTGATCTTCCTCAAATCCACTTGTGTGAACAATATTCCTGATAGCATTTCTATTCATCAGATCTGGCGATCCCATCTCCTCTAGGTCCCTCTCCACCTGTTTGTACCACTGTGGTCTTGTACGTTTGTTCTGCAGAAATTTGTGGATTCGGTAAGTAAGTCTCGTGTGATTCATTCTCTCCAAATTGCCAAAAAATTGAATTCGTCTCATTCTCATGGTATCGGTAAGTTTAGAAATTTTCATGAACATTGTGACACATAGGAACCGGATGTTTTTGAAATGAACAGTAGGCTACTCGGTTGATTAGCGAGGGAAATTTATTTTATTGTTACCACATTTAAGAATATGTTCTACCATTTCATTTACTATTTACCATTGTTAGGTGTGAAAGATAATGTAACTCTGGTGGCGGCCATCCTTTCGAATACAGGTTTCAAGCATTCGTAACTGCCGAACACCGGACGTTTTTAAAATGGATTGTACTCAGCCGGGAGGAGCGATAGAGGGAGGGGAGAGTAGCCATGCTCCTCGGCATAGCATACCATGTCACTCACACCTACACTCTGGAGCCTGCCAGGTCAGTTGTGATAGTCCTCACTCCTCACCTCTTCGACTTTCCTGAATTGATGTTAGGTTTTATTCGTTGGGTGCACTTAGGCTAGTCCTATTAGCTGGGTATCTGCTACCGGTGAGGTAGCCTATAGTTAAATTAAGGAGACTAGGCTTCAACTTATTTTTTAAGCCAATAAGAGAAGAAGCAGCCGCGGCTTCTCCGTGCCAGCCGTCTCAGGCAAGGCCGCCACCCATACATAGGCGTTAACGGCTTAGCGGCAACTCCAGTCTCGACAAGCATTGTTGGACGTTGAGGCCAGCATTGTTTTGGCGGGCTGGTTTTAAAAGTGGCAGTTAGGCAATTGTTGGTAGACAATGGCCCAGTGGACCGTGCTACACTGCGTGTTCGCACATGAAACCTATGTGCTAAATGGGGAGTCTGTTGACACAACACAGCGGATCTTTCGCCGCCATTTCAATATCAGTCGGAATGGCGCAGTTCCAAGCCGGACGATCCTGAGATGGGTTGAACCGTACAGAACAACAGGAAACATCATGAAGAAGAAGCCCCCGGTCGTGCACGAGCAGTGAGGATGCCTGCTACCTCACTGGTAGCAGATACCCAGCTAATAGGACTAGCCTAAGTGCACCCAACGAATAAAACCTAACATCAATTCAGGAAAGTCGAGGAGGTGAGGACTATCACAACTGACCTGGCAGGCTCCAAAGTGTAGGTGTGAGTGACATGGTATGCTATGCCGAGGAGCATGGCTACTCTCCCCTCCCTCTACCGCTCCTCCCGGCTGAGTACAATCCATTTTAAAATCGTCCGGTGTTCGGCAGAGTTATGAATGCTTTCTCGCGACGACTTAAAACCTATATTCGAAACGCTGGCCGCCACCTGAGTGACATTATCTTTCACACCTAACAATGGTGGATAGTAAATGAATTGGAAGAACGTATTCTTAAATGTGGTAACAATTAAATACGTTTTCCTCGCAAATCAACCGAGTACTGTTCATTTCAAAAACATACGGTTCCTATGTGTCACCCTGTATATTTCAGAGTCGGGTTTGGGATAGTGTATGCCATTTTTAATTCGGTGCCCTACGATCTTTCGCATAATTGTCCTTTCCTTAATCTCTAATTGTTCCTTTAATGATTTAAGTTGTAATTTGAGCGTTTCTGAATCATAAAGAGCTTCCGGTTTAATCACTGTTAAGTAATGGCGAATTTTACTATTCCATGACAAGCATTGCTTGGTATAAACATTGTTTTGTGTATTGAAAAGCAACTTCCATTTTCTGGATTCTTTATATTACAGATTTATTTTCATTGCCATTTTCTGTAACTCATTCGCCTAAGTATTTAAATTCCTTTACTCTAGTAATTTTGTTACCGTTAATATCAATTTCATGTGGAGCATTTATTATGTTAGTCATTATGGCATGTAAAAGAAATCTCCACTAATTAAACTTGTGTGAAGCAAAATTTGCAGGTTATATTTCGTTCGAAGAGGACACCAGTCGCCTTGGAGCGCTGTAGGTGGTGTTGAACTGGTACCAGGTGGTCACGTGACCCTTCATGTCACCCGCCTGGTAACCATGGCAGTTAACTAATGTGTATATGTTCCAGTCTTTATGTTGCAGGTCTTCAATGGGCCAAACAATGCCAAAAGTGATCAGTTGTTGACTGGTGGTGTGTAGTATTGTACCTCTTTTGAAATGATGCAAGACGCCGAGTACACTGACGACCCAATGAAGCACAGTGTGTGGAGGGTGTAGTTAAGACCGGAGGTAATTCTGCGATATTTTGGAAGTGTTCTTTGCACCATGACTTGGGCACACTGATTTAGAACTTCGATAGCTTGAACTGAGATGTTTTATTTCAACTCCCTCGGAGAAAAGTGTCACCTTTCATTATAGGATCGTCATGGCGACCATGTTTTCGACTCTCCCCTTTTCCAACACAGCGACGGGCTGTGACCTTCCACGCTCTGGTCGGAACCACACCTCGTTACACACGCCACGATTAGCCGATGTCGTCACCGGTTTGCGCATTCCAGCCTCCGGCTCGTTACTTTTTGAACGCACCTTATAAATATCGGTATGATGGAGGGCTATTTAACCAGACCATACTTCGTTCAAAAATATTAACCAATATTCACCAGGTTACAGAATTGCAATATGTCGATGACAGTCTGCAAACTGTTTCAGGAGTGCATATGAACGTTTTGGCCTTACCATAAACATTCAGAAGATCAAAGTATTAGCTCAACCTGTTCCAGGAACCTCTATCCCAGCTTTTGATATTACTATCTCTGGCACATCTTTGGACCAAGTCGATCACTTCTCATACTTGGGGAGTATTCTGTCTACGCAATGTACTGTTGAGAAGGACGTGGATAACTGAATCCGTGCTGCGCATGCAGCGTTTTGACGCATCTCACGTCGTGTAGTCCAGAGCAAAGATCTAAGAATCTGTACAAAACTAATGGTATACCAAGCTGTTGTCATTTCTACGTTGCTCTATGCATGTGAGACCCGGTCTCTATACCCCCCAGTCCTACTTTTTCTACCAAATGCAACCGTCCACGACACCTAGCTTGCGGACTTGGCTACTGGATGCCATCGCAGTCAGCGCCTGGCGGCGGACGTTGAAACTAATATACTGTTATCAATTCTAACCTACACATTTTGGCTTCACACAATAATTGTAGTTAGTGGAAGGTTCTTTATCATGCAATAAATTTATGACTAAGGATCGCCGGCTTTACTTCCCCTCCGGAGGAAGACATACTGAGGGATATTTAACGCTCTTAAAGAATCTGACGAATTCAGCCGGGTTCGAACCCGCAACCTTGGACATAGAAGCTCAGCATGCTACCAACTACGCCACCGAAGCCGCCAGGTGGATGTGGACATGATCTCTATATATATAAAAATGAAAGTTTGTCTGTTTTTTCTGAATTTCCACGGAAATTTGCGATATTTGCGCGTTTCAGGCTGTTTTATGACGGATGCGCGCAAAAATAAATGTTTGTCTGTCTGTCTGTCTGTGGACAGCTTCTTCGAGACCTTATAACTTGAGAACGGCTGGGTGGATCAACGTAAAATTTGATACAGATATCCATCAGAGGCACCACACTAATCATTGATGTAACTCTTCTCCGTACCTCTCATAAAAGGGGCCCTACCCCCTTAAAATACATGCTGAAATAGGCGTATAAGGGTGAAACAAAGCTCATTTTCAGCCCATCAATGTGAGAAGCGAATCTCGGGGGCACTAAGGGCCCCCGAAAACCACATTATAAGGCCCTAAAACCAACAGTTTTGAGATATTCCCAGAAAAATAATTTCACTTAATAAATTAATGAAGGAATGCATGCCGGTAACAATGGCAACAGAATCTCAGAGGTCCATCTATTTCTGTAAGACGCAATGCAATTCCATTTATTACATTACTGTGAAGGTTTGCAAATGGCAATAAGTTTATAACGGATCCAAATTAAGCTGAAATATTCACCAATACATATAATGCGCTTAAGGGGTCAAGGGGTAATCTAGAATTTTTTTACGCGATTTACACGTGTGGGTATGGTCCGGAAAGTCTATTATATCCCTATCCCTATATTGTTATATTATTATCATTATTCTTTTAATTATTATCATTATTATGGCGTACGAAGAGACAAAGCTCATTTTCAAACCCTTGGTGTCAGAAACAAAACTCGGGGCCCCTCAAGAGCCGTAAAGGGTCCCCGAAAACTATATTTTAAGGCTCTAAACCCAACAGTTTCTTAGATATTCCCAGAAAACTAATTTCATTTAATAAACTAAAGAGGGAATGCAAGCCACTAACCATGACAACAGTATCTCAAGAGGTGGTATCGAACTTTCCATCTATTTCTGGAATAAGTAATGCCACTCCATTTAATACATTTCTGTGAAAGGTTGCAAATGGCTATAAGGTTATCACGGAACCAACTAAAACTGTAAAATTCATCAATGCGCTTAAGGGGTTCAAGGAGTACCCTAGAATTTTTTCACATGACTTACACGTGCGATATGTCGTACAGAAGGTCTATTATATCTCCAAACAGCAACATTATTTTCAAAAATTCCTGATGTGAATTAGTAGACTGGTTTTTTGCTGATTTTAGAAATTTGGGCCATTGGAGGCTAATAAAACTGAATTTTCATGCACCACAAGCCTTTATAATTTATAAGAGGGGTCTTCCTGTAGTTGGGCACTTGACACAACGATTAGGGTCAGTTCGTATGTGACGTGTATTGTGATTCGTCTACGAGGTTTTCAATTTTATTTTCACGTCAGGAAGAACACGTTAGGTAAATTTAGTTTGAGAGCAAATTTTAGCTAGTCCTAACCATTTTTTTTGCCAACAAACAGGTTCCAAGTCCCTAAACATTGCAACAGTAGCTCAATTGATAACATCTGGTTATTAATACCGAAGACCGTTCGAAGAATGGGTTCTTCTGCTAGTTTTTAATAAGACAACACTGAAAAATAGCTTCCAAACTATCTTTTGACTTACGGTACCTTATGGAAAACCTCCAACAGTTAGGGAAGAAAAGGTTGAGAGGTGGAAAGCTTACGTACAGTGTTTGCATAAGGGAAAGGAGATTGAGAATCATGTAGTGGAAAGGGAAGAGCAAAGCGATGAGGATGAGAAAGGAGATTTAATATAGATATCAGAATTTGACAGAGTATTAGAAGACTCAAGCATGAACAAAGCACCAGGCATTGATGATATACCGATTGAGTTGCTAAGCTGCATAGGTGATGAAGGGGTGACAAGGTTATTTCACTTGGTGTATAGGATTAATGAGACAGGTGAGGTACCCCCTGATTTCAAGAAGAATGTTATCATCCCTAAACTAAATAAAACAGGAGCTGTGAAATGTGAAGATTACCGTACAATCAGCTTGATCAGTCATGCTTCAAAGATCCTGACTATAATAATATACAAGAGGATGGAAAGACAGAGAGTTGGGTGAAGACCAGTTTGGTTTCAGGAGAGACGTAGAAACAAGGGAAGCTGTACTAAGTCTTAGGCTGATTTTGGAAGCTATAATAAGGAAAGATAAGAGTACGTTCATGGCTTTTGTAGACTTAGAAAAGGCTTTTGATAACGTTGATTGGACTAAATTGTTTGACATTTTGAAATCGATTGGAATAAAGTACAGGGATAGGAGGGTGCTCTACAATCTATACAGAAACCAGACAGGAGTTATTCGAGAGGAAGGACATGAGAGAGAAGCTGGTATTCAGAAAGGTGTAAGGCAAGGCTGCAACCTTTCACCCATACTTTTCAATCTTTACATTGAACAAGCAATGAAGGAAATTGGAGAAAACCTCAAAGTAGGAGTAAAGATTCAAGGTGAAATAATTTCAACTCTGAGATTTGCTGATGACATCGTTATCTTAGCCGACACACCAGAGGATTTGAATGAGTTTTAAAATGGTATGGATTCTGTCTTGAGGAAACAATTCATGATGAAAATTAATAAATGTAAAACAAAAATATTTGCAGTCGAAAGAAATCAGAAACCCCTATGGACGTCGAATTGGCAGGTGAAAAGCTAAAGCAAGTAGAGCTAAAGCAAGTAGGAGACTTCTGTTACTTAGTGAGCAAAGTAACCAGTGATGGACGAAACAAAGAGGATATAAAAAGTTGGTTAGCACAGGCAAGCAAAGTATTTCTACAGAAAAGGAATCTGTTGACATCGAATTTAGATTTAGGTATTAAGAAGTCTTTTTTAAAGCATTTGTCTGGAGCGTGGCACTCTATGAAAGTGAAACTTGGACTGTTGGAGCAGCAGAAAAGAGGGGAATTGAAGCGTTTGAAATGTGGTGTTACATGAGAATGATGAAGATCAGATGGGTAGATAGAGTTAAAATAGAAGAGGTATTAAGACGACTGGAACAGGAGAGATGTTTGTGGTGACTGCTAATGAATAGAAGGGATAGATTGGTAGGACACATACTAAGACACCTAGGAATACCAAACTTAATTATGGAAAGAAGGGTCGAGGATAAGAACTGTAGGGCTAGACCAAAAATAGAATATTTTGAACAGATTGCCTCGGATGTAGGGTGTGGTAGCTATGTAGAGATGAAACGATTAGCTCAGGACGGGGAAGCATGGAGAGCTGCATCAAACCAATCAAAGACTCACACAACAACATCATTATCTGTCAACAATAACTAACGTATCTGGGATTGTTGCGGGTGGCCATGGATACTTCAGTATCAGTATCATCATCATCATTTGGGATTTTAAGGCCTACACCAACCAACCAACTACAGAAGAACAAAAGAAAAAAGAAGAAGAGAAAAAGTGACAACAAAGGAATAAGTCACGAAGGGGGAGGTATCAACTGCAGATAGCATTCCAACGCTGCCATACTTCAGTATACAGTAGTTATTTATTAGTATAAAAAACCGCCCTTCACGTCAATGTGTTCGGCAAAACCTCGAACAGAACATCGTTTAGCCCGGAAATGGTAACGCGGGGTGCTGTCAGACCCCCACGGTGAGTTCTCGAGCTACTGCGTTATATTTAGTTGACTGGGCTGCTAATGCTTTGTCTACCCTCATTCACATATTCGCTTTATAAGTTGCTGCATGCATCTTGAGTGTTATTTTTCTTGGAGGAAGTAAATGGCTTGTTAAAGTGACTGGGGTGCTCGTGGACCCCCATGTTATCGTTTGTGGAACATTTTGTGCACAAAATTTTGCATTGCTGTGCGGTGTTTTTTGGGTGAGTATTATTCATACTACCAAATATTATTTAGCCTGCTAAGTACGATGTGAAATGTTTCATTCTTGCTGCCGCAAGAACGTGGTATACTCTTTCAATGGAGATATATGCAGGTTCTCAACCTGATGGACCTGATACACGTTCCAACACAGCTTCAGACGTTATGAGAATTTCAACACCTATTCAAGGGACAGGGAGGAACTTAACCGCAGACAACTGGTTTTCCAGCCTCCAGACCTTTGCAAGAAAATTTAACTTTCGTGGGGTCACTCAAAAAGAATAAAAGGGAAGTGTCGAAGGAATTAGTTGCGCAGAAAAGAAAATATGTTTCCTCAATATTTGGGTTCCAGGAAAGACACTTGTGTCTTATGCCTCAAAGGAACAGCAAATTATGATAATGTTGTCAACAGTGCAGATTGAACTAAATGATGGTTCACGGGCAGAGCCAGGTCCCAGAAGAAAGTCAAAATGCACTAATTGTCCCAGGGCTAAGGACATACCGTAAAGACTTGGTCATTCTGGAATAAGTGTTTACGATATGTCCATAAAGCATATGAAAAATGTTTTGTGAACTTGCATTGATGTTCGTGAACACACGACTAGTAAATCTGATTGAGACTTACTATGAAACAGAATTGCAATAGAAGTTCATACGATGGCAAACTAACTTAATGTTGTATCAGTGATTTGTATGTTTGTTGATGTGCCAATGACGTACCATACGTTGTACAGTAGTCTAATTCACTGCTAAAACCTATCTTATGGTTTATTTATGAAAATATAAATTAGTGTTCATTCCAGTAATGCAGAAGATGGAAAATTGATGGAGCTCCAGGGACACACCACGTTGCTATTGACGTTACAAATATCCACGGTACTACTCCCGGCTCGAATCGCCTTTCTGTGGCTTCCAAGCCACAAGGGAATTGCGGGAAATGAGTTAGCAGATCAAGCTGCAAAAGAGGCGGTATCACTACCACCTCGACCAATGGAGGTACCCGCTAGAGATATTCGCTCTCAGTTACGCCTACAAGTTCTGGCATTATGGGAGAGTCAGTGGCTAGCAGACCCACTGCCCAGTAAACTAAGAGCGAACAAGGGAACTACTCACGTGTGCGGAGCTCTTTCCGGTGACGGAGAGATTCCGTCATTTTGTGTAGGCTAAGGATAGGTCATACAAGATCCTCCCACTCGTACCTAATGAGAAGGTAAGCCCCCCCCCCAAACACACACACACTTTGTAACTGTGGAGCCGTTTTCACCGTGGCCCACATTTTCCAGTGTACATTGACTCAACGACTTTTGGATTATGATTTTTTGTTTTTCCGTAATTTCTGTTTGTTTTTATAGTTAGTTTTTGTTGTTGTTGATGTGTACCAACTTTCCACTCGGTTGGTGGATATTTTTTGTGGGAGTGATTTTGAAAAAGGGACGGAAATTGGAAGGAAATGTGTAAGAGGAAACAATTAGCGCATGCGGTGGCGGAGATTGGTACCACGAAGTACTGTCGACCATGTCGCTATATGGAATGTATATCGCGTGCGGTTTACTTCAAGGTTTGAAGGCCCCATTTAAGATATTCCTACAAGAAATCTTCAAGTTGTCGTTCTTTGGTGTGAAAATATGCATTATATCATATTTGCTGAAAACAATAATTATGATTTATTAAATCTTCATACTTTTGCTGTATTCGCATTTAATGTAAGCATTCGAGGTACTGTCCGCCAACATACAGCCCTATGTGGAAAGTATATTGCATACGGTTTACTTCAAGGTCTGCAGGTCCCATTAAAGATATTCCTAAAATAAATCATCTTCAAGTTGTCGTTCTTTGGTGTGAAAATATTCATTATATCATATTTGCTGAAAACTATTATGATTTATTAAATCTTCATACTTGTGCTGTGGAATATATATCGCATACGGTTTACTCCAAGTTTTGGAGGCCCCATTAAAGATATTTTCATGATTTTTTGATTTGCAGAGATGGGTGAATTCAGAGCAGTATACAGGGTGCTTCAGAAATACTTTTACAAACTTTGGGGACCGGTTCCTTACACCAAAACAAGAAAAAATGTTCATATTTATATGTCCCAAAATCCTTCGTTTTCGCATTAATTGACAGCTTGTTTGGAAGTGTTTAACACATGAACTCATATCAAAAAAGCTTCCTGACACCACTGATAAAAGTCTAACGGACCGTGCAAGCCATGGAACGGGTCCTCCTCTGCCCAACCATCTGTCCTGGTAGATCTCCGTCAGTGCCGTGCGAACAAGGTGACTAAAGTGTGTAGGAGCCCCATCATGAATCCACCACATACGTTGTCGTACTTGCTGGGGCACATTGTCAAGCAGTAAGTCTGGAAGGGTGTTCTGGATAAAGTCACTGGAGACAGCACCTGTAAGACGTGCTGGTAGAACGTATGGACCTACAATGCCAGCCCACACATTAATCCTAAACTGGTGCTGATGGCGAGCCTGTCTGGAACACCTGTGCATTTGAGAGTTTTTCCATCTGTCTGAGTCATGAACCTTGTTTGATATGAGTTCATGTGATAAACACTTCCAAACAGGCTGCCAATTAATGTGTCACTGTACAAAGTTCTTTCATTAATAAATCGAAAACGAAGGATTTTGGAACATATGTGTATATGAACTTTTTTTCTTATTTTGGTGTAAGGAACCAATCCACAAAGTTTGTAAAAGTATTTCTGAAACACCCTGTATATGCGAAATTATCGACAAAAGAAACGTAAGAAAAAATTAAAAACTTGAGGAGTACAGCCGAAAAAAATGACTTCACATATATTTAATCTCAATTTTATAGTAGGATAACATGTCAGATGTTACACATCATTATGCGACTACTGTAAGGCTCGTAATTTTTAGCCTACTTTTCACATTTTGCAAAAATTAGGAAAAAGTAGACTTATGAGATCGATCAGGGAAAATGTCTGTCTGTCCTTCTGTCTGTCTGTCCTATCAGGCTGGCTGTTTGTGTGTGTCTCCCCCCCCCCCCCCCCACTTTCAACTCCTAAACGGCTGCAACAATCGAAACCAAATTTAGTATGAGTAAAGATGTGTACAGGAGTATCTCAAGCCCATATTTGAAAATGATGTCAGTGCTACCAACTGCTGAAAAAACGCAATAGAAATTTGAGCTCCATGTTGGATATCATGGAAGGTATGCATGGGAGCTATTCCAAAATTGGCACACATGTAGATAATACTATTTCAGTTTAATTTCCAGGAGGCTATACTTGACAGTGTTGCCAAAATAATTTTAAGCCTCCTGATAAGTCCAATTTTTAAATGCATATAACTTCTACACTATTAATTGGATATCAACCAAATTTTGTATATAATATATATACATAAACAGATATGACTGAGTGTATTTTAAGAGCCACCAGGGCTGGCAACTGTTAATAATTGCTCCCTCTATTTTCTTCATCCAAATACCAATATATCTGAAAGTATGCAAGCCGACAGCTTTAAACTATGCACACGTATAGTACCTGACATTTTAGATTAATTTGGAGTAACTTATATATTTCAGTTCTACCAACATGATTCTAAGCCTGCTGATAGGACCAATTTTTAAATACATGTAACTTCTATACTATCAGTTGGATTTCAACCAAATTTCGTATGTGCTATGTGTAACATAACAGATATGACTATAAGTATTCTTTAGAGCAATCAGGGCTGCCAACTGTTAATAAATGCTGTCTATATTTTTTTAACCCTAATATCAATATATCAGAAAGTATGCAAGCCAACAGCTCTATACTTTGCACACGTATAGCACCTGACACTGTAGATTAATTTGGAGTAATTAATATAAGTCAGTGTTGCCAACATGATTCTATGCTTGCTGATAGGTCCAATTTTAAAATACATGTAACTTCTATACTAACAAATGGATTTCATCCAAAATTGGCACAACAAGATATAATATTTCCGATTATTTCTAACCAGCACACGCATGACATTGTTGCCAAGATGCTTTTACGCGTGCTGATAGATCCAATGTCTAACTGCATGTAACGTCCATTGGACTTCAACCAAATTATGTATTCTGTATCATAAGAGATGGAACTAAGAATATATTCAGTCACCAGGGCTGCCAACTGTAGTGCTCTAATAGCCTACATTATACCAGGAATATTTCGAACTAATTAGACATTTCGATATTACCAAATTAATTTCGTCATTAATCTAGATAGGTTCATATACTGTAGAATAATCATTGGCATGAAAAGTAGGCTCTTTTGTTCGTCACGGAACTACTTGTTTAAATTAATTTTCGGTCTTTTCAAATTTAGGTATCCACCTCTAAATATTAAATTCCAATCCAAATTTGTATCATTTAATCAGTGTTAAGAGGGGCAGATGACCTCGTAGTTCCTCCCCCTGAAACAACTTCAATAACTAACAAGCTAACTCAATAACTAACTAACTAACGTTCTGGTGCCACTTGTATCTGCCTGTAATACCGTGCATTCGATGTTTCTGAGTTACAATAATAGTTTAGCCTTTACGCTATAATCATCTTAGTTGGTCGTGATGTGAGCTCAACAAACGATGCATCTAATAACGAGCGCGTAACCATAGTGATTACGAGTTATTTATTAGTTCAACTGCGGGAGATTCAATTGCTCCACGTCGATACCGATTCATAAGGCTGGAAAGATCCCAAGTTTGTAAGCAGCTATAGGCCCATTTGTTTGACAAATGGCCTATGTAAGCTGCTCGAAAAGATGGTGAACCGTCGACTGGTGTGGTTCTTGGAGGATAAAGGTCTCCTGTCTGAGTACCAGTGTGGATTTCGCTCTCATAGGTCCACCACTGACCATCTGGTGCGACTTGAGAGCGCCATACAGGGGGCTTTTTTCCTAAAGCAGCACCTAGTCACGGTCTTGTTTGACCTCGTGAAAGCCTACGACACCACATGACGCTACGGGATCCTTTCCACCCTTCACAAGTGGGGACTTCGTGGTAACTTACCGACTTTCATTGCGAATTTCATGTCCGTCCGACTTTTGCGTGTAAGGGTCGGTAGGACATTATCGCAATACTATACCCAAGAAAATGGAGTTCCTCAGGGTTCAGTGCTGAGTGTCACCTTGTTCGCGATTGCCATTAATGGCATTGTTGCCGCCGCCGGGTCCGCGGTAGTTCCATCGCTGTATGTAGACGATTTAGCTCTGCATTACAGCTCTGGAAGTATGGCAGTCGTGGAACGGCAATTGCAGCTAGCTATCAACCGGGTCGACAGGTGGGCTCACGATCGGGGTATTCGTTTTTCAGCAGCGAAAACCTCCGTCGTCCATTTTTGTCGGCTACGGAGGCTACATTTACACCCTGAACTACATCTCAGGGATGCTGCGTTGCCGTTGGTTGACACTTATCGCTTCCTGGGGCTCCATTTTGACAGCAAGTTAACGTGGCAGCACCATATACGGCAATTGAAAATGACATGTCTCAGGAAACTGAACATGCTCAGGTTTCTTAGTGGCACTACGTGGGGGGCTGACCGTGCGGTGCTGCTACGGTTCTACCAAGCCCTCGTCCTGTCCCGGCTAGACTATGGTTCTGCGGCATACGGTTCAGCAAGGCCGGCAACCTTGAAAATGCTGGACAGTATCCACCATAGTGGCGTTAGGCTGGCTACCGGTGCCTTCCGGACCAGCCCGATACCAAGCCTACTCGCCGAATCGGGTGTTCCACCATTAAATTATAGACGCCAACATATGCTTTTAGCATATGCTGCCAATGTGCGTCAAATGCCGCAACACCCGACCTATCACCCAAAACCACCAGGGGTACGCCAACCGGCCTCGTGCCACTCGGCCGGTTGGTATTAGACTTGATAGCTCGTGTACTGAAATAGGAGTGGCTGTAGGTCCCTGTATGATCCGGACATCTAGCGAGGTGCCTCCGTGGCAAGTCCCGCGTCCGGAAATTCGGTTAGATCTTCACCAAGGTCCTAAGGTGAACACGGATGCGTCCGTTTACCGGAGGCAGTTCCACAGCATAGTTCACCAATTTCCGGACGCTGGCATTCTATACACGGATGGTTCGAAGGTGGACGAGAAAGTGGGTTGTGCTTACGTTATTGATGGTGCAAATACCAAGATCTCTTTGCCTGAGGCCTGTAGTGTGTTTACTGCGGAGCTCGTTGCCATCTATGAAGCTCTGCAGTTTGCACTACAGGATGCACGAATCCACTTTCTCGTGTGTACCGACTCTTTGAGTTCGTTGCAGTCAATTGCTACATGTTTCCCGCAACACCCCCTAGTGCAGCGAATCCACGACCTACTAGCCGGGCTGTGCCACGCTGACACTCGAATCACCTTTCTGTGGCTTCCAAGCCACATGGGAATTGCGGGAAATGAGTTAGCAGATCAAGCTGCAAAAGAGGCGGTATCACTACCACCTCGACTAATGGAGGTACCCGCTAGAGATATTCGCTCTCAGTTACGCCTACAAGTTCTGGCTTTTTGGGACAGTCAGTGGCTAGCTGACCCACTGCCCAGTAAACTGAGAGCGATCAAGGGAACTACTCGCGTGTGGCGGAGCTCCTTCCGGGCCCGGAGAGAGTCCGTCATTTTGTGTAGGCTAAGGATAGGTCATACAAGATCCACCCACTCGTACCTAATGAGAAGGGAAGACCCCCCATTTTGTACCTGTGGAGCCGTATTCACCGTGGCCCACATTATCACCGAGTGTGTGGATCTTGCTGACTTACGAAGAAACCTTGGTTTGCAGACGACACTCAAACTTATATTAGCCGATGACACGGTGGCTGCTGATCGCGTTATCCGCTTTATAAGTGAGAGTGGGTTAGGGCCAGCAATCTAAATTTTCCAGTAAACATTGACTCAACGACTTGTTCGTTTTTGAATGATAATGTTTTGTTTTTTCCTTAATTTTTGTTTATTTTTATAATTTTTATTTTTTATTTAATTGTTTGTTTTTGTTTTATTAATTTTTGGTCTTTTTAAATTTAGATGTCCACCTCAAAATTTTAAATTCAATTCAAAATTTGTTTTCTTTAATCTGTGTTAAGAGGGGCAGATGACCTCGTGGTTCCGCCCCTTAAAACAACAATTACTAACTAACTAACTAATTGCTCCACGTCGAACAGTTCATGCTTAGGCTCTACATAGCTACATCCGTAGTAAACTGGATAGTCGACTAATATTCCGGATATGACGTCACAAGGTATAATCCAAAGCACATAGCAATCAAGTCTGTAGGAGCTAGTGAAGGAAAGTGCTTGATTGTCGACTTGTACAAAGAATTTATAGAAGGAAGTACCAGTACCGTAGTATTTTGTCTTTGAATTTTATTCGAAGTAAAAATCTCATCAGTAGACAGCGGAAGTCCTCACCTGAATTAGAAATGCACACACTAATACAGCTATCACGACAACACAGGTTACCCGACAAAAATCCATACACACCCAAGTACATGGGGTTTAATGAGCACGATGTCCAAGCCCCTCAAATGAATCAACAAGAATCATAGTAGACCTCTTAGTTAGACTACAGGTGCTTTAAGGGAGTTAAGAATCATAGTAGCCAATTGGCCTAGTTCAGGGTCTTTCATATGAAGTAAGAACGGCAAACGGCAGTTTTGATATTCGCTGTTGCGGTGACCTTGGCCCCCTGCTTTAAGCGTGTGTACAATCCTGTATGCAATATTACCTTATAAAAGATGCTGGAAGTGTCTTCCTTCCTGGGATAGCTTATACAGGCTTTGTATGTGGTAACCACATTCTGACTGACGCGACTGAGTTCTGCCACTGCAATGTTTCTCATTTTTAATTTTATGGTTTTTATTGAGCACTGAGTCAGTAGTCAAAAAGTCAACCCCTGGCACTATCCAGCCCATGACGGGCTAAGGCCAACCAAGCGACCGCTGCCCAGCCATTTGGCCTTCAGATATTGGGGTGACGCGTGATCAGCGCGTCGGGTCCCCTCGGCCGTTAATCTTGGTATTCGTGATCGGGGCGCTGGCTCACTGTCAGACAGCTACTCAATTGTCCTCACGAGGCTGAGTGCACCCCGTTCCAACCCTCACGTCAGTTTTAAAATCCCTGACGGAGCCGGGGATCGAACCCGGGGCCTCCGGGTGAGAGGCAGGCGCGCTACCCCAACACCACGGGGCCGGCACTGAGTCAGTAGTGTCAAACTTATTTACAATTACGTAAATCTGTGCTAGTGAAGGTGGCACTTCATCAGGAAATTGCTGAACAAATGCATCACGTACCCGCCGAATCGACCCGTACTTAAAATAAGTTTTAAATACAAAAATACGATGTTGTAATGATAACTGTCACATGTTAACATCTGAGGTTTAGACTGGCGACTGAACACCTGCACGTTTATTGCAAGGTCGAGTAGCCTACAGTATATACTATGCGCGCGCTTTCAATACTACAGCAGGGGGGCGTGGCACGCCAGAAGCTCGGCCAAGGCCACTGTAGCAGCGGATAACAAAGCCGCCACTCGCCGTTCTTACTTTATATTATTATGAATACGGTAGTGCAAAGCATAAATAATAAAACGGAAATACAAATATAATAGAGGAAAAATAAGTTAAACTGGAAAATATACACTAAAAATAGACTTAGATTGGAAAATAGACGCTAACGTCAAATAGGCATTTTAGACAATAAAACTCCTTTATTTAGACCTAAACGTTCGCGAAACATGTAAATTAAAAAGGTGAGGCATGTACTGTATATGTTAAGAAAGTCATTGGCCTGAACTTCGATGTCTACTCATCAGGAAAAGTTAATACCGTTAATACAGTTCATACAGAGACATGGTGCGGAACACAGCCTTCTTGCGCGTAAGTTTGGCACCGGCATGTTAGAATAGTGTGTTTCAGAACCGAAGTCTATGGAGGAGGCCATGATTTAAGCACACGTGTTCCAAAGCTGCGTAGTGAATAGTTGTTAGCAGCTATTGAGCTTTGGGATGCGATCTGACAAACTAATGCCAGTGTCATTCACTGAATTGCAGATCAGAATAACTAGATCATCATGGAAGTCATCCCAGACATTCCTCTCGAGCCATATCGAATCTTCTGTGCCTCATAGATTGAACATTTCAGCGGACTGCATCGCCAACTGCAAAGATGGAGGATCATGAATAGTCATGAGGTACAGGGAGATTCTTTTGCTGGTGCCGAGCTCGGACGCGTTCCAACAGGTGGCCGAGCTCGGGCCTCGGATTGCGAGCAGATAGAAACCGTAACAAAGTACATTAATTAATGGTAAATTCACGCGAAAATCATCATTAAAGAACTTACCTTTTCGCAGAGAATGCTGAGGGTGTTCTCCTTCAGCTTACAGATAGGCGTTGTATCGGGTAAATAAATTAGCGTTTACACCTTGTAATTCACTTCCGTTGTGAGGGATATCTGCTGCCGTATATTGTTCTCCAGCTCCACTTGAGTACGGGTAATTGATCTGTACACTTTTTATTTTATACTACCCCACACTTAAACATCAAACGGGCTTAGGTTCGTGCTTCGATGAATTACAGTTAACTCGCTGGATGGGGGGGGGGGGGGGTACAGGAGCAGCTACACAATGTAACGATTTATGTAAGTTACTGTCTGTCAACTGAGGGAGAACATTTTCAACGTCTTCTGTGGAAAGGTAAGTTATAACCTTTAACTTGTGACCTGACGTCATCCAGATTCACAAGAAATTTTGTGCGTCTTTAACTGAATCTTGCAGTAAGCTGTTGTATGTTACCTTCTTATTAGTGCGATGAAATTTAGTGACTCAATGACTTAAATGACCCTAGTTAGCTCGCCTCCGCGCAATCTGCGGCACGAGTTTGGTTGGCTGGCAGAGGGCGTGCGCGCCTGGTGGCTGGACGCTGGCCACGCTCCAGTAAAAGAAGCTCTCTGTAGTATTCAACAAAGGTCCAGCATGTGTTTTCTAAATGGGTAAGTGTCAAGTTTATTTATTGATATTATGTGTCTGTGTGCCATACATTAGTCTAGGTATTTTTCTATACGGCACCATGTCAGTGAGGAGGTAACGTTCCCATAACGGGTCCCACATTGGTCGTGAGACTGCGGTACCGTCCAAGAGAATCCCCACTGTCATGTATGTGTGTGTGTGTGTGTGTGTGTGAGAGAGGAAAGGAGAGAGGCCTTCATCAAACTAGTCTCGCTCACAGGTATCAGGGGTACAGCAATGTTAGCGAGGAGCTTACGTTCCCATAACGGGTCCCCCATTGGTCGTGAGACTGCAGTACCCTCCAACAGCATCCCCACTGTCATGTGTGTGCATGTGTGAGAGACTGAAGGAGAGAGGCCTTCATCAAAGAGTAGTCTCGGTCACAAGTATCAGGGGTACAGCAATGTCAGTGAGGAGGTTACGTCCCCATAACTGGGCCCCCGTTGATCGTGAGATTGCAGTACTCTCCGAAGCCCTCCCTGTCATGTGTGTGTGGGGGCTGGCTGCGTGGCTCAGGGGTAACGTTCTCGCTTGCTGGGCCCGAGGTTGCAGGTTCGTATCCTGGCGCAGTCAGCTGGCATTTGAGGGTGCGCAAATGCGAGGGAGCCGTGTCCGTAGATTTACTGGCACGTTAAAGATCCCCTTCGGGGCAAAATTCCGTCTCTAAAAGCCGCTGTTGTTAAAAGGGACGTAAAACCAATAACATTATTATTATTATTATCATATGTGTGTCTGTATGTGTACCTATGTGTGTCATCAGGAGTCTCGGTCACAGGTATCAGGGGCACAGCCATGTCAGTGAGGAGGTTACGTTCCCATAACGGGTCCCCCATTGGTCGTGTGACTACAGTACCGTCCAAGAGCATCCCCACTGGTATATGTGTGCGTGTGTGAGAGAGAGTGAGAGAAGGAGAGAGGACATCATCAAAGAGTAGTCTCGGTCACAGGTATCAGGGGTACAGCCATGTCAGTGAGGAGGTTACATTTCCATAAATGGGCCCCCGTTGGTTGTGAGATTGTAGTACTCTGCAAAGCCCTCCCCATCATGTACAGTATGTGTCTGTATGTGTACCTATGTGTGCCATCAGAAGTCTCGGTCACTGGTATCAGGAGCACAGCCATGGCAGTTAGGAAGTTACTTTCCCAAAACTGGTCCTCCATTGGCTGTGAGACTCTGTACCCTCCAATACACTCCCTATCATGTGTGTGTTGATAATGAATTATAGTCAAATGTTGTTCAAACCATACTGAGTGAATATAGCTGAGGATTCTCACATTTTACAGCAAGCTCTGGCAGCTTAAACATCAACTCGGAGACACAATTAAGTAAGAGAGAAATAAAATAAATATCTGAATACTAACACGGTCGGTAATCGAGGAATAAGGGAAAGCTTTTGCTGAGATGACTTCAATGTATTCATCGAAAAAGCTATAAATAAGTTCAAAACGAACACAAAAGGAACTATAATAAATGGACAACAAATCCACTGTATTCGCTTCGCAGATGATAGAGCAGTAGTTACAGACTCAGAATTGTGTAGACGAGCCATCATATATAATAATGACATTCAGTGCCAAACATTTCAAGTGAGATGCAACCATCAAAACGAAGAGACTCCTCCATTTTCCTTCCTCGCATTTCTGCCGCGTTATCTGAAAACATTAATATTAAATAACCTAAATTCCTAAGCATTTTCTTAATTGTACTTCGTACTCAGTTTAAAATGTATTGGAATACTGCTAAGCCCAATCCTAAGGATTTCCGAAATTTTACTTCGTACTCAGTTTAAATTGTATTGGAATACTGCTGAACCCAATCCTAAGGATTTTCTTAATTGTACTCCGTACACAGTTTAAATTGTATTGGATTGATGCTGAACGCTAATATCAGGATCATCCCTGTCCTTATCGTTTGTATACTAATTGTTACGAAGCACAAATTTGTAAGCTCTATTGGTAATTATTTCTCTCACTGGGTTATATTCCCTAATGTTTGCTAGGCAAATCCTTTTTACTTCTTCTTGCTCAACAGGGTTACTTATAGGCAAGCCTCATTTTAGGCAAGTTGTTCAAGCAACATTAGTGGGGATGCTCCCCGTACACTTGTATGTTCACATATCGTTGTGTTCTGAACAGAAACGTGTTCAATTTTGATCCTTGTAGTCAAGTTTGTGGATCTTTTCACAGTTCTCTTTAGATTGTCTAATGCTGGTACAGCTAGCTCAGCAAGCTTCCTACCTATTGTCATTTTCAATCTATCTCTCTTGATTACTTCTTTACTGTAATCAAGACTGTGTTTAGTCTCCCTAATTCTTTTATTAGAATTTCCTCTTATAAATGATTCAGCCTTATGTTAAGTAGTTTCATTTTATCATGTTTAAGTCTGTAACTTACTTTTATGAATAACCGGCATGTTAAACAACAATAACTAACTAACTGCACAAAAGTTACTCTTTTTCTTGGTCATCAACTACAAGTAATTTGTAAACTAGTAATTGGCCCCAGGTACTCCCACCTTTTTTAGAATTCCCCTTTTTGAGCATTTTCATTTTAGCCTATTTTTCACATTTTGCAAAAATGAGGAAAAAGTAGACTTATGAGATCGATCCGGGAAAATCTGTGTCTGTCTGTCTGTCCTTCTGTCTGTCTGGCTGTGTGTGTGTGTCCCCCTATCAACTCGTAAACGGCTGCAGAAATCGAAACCAAATTTAGTATGAGTAAAGATGTATACCGGAATATCTCACCTCCATTTTTGAAAATGATGTCAGTGCTACCAACTGCTGAAAAAACGCACTAGAAATTTTAACTCCATGTTGGATATCTCGGAAGATATGCATGGGAGCTATTGTAAAATTGGCACACATGTAGATAACACTGTTTCAGTTTAATTTCCAGGAGGCCATACATGACAATGTTGCCAAAATAATTTTAAGCCATCTGATAGGTCCAATTTTTAAATGCCTATAACTTCTACACTATCAATTGGAGTTTAACCAAATTTTGTATGTAATATGTGTACATAAAAAGTTATGACTGAGCGTATTCTTAAGAGCCACCAGGGCTGCCAACTGCTAATAATTGCTCTCTGTTCTTTTATCCAAATACCAATATATCAGAAAGTATGCAAGCAGACAGCTTTAAAATATGCACACATATAGTACCTGACATTTTTGATTAATTTTGGAGTAACTTATATACTTCACAGTTCTACCAACATGATTCTGAGCCTGCTGATAGGGCCAATTTTTAAATACATGTAACTTCCATACTATCAGTTGGATTTCAACCAAATTTCGTATGTGCTATGTGTAACAGAACAGATATGACTATAGGTATTCTTAAGATCAATCAGGGCTGCCAACTGTTAATAAATGCTGTCTATATTTTTTTAACCTAATATCAATATATCAGGAAGTATTCAAGACAACAGCATTATACTTTGCACACGTATAGCACCTGACATTCTAGATTAATTTGGAATAATTAATATAAGTCAGTGCTGCCAACATGATTCTATGCCTGCTGATAGGTCCAATTTTAAAATACCTGTAACTTCTATACTAACAAATGGATTTCGTCCTAAATTGGCACAACAAGATATCATAATATTTCAGATTAGGCTATTTCTGACCAGCACATGCATGACATTGTTGCCAACATGCTTTTACGCATGGTGATAGATCCAATGTCTAACTGCATGTAACGTCCATTGAACATCAACCAATTTTTTTAAAATTCTGTACCTTAAGAGATGGAACTAAGAATATATTCAGTCACCAGGGCTGCCAACTGCAATGCTCTAATAGGCTACATTATACCAGGTATATTTCGAACTAATTAGACATTTCGATATTACCAACTTAATTTCGTCATTATTCTAGATAGGTTCATATACTGTAGATTAATCATTGGCATGAAACTTGATTTTAAGAAAAGTAGGCTCTTTAGTTCGTCACGGAACTTCTTGTTCTTTATTAAATTACTTCTACAAAAGGTACCATATCTTTGTTTTATAATTGTCAGTATTTTATGCCGATTTGTTACCAAATAAATGTTTTTGGGTCCATCCCTCAAAACCAAATTGTTCTACTTTCTCTCCCACACCTATTTCATTTTTCCTACCTCATCTTCTCTCTAGTAGTGATCGGGCCCTCCTGATTGCTCCAATGTTGGCACCGAAACCTGTTATACCAAATTTGTCAATAACTTACAAAATAATAATCTTTTTTTGGAATTTTCAGTGAACGTGTCCAGAACGAAGCCGGTGACGTGAGAGGCCATTTCCTGCAGTCTACTTCAGCAACTTGTCTTGCAGCCGACCTGACGGCCTGGTCAATTCCATTTTCTTCAAGAAGCATAAGTTGGACTCCGGCTTCCATTTTTACCATGCCAACCCTGGATGACAAACTCGTCAACAAGTGCGTCTCCTATAAGGGACAACTTACGTGATTTCGTAAATTTCTGAAGGGCCGCCTGCAATTACTCGCTCGTCACTTCTCTTCAGTGCAGTCTACGCTTAAGTTCGTCTCTCTCGCTCACGAGTCAACCGAGCATCCAGCAGACATGTAATAATCGTCTAACACCATTCTCCTCCAGCCAAGTCATGATGACTTGGTAACGGCTATCTACAAGCATCTTCACCTTCTGCCATGCCAAGATAGGCAAGTGAAATTTTCTCGATGGGGCACTTTTAACAACTTCTGGAATTCTTATTAAAATTGCCATATTTTTATCACGCTGGTTGGGAATGCAGTTTTTAGTGGTTTCTAATCAACGTTGCTCCCTACGTGGGAAACCCTATTCTTCATGTTATTAGTTGATAATACAACTCAACGTGGAATTTGATCTTGTCTAACTTCGTTCTTTTAAATGTCATACATTTGGCTCAACGTGGGATCATTCTAATTGCCTCATTCTACCTTTTACTGGGTAAATAAATTCAACTAGCTCGTGAGGCCCATACTTCGCCCCATTCAACTGGGCCAGAAACGTTGTACAAATTAAACAAGCAATTTTGCAAGTGTATCAAGATTAAATGAACATTCAGACATAATCAACACATGGATTGTGTAGAAGAGCCATCATATTTACTAGCAACATTCAGTGCCAAAATCCTTCAAGTGCGACGTACCCATCAAAACGAACGGACTCTTGCAGCGAATAATCCCCAATTTCCTTCCTCCCATATCTGCCCCTTTATCCGGATAACAACTTAATTTGAAATAACCAATGTTTTTTTGTTTTGTTTTAGTAAAATTGAAGTTCTTCTTCGGAAATCCTCCCCAATTTTGTAATGTTCCCTATACTTGTAATTCTGTTTCAATGTTTAGTGGTATTCTGTAAACCTCTTTTCTATGCCTAACATACAATTTGTTAGAGATTTTAAGTACTCGCTTGCTGTTTCCAAGGTTGCACGATCGAATCCCGGCGCAGTCAGCTGGCATTTGCGGGTGCGCAAATGCGAGGGAGTCGTGTCAGTAGATTTACTGGCTCGGTATAGATCCCCTTCAGGACGAAATTCCGGCACCCCGGCGTCTCTAAACCGCGCAGTAGTTAAAAGGGACGTAACACCTATAACTTTATTTTTATTATTCCTGTGTGCCTTAGAACGCGTCCTCAATCGTTCTTTTTTTTGGTGCTCTTTCGGGACTTCCCCGAAAAACAAAAAATGTTTGGTGGGACAAATACTAAGGCACCTATGATAGTTAACTTAGTTATGGAAGGATGGATTAAGGATAAGAACTGCAGGGGTCAAGCAAGATTAAATTATGCTACACAGATTGCCTCGGATATAGGGTGTGGCATCTATTTAAAGATGGGAGGCATTGAGACCTGAATCAAACAAGACTGAAGACTCAAACAGAAATATACAATAAATAACTTAAATAATTGACGGAACCTCCAGCTGTGGCTTGAAATTTAGTTAAAGACCGCAATAGAGACGAATTGGTACCTGGTATCACAACAGATAAAATGTTTATTGATCATTAATTTCAATAACTGGAGAACCAGTTAATATGCACCAGAAAAAGTCAACGGATGATGAGGCACCAGTTGCAACGTTCCTCGCCAACTTGGAGAAGAGTCAAACGTTACAATAAGTGCATAGCAAAAGAAGCGTAGCATTGCTAAATATTACTGTGGACCAGAACCTTCGATATTAATATTTCATACGACACCTCAAATGGACTATCGTGGACTAGGCCTACAGGGGAAACCAGGCAAAAAAAAAAAAAAAACGCGCCACGTACTCTACCTCATGGTGGTGTGGAAACGAGTATTCAGCCAGATCGGATCACCTAGTTAATAACACGTTATGTGTCTAAACTCCAAAATGCTCTTCAATCAGAGGCTAATAGCATGGATGAGCTCAGTCCCAAAAATGAACTGCCCAGCTCACCGGCCGGCCAAACCAGTGACTCGATCAACGAACAGAAGCCCTGCCCCACCTGCGACCCCGAGAGGGACTCCTGCACAGCAGTCAAGGTCCAGCGATCCAGTCAGCATATGAGTCGTCCAGTTGCAAAACTCGTTTAATCCACTTGTGAATAGGGATCATGTCGTAAAATTATTTATTTAATTATTTTATTTTATTTTACTTTCTTTTATTTTGTTTTAATTTGTTTTGTTTAATTTAATTTTGTTTTGTTTTTTATTTTGTTTTACTTCATTTCGTTTTGTTTTGTTTTTGTTTTTTGTTTTTTTATTTTGTTTTGCTTTTAAATTGTTTATTTTGTTTTATTTTGTTTTGTTTTATTTTGATTTTCCAGAAAACAAACACAAAACCAAAAACAAAAAACACGAAGCGAAAAGCAAAAATCAAACACAGAAACAAAAGCAGGAAACAAAAAAGAAACACAAAGCAAAGAGCAAAATTCAAAGACAACAAAAGCAGAAAACAAACACCAAACCGAAACAAAAAATACGAAGCAAAATTCAAAATTCAGAAACGAAAGCTAAAGCAGAAAACAAAAAACAAAAAGCGAAAAGCAAAATTTAAAAAAGCATAAGCAGAAAACACACACAAAACCCAGAAAGAAAATCAAAAAGTAAAATTCAAAAGCACAAAGCAAACACAAAACCAAACACCAAAAACACAAAGCAAAAAGTAGAAAATAAGAAACACAAAAGTTACGTGAGGCAAAGTCCAGAGAAAAGTTTCTCGTGAAAATGATTCTTATTCACAAGTGGATTAAACGAGTTTTGTAACTTGACGACTCATATCTATTCATAGCATCCATTTAATGTCCCAACCGGCTGAGGTCTAGAATGGCCTAATGTTAGAGAGGGAATTTGGGAGCAAGGACCCTGTTTACGTCAGATAAGCCTGCGTTCTCTAGCTCGTAATGGATTCTCCCCTCACGACATACCGAGTCAGTAGGCCTACAAGGCTTGAAAAGAGCAATATTTGTCTATCTACTGTAGTCCAGGCGTTCTCTACCTTTCTGAGACTGTGAGCATCTCCCTTATGCCAGACGAAGTACCCGAGAACCATATTAGAAGCAAAGTTTAAAATTTTGAAAATTTAAATTGAAACTATTTTCTTCCATTTTTTCTTGTTTTGTGCTGAACTTCGCCGTTTCCCTCATATCCCCCATGTTGATAGGAATTTTTGGGCTTTCGCTTTTTTTTAATATTTTCACATTATTAATTAATTAATTAATAAATTAAGTGTCATTATTTCCATTTTTATTCTGAGCAAACTCCAAAAAAAATGTACGTTTCATAGCAAGACTGATTAATGTCACAACGGTTTTGAGTGAGATTCATTTTTTCATAGGACAACGAAGAAAATGGTCTTGATTTTAAATACACTGTTCCATGTTTGAAAACTCACAAAAAAAAACATGCACACGCTGAGATATTACCCGCCTCACGAATGGCACTGCTTGTAACCTACTGTAGGCTCTCTGTTGACGCATTCAGATATCGATATTCCACTTGGCGCATGCGCAATTGCTTTCTCTACCCACAGGGACATGAGCCTGTTTCAAAGGAGGCTCACTGGCTGCTCAGTCCCGTGCTGAGGAGCTGGCGTCATTTCCACCGTGGTTACAGAGAATAATACCAAAAACTAGGGATGTAATTTGCCTATGCCAAAGAAAAAAAGGAAAATTTAAATGTGCATATTCCTTGAGAATGAAATAGGGATTCTAAGGCTCAAAGATTCCCTTCCAGCTTCGCCACTGTCACTTACTCACTCCGTATGCTTGTGAAGGGACGTGAAGTTACCATGCCGATTTCACAATCCTCTTCCATCCTTTTCGATCTTGAGCTCACTCTTACCAGTTGTCAATTTGTAGGGTGGGTTCAAACCCGGCCGAAGCCGTCGGATTTTTTAAGAGCGTTAAAATCCCTCAGTATGCCTTCCTTCGGAGGGGAAGTAAAGCCGGCGGTCCCATGTCATAGATTTATGGCATATTAAAGAACCTTCCACTAATTGCACCTGTGTGAAGCTAAATTGGATAGGTTAAGAATGTAAACAACGCTCTTAGGTTTCTATGTTCGTTGCCAAGAGCCGACTGCGGTGGTGTCTAGTAGCTAAGTTCTGAACTTGGCCTAGTAATCGTTGACAGTGGCGCTTGGCGGCAAAAGTAGGAGCTATTTGAAAAATTCTAAGTTGCAGTACTTAAATTGAAAAACAGATAACACACACTGTAATACAGTCATCACAATTAACACCGGTAATCAGACAGATTCTACACACACCCAAAGTACACGGGGCTACATGACCGCGTTGTCGCAGCCCCTAAACCTAAGAACCAAACAACCAATTTGTAGGGTCCGGCATACTTTGTTGTGAACATGCATGCTTGTCATGCATGCAGTTACGTGTGTAGCCACCTTTATATCCATACTCATATATGAGTCGTCCAGTTGCAAAACACGTTCAATCCACTTGTGAATAAGGATCATGTCGTAAAATTATTTATTGAATTACTTTATTTCAGCGGCTTCGGTGGCGTAGTTGGTAGCATACTGAGCTTCTATGCCCAAGCTCGCGGATTCAAACCCGGCCGAAGTCGTCGGATTTTTTAAGAACGTTAAAAATCCTTCAGTATGCCTTCCTTCGGAGGGGAAGTAAAGCCGGCGGACCCATGTCATAGATGTATGGCATGTTACAGAACCTTCCACTAATTACACCAGTGTGAAGCTAAACTACACACATCAAAAAAAGTTTTGCATCACCTCGGTTCCCAGATCTCCGGCATATAGACGTTGACTGTGTATATTGTATCCAAGATACAGTCCCTTTGACTGTTCATAGATGTCACTAAAACTGCTCAAAGATGTAAACAACCATGCATGAGCAGGGCCTATTAGACGGAGGGGGTACGACAGCCGATCAGTTCCAGTCATTCCACCAGGACGAAGGTACGCTGCTCATGTTGTCTGTAGTTCTACCATGCCTAGAAGGTCAATACCGCAGTTCGATCGCGTCCGCATTGTTACTTTGTGTCAAGAAGGGCTCTCAACAAGGGAAGTTTCCAGGCGTCTCAGAGTGAACCAAAGCGATGTTGTTCGGACATGGAGGAGGTACCGAGATACAGGAACTGTCGATGACAGGCCTCGCTCAGGCCGCCCAAGGGCTACTACTGTAGTGGATGACCGCTACTTACGGATTGCCGCTCGGAGGAACCCTGACAGCAATGCCACCATGTTGAATAATGCGTTTCGTTCAGCCACAGGACGTCGTGTTTCAACTCAAACTGTGCGCAATAGGCTGCATGATGCGCAACTTCACTCCCGACGTCCATGGCGAGGTCCAGCTTTGCAACCCCGACACCATGCAGCGCGGTACAGATGGGCCCAACAACATGCTGAATGGACCCCACGGAATTGGCATCACGTTCTCTTCACCGATGAGTGTCGCATATGCCTTCAACCAGACAATCGTCGGAGACGTGTTTGGAGGCACCCTGGTCAGGCTGAACGTCTTAGACACACTGTCCAGCGAGTGCAGCAAGGTGGTGGTTCCCTGATGTTTTGGGGTGGCATTATGTGGGGCCGACGTACGCCACTGGTGGTCATGGAAGGCTCCGAAACGGCTTTACGATACCTGAATGACATCCTCCGACCCATAGTGCAACCATATCGGCAGAATATTGGAGAGGCATTTGTCTTCATGGACGACAATTCTCGACCTCATCGTGCACATCTTGTGAATGCGTTCCTTCAAGATAACGACATCGCTCGACTACAGTGGCCAGCATGTTCGCCAGACATGAACCCTATCGAACATGCCTGGGATATGTTGAAAAGGGCTGTTTATGGACGTCTTGACCCACCAACCACTCTGAGAGATTTACGCCGAATTGTCGTTGAGGAGTGGGACAATTTGGACCAACAGTGTCTTGATGAACTTGTGGATAGTATGCCACGGCGAATACAGGCATGCATCAATGCAAGAGGACGTGCTACTGGGTATTAGAGGTAGTGGTGTGTACTGCAATCTGGACCACAAATGCTGAAAGTCTAGCTGTATGATGGTACAACATGCAATGTGTGGATCTCATGAGCAATAAAACGAGCTGAAATGTTGTTTGTGTTGATCTCTATTCCCTTTGTATTTAACGGTTCCGGAACTCTTGGAACCGAGGTGATGCAAAACTTTTTTTGATGTGTGTATATATAGGTTAAACATTTAACTAACGTTCTTAAGTTCCTACGTTCGTTGTCAAGAACCGACTCCGGTGGCATCTGGTAACTAAGTTCTGAACTAGTTGGTCGTTAACGGTGGCGTTCGGCGGCAAAATTAGGAACTACTTGAAAAATTGAATGTCTGCAGCCCTTACTTGAATTAAAACAGATACACACACTAATACAGTCATCACAATTAACACCGGTTATCAGACAGATTTTACACACACCCAAAGTACACGGGGCTACATGAAAGCGTTGTCGCAGCCCCTAAACTGAGGAACCAACCAATTATTTTATTTTATTTTATTTTACGTTTTTTTTTGTTTTACTTTATTTTATATTATTTTGTTTTAAATTGTTTGGTTTTTGTTTTGTTTTATTTTGTTTTTATTTGGTTTTGTTTATTTTGTTTTATCTTGTTTTCTTTTGATTTTGTTTTATTTAGTTTTATTTTGTTTTGATTTATTTTGATTTTCCAGAAATCAAACACAAAACCAAAACCAAAAAACACGAAGCAAAGAGCAAAACTCAAACACAAAAGCAAAAGCAGAAAACAAAACAAAAAAGAAACACAAAGCAAAAAGCAAAATTCAAAAACAACAAAAGCAGAAAACAAACAGAAAACCAAAACAAAAAATACGAAGCAAAGAGCAAAATTCAAAAACAAAAGCAAAAACAGAAAACAGACAAAAAAAGAAACACAAAGCAAAATTCAAAAACAGCAAAAGCAGAAAAAGAGACGAAGCAAAAAGCTAAATTAAAAAACAAAAGCAAAAGCAGAAAACAAAAAAACAAGAGACATAAAGCAAAAACAAAATTCAAAAACAGCAAAAGCAGGAGACAAACAGAAATCCAAAACAAAAAAAGACGAAGCAAAAAGCAAAATTCAAACACAAAAGCAGAAAACAAACGAAAAAAGAAATACAAAGCAAAATTCAAGAAGAGTAAAAGCAGAAAACAAAAACAAACCAAAACAAAAAGGATGAAGCAAAAAGAAAAAATCAAAAACAAAAGCAAAAGCAGAAAACAAAAAAAAAACAAGAAACATAAAGCAAAAAGCAAAATCCACAAAAGCAAGAGCAGAAAACAAACACAAAACGAAGAAAGGGAAGCAAAAATTATAATTCAAAAGAAAAACCACAAAGCAAACACAAAACCAAAAACCAAAATCACAAAGCAAAAAGTAGAAAACAACAAACACGAAAGATACGTGATGCAAAGTCCAGAGAAACGTTTCTCATGAAAATGATTCTTATTCACAAGTGGATTAAACGAGTTTTGTAACTTGACGACTCTTCTAACGTACCAAACTTAAATTACTAGGAAAACTTAAATACTAGAATGTAATTGGTAACTGCGTGATATTAACTAATCTATACAAATTACTTACAGTAATAACAATACATGGAGATTTACTATTGTCATTCACTTACACATTCTTACACAAATTGTTCTAGTTGGCCTACGAATTCAAGAGGAAATCTTTACATGCACGTTAGGGATGAACAATTTCTAACGTCACGAGGACAATTATTCCAAATTCTCGTTCCTGACTCGAGGAGAGAGTCATTGAAGGCAGATGAATGATGTATAGGATGATTTATGTTTCACTTGTCGAGTAAACATCATATATTTGGTGATAAAATATCGCCAGAGAAATTTTGCTTGTGATCTGGCTAGGAAAGTATTATCGAGATCTGGAGTTTCACTTTACAGATGCTGCCTTGTAAGTGTTCTCAACACTTAACCACCACGGCTCTAGCAGTGTGGTAAGTAGCATGCTGTTCATTACGACAATTTGAGTGCTGAGTGGGGATAATGGGTGCTGTTAATCCATAGATCAAGAGGATTCCGAAGCCAAGTACGCGTTCAGGCACTGAGAGTAGGACCCTGTGACAGAGGATAGTATACGTATCTAGTACCGGTACTTTAGCACATTCCACCCTAGACCACATAGTCGTAAGACTTCAATTGTATTTTTGCCCTAGCAAATGCAGCTCAATTCTCTGCGGAAATACGATCAGATATTGGTATAAGAGATTTATTGTACCCATTGATCACGAATATCTCTTCGGCAAAGTTCAAATAAACTCCAACTAGCACAACCGTGAGGGAAAATTTTCAAAAAACTGG
Source organism: Meconema thalassinum (assembly GCA_946902985.2). Lineage (NCBI taxonomy): Eukaryota > Metazoa > Arthropoda > Insecta > Orthoptera > Tettigoniidae > Meconema > Meconema thalassinum. Next base: position 884,073,509 of record OX336388.2, read on the forward strand.
TAAGCCTAAAAGAATATTTCTCCTTCAAATTAGGGACAAATCTATGAGCAACAACATAAAATATAGCTTGAAGTTTCGAAGAGGAAATTCTCATGGTGGAATTATCGACTCTTGATTACTGCTGAGATAAAATAAGCATGTTCGCCCTAATGTATATTCAGCTGGCTAAGAGGATCCATATGAGCCACAAATTTGTCACAATTTCGTAATTTTTATGATCAATAATATTGTTCTACTTTAATTAAGTATAATTTAAAGTTGTCATGGTCTAAAATACAGATGAAAACTCAGGATGATCAGAGGGTTCGGTGTTCCGGGTTCAGTGAAGTTATGCACCGGAAAATAAACATCATTTCGAATCTGTAATCGAATTTGTAATCTGTACATTTGTATTATCTCTAAATAATGTTGCCGCAAGTAATAGCAGAAACCGAGGTAATTAGGACTTGAGGTACTTAGAACATTATCCAGTCAATTTCGTCAGTCATAACTAGCACTCGGATGTTTAAGACCTAAATATAACCCAAATATGCAAGCAAATATGATCTTAAAAATGACGAAATATGACCCAAAAATGACAAAATATGACCTGAAAATTACTGATTTAAATATGGCCGTACTTTTTAATTATAAAGCAAAGCAACAATCCCTTCCGAGATTAAATTGTTAACTAAATTTTTTATACCCATGTTCATATTAATTTTCTGAATATAGCCTAGGCCTACATGTTCAAGTGGTTATTTACAGTCCGTTTCTGTAAACACTATTTCCCGTTCGGTAAGTTGAGGATGATTCCACAATACAGCTGACGTCAAACTACTGAAATATGACGTTCTTACCAAAAAACAAGATGTTCAGTAAAGAACATATAGCCTACTTTCTCCTAAATGCATGGGTATTGTTATAACTCTTTGCCCTTTTCAAGGAGTATAATTGAATGTTGGTTGCAGTAGCTTGTTGAAATACAACGTGCTATAGGGATATTAAACATGAATATAATGTGCCCTTTGCTAGTGCTACCTCTGTAAAAAAAAACATTCAATTCAGTTTCACCGTGCTTGAATTGATCTGGGGAATGGATTTGCACACATACATGGCCGCTATTTGCAAACTATTGGGCAAACGGTTAAGCATAAGTAGACGACTATCTTCTACTTAAGTCCACACTATGGCACTATTACAATTGAACTGTAATAGCTATTTTCGACATCTTGCTGAAGTACGCCAATTGCTTTCTCAGTTTACGGCAAACATTGTCTGTCTTCAGGAATCCAGGTTTCGTCCTGGACATGAGACAACAATGCGACACTTCAAACTCTTCTCTAAAGACCGGGTGGACGGAGCTGTGGCCGCCGGTGGCGTCTGCACTCTCGTCCACTCTAGTCTCTTTAGTGAAGAGGTGCCGTTGCGTACTCAGCTAGAAGCAGTTGCAGTTCGTACTTCGTTGCCAGTAATGGCAACAGTATGTAACGTGTACATCCCGCCTGATTCTCAACCGGATTACGGACAGCTGGAGGATCTAGTCTCTCAGCTCCCCCCTCCTTTTCTCCTTCTGGGAGATGTTAATGCCCACAACACCATCTGGGGCTCCGCTACCACTAGCGGTAAAGGGAGAGATTTTGAGAGGCTGATCAGGCGGCTGGACCTGTGTTTGTTGAACACAGGGGAACCTACGCACTTCTCTATTGCACACGGCACTTATTCAAGTGTCGATATTACCTTGTGCAGTCGTGCGCTGGTTCCCCTGCTACAGTGGGGTGTACACGACGACCTTTGTAATAGTGACCATTTTCCAATTATCGTTACTCTTCCGAACCAGAGAGCCATCGAGTTACCAAGTCGATGGCTTCTCCGTCGGGCTGATTGGCCAACTTTCACGGCACGTGCGGTGTTTGCCGAAGATACCTTTGAGAGTGTCGACGATCATACCATTCACATAACGAATGGTATTTTGGCTGCTGCTGAGGAAACAATACCTTCCTCATCCGGAAACTCACGCCGGAAGCTTGTCCCTTGGTGGACAGCCGAGATTGCAGCAGCCATTAAAGATCGTCGACGTGCTTTCAAATGCTATCGGAGGCAAAACACCATGGCCAACCTTATCACCTTCAGAAGGATGCGTGCCAGAGCCCGATATCTGATTCGGGAGAGTAAGAAAACGACGTGGGAAAAGTATGTGTCGTCCATGACGGCGCATACACCACCATCTCAAGTGTGGACTAAGCTTCGCCGGATCTCCGGACTCCCGACATCACTGTCGATACCCGGAGTGTCCATCAATGGAGACATCATCACGGACCATCTCGCCATTGCCAACAGCATTGGCTTGCACTTCTCCGATGTATCCTGCTCCGGGAGTTACGATCCTACATTTCTGACTCTGAAGCGGGAGGCAGAGACTCACCCCTTGCCCTTTGCCACTGCTGCTTCGGAGTCCTATAATGTACCATTCTCTGAATGGGAACTGCGCAGTGCGCTTGCAATGTGCAGGGATACGGCTCCTGGACCGGATAACATACATAATCAAATGTTAAAGCATCTGTGCGAATCCAGTATAAAACAACTGTTGATCCTCTTTAATCGTATATGGATTGAAGGGGAGTTTCCATCTCAATGGCGAGAGGGGATCGTGATACCGATTCCTAAGGCTGGAAAGGATCCCAAGTTTGTAAGCAGCTATAGGCCTATTTGTTTGACAAATGGCCTGTGTAAGCTGCTCGAAAAGATGGTGAACCGTCGGCTGGTGTGGTTCTTGGAGGATAAAGGTCTCCTGTCTGAGTACCAATGTGGATTTCGCTCTCATAGGTCCACCACTGACCATCTGGTGCGACTTGAGAGCGCCATACAGGAGGCTTTTTTCCGAAAGCAGCACCTAGTCACGGTTTTCTTTGACCTCGAGAAAGCCTACGACACCACATGGCGCTACGGGATCCTTTCCACCCTTCACAAGTGGGGACTCCGTGGTAACTTACCGACTTTCATTGCGAATTTCATGTCCGTCCGACTCTTCCGTGTAAGGGTCGGTAGGACATTATCGCAATACTATACCCAAGAAAATGGAGTTCCTCAGGGTTCAGTGCTGAGTGTCACCTTGTCCGCGATTGCCATTAATGGCATTGTTGCCGCCGCCGGGTCCGCGGTAGTTCCATCGCTGTATGTAGACGATTTAGCTCTGCATTACAGCTCTGGAAGTATGGCAGTCGTGGAACGGCAATTGCAGCTAGCTATCAACCGGGTCGACAGGTGGGCTCACGACCGGGGTTTTCGTTTTTCAGCAGCGAAAACCTCCGTCGTCCATTTTTGTCGGCTCCGGAGGCTACATTTACACCCTGAACTACATCTCAGGGATGCTGCGTTGCCGTTGGTTGACACGTATCGCTTCCTGGGGCTCCATTTTGACAGCATGTTAACGTGGCAGCACCATATACGGCAATTGAAAATGACAAGTCTCAGGAAACTGAACATGCTCAGGTTTCTTAGTGGCACTACGTGGGGGGCTGACCGTGCGGTGCTGCTACGGTTCTACCAAGCCCTCGTCCTGTCCCGGCTAGACTATGGTTCTGCGGCATACGGTTCAGCAAGGCCGGCAACCTTGAAAATGCTGGACAGTATCCACCATAGTGGCGTTAGGCTGGCTACCGGTGCCTTCCGGACCAGCCCGATACCCAGCCTACTCGCCGAATCGGGTGTTCCACCTTTAAATTATAGACGCCAACATATGCTTTTAGCATATGCTGCCAATGTGCGTCAAATGCCGCATCACCCGACCTATCAAGCTCTCTTCGGTACCCAAAACCACCAGGGTTACGCCAACCGGCCTCGTGCCACTCGGCCGGTTGGTATTAGACTTGATAGCTCGTGTACTGAAATAGGAGTGGATGTAGGTCCCTGTATGATCCGGACATCTAGCGAGGTGCCTCCGTGGCAAGTCCCGCGTCCGGAAATTCGGTTAGATCTGCACCGAGGTCCTAAGGTGAACACGGATGCCTCCGTTTACCGGAGGCAGTTCCACAGCATAGTTCACCAATTTCCGGACGCTGGCATTCTATACACGGATGGTTCGAAGGTGGACGAGAAAGTGGGTTGTGCTTACGTTATTGATGGTGCAAATACCAAGATCTCTTTGCCTGAGGCCTGTAGTGTGTTTACTGCGGAGCTCGTTGCCATCTATGAAGCTCTGCAGTTTGCACTACAGGATGCTCGAATCCACTTTCTCGTGTGTACCGACTCTTTGAGTTCGTTGCAGTCAATTGCTACATGTTTCCCGCAACACCCCCTAGTGCAGCGAATCCACGACCTACTAGCCGGGCTGTGCCACGCTGACACTCGAATCACCTTTCTGTGGCTTCCAAGCCACATGGGAATTGTGGGAAATGAGTTAGCAGATCAAGCTGCAAAAGAGGCGGTATCACTACCCCCTCGACCAATGGAGGTACCCGCTAGAGATATTCGCTCTCAGTTACGCCTACAAGTTCTGGCTTTTTGGGAGAGTCAGTGGCTAGCTGACCCACTGCCCAGTAAACTGAGAGCGATCAAGGGAACAACTCGCGTGTGGCGGAGCTCCTTCCGGGCCCGGAGAGAGTCCGTCATTTTGTGTAGGCTAAGGATAGGTCATACAAGATCCACCCACTCGTACCTAATGAGAAGGGACGACCCCCCACTTTGTACCTGTGGAGCCGTATTCACCGTGGCCCACATTTTTACCGAGTGTGTGGATCTTGCTGACTTACGAAGAAACTTTGGTTTGCAGACGACACTCAAACTTATATTAGCCGATGACGCGGTGGCTGCTGATCGCTAATCCGCTTTATAAGTGAGAGTGGATTAGGGCCAGCAATTTAAATTTTCCAGTGAACTTTGACTCAACGACTTGTTCGTTTTTGAATGATAATGTTTTGTTTTTTCCGTAATTTGTGTTTATTTTTATAATTTTTATTTTTTATTTAATTGTTTGATTTTGTTTTATTAATATTTGGTCTTTTTAAATTTAGATGTCCACCTCAAAATTTTAAATTCAATTCAAAATTTGTATTCTTTAATCTGTGTTAAGAGGGGCAGATGACCTCGTAGTTCCGCCCCTTAAAACAACAATAACTAACTAACTAACTAAACTATTGGGCTGATGACCTTGTAGTCAGTCATAAGATGCTTTCCACAAAAAGGCATGTTGTTGCAAAATCCGGTAGAGATCAAATTATTAGGATGGTCGAAATTTGATTTAAGCTTTTAACATTTGGGTGGCCGTCATTCCGTTTCCGTCAAGATGGCCGCGATATAAAACATGACACTGAGGTGCCTTTTGCTAGTGCTACCTCTGTACCTAATTTCGTTCAATTCGGTTTCACCGTGTTTGAATTGATAGGGGGAATCGATTTGCACACATACTTGGCCACCATCTGCAAATTATTGGGCTGATGATCTAGCCGTTTGGTCAGAATATGTTTCCCACATAATGATTTGTTGTTGCAAAATTTAGTAGAGACTAGATTATTAGGTTGGTCGTAATTACATTTTAGCCTTTAACATTTGGGTGGCCGCGATTACGTTTCCGTCAAGACGGCGGTGATATAAAACTTGACACTGAGGTGGGCTTTTCTAGTGCTACCTCTGTACCAAATTTCGTTCCATTCGGTTTCACCGTGTCCGAATTAATAGGGGGAATCAATTTTCACACAAAGATGGCCGCCATCCGCAAAATATTAAGCTAATGACCTATTAGTTTGGTCAAAAGATGCTCCCTCCATAATGGTATGTTGATGCAAAATTTGGTAGAGATCGGATGATTAGGTTAATCGTAATTTGATTTAAGCTTTGAATATTTGTGAGGCCGCCATTACGTTTCCGTCAAGATGGCGGCGATATAAAACATGACACTGAGGTGCCCTTTGCTAGTGCTACCTCTGTATCAAATTTCATTCCATTCGGTTTCACCGTGTTCGAATTAATAGAGGTAATCGATTTTGACACAAAGATGGCCGCCATCCGCAAACTATTAGGCTAATGACCTATTAGATTTGTCAAAGGATGCTCCCCTTATAAAGGTATATTGTTGCAAAATTTGGTAGAGACCGGATGATTAGGTTAGTCGTAATTTGATTTAAGCTTTGAACATTTGTGTGGCCGCCATTACGTTTCCGTCAAGATGGCGGTGATATAAAACTTGACACTGAGGTGGGCTTTTCTAGTGCTACCTCTGTACCAAATTTCGTTCCATTCGGTTTCACCGTGTCCGAATTAATAGGGGGAATCGATTTTCACACAAAGATGGCCGCCATCCGCAAAATATTAAGCTAATGACCTATTAGTTTGGTCAAAAGATGCTCCCTCCATAATGGTATGTTGATGCAAAATTTGGTAGAGATCGGATGATTAGGTTAATCGTAATTTGATTTAAGCTTTGAATATTTGTGAGGCCGCCATTACGTTTCCGTCAAGATGGCGGCGATATAAAACATGACACTGAGGTGCCCTTTGCTAGTGCTACCTCTGTACCAAATTTCATTCCATTCGGTTTCACCGTGTTCGAATTAATAGGGGTAATCGATTTTGACACAAAGATGGCCGCCATCCGCAAACTATTAGGCTAATGACCTATTAGATTTGTCAAAGGATGCTCCCTTCATAAAGGTATATTGTTGCAAAATTTGGTAGATACCGGATGATTAGGTTAGTCGTAATTTGATTTAAGCTTTGAACATTTGTGTGGCCGCCATTACGTTTCCGTCAAGACGGCGGTGATATAAAACTTGACACTGAGGTGGGCTTTTCTAGTGCTACCTCTGTACCACATTTCGTTCCATTCGGTTTCACCGTGTCCGAATTAATAGGGGGAATCGATTTTCACACAAAGATGGCCGCCATCCGCAAACTATTAGGCTGATGACCCATTAGTTTGGTCAAAGGATGCTGCCCCCATAAAGGTATGTTGTTGCAAAATTTGGTAGAGATCGGATGATTAGGTTAGTCGTAATTTGATTTAAGCTTTGAACGTTTGTGTGGCCGCCTTTACGTTTCCGTCAAGATGGCGGCGATATAAAACATGACACTGAGGTGTCCTTTGCTAGTGCTACCTTTGTACCAAATTTCGTTCAATTTTCGCTCACCGTGTTCGAATTGATAGGGGGGGACAGACATTCAGAGTACACACATTCACACACACACACACTCACACACACAGACACACTTTTTTCGCCCTGTAGTGATCTCATAAATCTACTTTCATTTTTTGCAAAAATCGAAAGTAGGCTAAAAAGTAGTTCCGTGAAGAACTATATAGCCTATTTGCATATAATCTATTTATATTAATTGCCACTATCAACATACAAAATTTCAATTTGTTTGCTGTAATAGATTCGAAGATATTGAGAACCAATTAAATATTTCGGATGGTCGCCATGTTGGATTTTTATATAAGTAGGTCCTAGAGGTATGTACTGTTACATGAAGATTATTGTGTACGTGTAGCATTCAAACTTCAATCGCATGATTAGGACACAAGAAGTAAAAACGAGATTTTAAAATTTCGCACAGCTGCCATCTTGTGGTTATGGAAAAAATTGAAATAAATTAGATGCCAGTGAATTATAATTTGTAAAAGGATTTGCTGTACCAAGCTTCACTGCACTCGGATGGTAAAATTGGGAGAAACGTCCATGTGAATATTTATATTTCGCGTCACCGCCATGTTGGATTTGTGATCACGAGGTTATTGAAAGTCTTATAGGTGAACTTAAGTTCATAGCCCCTATGAACATAAAAAAATCAGTTTCATTGCTCTAGTAGATTCCTAGATATTGAGAACCGTCTAAATATTCCGGATGGTCGCCATGTTGGATTTTTATATGTATAGGCCATAGAGTCATGTACCTTTAAAGGAAAATTATTGCGTAGGATCATTATTCAAACTTTCACTTCGATCGCATGATTACGACAAAAGAAACAAAAATTTAATTTAAAAATTCGCACAGCCGCCATCTTGAGGTTATGTAAACAATTGAAGTAAATTACATACCCGTGCATTACAATGTCTATAAACACTTGCTGTACCAAGTTGCATTGCATTTGATTTATTAAATCGCGAGAAAAGTCTATTTAAATCTTTCAACTTCGCTTGGCCGCCATGTTTTTTTTTGTAGTTAACAGGTTTTTTAAAGTCGTATAGATGAACTTCCAGTATTGCCCTTTATCTCCTTGCAAAATTTCAGGGTGATACCGGTAATAGTTTCAGAAATATAGAATGCCAGTGAAATATTCCGCACAGCCGCCATATTGAGGTTATGTAAACAATTGAACGAAGTTAGATGTCGGTGCATTACAATTCACAAATTCAATGAAATCGCTCCAGCCGTTTAGAAGTTATTAGTGGGGACTCACATTCATACATACACACACACACACACACGGGCAAAAGATGATCTCATAAGCCTATTTTTAGCCTATTTTCAATTTTGAAAAAAAAAAAATAGGCTTATGAGATCACCTTTTATCCGAGTGTCTGTGTGTGCGTGCGTGTGTGTGTGTGTGAGGTGTGTGTGTGTGTGTCCCTAATAACAACTATACGGCTGGAGCGATTTCAATGAAACTCGGTAAGTTCATAGCACTACTCCGGGCGACCCCGACCGTGCCCTTCAAATTTTGTTACGTCTCACCAATCCAACAGGGCGGCTGTGCGAAATATTTAACCAGCATTCAATATCTCCGGAACTATTCCCGATATCACCCTGGAATTCTTTTACGGTGATAAGGGGAACTACTAGAAGTTCACCTATGTGACTATTGAAAAACTGGTAACTACAAAACCAACATGGCGGCCATGAGAATTTGTGACATTTAAATAGATGTTTCTCGCGATTTAACCAACCAAACGCAATAAAACTTGGTACAGTATATGTTTATATACATTGTAATGCACCGACATCTAACTTCGCTCAATTGATTACATAACCACAAGATGGCGGATGTGCGAAATATTTCACCGCCATTCTATATCTCTGAAACTATTAGCGGTATCTCCCTGAAATTTTGTACGGAGATAAAGGGCACTATTGGAAGTCCATCTATAAGACCTTCAAAAACTGGTTAACTACAAAACGTGCATGGCGGCCAAGCGAATTTGAAAATTTTAAATAGACATTTCTCGCGATGTAATGTTCCAAACGCACCGAAATCTGGTACAGGAAACATTTATACACATTGTAATGCACTGGTATCTAATTTAGTTCAATTTTTTACATAACCTCAAGATGGCGGATGTGCGAATTATAAAATTAAGTTTTTATTTCTTGTGATGTAGTCATGCGATCGAAGTGAAAGTTTGAATAATGAACCTACGCAATAATTATCCATTAATGGTACATGACTCGATGGCCTATACACTTCGCAAACCAACATGGCGACCATCCGAAATATTTAGACGGCTCTGAATATCTACGAATCTATTATAGCAATCAAACTGAATTTTTTAATGTTCATAGGGGCTATGAACTTAAGTTCACCTATAGGACTTTAAATAACCTGGTGATCACAAATCCAACATGGCGGCGACGCGAAATATAAATATTCACATGGCCCTTTCTCGCAATTTAACAATCCGAGTGCAGTGAAACTTGGTACAGTAAATCCTTATACGAATGGTAATCCACTGGCATCTAATTTATTTCAATTATTTCCATAACCTCAAGATGTCAGCTGTGCGAAATTTTAAAATCTCCTTGTTACTTCTTGTGTCCTAATCATGCGATTGAAGTTTGAATGCTACACGAACACAATCATCTTCATGTAACAGTACATAACTCGAGGACCTACATATATAAAATCCAACATGGCGACCATCCTAAATATTTATTCGGTTCTCAATATCTACGAATCTATTACAGCAATCAAACTGAAATTGTGTATGTTGATAGTTGCAATTAACCTAAGTAGGATATATGAAAATAGGCTGTATAGTTCTTCATGGAACTACTTGTTCTTCTATTGAAAAAGGGGACAAGGTCCCTCACGAAACGTACAGGCATTGTAATTATTAGCCTATTTTCAATTTCGAAAAAATAGGCTTATGAGATCACCTTTTGTCCGTGTGTGTGTGCGTGTGTGTGTGTGTGTGAGAGAGAGAGAGAGAGAGAGAGAGAGAGAGAGAGAGAGAGAGGAGCGTGTGTGTGTGTGTGTGTCCCTAATAAATTCTAAACGGCTGGAGCGATTTCAATGAAACTCGGTAAGTTCATAGCACTATTCCGAGCGACCACGACCGTGCCCTTCAAATTTTGTTACGTCTCACCAATCCAACATGGCGGCTGTGCGAATTATTTCACCAGCATTCAATATCTCCCAAGCTATTACCGATAACACCCTGGAATTTATTACGGTGATAAAGGAAACTACTAGAAGTTCACCTATGTGACTTTCAAAAAACTGGTAACTACAAAACCAACATGGCGGCCACACGAATTTGAGACATTTAAATAGACGTTTCTCGCGATTTAACCAACCAAACGCAATAAAACTTGGTACAGTATATGTTTGTACATATTTTAATGCACCGACATCTAACTTCGTTTAATTGTTTACATAACCACAAGATGGCGGATGAGCGAAATATTTCACCGGCATTCTATATCTCTGAAACTATTAGCGGTATCATCCTGAAATTTTGTACGGAGATAAAGGGCACTACTGGAAGTTCATCTACAAGACTTTCAAAAACCGATAACTACAAAACGAACATGGCGGCCAAGCGTATTTGAAAATTTTAAAAACACTTTTCTCCCGATTTAATGTTCCAAACGCAATGAAATCTCGTACAAGACATGTTTATACACATTGTAATGCACTGGTATCTAATTTAGGTCAATTGTTTACATAACCTCAAGATGGCGGCTGTGCGAATTTTAAAATTAAGTTTTTATTTCTTGTGTCGTAATCATGCGATCGAAGTGAAAGTTTGAATAATGAACCTACGCAATGATTTTCCTTTAATGGTACATGACTCTATGGCCTATACATTTAACAATCCAACATGGTGACCATCCGAATTATTTAGACGGCTATGTATATCTACGAATCTATTATAGCAATCAAACTGAATTTTTTAAATGTTCATAGGGGCTATGAACTTAAATTCACCTATAGGACTTTAAATAACCTGGTGATCACAAATCCAACATGGCGGCGACGCGAAGTATAAATATTCACATTGACGTTTCTCGCAATTTAACCAGTAAATCCTTATACAAAGGTTAATCCACTGGCATCTAATTTATTTCAATTGTTTCCATAACCACAAGATGGCAGCTGAGCGAAATTTTAAAATCTCTTTGTTACTTCTTGTGTCCTAATCATGCGATTGAAGTTTGAATGCTACACGTACACAATAATCTTCATGTAACAGTACATAATTCTAGGACCTACATATATAAAATCCAACATGGCGACCATCCGAAATATTTAGTCGGTACTCAATATCTACGAATCTATTACAGCAATCAAACTGAAATGTAGTATGTTGATAGTGGCGGTTAACATAAGTAGGATATATGAAAATAGGCTGTATAGTTCTTCACGGAACTACTTGTTTCATAAATGAAAATAGGTTAAAAATGCTCAAAATATGACCTAATGGTAAAAACATGTTCGAAATATGTATTTATATGACAAATAAAAACCACTCTAGTGTGACAATAATCACTTGATTTGCATCAGAAACCGATCGGACATGAAAATAGAGGCAAAGGAAAGAATATTATATTTCCTAAACATCAGAGCCTTAGTCATAACTAAAGATGCGAATATTAAATATTGTAAATTAGAAAAACGCCCGTTGAACAAACGAAGTACAGAAATCTAAAAAGATATTAAGCTGAACAGCAGATGCGGGCAAGAGTGTAGAGTATCCGCCACTTGAATCCTTCATCCTGATTTCGATTCCCAGCCGAGGATGTCTGTTTTAGAATCATACGATGTTCGTTCGTAAATAGCTCTTTACAGTATACACATTTTCCGAATAAAAGACAAAGTTTATTCAATCTCAGTCACATGTCGCCAAATGGAGTTCCATCTCGTTGGTAGGTGGCAGTGCAAGCGGAACGTGTTAATTGGAGTGTAGGTGTAGAGCACGTAAATAATTCCAAATAAAAATATTACACCAGCGATCAGAGACCATACGACTATTTATCTATTTAAATATTTATGTAATTTTAATTACTATTAATTATAATAATAATATAGAACGGCGAAGGAATTGCTCAATGTGGCGCGGAGTGGCTGACAGAGGTCCAGAAGAACCTACAACATATCAACATAGAAAATCAAAATCAAATTCAAAAAAATATTAAGTTTGCGCATATACCATCACGACGGCCTGGAAGAAAATCGCTCTCCTAAAAGGGACCAATCGATTAAATAAATGAATAAATAATAGAGAAACCTCTGGGAATGGGGAAAATAAATGTACTCTACAATGCAAAAATAAATATCGAATAAATAAAATAAATAATAATCGAAATACAGTCCATCGCGCTTATCAAATGGATTGGGAGCTGAATCGTTTTTCATCGAGGATCTTCAATTGCTGTTTACCAAAGCAATACTCGCAATTAGTACTAGAGCTTTAAAGAAAGAGAAAACAGCTTCCGATCGATTTCTACCAAACAGAAGCCATAATGGAAAGGCCCATGCCCTGAGCTTCCTTATTCATTCACGCGTTTCGCTATACATGAGTTTCATCACTAGATCTGCCAGGAACTGATTGTAATTGTCAATAGTGTTGTGGTCAATGTGACAGGTGCCACGTTCTCCTGTCCCGGAAGAGAACATTAATCATGACACAAATCCGTAGTGAAATTATCCTAGATTAAATAAATAATCAGAATTTGTTTGTATAATTATTAGCCTATTTTTAATTTATTTTAAGTGAATTCTCCCTATAAATGGAAGACGTTAAGCAAATAACTCACTAACCGGCGAATAAAAACACGATCACTTGACAAATTCAACATTACGTTCATTCAAATCATATATATGAACGGTATAGGCCTAGTACAGTACATACTATAGTTATAGCATGGAAGTAAGATTAATTGGTTTCCTGGATGTATTAGCATTCTTCAAGTCAATGTTTCACTTAACAATAGCGATTCTTTGACATGATGCTGTTTCCCGCGGGAAGATGTGAGCGCCATCGCTATCGTCAAAAATGCAATGTTTTATTCTGTTTTCTTTTGCCACTTGTTTGCATAGGAAAAGATAAATACAGCCATATCCTCAGTTGTTCTTGTGCGATTCAAAACGAATATGCGCTTGAGGACTGAAGATGTTGCTAGGGCAGTGGCTCTGATCGAAAATGGTGGCGCGCACATCTTTCCGCGGGAAACAGCAACATGTCAATGAATCGCTATTGTTAAGTGAAACAATGACACGAAGAATGATAATACATCCAGGATAACAATTACCCTTAGGTCCATGCTAAAACAGTAACATTAATATGTATTGTACTAGGCCTAGAGCGTTCATATTTATGATTTAAATAAAAGTAATATTGCATTTTTCAAGTGATCGGTTTTCCTTGCCGGTCGGTGTATTATTATTATTACTATTATTATTTTAGAATTGAATTGAGCCTCTAGGGACTGCATATTAACAATCAATTTCATTAGTGTCAAGAACTTGTTCTTCTACCGGTCTTGACATCCTCCCAGAATTTCTGGAGCCCATTGATCAATACCTTCTTTTGTGCTTCGGGTAGAGGCCCCCTCCGTCCTCTGGGTTCAGATTACACTTTAAAATTTTGGAAGTTTTAGCCATTTGTCCAAATTCAAATCTGTCGAGGATTTTTGTTTCTAGAATACCAATTTGCATCCGGTCTTTCTCACATTCGTGGAACCATCTCCATTTCGTTGCCGTGAAACGCCTATTTTACCAGACATTCTGAGGGAAACTGCACGAGCAATTGTTAAACAATAGCCGGGAACAAATAAATCTGCCACTCTCTGTAAACCACGCGCTGACAGCTGTAATTGCACGCCCACCTCACTTTGTAGATTTTTTCCCCAGCCGTTATAATTTCAAGTATTTCCAGAAAGGATTCAGTGAAGCGTTTTGACACAACTTGCTCACACATGTACTTGAGGTTCCTTCACGTATATTCAACAAAAGCAAACAATTTCTTAAGTTGTAACTTTAAATTAAAGAAGTATATTAATGTTTCATAAGTTCACGTCTGTATCAGACAGCAGAAATGTAAGCAACAAAAATGTATTTATAAAGGATTATGAATGACTATATTTTACACGGTTCTGCAGATTCGTTGGGGGTAGTGATTAGTTAAATTGGATGCTACCCTGGAGCGCCGGGTTTGATTTATGGCTCTGGCAAAGTATTTTATTCTGGTTTAAGGTTCGGAGAGCCAGACATGGATAAACATAAATTGTATAATGTACTTAATGGTTTGTCAATATTTCCTCCGGAATCTCAATAAAAATAAAATGTTATTTCAAAATAAATAAAAATAATTTTGAAATAAAATGAGATTTTTTGTCACTGTTTAAATTAGTGGCGTTACAGTAAGTAACGTCGTAATCGCCTCGTTACCGTTACCAGTAACGAATTAAGCCGTCACAGTACTACAGATACCACAATAACACAGGTTATCAGAGAAATTCTCTCTATATATACTGTATATATACACCCAAATACTCCGGGGTGAATGAACACGATGTCAAAGCCCTTCAGATTCAAAAACAATTCATTCGGGCATGTTTCATTTATCGTAAAGTCGGTTGGTTCCTCAGTTTAGGGGCTGCGACAACGTGGTCATGTGCCCCGTGTATTTTGGGTGTGTGTAGAATCTGTCTGATAACCGGTGTTAATTGTGATAGCTGTATTAATGTTATCTATCTGACTAATTCAAGTAGGGACTGCAGACATTCGATTTCCAAGTAGTTCCTATTTTTTCTACCAAACGCCACCTTCAACGACAACTAGTTCTGAACTTGGTTACTAAATGCCACCGCAGTCGGCTCCTGGTGACGAACGTTGGAATCTAAAAGCGTTAGTCAAATCCAACCTAATTAGCCACACACAAGTGTAATTAATGGAAGGTTATTTTACATGCCGTAGAGCTATGGCATGGGACCGCCGGCTTTACTTACCCTCTGAAGGAAGGCATACTGAGGGATTTTTAACGGTCTTAAAAACTCCCGACGACTTCGTTCGGGTTTGAACCCGTGACCTTGGGCATAGAAGCTCAGCATGCTACCAAACGCCAACGAAGCCGCCTTATCGCAAAGTATTGCTTACAGCAGTTTAAAAAGAAGTAAGCTTATAGTTGTAAGTTATTGTTAATCTCGCGATCATGTGCCCTGGAACCTCGATTTTACGTGGAATCCGAACCCCAGGAAGTGATATTTCACTGCGAAAATTTCACTTGCATTGGCTGGGAATCAAACCCAGTCCGTCTTGGTGAGAGGGAAGCAGCTTGATCACTTCACCATGGTGGGTGAGTGGATAGCGTGTCAGTCTACTAACCCCAAGATTGCAGGTTCGCTTCTGGCCGTGGTAAGTGATTTTTGAAAGGCGGCAAAAATACGACACGCATGTCATACGAAGTTGGCATGTCAAAGAACCCATTTGAATTCAGTAGGCCTTGTTCATAATGGCAAAATTAATCTTGGGAGTTTCCGCCAACACAAAGTTCATCATTTCTCTAATAGAAAGCGCTATAGTGTTCAAGGAGCTTAGATATCTAACCTCCTTGACTTTCATAGTGATTCAAGTAACAACGAAATTCGACATTCAATCTACCCTCTGGGTGTCAAATTACAAAGCTTGCACCCGGCACCCGATGCCATACGATAAATAAAAAAGCTTCACCACCACGACCCCAACAGCTGTATCGACAGTCATGAAATGAAGGAAGCAATAAATTATCATTCGATAAAATGGATTTCCGTAATTAAGGAAATCTACAGTTCAACACCGCTGTGTGTATCAATATTCTGAGAATAAAAGTGTTGAAGTTTTTTAAAAAATTAATGAAGGAGCATTGACAAAGTGGGAAGAACAGCAGTTATTTCTGTAATACGTGCAGAGTGGAAACTCCTCGTCTCTTATGAGTGTAGTTTGTAATATCTCTCTCTGTATGTACGCTAAATTTTGCTCTTTGCCTCAGGTGAGCAATTTAACTTCTCAAACATTTTAATGGAGTTTTGAACACTTAATGGCCACTATTTCATTTTCCATCAACTTTAAAAGCGTCCGTACTAGTTTAATTTATTTTCTAATAGAGTTATGAATACAGGTATTGTAGGATAACGGACACAGACACCAGGGACTGACAGTATAGTACCATGTGCATGTATGTCATAATTGCCACGGTGGGTGAGTGGTTATCGTGTCTGATTGCCGGTTTGCTCCTGGCCATGGTAAATGATTCTTGAAAGGCGGTAAAAATTACGACACGCATGTTATACGATGTTGGCATGTCAAAGAACCCATTTGAATTCAGTAGGCCGTGTTCATAATAGAAAATTAATCTCGGAATTATCCGCCAACACAAAGTTCCTCATTTCCCTACTAGAAAACGCTACAATGTCAAGGAGTTTAGATATCTAACCTCCTTGACTTTCATAGCGTTCCAAGGAACAACGAAATTCGACTTGCAAGCTGCCCTCTGGACGCAAATAACAAAGCTTGCTCCCGGCATATTAAAAATTAAATTATTACTATTATGTATGTCATGGAGTTCAAATTTGGAATAGGTCACGCAATGCACTGTACATTTGATAACATAGTATGTTAAGTATGTATGAGACGTGATCAAAAAGAATCTGTTTGACAGCCCTACAGTCCAGAATCGGTATGCCAATCGCCGTGAGCACTGAGGCACCATGTTGAGAATCCCCGTGTGATAAAACACTGTCCTGCTGCGTGAAGAAGATCCTATCCACCAGATGCACATCCTCGTCGACCCTTCAGGGTCCTTCTTAACCCTTTATGGGATAGCGGTCTCTATATTAGCCACCTATCATAAGGACATTCTATGCTTTCAAAGATGCTGATTGTGAAGCCTGAAGGTCAAGGGGCCCTCTGCTCCTCACTTCTCCCCGCGCCTATCGGTGTTACCATGCTGTTGCACGGTACCTTCAGTCGAGTGCTGGAATGCGAGAACATACGTAACACCGCACCGACTACGCGTGACCTTAAGGCTTCCAATGGTTTGTCCCGAACTATAGTAGGCTATTTCATAAACAAGTAGTTCCGTGAAGAACTATACGGCCTATTTTCATATATCCTACTTATGCTAATTGCTTCTATCTACCTACAAAATTTCACCTTGATTGCTGTAATAGATTCGTAGATATTGAAAACCGACTAAATACTTCGGATGGTCGCCATGTTGGATTTTATATATGTAGGTCCTAGAGTTATGTACAGTTACGTGAAGATTATTATGTACGTGTAGCATTCAAACTTCAATCGCATGATTAGGACAAAAGAAGTAACAAGGAGATTTTAAAATTTCGCACAGCTGCCATCTTGTGGTTATGAAAACAATTGAAATACATTAGATGCCAGTGGATTAACATTCGTATCAGGATTTACTGTACCAAGTTTCACTGCACTCGGATGGTTAAATTGCGATAAACGTCCATGTGAATATTTATACTTCGCGTCGCCGCCATGTTGGATTTGCGACCACCAGGTTATTTAAAGTCCTATAGGTGAACTTAAGTTCATAGCCCCTATGAACATAAAAAAATCAGTTTGATTGTAATAATCGATTCGTAGATATTCAGAGCCGTCTAAATATTTCGGATGGTCGCCATGTTGGATTGTTACATGTATAGGCCATAGAGACATGTACCATTAAAGGAAAATTATTGCGTAGGTTCTTTATTCAAACTTTCACATCGATCGCATGATTAGGACACAAGAAATAAAAGCTGAATTTTAAAATTCGCAAATTCGCCATCTTGAGGTTATGTAAACAATTGAACTAAATTAGATACCAGCGTATTTCAATGTGTATAAACATTTCCTGTACCAGATTTCATTGCGGTTGGAACATTAAATCGCGAGAAAGGTCTATTTAAAACTTTCAAATTCGCTTTGCTGCCATGTTCGTTTTGTAGTTAACCGGTTTTTGAAAGTCTTATAGATGAACTTCCAGTAGTGCCGTTTATCTCCGTACAAAATTTCAGGGTGATACCGCTAATAGTTTCAGAGATATAGAATGCTGGTGATATATTTCGCACATCCACCATTTTGAGGTTATGCAAACAATTGAACCAAGTTAGATGTCTGTGCATTACAATGTGTATAAACATATACTGTACTGTACCAAGTTTCATTGCGTTTGGTTGGTTTTATCGCGAGAAACCTCTATTTAAATGTCGCAAATTCGCGTGGCTGCCATATTGGTTTTGTAGTTACAAGTTTTTCAAAAGTCACATAGGTGAACTTCTAGTAGTTTCTTTTATCACCGTACAATATTCCAGGGTGATATCGGGAATAGTTTCGGAGATATTGAATGCTGGTGAAATATTTCCCACAGCCGCCATGTTGGATTGGTGAGACGTAACAAAATTTGAAGGACACGGTCGGGGTCGTCCGGAATAGTGCTATGAACTAACCGAGTTTCATTGAAATCGCTCCAGCCGTTTAGAATTTATTAGGGGGACACACACACACACACACACACACACACACCTCACACACAGACAAAAGGTGATCTCATAAGCCTATTTTTTCAAAATTGAAAATAGGCTAAAAATTAAATAGAATATACGTATCTACTTGACGTTGTGCGCTGGATAAAATTTAATAAAATTAAAACTAAAAACATTAACAATTAAATTGTAAAAATAATATATAGAAATTAAAATCATAAAATAAAATTAAAATAATACAAGAACTGTAAAAATGAATAAACATAAAGAATAAAATCAATTTGAAATTAATTAAATTAAAAATATAAGAAATAAATCTATAAAAACATAAATTAATAATAAATATATAAACATTAAAAAACAAAAAAAATAACATCAATAATAATAAGAAGAAGAATAATTACAAAATATAAATGTAAAAACACAAAGTAAAATATTGTTTTGCCCTATAAAGGGTTTTAATGATCCCAAGGCGTGATAATCGTATGTAGATATCAGAATTACAAGGATTGAGGTGGCGTACTTTCTGCGTTATGACCTTTGCGGTGTGGAGACGTGCGTTAGGAAGGAAGGAAGGAAACTTTTAGTTTTACGTGATCGTTAATTATGCCACGTGACCTCCTTTTTATGTGGAATCCGAACCACAGGACATGGCATTTCACTTTGAAAATCCCACATGTTTTGGCCGGGAATCGAACCCGGTCCACCTTGTTGAGAGGCCAACAGCTTGACCGCTGCGCCACGACGCCCCCCCCCGCCCGATGAAAGAATGAGGTATTGGTTATAATGCGAAGCAAAAATAATGATTCTTTCGTTGGAAATGTGGTATTTATGATTTCTTTTTTCGAATAATCTGCAAGACCATTTAAAATGGCTTGGCATTCTTGGCGGTCCGTCATAGATTTATGGCATGTAAAAGATCCTTCCACAGACTACAACATGTGCAAAGCTAAATTGGTAGGTTAGATTTCGTCGGAATGCTCTATCAAAGTTCCAACGTTCACCACTAGGTATCATTGATATCTGGTAGCGAAAGTTGGAACTATTTGAAATTGAACGAAACTTGCAGCTCACCCTTTAGGGTGTCCGCTGGAAGCAGCTACAGACTCAGGCGAGCTGAACATGTCCTCGGGCACTCCCGGCACTAAAAGCCATACAATAAATAAATAAATAATTTCAGGAAATGGCTTGGCACTTGGCAAAATTCCGACAACCCAGTGCTTCATAAAGTCGCAGTTGTTATAAGGGACATAAAACCATTAACATTGTTATTAGTAGGGCTCGGATTCGAGCATATTTGCATATTATTTTCCTGAATAGTACACATTGAAAGAAGCCTTTCGGTGGTATTTTCACCTCTCTGGGACCATAAGAATTGAAATTTATCGAGCATATAAATGCATAAAACCGCGGTTTTCAGAATAGAAACATATAAATGCATATTCTTGTGGTTTTCGTCTAAATAGTTTGTTTTTCTTCGAATTCTCCCCGAATTCGGGCCCTAACAATCCTTAAGGTTCGAAAACAGAAATAATTATTGAAATCCTATCTGGTGCGAATAATAAAACCGCAGGTTTTTAACCTTTTGTGAGGTCGTTCTCGTCATTGAAACTTTTATTGACTGATTTAAGAAAATCATTCAAAACTGAAAACATCGATAATTTCTTGTTGTACAGACCAATGCAGATCTACTTCATTGACTCGCCTAATTCTGAACGTTTCTTAAATGAACTTTTAAACTGTAACTTTTATAAGAAATGTTCTCTTATATACAGGGTGTCTATTATGTACCTTTGGAGAATGATAGGTCGTGTAGGGGACGTGTGTAGAAGTAATTTGAGATAGGGAACTTGGGGTCGGAGCGGCCTCCTTAACCCCTAAAATAAGGGTTGATTCAGGCCCTCCACCCTGTAAGTTAGGCTACCGATCCAAGCCTCTATTACCTTTCGAAATCCTTTAACTCTTGGCAAGATTCATTTCACCATGTGGCGCTGGTGTAATGGATAGCGTTGCGGAGCGAAAGGTTTGTAGTCTCAGGTTCCCTATCTCAAATTACTTGTATACCCGTCCCCTCCAAGACCTATCATTCTCCAAATGTACATAAAAGACACCCTGTATACTTGAAAAACTTGAATGCGAGTATATTGCAGTGTAGCATACATACAATTAGAAAATAAAGCTCGTATTTAAAGGTATGTTATTGGTTTTTTCGTTTCACTTTCCTTTCTATAGTTTTTAACGGTGTTTTTCGAGCATATTCTGCATATTTAACCGCATATAATGGGGGTTTCGAGCATATAATGGGTTTATAATGTTTTTTTCGAGCATATAATGGTTTTTCGAGCATATCTATCGAACATAAAACACATGGTTTTCGAGCATATCTGGAGATTTTATCGAGCATATCGATCCGAGCCCTAGTTATTAGTGTCCATAATGCAACTTGAACTTTTCGAATGATATTGATAGTGCTATCCATTATTTTAAATGTACGCTTTACGATACGTATTATAGTACAGTATCTCTCTTTCCTCTTGCAGCTATCCGACATGTACCAAAGCAATTATTTATTTACGAGTCTCCGCGCTTGAGCTCCGCATTTTAGTCTGACTACGCTGTAATTAATACCCTTGCTCTGGCAGGGGAACTCATAACGAGAAAATGGGATTTTCCGTCTCCTACAGGATTTTTTTCATTCTGTCGCGTCTTCGCTATTATCTCATCTCTTTCCTTCTTTTAATGAATTGCAGCCATTGCAGGTGAGGAGAGTGGAGTCATATAATAAAGTTATTAACCCAGCAACATCCCGTGTGTCACGTTTACTTGGGCTGATGTACGTGAGGAAGAAAAGGGTCATTACAGTATTACCTTGACATAATATACAGTGTGTCTAATATTGCATAAACATTTATAAATTAAATACCATATTGGTATGTTATCTAAGCCTCCATGGCTTAGGCGGCAGCACGCCGGCCTCTCACCGCTGGATCCGTGGTTCAAATCCCGGTAACTCCATGTGAGATCTGTGCAGGACAAAACGGAGGCAGACAGGTTTTTCTCCGGGTACTCCGGTTTTCCCTGTCAAAATTTCATTCCAGCAACACTCGCAACTATCATTTCATTTCATCTGTCATTCATTTAATCATTGCCCCAAAGGAGTGCGTCAGGCCTCGGCAGCCGGCACATTTCATATCCTCGCCGCTAGATGGGGGCTTCATTCATTCCATTCCTGACCCGGTCGGAGCCTGGAAGCAGGCTGTGGATTTTCATTTTCATTGGTATGTTATCTATGTTTCCACCTAAGTCAGTATTCTTTCAAATGATAATAATAATAATAATAATAATAATAATAATAATAATAATAATAATAATATTGTATGGCCTCGGATCCCGGGTGCAAGCTTTGTCATATGACACCCATGGGCAGCTTGCATGTCGAATTTTGTTGTTCCTTGAAGCCCGATGAAATTCAAGGAGGTTAGATATCTAAGCTCCATGACATTATAGCGCATTCTAGTAGATAAATGAAGAACTTTGTGTTGGCGGAAAATCCCGAGATTAATGTTGCCATTATGAACACGGCCTGCTGAATTCAAATGAGTTCATTAACACGCCAACAACGTATGACATGCGTATCGTGATATTTGCCCCCTTTCAAAAATCACTTACCACGGCCA
The DNA here is from genome assembly GCA_946902985.2 of Meconema thalassinum. NCBI lineage: Eukaryota > Metazoa > Arthropoda > Insecta > Orthoptera > Tettigoniidae > Meconema > Meconema thalassinum. The sequence continues at coordinate 884,095,848 of OX336388.2, forward strand.
GGAGCGAACCAGCAAGCTTGGGGTTAGTAATCCGACTCGATAACCACTCACCCTCCGTGGCAAGCTTTTGTTCCATATAAGTGAACTATCATTGCATGATCTCCGTCGTCGCATTAACCATATAGAAGAACTTGATATTCACCCGTTGCTCTATTGCAATATGACGCCATTTATCGCACTATATTTGGTCTTTCTCCCCGTTAAAACTTGATAGATTCAAATAACTGTGAGCAAATTAGTTTTGAAATACTAATTAGTATTTAGAACTTGATATAGGGGCGGTTTACCTCGCTGTTACGCCCCCTTAATACCTCAATAAATAGCAGCTTAGAACTTGATGTTCACCCGTTACTTTATTGCAATATGACACCATCCATTACACTACATTTGACTGCCCACAGAGCGTTTACACAGGAAGACCTCAACAACTAATCTGCACAGCTCAGAAATTCAATGCGCAGCTCAAAAACTAATCTGCGCAGCTCAAAAATTCGAAACTTGTACGTTTTATTGATAAATTTTTAAATTGATAAAAAATAGGCGGAATAAATCGATGATTTACTAATTTGGTATTTCATTAATGCAATTGTTACTAAGGGATTCATTGATATGAATAATTTCGTGTCATTGCAAACAAATAAATAAAACAAGTAGTACCGTAAAGCTCTAAAGCCTATTTTAATATATCCTGCTTAGGCTATGTTAATTGCACAATCAACATACAAAATTTCAGTTTGATTGCTGTGCTAGATTCGTAGTTATTGAGAACCGACTAAATATTGCGGAAGGTCCCTATGTAGGATTTTTATATAATATATAAAAATCCTACATATTATGTAGGTATTAGTGTTATGTACTGTGACTGTACCAAGTCATAAGGGATCGAACCCTCATTTGCCGGACATAAGATTTTGTTGAATCGAGTATATATTTTTATTTGACGCTTTGAGATGATGCATTACAATTTATTAGAGTGTATTATGTGACATGATTGATTTCTATTTAATTGGTTTAGTTATAAGATGTGAATTTATAGGCAGGACTCAAGTCAGGATTTTGTTCAATGTTATATTATATTCATTTGAGAGGCTGGAAATTGTACATATGTGAGACTATTACAAGTTGTTTACTTGAAACACTTCCTGGTTAGGAGTATTCTGAGCAAGGGTTTTACCCTGGCCGGGTAAACCCGGGAGACTCATGCAGGTAGAGCCTGAGTAGATTTGGTATCGATGTGTTGAGGGTGTGGTTTGGTGGAGTGATGTGTGATGCTTCCATTGGCCGAACCCGTTGAAGGAAGGCAGTTTAACCACGAGTCTGGAGGGGAGGGCAAGTTTGATATAATGATTAGGCAGGCTGTCCTGAGGACTTACTTCTGACTTCTTACTTAGAATTTTGGGTAGGATGGTCGTGAGACCCAGTGACGTGTGGTAGAAGCCAGTCAGGGACTGCTATCTGATAGGATGTTTGGACTTAGTGAGAGATCTTGTTTGGTTATGCTGGATCGTCTCAGGGAATTGAAGTATTTCTGGACAATCACAATATCGTGATTAGAGTTTCACACTGAGCCGCAGGTTACAATACCTAGTTTCAGCACAGTTACCTATAAGCTGTCTGTCTCGAAAAGCGTGAAGTGTTGGAAACTCAAGTCTGTTTGCTAATATTCGATGGCCATTTCAATTATTTTATCTACGGTATACGGGTGAAATATGCAACGTATCATTAAATACAGCTGCGAATCAGGGTCTGAAATTCACCAAACAAATTCAGAGCTCTACTACAAAGTACAATATGCAAGTCAAGAGTTCAGCTCATACGAGTATGAAATTCTACATGGTTAAACTTGATAGTATTCAACAAGTAAACGGGATACGTGTGAATAAGTTAGCTACAGTGACAGTAATTAGGATTGATTCTATGGGAATGCCCCAGAATCAGTAGAGTAATTCTTCAAGCCAGCCAGCCATCATCGGTGAGTAACAAGCTGCAACATCCAATGTCCATGTGTGTATGTCATATAGAGTATGCCAATGTATATATGATAGGGAAATTATTCGTCCAGTCTGTATTCGGCGAGGGTTCTTCCAAGTGTTATTAATGTCAGGTATCAAAATATATATTATTTTTTACCAGATATTTAGTGTTTTATATTGTGCGGTCACCGGTGTAGTTAGGTGTGATTTTTATTGCTGCTGTTTATATCGCACAGGTGTTTAACCCCCACGCACCCCGTACCTATATAAGTATTGAGAGGCGGGAAAGTTACAGTACTGTTACATGAAGATTATTGGGAACGTGTAGTATTCAAACTTCAATCGCATGATTAGGTCACAAGAAGTAAAAACGACATTTTAAGATTTCGCACAGCTGCCATCTTGTGGTTATGGAAACAATTGAAATAAATTCAATGCCAGTGGATTAACATTTGTATAAGGATTTACTGTACCAAGTTTCACTGCACTCGTATGGTTAAATTGCGAGAAACGTCCATGGGAATATTTATACTTCGCGTCGCTGCCTTGTTGGATTTGTGATCACCAGGTTATTGATAGTCCTATAGGTGAACTTATATTAATAGCCCCTATGAACATAAAAAATCAGTTTGGATGCTGTAATATATTCGTAGATATTGAGAACCGTCTAAATATTTCGGATGGTCGCCATGTTAAATTGTTATATGTATAGGTCATAGAGTTATGTGCCATTAAGGGACAATTATTGCGTAGGTTCGTTATTCAAACTTTCACTTCGATCGCATGATTACGACACAAGAAATAAAAACTTAATTTTAAAATTCGCCCAGCCGCCATCTTGAGGTTATGTAAACAATTGAACTAAATTAGATACCAGTGCATTACAATGTGTACAAACATTTGCTGTACCACGTTTCATTGCGTTTGGATCATTAAATCGCGAGAAAGTCTATTTCAAACTGTCAAATTCGCTTGGCCGCCATGTTAGTTTTGTAGTTAACCGGTTTTTGTAAGTCTCAAAGATGAACTTCCAGTAGTGCCCATTATCTCCGTACAACATTTCAGGGTGATACCGGCAATAGTTTCAGAGATATAGAATGCCGGTGAAATATTTCGCACAGCCGCCATATTGAGTTTATATAAACTATTGGACGATGTTAGATGTCGGTGCATTACAATGCGTATAAACATGTACTGTAGCAAGATTCATTGCTTTTGGTGCATAAATCGCGAGAAACGTCTATTTCAGAGTCGCAACGTCGCTTGGCCGCCATGTTGGAATTGTAGCTTCCAGGTTTTCAAAAGTCACATAGGTGAAATTCTAGTAGTTTCCTTTATAATCGTACGAAATTCCAGGGTGATATCTGGAATAGTTTCGTAGATATTGAATGCTGATGAATTATTTCGCACAGCCGCCATGTTGGATTGGTGAGATGTAACAAAATTTGAAGGGCACGGTCGGGGTTGCCCGGTATAGTGCTATGAACTTACCGAGTTTAATTGAAATTGCTCCAGCCGTTTAGATTTTATTAGGGGGTGGGGGGACACACACGAATCACACATGCACACACAGACACATGGACGAAAGGTGATTTCATAAGCCTATTATTTCATAAATGAAAATAGGCTAATAAGACACAAGGTTATAAAAATATACATTTATTTACCATAATTCACAGCACAGGTTTGTCAACGTCCATAAATCTTCTGGAAACTGTCAGCGAAGGCCTTTTTAGAAAGCCATCACAGAACCATTGTCACACGTACCTGAATTGCCATAGTGTCCCGTAGAGTGAGTCATTGATCTCAAGCCAACATGCGTCACACTTTTGGGACCATGTCTGGGATTCTGTTTGCCGACAGAACATTCGAATATGATTCAACCTTCGTCGTTACCTTATAGCTTGGACATAATTCTGCTCACGGATTTTGTACCCTATACGTGTACTAACATTGCATGTTCTCCGTTGTCGCATTCCCTATATAGATGAACTTGATGTTTACCCGTTGCTCTATTGCAATATGACGCCATTTATCCCACCACATTTGACTGCCCACAGTGGGTTTACTCTGAAGATGAAGTTTACTCAAAACTAGGCGGCACTTTTTTACATATCTTTGCAATCCCATGTGCTTGAGCGCGCACCAGGCTCATCTTGCCAGTAAGAACGTTTTGACACATCACGTCGAGTTTGACGGGCAGGTAGTTAAAGCGCTGGCTTTTCTTAGTGCAGCGTTTCATGCGAGGATTAGGCCTAGAAACATACACGATGTTGATAACACTTCGGACGGGAACTCGCTACGATTGGCTTTCTCCAAAATTAAATCTGGCTGAAAAATTGTGTGGCCGGATCCACCAGCTCAACCATGAAGCTTCACCATTCGCTAGTTAAGAATAATAAACTAAGGCATCCAATATGGGATGCTTGAGTACATGGTGTTGTAAGAGTATCCTGCAACCAGTATAAAAGAAGTATCGTTTTATTTGAGGTTCTAAAAATGCTCCATGTTACCACTCCTTGAATTCAAATCATTACAACTCAGCAAACTTTAATATTAGCATTATTAGAACTTACTAGCCTATATATTGACATAATTATTGCATGACAGTAAGGACCAAACGAGTGATGTTTCAAGTAGATAACAGCATTAGGCCTATTAGAATTATTGAAGTATTAAGAAGCTACTAGAATCAGGAATATCGTGCAATAAATGATGACGTAGTAAGTGGAGGAACAGGGACAAATGATCCTCTTCCAAATATAATAAATAAACAAGTAAGTAAATAAGTAAACAAATAAAGAAAGGAAGAAAGAAAGAAAGAAAGAAAAAAGGAATAAGGGAAGAAAGAACGAAGAATCGTAAGGAAAATATTGGGGCCAGTACAGAGAGCAGATGGCTCACGGAGGAGATGGAGGAATAGTGACTTGTACAACCAGGCGGAGAAACTTACAGACACGATGCGTAAGAGAAGGATTACAATTAATGGCCACCTAACACGAATGAGTAACAATAGGTTAACCGAAAGGATATTCACTTCCATTAGCAAATTAAAGTCCACCACAAAATGGGTTGAGGAAACACGAGCAGATCTCAAAGAAGTTGGCATCACTCAAGAAGATATTCTCAACAAATCACTGTTCCGAAGGAAGGTTAATAAATTCAAAAGGTTTCATGAGAAACCTAGCTCAAAAACCAAGGTCATCTGGTCTGAAGAAAGAAGGAGGAGACTCAGCGAATGCATGAAGAAATTCTGGGAGGAGAAGAAGAGATTGCCAAGTCGGCCGATTGTTCAACGCGGTCCACAGTAGACTAAAATCGACAAAAGAAGAAGAAATAAACAAATTACTAAATGAATGAATAAATAAATGAATTTAACTTGACGTTCGCCTCGTTTAATGCAAGATTCATCACCCCTACCTGAATATCTTATATCGGTGAGGGGCAGATGAACTCACTGTTCCACCACTCACCCCAACACTTAACATCGTCATCATCATTTTATGGCAATGTGCTTAAGTTTCTGCTCTGATCAATAGTGTGTTTCAGAGGCATATGTGGTACCCAAGGTTATCACAAAGTCAGTTATCCGAGAAATTAATGTAATGATGTCTTTGTTGTGTGTTGCCGGATCAATTCATCATCTGCTTCCTATGTGACGCAAGGCCGTCAGTGCGGAACGTTACTCTGCTGCGGGGAAATGCCCTAAATGCATAATTATGCGTCAAACAGTCCTCCGTTCATGAACAGACGACCACAGCCAAGTTTCACTAAAGCCCACCATATCAGTGGAGAGAACTCCACGTTATACGTACTGCAGCTAATAATTCAGCTGACTGACCACACCGGAGACATTAGTAAGCAAAGTCGCATACATATAGCACGCAACCATTATTTTGAATATATGAGACATATCGGCAATTATGTATTACAGTTACAAAGAATAAACGCAACAAATATGTAGTCTATCATAAAGGGATTTCTCTGCAGAAGGCGCAAGTTAAACCACCTAAGGATAAATGTAAAGAAAATAGACAAAATTTCATATTCCATTATTCCATACATTCAAAATGTTGGATGGGCGTAATTTTCTATTGTGTCATCAATTCATCTGGACGCAAAAGTGGAATTTAAACGAAACATAATAAACTATTAATGTTCATCACAAAAACTTCCAATTGTACTCCTTGATGAAGGCCAAGAGTAATAACTATAACCGTGCATTTAAGAGAATATGCTTAACAGATTGCCTCTGGTGTAGGGTATGTTAGCTATGTAGAGATGAAGCGATTATCTCAGGACAGGGAGGCATGGACCGCTGCATCAAACCAGTCAAAAACTGAAGACTCAAACACATACACTACATTATGCTCTTTACTGAACATCTTGCTTTTTTGTTCTTCTTCTTCCAATCCACTAATTTATTTCATTTAAAGGTGGGGGATTGCTTTGGATCATCACACAAACGTCGTTATAGGATCCACCCGCGTCTATTATTATGCAACGACTAGCCTAATGGTGCATTACTTTAGCAAGTGGACGGTGAAAAATCACGTGACTCGAGCTGGGATGGGTAGTCCTTCCACTTGTAACTATACCACCTGCTGGGGCTGCTTCTAGTTAATACACATTTCCTATTCTTAACTATTTCAATAATATGATATAATATTCGGGGCTGGTGGGGGTTGGTCTCCGAAAAAGCTTCGGTGGCGTAGTCGGTAGCATGCTGAGCTTCTATGCCCAAGATAGCGGGTTCAAACCCGGCCGAGGCAGTCGGATATTTTTAAGTGCGTTAAAAATCCCTCAGTATGCCTTCCTTCGGAGGGGAAGTAAAGCCGGCGGTCCCATGTCATAGATGTATGGCATGTTAAAGAACCTTCCACTAATTGCACCTGTGTGAAACTAAATTGGGTAGGTTAAGAATGTAAACAACGCTCTTTGATTTCTACGTTCGTTGCCAAGAGCCGACTGCGGTGGCGTCTAGTAGCTAAGTTCTGAACTTGGCCTAGTAGTCGTTAACGGTGGCACTTGGCGGCGAAAGTAGGAACTATTTGAAAAATTCTAAGTTGCAGTACTTAAATTAAAAACAGATAACACACACTAATACACTCATCACAATTAACACCGGTTAACAGACAGATTCTACACACACCCAAAGTACACGGGACTACATGACCACGTTGTCGCAGCCCCTAAACTGAGGAACCAACCAACCAACCAATAACCGTCAAACTCACCTACACTATTGAACTACTAAAATTACAAAACTGGTATCTGGTAAGAACATTACCGTATTCCGAAAAACTTATGGAACCCTTATTGGCACAATGCTAATAAGAGTTCAATATATCGAACATGAGCCTCCGTGGCTTAGGCGGCAGCACGCCGGCCTCTCTCTGCTGGGTCCGTGGTTCAAATCCCGGTCACTCCATGTGAGATCTGTGCTGGACAGAACCGAGGCAGACAGGTTTTTCTCTGGGTACTCCGGTTTTCCCTGTCAAAATTTCATTCCAGCAACACTCTCCACTATCATTTCATTTCATCCGTCATTCATTTAATCATTGCCCCAGAGGAGTGCGTCCAGCCTCGGCAGCCGGCACAGTTCATATCCTCGCCGCTAGATGGGGACTTCAATCATTCCATTCCTGGCCCGGTCGGAGACTGGAAGCAGGCTGTGGATTTTCATTTTCATATCGAACATGGCAGGATCCTTCGTCGTGTATAGACTAATCCATTCATTCCCTATCATATTTACATGGCAGCGCAATAATGACACTCTCCTGGATTCTTGGTGATGTTGAAGATATTTTTACTCACAGTTAATGATCTCTGGAAGCTGATGACTATTCACTACTAATTCTAGGGTTATTTTTTCCCACAGAATGAGTCCTATTACATCTTATGCACATTGATACTAGCTGATTTCACACACGGTCTGACTTGAATATAAATTTCATGGCTTACAGTAGCCAGAAATACTTGTTCGCACTAATAATGCATATTACAGTATCTCATGGATGTTGATAATATGGGATCTCAGTAACAGCTTGTCTGTTACAGAATATGCTTCACACTTTATATTACAGTACATTAAAGAGTAGACTAGCTTGTACTCCAATAACAGAGAAATACTTGATTCCCTGACTATGTGATCAGACAAGGACCCGCAATACTGTTTTTGGCGATTCGAAGTAAAAGACATGCATTGTCTTTCGAAGACTAGCAATGGTATTCCCGTGAGAGAAGTTCCACTTATCAAGCTTTCCAGCTCGGGTCTGATACAATATCATAATATCATATATCTCTCTATCACTAGTCCCAATGAGCACCAGTAACCGAACATCTGGCTCCCATAATACAAGTTGACTTCTTAATATTACATTATGCAACGAGCCTATAATGGCAATAATTAAGACACGAGTATGTTTATAAAACGAGCGTAGTGAGTTTTATAATTTCCATACGAGTGTTTTAATTACCATTATAGGCGAGTTGCATACAACTGTTTATGTTCGACGATAATTATAAATTTACTATATGTTTTAACATAAATATTCAAAAATATATGTGGGATTCAGTAACTTCAGTTAGTGAACAGAGCACGCTCTCTGGTTTGCTGACTGAACAGAGCGCAAAGAATTTCGGAAGCAGAGGCCATTTACTTTGCTTGGCAATGCTATTGTTTACAGCCTGCATGATGTCTAGTGCCGATCAGAACTAGAATTCACTAATATTGTCACCGAAGTCATTTGAAAGCAATGCGCTGTGTAGAAATTGGTGTTGGGGATATTAAGGTACAGTGCTATTTCTTGCCTCATATTCGCGAGTTTGTTTACGCAAACATATGGGACGGTGCACTTTCCATGTCGGTAGTTTATGTAGAATGATGCAGTGTTGCTAACTTCTGGACGTAGATTCATAAATTTCTTGCATATGTCATAGTATTTTCTTGTTACCGTAAAGGCTCGTGCTGATTTTGTCTTTGTGTTTGGGATTGTAACTACAATGGTTGATCCGATATCCAATTTGAACTTTCAAAAAATCATGTAATTCATGTCCGACACATTGGATTTTGAGCGCATGCGCGAAGCTATCCTTACCTAATTGGTCAATGAATGAGCTCTGGTTGGGTGGAGAAACTGTTTCATAATGACGAATAGTAGGCTACTATAATGACCCCCATTATGATACAGTTTTCTGACATATAATATTTACATATCGTCATCGTCGAACATGAAGAATAAACTGGCTTCTCCAAAGTCGTAAAGTAGAAGCTAACTCCTAAGAGTTCCAAAATCGAATCCCTCAGAGCCCACCCGGTTGAGTAATAATATCATCATCCCCTCCTTACACCCACTGACTACCGTGTCCAGAACACACGACGAACCTGGTTGGTTTGTTCCTCAGTTTAGGTCCTGCAACAACGCAGTCATGTAGCCCCGTGTACTTTGGGTGTGTGTAGAATCTGTCTGATAATTGTGATTGCTGTATTACTGTGTGTTATCTGTCATTCAGTTAAGGACTGCAGACGATCAATGCCAAGTAGTTCCTAATTTTTCTACTAGATGCTACCGTCAACGACACCTAGCCACGAACTCGGCTACTAGATGCCTCCGCAACTGGCACCTGGTGGTGAACGTTGGAGTTTAATACAGCATTAATCATGTCTAACCCACAAATTTAGCTTCACGACAAACCTGACCTGGCCAATTACAACTAATTGCAATCGTAACTCGTCTGCTCCTACCAGACAATGTTGCCAGACTTCCCAGGCTGGACTATCCCCATGAGTCATCAGGTCAACACCCGGCTTTATCCTCGCCGCTCGGAATAGTCTCTTTTCCAGGAAATTTTGCGCCATGTGATTTTCACAACAGGACACATTGAATTTGCCTCACGTACTTGCCCGTTTCCTGCAGACTAACTAAATATCAGTATAGAACACTACAACTGACTTGGATCCCGCTATATAAATTATCATCGTAAAGCTAATTAAATTATATAAGAATAAGAAACAAGCCTCCGTGGCTTAGGCGGCAGCGCGCCGGCCTCTCACCGCTGGGTCCGTGGTTCAAATCCCGGTCACTCCATGTGAGATCTGTGCTGGACAAAACGGAGGCAGACAGGTTTTTCTCCGGGTACTCCGGTTTTCCCTGTCACAATTTCATTCCAGCAACACTCTCCACTATCATTTCATTTCATCCGTCATTCATTTAATCATTGCCCCAGAGGAGTGCGTCAGGCCTCGGCAGCCGGCACAGTTCATATCCTCGCCGCTAGATGGGGGCTTCATTCATTCCATTCATGACCCGGTCGGAGACCGGAAGCAGGCTGTGGATTTTCAAGAATAAGAAACATTGGATATCCACTCGAATAAGTAATTAATTATCAAATATAAGAATCAAATAATCGTTTGTCTCGAAACTGAGGGTTCTATTTCTTGTGACCGTGGAACCTTCACACACTCGCTCGCAGCAACATTGGAAAGTTTCCTATAACATAAATCAGTTGGCACTGTTTAACGAGTAAATCATTACAATTATACGCGTTTATTATTTGCTAGAATATGGTGCTAGGATACTTATTCTGCATGGAACTAAAAATCGACTGTAGGTTGGGATGAGTAGTTCTTCCTCTGAGTTACTCAAATGCAGTGATGTCGAGTATTTTGACAATGTGTGCACGCTAGTGTACGTAACCATGGCTATCCTAGAGGAGTTTTTCTTTCCGAAATATGCTGTATTATTTTGCATGAAAGCGATCTTCACTGCAATAAAAATAAAGTACGGTGGCAATCTACTGAATTTTATCCTACCCATTACTGCTAATGGATGTGCGTAGCAAAGCAGCTGAGCAGCGCTACGGTGCGATACTGCGGTGGGAGAGACCTGTCACCTCCACAGCTAGAGGCAGCACAATGGGCCGAGGAAGGCTGTCAACAAGCACTTTGTATATCATTGTGTTCCTTATGTACAAACAACGCGCGTTGAAACACTATGATCTTTGTTAAACTGCTGGCTCGGCTCCGTCAAACACAACGTGTTAGTGTTTTTTCGTACAGACAGTAAAGGAAGATTGTAGTTTTACGTGACCGTGAATCTTGTGATTATGAGCCACGGGACCTCCTTTTTACGTGGAATCCGAACCACAGGACATGGCATTTCACTTCGAAAATCTCACATGCATTGACCGGGAATCGAACCCGGACCGCCTTAGTACAGACAGTGGTGGGTGGTAGGTTTTAACTTGGATATGTTTTCGCGCAGGGTTCTATCTGGATTTAGCGTGGAGACGTAGTTACCATGACAACAGGTGCCAGTGAACTTATGGCACTCGTTGAAGCGTGTTTTGCCGCGACCAATTTCTCCACACATACAGTAGTTGCCATGGCAACAGGTACCAGCGTACTTATCCCTCTCGATGAAGCGTGTTTTTGCCACGACCAATTTCCCCTCACCTACAGTAGTGACCATGGCAACAAGTGTACTGTAAGTGCACTTACAACCCTCTCATTGAAGTGCACACTTTACTTAAAATACGAATCGACGAGTTAAGAAATATCGTAATTCTGTGTTTTGGTTCTGCAGCACTATTAATGAACCATCACGATATACTGGTTATAATAATAATAATAACAATAATAGTATAATAACAATAACAATATAATTATAATGATTCAGCCAGAAGATGTGTATTCCTTGGAATACACGTTCAGTTAGAGTTAGCAATTGCTGCTCTTGGCTTTAATTCTTTCATTAATTCTTTCTTTCCCTCTTCGCAGACACCGACATTGATCCCTTTGTATTTCTTCTTTCCTTTGAGCAGGAATTTATTGTGTCTTTGAGTCTGTTCCAGATGTGCAACTTATCTTCTATGAAATTTACCCTAGTGGCATCTCTCAGAAAACTGCCGAAGTTCTTCGGACTTATCGAGCTCAAGAGAATTTACACATCGATCCACTAGGCGTCGTCCTCGTCTTCAGCTAACATCTCCTTGAAGACACTACTCCATGAAGGAAACTTATTTGTAAAAAAAACTTTTTATTTTTGTAATGTTTCACATTCTGACATATGTTCTCTTGTCTTTTACCCACTCTCCCTCGTCTCCCTGGTCCCTCCGCGCGCTGTTCTGCTGCTCTCACTTCTTATCGAGTCGTCAACGTGTGAGTTCAGCCTTTCTCAGAGGCTCCTCTCAACCGAGGTATGGGGCCGATAACCTAGATGTTAGGCCCCTTAAAACAACAATTATCATCATCATCATCATCAACCGAGGTATAATTTTAAATCGTCGCCATGTTGTGGATGTAGTCTAACGGTCGCCAGGAATACCTTCCTGCTGCTGCTATGAAAAAGTTAAGTACAAATCTTCAATGATTTTCGATATATTTTAATGGTTTTAAAATGCTAAACGCTTTTAATAGAAACTTATAGACAGTGTGGGGAATTGCTCACTATTGTGACTATGTGTCTTCGTGGGATTGTCTTTGTCAGGCTTTAGCTATCCAGGCTGGCTTTATAACATGAAATTTAGTACTTCTTGTACGAAATAAATGGGAATAACTTCCCACATCGAAGGATTTAAGTCAAATTAACCGCTGTCTATAAACTTAGCTTTTTACACCGTGGGAACTATATTGCCCCATTTAACTTTCATTGCAGCTCTAGAATTTTCCATTTCCAATATACTTCAAACTGCAAAGAACTATGCTCAAAACAGTCAAATTGCTGGAACTTCTAGTTAAATGGAACTACAAACTGCAAACCATAAACTTTCCAACGCAATAAACTTATGCAAGTCAAATTCAACCAACATGTTTCCATAAACTGAAATAACTTTATCTTGTTCAACGAACTTACATACACTGCAATAGTGAACATTTGCAACCTATCAACAAACTATCAGTGCTTCGAATTTGTGTGTGCTAATTTCAACCGTGCCTCGTTCGTTAGAGCAATAAACTGGCCAGAACTGTAAATCCTCATATTCCTTTCCTCCAATACCTTTTACTAACAAATTTAGGTTAAACTAAAATATTGGGTTCTTTTTTTCTACGAGGCTTAGCCCATATAGGCTCTCTCCCATCTTGTTGGACATTTCACTTATTCACTCTGTTTCAATATAACCGTGGCTAGAGTCCACGTTTTAGAACGTACTTTTCCTATTGTAATCAGGAAATCATAATTTCCTAATTGTTAATCCAGGCTTCACAAAGGTGACCTGCACTATTTGACTGTTTCACTTATTCAATTCTGCTTAACCAGAAATGGTTATAGTAACCTTTTATTAACCTCCCTTTTTCTTATCCTGCTAGTCCAGGAATTAGTAATCATCTAATCTTTAAACTTTTGTACCTGATTGGTTTTTTTTCTCCAGACTTCGTTAATACGACTGAACATTTTGTATGTCACATCTAGTAATCTCTGTTTAAAAATAGCGGTGACCTCCGCTTGTAATTCTACTTTGTCCTCCTGCTACGATCAGGAATTTAATCTATTTGTTTATTGACTCTTCGCTTGTCATAAGGGCAGTCCAATAGTGCTTGTATCCTACCTAATTCATAAAAGTTATAATTACTGTACAATTTATTGTCCTTAAAAGCTTTAAATGTCCTAATCTTAAGCACATTTGAGAACCTTTGTACAGGTCTAGTGCTTGTAACAGGTTTGAAACCTGTAACTGCTCTAATATTGTTCATTGTGAACTTTCTCTTTACTAGGTCTGAGACCTTCAAATGTTTATAGAACTAACCTAAGAAAAGTTCTTCTTAAATTCAAAAATAAGATTCTAAATGTAATAATTTGTTGCTTGTCTAAAAGTTCTCTAAATTGTTAAATAAATTAGTTATTATTTTTCGCTTTATCTCTCTTGCTAGAATTACGGTTAGGCAGGACCTTCTCTTCCCTGACTCTTCTCCCAAAATTATTGCTTATTTCAAAATAAAAAACAATCTCTAAATCAATAAAAACTTTACTACTTGTTGCGTTTAAAACAAAGCTTCAAATAACAACATTTGCAAAGTTTCTCTTAGCTGTTACAGCTAATTCTAGTAAACCATTGAGGCAAATACAGCTTGCTCCGCTAGCTTCCTATTTGTAGAGACTTCTTCTCTAAACTTGTGGTTTAATCTTCAAAATTTCAGTTTTGTTTAAGTTAGGTTTGAGGGTTTCCTCCGTTCTAAGCTTTTAGTCGACAACCCGCTGTGTAAAAGCTTAGCGTGCTTTAAGTGCAACAATTGATATTTTCAAAAGATTTTCACTAATAACAGTAAAAAGTGTTGTCAAAAGCAATAAAGTTGCTTCATCGCTTCCCTCTCTAGGGGCATTCGGCCGTCCTGTAAGGGGTCCAGCAGTGTCTAGATACACAATTATCACTAAAAATTCGAATTCCTTTAGCATTTCAGAATGCTTACTAAAATCTCACCCTTTTAAAGGGAAAGTGCTTTGGTCCTTTCTTTTTGGCACACCTTGCCTTGCTAGAGTATCACCCTTCCCACATAGTACCCAAATACTTGCTCGGGAGGGAAAGAACAAACAGTGATAACCCGCACAAAACCGTAGCTAACGCTGCTCTCTCCTTCAACGCTGTCCGAGCTCCCTCTTACTTTAGCTGCTTCACGAGCTTCGCCCAGTGTAATCAATTTTTGAATTATTATTTTCTTATTAACTTTTGTTGGATTCTCTTCCTCTTCGCCTAAAATTGCTTCCACTCCTAAACCCACCTCATTTTCTCTCTCATCATCTTCCCTTAGGTAGTGTTAGCACTCAGTATTAACCTACCGAGAAGCACTGTACGCATCAGAAACACTAACTATAAATTTTAAGGGCCAAATGGAAAAACTCGAGCTGAAGGAAAGGAAAATTTGAAGAAAAATTATAGGACCAACATTTCAGGATAACAAGATTATATACATTAGGAATGAAACTCTCTACCAGAAAATTGAAAAACTCTCAGATCCCATGCGAGAAAGGAGGATAACATTTTACGGTGATCTTCTGAGAATGGATTCTAATTATTATTATTATTATTATTATTATTAAGAATAATCAATATTACATCCAGCAATACAAGAAAATATATACACACATAGCTCATTAAGTATTAGGACACACGTCCGTACATTGTTCAAGAAATCACGTGTGCTATATACACATTGTCCTTTGCACTACACCATTGTATAAGTCACTTGCTCTCTTGATCACTGGAGTCCCGTTATATTAAATATGTACAATCTTCATCATATCGTAACTTTAGTCTATTTCTGATTATTATCTAAGTAAACGTATTGGTCTAAAAATGTACATTCTGAGATCTATGTGATGAATATCAAATTCAGCCGAGTTAGGGAAGAATACATGTAAGCTATACCACGTAAGGCAAGGCCTTGTGGGTGGCATATTAGATTAACGATACAAATCTTTGACTATTTCCGTAATCGTAAAACAAAACCCAACTGGTTTAAAGAAACTGAAAAAGACCTAGTAGATTTGAAAATGACAGAAACGTCATTACTCGATCGAACAGCCAAATTAATTACTAAAGACGAAAATATAAGTTTCCAAGACAGAGCTACACTAAAATCCAAGCCCATTATCTCGGAAGAAGAGAGGAAAGGAAGATCGGAAAGACTAAAGAAGTACTGGGCTCTACGAAAAGAACAGCGTACAGGGAAATGATTGATTCAACGTATCCCAAAGAGGGTGAAAAGAAAGAAGAAGAAGAAGAAGATCGAAAAACAAGAAAGGAAAATTCTCAGGAAAATCTAAGTACCAAAATGTGAAAATGAAATTTGGATGCAAAAGAAATCACATGAAATTTATCATGACACAGGAAAATTCACAGATGTCATAAGGAAACGGCAGTTACACTCGTAGTTTTACGGACACCTATATAGAATGGATAATAACAGGCTCACAATGAATATTTTCATATCAATGAAAAATCAAAACAACTGCCTAAATGAAAGCAGTTAAGATATAAGTGAAATTGACTGTCATGACGATACCATTCAAGACACAACAAAATTCAGAACTTTAATTCACCAACACACATTTTCTAAGAAGCGCATCCGACAAAATACAGGATGGACAGAACAGCGTAAAAGGGAACACAGCGAAAGGATGAAGAGATATTGGGAAGGGAAGAAGAACAAGTGCTCATAAGTTCAAACGCGCTCTTTAGTTGGGCACAACGAATCAGAAAGTATTATTATTATCATGATGCTTACCACGGTGGTTGAGTGGTTATCGTGTCGGATTACTAACCCCCAAGCTTGCAGGTTCACTCCTGGACGAGGTAAGTGAATTTTGAAAGGCACCAAAAATTACGACACGTATGTCATACGATGTTGACATCTTAAAGAACCCATTTGAATTCAGTAAGCCGTGTTCAAAATGGCAAAATTAATCTCGGGATTTTCCGCCCACACAAAGTTCCTCATTTGTCTACTAGAAAGCGCTATAAGTCAAGGAGCTTAAATATCTAACCTCCTTGACTTGCATAGTGCTTCAAGGAACAATGAAATTCGACATGCAAACTGCTCTTTGAGTGTTAAATAACACTTGCACCCAGCACCCGAGCCCATACGATATTATTATTGGATTTAGAAATTTAAGATCTAGTTTGTTAGTTATCATTGTTTTAAGGGGCGGAACTACGAGGTCATCTGCCTCTAAAAATAATAAGATCTAAAGAATTACAAAATGTGCAAGCTAACACTTTATAAAAACTAGCTGGATATGAGCTAACGAAGTGATGTGTTACAGGTAGGTACACACTGTATTAAAACGCGTTGATACAGAGGACACGTTTAATCATACAAACTGATAGAACTGCATATCCTACTTTATGTTCGACGACGTCAAAATGTAAATATTATATGTCAGAAAACTGCAGTATAATGAGGGTCATTAAAGTATTAGTTTCCATTATGTTACAGTTTCTCCCACCAATCCGAGCTCAATATTTTCATTACGAAACAGTAAGTTGTGTGACCAATTAGGTACTTGATAGCTTCGCACATGCAAACAAAATCCAACATGTCGGCATGAATTACATGATTTGAAAGTTGACAATGTAAAGAATATCCGATCAATGCATAAAAAAAACTGGGGAGTATGACAAAGAAATAGCACTGTACCTTAATATCCGCAACTCCAATTTCTACACAGGGCATTGCGTACGATTTCACCGACAATTTTAGGGAATGCTACTGTTGATAGACTATAAATACATTAGAACGTCATGCATGCAGCAAGCATATGACATTTGATCCACGGAAATTATAACCCAGCTCTGTGTTCAGTAAAATGATTTCTTATGCGAAACATTTCCGCCAGATGTCATGACTGTTCTATGTGGGACTCCATCGATTTGCCTTTCGTTGACATTCTATACGCATCGAATTTGAAGAATAAGAAGTTGATAATAAGAAATATGTTAATTTTAAAGCGTTTGTAACAGCCTATTGTGTGGTATTTGAACAAAATAACAAAATGATCCCACATAGTACCTGTGCGCTATCCGTTGGTGCTTGTTTAAGATAAACAATGTATCAAAGCTTTGGAATTTGTGATTGGGAAGAGAACAAGTAGTTCCGTGAAGAACTATACAGCCTATTTTCATATAAGTTTATCCTACTTATACTAATGCCACTATCAACATACAAATTTCAGTTTGATTGCTGTAATAGATTCGTAGATATTGAGAACCGACTAAATATTTCGGATGGTCGCCATGTTGGATTTTATATATGTAGGTCCCAGAGTTATGTTCTGTTACATGAAGATTATTATGTACGTGTAGCATTCAAATTTCAATCGCATGATTAGGACACAAGAAATAACAAGGAGATTTTAAAATTTCGCACAGCTGCCATCTTGTGGTTATGGAAACAATTGAAATAAATTAAATGCCAGTGATTTAACATTCGTGTAAGGATTTACTGTACCAAGTTTCACTGCACTCGGATGGTTAAATTGCGAGGAACGTCCATGTGAATATTTATACTTCGCATCGCCGCCATGTTGGATTTGTTATCACCAGGTTATTTTTGGTCCTATAGGTGAACTTAAGTTCCTAGCCCCTAAGAACATTAAAAAATTCAGTTTGATTGCTATAATAGATTCGTAGATATTCAGAGCCGTCTAAATATTTCGGATGGTCGCCACCTTGGGTTGTTAAATGTATAGGTAGGCCATATAGTCATGTACCATTAAAGGAAAATTATTGCGCAGGTTCATTATTCAAACTTTCACTTCGATCGCATGATTACGACACAAGAAATAAAAACTTAATTTTAAAATTCGCACAGCCGCCATCTTTAGGTTATGTAAACAATTGACCTAAATTAGATACCAGTGCATTACAATGTGTATAAACATTTCCTGTACCACATTTCACTGCGCTCAGTGAGTTAAATCACGAGAAAAGCATATTAAAATATTTCAAATTCGCTTCGCCGCCATGTTCGCTTTGTACTTTACAGTTTTATGAAAGTTACATAGATAAACTTGTATCAGTACCCTTTCTATCCGTACAAAATTTCAGGGTGATATCTGTAATGGTTTCGGAGATATAGAATGACAGTGAAATATTTCGCACAGCCGCCATTTTGAGGTTATGTAAACAATTGAACTAACTTAGACCCCAGTGCATTACAATGTGTATAAACATTTGCTGTACCAAGTTTCATTAAGTTTGGATGCTTAAATCGCGAGAAAAGTCTATTTAAAAGTCTCAACTTCGCTTGGCCGCCATGTTGGTTTTGTAGTAACCAGGTTTTTCAATGTCTCATAGGTGAACTTCTAGTAGTGCTCTTTATCACCGTACACAATTTCAGAACTATGTCGGCAATAGTTTCGGAGATATTGAATGCTGGTGAAATATTTCGCACAGCCGCCATGTTGGATTTGTGAGACGTAACAAAATTTGAAGGGCACGGTCGGGGTCGCCCGGAATGGTGCTATGAACTTACCGAGTTTCATTAAAATCACTCCAGCCGTTTAAAAGTCGTTAGGGGGGGGGTCACACACACACACGCACACACACACGGACAAAAGGTGATCTCATAAGTCTATTTTTTCAAAATTGAAAATAGGCTAAAAATGCTGATCCCACACAATTCCCAAGAGGAAGAAGAAGAAGAAAGGTTTGGAAGGTCTTTGATCCTTAGTGGGAATCCAGCGCATGCACTCTGTTCACTAAACTCAACTCAACATATTCATGTCAGAACATATTATAATAAAGTTATAATTAGCGTCGAAAATAAACAGTCATATGCAACTCGCCTATAATGGTAACTAAGACAATCGTATGGAAATTATAAAGCTCGCTTCGTTCGTTTTATAAACATACTCGTGTCTTACTTGTTGCCATTATAGTCTCGTTGCATAATGTAGCGTACAATTTAACCTTTCAATATTAGGCTAATTCAGTAAGATAGTAGCATAGCCTTGCCCACAGTTCTAACGTCTCCGAGTTTTTTTTTTACGTAAAACGTTAGTGTCCACAATAAATTCCTGTAGTTCGGAGACCCCTGGTCTATAACATGAATATTATGAAGCGCTTATTTACTTTAAACTGTCGTGCTGGTCAATTCACAGCGGCTATTTCTCTCATAAGTATGCAGTATCATTTTTCATGCAATCCTCTTTTTTCAATGAGATAAAAATAAAGCACGGTGGCATTTTATCCTCGCCATTACTGCTAATGGATGCGAGTAACAGAGCAGCTGAGCAGCGCCGAGTCGCGGTGTGACATTGCGGTGAGAGAGACGCGTCGCTTCCACAGCTGAAGACAGTACAATGGGCCGAGGAAGGCTGTCAAGAGGCACTTTGTGTACCATTACACTGTATTTCACAGCAATTCCACACTGCCAACTCAGTTAAAACTGTTGATGTTGTTCTTTCATTTGAGGGACTTGGAGAGTGTGGTCATTTATCCCCATGTACTTGGGTGTGTGTGTGGAAAATTTGTCCTCTAACCTTTGTTATTGTGGTGTCGGTTATAGTTAAAGCACTGCGTGGATGCGGATATCCACAAATATTTTTCCTTGAGGATATAACTTGCATGGCTGTGCGGATAGCGGATAACCTGCGGATAATGTTTGGAGTAAATTTGCGGATAGTTTTCAGATTACAATCCGAACTTGTTGAATATCATTACTAGGATCCGGATGTTGATGACATATCTTATTTTTCCGTTATTTTTTAAGACAATATTGTAAGATAATGATTTAAGCTAATTTCATTCAAACTATGTCATTAAGCATAATTAACACTCCGAACTTTAAGGAGCTGCAATTCTGGCTGAATAACATTCATTTTAAAAATACCACATGGCATACTTAGCTTAAGGGACTGCAATTTTCAACGTCTACATTTATTATCAGAATGAGTTGAAATTTAAACTGCATGATTAGAATATTAAAAGTAAGTCACATTCCAAATTTGAAAACAATCGGATGAAATGTAATTAATTTTTTACTAATTATATTATTAAAATATACCGTGTGATCTAAATGCTCCACGCGTAGTAGAAATTATGTAAAACGCTTGATTTTTTCATTACACATACATAAATCTATTCTAAATATTATAACATTGAGACATTTCAGGAAAGTGATACAAGTATGCTGTCAGATTAATTTTTCTTGATGTGCCATCATGTTTTATGAATTTTGATAATTCTTTATACTGTTTTGTTTCTTTATTTGGTCTGTAATTTACAAAGTGGCTGGATATATTGCAATGTTACTTTACAACGCATGTATTTCTGAATATCCAGTGATATTTTTAGGAAGATTGGTGAATATCTCATGCACATGGAGCATTTTGATTACCTAAAAATGTTGTATGGAGATAAATGCTATATTAACCAGTTTGACTTACCTAATTTTTTGGAAAAAAATCTGAAAAATACGATGTTTTGTTGTATTCTAGAGATAAGGAGCATAGATACCTTTCGTTTGAGTTAATATGCAACTTTCATAATGCTTTGCTTTCCATTTTCTTCTTACGCAGAGGAGATTTAAAAAAGGTCGCTGAGCCTTTAAAAACGGTGGTGCATGAAAACTGTTATACTGCAATGATCCGCAGGGGTCCATAAGTTATATATATATGGGAAAAACAAAAATAAAGCCAAAGCCAACTCCGTACAGGCCATGGAGGCCCTGGGAGTAGTGGAAGGTAGAGGCTTCCACTCTCTGTGACATCGGCACTAGATGGGATGGAGTTGTCAGCTCCATGCCCGGCCACCTTTGCTCCCAGGAATTACCCTGGTACTCATTTCCGGTGTAGGCTGAGTGAACCCCAGGGCTATTTGCGTTTCCGAAAGTGGTAGTGGTGTTTCTAAAATCCACTACCTGGGTGGGGATCGAACCCACTCTCTTTCAGTTAGAAGCTCAGCGCCTCTACCGACTGCGCCACGCAGCCCCCTGGGAAAAACAAAGAAACAGTTATTTTGTCATTTTTGCCCAAAAACTCAGTCCTAGTGTCCATTAAGGAACGACTTTCTCCTTAAATATCGAAATGTGTTGTTTAATACTTTATCTAATGAAAATATTATTGTAATGCCAGTAGGTTCAGATAAGAAACGTTCAAATGCGGTTAGCAGTAGTGCGGATGCGAGACGGATGCAGATAAATGTAATGCGGATGCGGGTAACAGTCGTGCGGAAGCGGATAACGTTTAGTTTATCCACTATAACTTATTGTGTGTGTAATTGTAATTCAGGTGGAAGTTGAGAAGGACGCCCTGGTCTTAAATTAGGAATCATCCCGGTATTTGCATCGGGTGGGAGTGGAAACCACGGAAAGCTTCTTCCCGGATGGCTGAGATGGGAATAGATCCCACCTCTTCCCAGTTTTGCCTCACAAGACTTAAGTGTCCCCTGTTCCAGCCCTCAGACCAGAATTCAATTCCTAGGCAGAGCCGGGGTCGAACCCAAGAGGTGGACTTGGTTAAAACTGTGGGCTCACCTCCACAACAGTCACAGCTAGCAGGGTAGGGAAATAGTAACTATTATCTGTTACGGTAACGAGGGGATAACGAGCCAGCCCAGTGATCTGGGGATAGTGCACCTACCTTTCACTCGGAGGCCCCGGGTTCGATTCCCACCTCAGCCATCCTTGAGGTGGTTTCCCTACTACAGTGAGGGCCCTCCCTATAGAACAGATCCCCCAGGGGCTCACATCTAGTGGCTACCACGGGACCCCAGCTGAGTCCGGCATTGCTTCCAGTTACTTGTACCGTGCTCCTGTCGACCTCTCTTGGTCAAATCTTGTTCTCTTCCGACCACGACGGTATTAGAGTATCCAAGTCCTAGAGAGTCTCTTCCTTTCCTGCCGTAATTGGCCCTTCTCTCATCTTTCCTGATACCCTCCTTCTGGGAGGGGTCAGCCTTAATTTTCTTTTCATGTTATCTCCTGCCTTCTGCTCAAGGCCCTCAAGCAGGCAGGGTGTATGCAGCCCCACCACTTCTGGTGAGTCCTGGATATTGCTACACCCTCAGGGGCTCATGGCTGGTGATTTCGGGAGTTGGCGATCCCGGGGGATTCCTTTTTCCACTGACTTTGGGGCGGGCCCTCTCCTCTTTCCCTTTCCTATCTGCCTTTCATGGCTCTCCTTCCTCCCAAGTCCCTCAATCCTCATTCTTCGAGGGTTGAGGCCATTTCTTTTCTTCTTGTCCTTTATTTGCCTTATCCTTTATTTGTTTACCATTTCTTCTTCTAGTATGTAAGTCTGTAGTTAGTATTAGTTATAGTTTTCATTCTCATCTCATCTTTCACTATCACCCAACAATTAGGGGCCGATAACCTAGATGTTAGGCCCCTTAAAACAACAATTATCATCATCATCGTATAGAACGGAGCTCTCAAGAGGTCGCAATGACTAACCATCCCCAGTTGTATAACATGCACTGATCATATCAGTGGGTGGGGAAGTCCCGGAAGATCTTATGGCATTTATTACATACACGGCTGGCAAGATACCTTAGAGCGACTTCGGTGGCGTAGTTCGTAGCATGCTGAACTTCTATGTCCAAGATAGCGGGTTCAAACCCGGCTGAAGCCATCGGAATTTTTAAAAGCGTTAAACTCCCTCAGTATGCCTTCCTTCGGAGGGGAAGTAAAGCCGGCGGTCCCATGTCGTAGATTTATGGCATGTTAAAGAACCTTCCACTAATTACACCTGTGTGAAGCTCAATTTCATAGGTTAAGAACTTAAACAACGTTCTTAGGTTCCTACGTTCGTTGCCAAGAGCCGACTGCGGTGGCGTCTAGTAGCTAAGTTCTGAACTAGGCCAAGTAGTCGTTGACGGCGGCATTTGGCGGCAAAAGTAGAAACTATTTGAAAAATTCAACTTGTAGTCCTTACTTGAATTAAAAAGCAGATACACAGGTTATCAGACAGATTCAACACACACCCAAAGTACACGGGGCTATATGACCGCGTTGTCGCTGCCCCTAAACTGAGGAACCAACCAACCAAGATACCTTAGGTGTGATAATTTTTTAAGACTTGCTGTGATGTACTGTACCCTACCTGGTATCACGTGAACATGGTTAGGTATAGACCATAACATCGAATTTTCCTAGTGGAAGCTTATCTTCTCAAAAAGAAGTTTGCAGTAGATTTGTTCGTGAGTTTCTTACTTGTGGGGGAATCTTAAACAAAAGGTATACAGAAACAATCCGGGTAATCTGGAGGCTCCCGAGAACGAAATAACTGCACTGATATGAGGTTGAATTACAGTGAGTGTACCAAAACTTCCTACGTCGACGCAAAGTGTGTAGAAATTGAATGGCAGCATTTCCAGCAACTACTCTGAAATTCAGGGCAGATCAAAAAATAAGTTGCACAACAGCAACACGCCTATAACGACATACAATGTAACGTCACTTTTGCACATAGTTTCCAAGAGACTCCAAACATTTCTGCGAACGCACAACCAACTTGTCGATGTCGGATGCATAGAAAGTTCCTCCAGCGTTCTGCAACCACACGGAGACAGCGGCCTTCACCTCCTCATCGGTCTGGAAACGTCGACCAGCGTTCTGTCTAATGATCGCATTCACACTGTTGACATTTGCACGAGTCCTGGACGTTGCGGGCCTGCCCTCGCGATATCCGTGCTTGCGGCTTCGAATTGCTGACACCACTTTACGATTCCTTGCTAGGAAATGGCCCACTCCCCATACACAGTACTAATTTCACGATGAAAGTCCGTGCAATTCTTCCTTTTGGCCCATAGGAATCTGATTGTCGCACGCACCTCATATTTGGAGTGAACGTCCAGTCGACGCGCCAATGCATATGGCCGCTATTCACACCATACAAGACGAGACACAACGGCGACCTGCCTAACAGACGTGTGGGCAGTGTCTGTCCATTTCTCCGCTTAGTCGACGTTTGCGACACACAGCGCGCTGCTACAGCGCGTTAATG
The DNA here is from genome assembly GCA_946902985.2 of Meconema thalassinum. NCBI lineage: Eukaryota > Metazoa > Arthropoda > Insecta > Orthoptera > Tettigoniidae > Meconema > Meconema thalassinum. Next base: position 884,120,266 of record OX336388.2, read on the forward strand.
CAACTAACTTTTTGATCCACCTTCGTAATTACGATTAAGATATCAAATACGTTAACAAGTATAAATACAGTACGTTAAATTAGTTGGGTGCTACGCTGCTGCTAGTGCCATGCCTTGCTCGACACGCTTCAATACACAGTGCCCCAGCCGCCACACGGCCTCTGTGAGTCTCCATTCTATAGGGAGGATCCTCACTGTATTATTCCAGGAAAATGAACGGACACTTCCCAACTGAAGGCTACAGCAACCTCCTGCCCAATACTTGCCTCAATTACATTTACACAATTTACTACAGGCACCACAAAACACAGGTTAGCAGACAAATTCCACATTAATACACACCCAAAGTAAATTATTTATTAATTTAGCGTATGGCTTTTAGTGCCGGGAGTGTCCAAGGGCATGTTCGGCTCGCGAGAGTCTGTAGCTGCTTCAAGCGGATACCCACGGGGTGAGCTACAAGTTCCGTTCAATTTTATCATTTCAAATGATCTTGTCGACTTCGTCGTTATACTTGGGTCTAACGTTATGCGTTACGGTTACGGCGTGTATGACGTCATCATGTTGTTCAGTGCATATGCACCGAGTCTGAGTTTACTCCTGGGAGACGGCGAGTGCGTGACGTCAGACAGGAAAACAGGGTGACTCCTAAAGAGGTGTGCAAGAAGTCAGACAGGAATACAGGGTGACTCCTAAAGATGTGTGCAAGATGTCAGACAGGAATACAGGGTGACTCCTAAAGAGGTGTACAAGATGTCAGACAGGAATACAGGGTGACTCCTAAAGAGGTGCACAAGATGTCAGACAAGAATACAGGGTGGCTCCTAAAGAGATGTACACGATGTCAGATAAGATTACAGGGTGACTCCTAAAGAGATGTACACGATGTCAGATACGATTACAGGGTGACTACTAAAGAGGTGTACAAGATATCAGACATGAATACAGGGTGACTCCTAAAGAGATATACAAGACGTCAGATAAGATTACAGGGTGACTCCTAAAGAGGTGTACACGATGTCAGACAGGAATACAGGGTGACTCCTAAAGAGGTGTACAAGATATCTCACAAGAATACAGGGTGACTCCTAAAGAGATATATACAAGATGCCAGATAAGAATACAAGGTGACTCTTAAAGAGGCGTACAAAATAGCAGAGAAGAATACAAGGTGACTCCTAAAGATGTGTACAAGATGCCAGATAAGAATACAGGGTGACTCCTAAAGAGATGCACAAGACGTCAGATAAGAATACAGGGTGACTACTAAAGAGGTGTACAATATGCCAGATAGGAATACAGGGTGACTCCTAAGGGGAGATACAAGATGCCAGATAAAAATACAAGGTGACTCTTAAAGAGGCGTACAACATAGAAGACAAGAATACAGGGTGACTCCTAAGGGGTGCACAAGATGTCAGACAAGAATACAGGGTGACTCATACAGAGGTGTACAAGATATCATAAGAATACATGGTGACCCTTAACGAGGTGTACAAGATGTCAGACAAGAATACAGGGTGACTCATAAAGAGATATATAAGACGTCAGATAAGAATACAGGGTGACTCCTAAAGAGGTGTACACGGTGTCAGACAGGAATACAGGGTGACTCCTAAAGAGGTGTACAAGATGTCACACAAGAATACAGGGTGATTCCAATATAGATATACAAGACGTCATATAAGAATACAGGGTTACTCCTAAAGAGGTGTACAAGATGCCAGATAAGAATACAGGGTGACTCCTAAAGAGATATACAAGATGCCAGATAAGAATACAAGGTGACTCATAAAGAAGCGTAAAAGATGGCAGAGAAGAATACAGGGTGACTCCTAAAGAGGTGCACAAGATGTCAGATGAGAATACAGGGTGACTCCTAAAGAGGTGTACAAGATGTCACACAAGAATACAGGGTGACTTCTAAAGAGATATACAAGATGCCAGATAAGAATACAGAGTGCCTCCTAAAGAGGTGTGCAGGATGTCGGAGCAAAATACAGGGTGACACTTATCGAGGTGTACAGTATGTTGGATTCAATTCAAATACAGGGTGACCCTTGAAGAGGTTTGCAAGTTATCAGATTCAAATAATGGGTGACCCTTAAAAAGTTGTAAAAGAAGTCAGATTCAAATACAGGGTGACCCTTAAAGAGGTGCCCGCGCGGGAAGCGTAAGTAAATGGGTAGTGGAGTCTGTTGAAAGAGTCCTGGGGAGCCCTCCTGAGCCTTTCTATCATGTGTAGCATTTGTAGCATGCGTCATTTGAAAAGATTTAAAGTCTAGTCTCTCAGACTGACTGTATCTTTTTTAGTAGTTCCAACTTTCGCTACCAGATGTCACGTGACACCTAGAGGTGATCGTTGGACCTTTGATAGAGCGTTTCAACGAAACCTAAAATTGAAATGTAGCTTCACACAAGTTTAGTTAATGGAAGGATCTTTTACATGCCATAAACCTATGACATGGAACCACTGGCTTTACTTCCCTTCCGAGACTTCGGCCGAGTTTGAAATCGCAATCTTGGGCAAAGATCACTCTGTCCAAGCTCGTATTTGTAACAACAACAACAACTATCTACTACGTATTAAGGTATAACTTATGTTTAGCACTATGTCTATGTTGGCACGATAATCTAGGTGGATAATAATATCCAAAGTTTAAATAACTTGCTAATTAGTTGTTGTTGCAGCTCCATTTGAGGGGGTTGTCGCAGCCCCTAAACTGAGGAACCAACCATCATTTGAGGAATTTTAACATCGTGGTCATTTACCCCCGGTTACTTGGGTCTATTAACCTGGGCTATTATAGATCTTTAGTAGTGTGTGTATTTGTAATGAGAAGAGGATTGAGAAGCCGACTGCCACAGCCCTAAATTACGAACCATCCCGTCATCTGTCTGGAGTAGAAGTAGAAGATCACGGAAAACCTCTTCCAGGATGGTTGTGGGGGAATCGAAACCACCTCTTCTCAGTTTTGACTCACGGGACTGAGTGTTTCTAGTTCCTGCCCTCAAACCAGATTTAAATTTCCTCCGCCAAGAATCGAACCCGAACCTTCGGGGCAACAGCCAAGGATAATAGCCGCTACACCACAAGCTGGTCTGTTGTTAATTCATTTAGGGGCTTATGACATCGTGTCTGATAACCTGTGTTGTTTTGGTGTCTCTAGTAGAGTACGGTATCTGTTTTTGTAATCGATAATATGGTTAGGAAGGAGGTGACTGTGACTCTAACTATCCCGGCCTAATGAGAACATAGGAGCACCATCTAGTATTGATATCTCACAAATGCGAGGGAACTGTGTTAACAGATTTACTAGCACGTTAAAGATCCCCTTCGGGGCAAAATTCCGTTCTCCCAGCGTCATAAAAGTCGCAGTAGTTAAATTTTCATTTCACTAGCGGACCCGTGCGAGAGCTCTCGCATAACGGGTTGCGTGCGCCCCATGTGTATAGACTACCCACCTGGCCCTAGTGCTGTGCGGGCTTTACGCGATGCCAGGGGCTATCGTCTTTTTTATTTGTTTAAAAGCACTTTATAAACAAATAAATATATTTCCGTTAACATTTCAAGAAATGCAAGATTTTTCCGGTACTGTTTAGACGATTTGGAAGATTTTGGTACAAACCACACATTCTAACTCCCTCTGGTTTAGGAGCTTGAGTTTTGTGAAACATACACCTTAGCGTTATTTTTTTATACTTCAAATCTTGCCACATGTCTTTTTTTTCTCTGCCCACATTCGTTTCAACCTCTCGGATCTTTGCTTTCGGAGCTGTTCAATGTTCCGTGGCTGCTTTCGTGGTTTATCTTCTTCCTCCCTGTAGATCACTTTTCAAATTTTGTCCCGAAATAAATTCTTATTATATGTATCTGTAATGTCAATGTCGGATTGTCTCATCTTTCCTGATCCCTCATTCTTCGAGGAGTCAGCCTTCTTTTTCTTTTCATGTTCTCTCCTGCCTTCTGCACAAGGATTATTGATATCTGCTTTAGTCTCTGAACTGCGACAAATCCTACATACTTGACTCTTTGGGTTAGCGGCAAACAAACAAATTCCGTTACATCATAGGTTCGATTCCCACGTACACCATCCTAGAAGTGGTTATCCGTGGTTTCCCCACTATTATTCCAGACAAATGCCAGGCCTACCAAGCAACCGCCGCCCAGCTATTTGGCCTGCAGATTGTGGGGTGACGCATAGTCTTAGTTTTCGTGACCAGGGCGCTGCCTCACTGTGAGACAGGTACTCAATTGTCCTCACGAGGCTGAGTGCACACTGTTCCAGCCATCACGTCAGTTACTAAGATCCCTGATGGATCTGGGAATCGAAGCAGACGCACGCACTACTCCAACACAACGCGGCTGGCGGGTTGGCCATATTGGTGGATCAAATTCAGGAATGGCTTCATGTGAGAAATACCGAGGCTAAACGTGTTTATGATGATGATAATTGTTGTTTGAGGGGCCAAATATCTAGGTTATCTGCTCCTAATAGTTTGGGTGATAGTGAAAGATGAAATGAGAATGAAAGCTATAATAACAGCACTAACTACAACTTACATACTAGAAGAAGAAACGGTAAACAAATCAAGGATGAGGCAAATAAAGGACACGAGGAAAAGAAATGTCCTCAACCCTCGATGAATGAGAATTGAAGGACTTGGAAGGAAGGAGAGCCATGAAAGGCAGGTAGGAAAGGGAAAGAGGAGAAGGCCCGCCCCAATGTCAGAGGGAAAAGGGGACAAAACAGACCCAGCTCAGGAATCCCTCGGGATCGCCGATTCCCAAACACACTAGCCGTGAGCCCTTGAGGGTGTAGCGCTATCAAGGGTGCACCAGAAGTGATGGGGCTACATACACCCTGCCTCCTTGAGGGCTATGTGCAGGCTGGAGAAAACATGAAAAGAAAAAGAAGGCTGACCCCTCGACGAATGAGGGATCAGGAAATATGAGACAAGGCGGCAAAGGAAGAGATCCCTTAGGCCTCAGATACCCTAATACCATCGGGGTCGGAAGAGAACAAGAGTTGACCAAGAGAGGTCGACAGGAAAGAAGACGGAGAGGAGCCCGGCACAAGTGAGTGGAAGCAATGCCGGACTCAGCTGGGGTCCCGTCGTCGCCAACCAACGTCCCACTAGATGTGAGCCACTGGGGGACCCCATATTGAGTGAAACACTGTGTGAGAAGGTTCATTTTCACCGTGTCTGGAAGCTGGACCTGGTGGCTCCTCGGCGTCGCGTAAATTTGGCACTGTGGTGAACCACGCTGTCAGGAGACTGTCGGCAACGAACTAAAGCTCGTGGTAACAGCCCGTTTAATTACTGTCCTGGCTCGATCTTGCTCAACCTCGCACTTTGAAACTCCAACACCGATATGTTCGACGTCTAATCCTACCATGCTATAGTGATTGAAGCCATTCTTCAGTGTTGCCTTATTAAACAAAAGTTTGGTGTTTTTCAGTCTGTCAACACGATTGTACCCAAATGAGTTGGATTATTCCCTAATCCTGAAAGAAATCACATGACATGAATAAATACTCCTGGATGACCAGTTTCAATCGTCAAGCGAACATCATCAGATCCATTAACCTTAGGCTATACAATCTAAGTCCAAAGAGTTTAGTGCTTTTCAGTCGGTCAACACGAATGTACCCAAAAGAGATGGGTTATGCCCTAATCCTGAAATAAATTACATGAGATTAATAAAACACTAGGATGACCAGTTTCGATCGTCAAGCGATCATCATCAGATCCAATACACTTAGGCTATAAAATCTATGTTTGAAATACAGGTGAAAATAGTTACAATATGTACAACTATTTAGTTGCAGTATTGGTACTGCAACTGTCAGTGTATGCTAAATGCAGTATATATGTTAGGTGAAATGCTAAATGGTGATGGCTATCCGGAGATTGTACTTTAGAGAGATTATATGGTTGTAAACTATGGTTAAACTATAAAATTTTAGGCTAACTACTTATCTGATTGTCTTCCGTACTACAGCTATTCGCAGTTTCCATGCTCACTTGAACTCGCTGTGCGGTCGACTGCGGTGGTTATCTTAACGACTGGGTTTTCCCTGCCTTCCCCCCCTGTCCCTACGTGCTGTGGGGAGTGATCGCGATGTGTTTATGTGAGGTGTTGCCAACCTAGATAAGATGTATGTTATTGAATGAGGTGGATCTACAACTATTAAAGACCGTGGATTAGTCCTCGCCACGCGTGGAGCATAACCCATTCGAACTAAGCGTTGACGGTCTTATGAGGACGTCCCGGCACCTTTAATACTGCCTCTAATATGGGCCTTGGTTTATTGCAGAAGAAAAGTACATCGTACACCTGATCCAGATAACATTTACCTATTAAAAACCCCCTAATTTCCCACCTTTTTTATCTAGCTTGGCTGTGTCGCTAAATTGTGTTTTGTTTCCGACAGGGTGTGTTTTTTAGTAGCGTGAAGAGGGGTGAGCTCTCCATGAACGTGTGTTCATTTAGATTGTTGGGATTGTTTCGTTTGGCTAGGTGTATCTCGATTGCTTCCTTTATGTCAAGAGCTCTGCCTTTCGATTCGTGATGGATTATTTTAAGGTCCGACTCTATGTTGGTAAAGCTATGCCCTGCGCCACACATATGTTCGCACACGGCTGAATGTGTTCCGTATCTTATCGCATTTCTATGTTCATTATAACGTGTGTCTACTCGCCTTCCACTCTGCCCGATGTAATTAGCTTGACAATCGGTGTCTTGGCACATTATAGAATATACCCCTGACCTTGAATACGGGTCACGTTTATTTAGATTACTATTTAGGAGGTGCCTAGCGGTTGTGTTTTTCGTCGTGAAAGCTATCTTTATGCCTTGCTTTTTGAATAGGTTAGTGATTTTATATGTATTCGCATTCACATAGTTGAAACGCGCAAATTTTTTCTCATTACTGTCTGGTTTGGGAATCGTTTTATCTTTATTTTTATGTTTGGCTATAATTTGATTTATTTTGCTTGGCGAGAAGTTGTTTTCCTTTGCTATTTGCATAATAGTTCTTATTTCCTTATTATAGTTGTCTTTTGACATGGGTATGTTTAAAGCCCTGTGCACCATTGAATTGAAACCCGCTAGTTTATGCGTACTGGGGTGATTAGACTGATTGTCGATTGCATGCGAGGTTTGTGTTGCTTTCCGGAATATGGAATATGAAAGGTCGTTGTCTTTACGTTCAATAGTTATATCGAGATAATTTATTTTCCGGTCTATTTCGGATTCCTTAGTGAATTTGATAGAATGGTGAAGGCTATTAATGGATTGGAGAATTGTTTCTTCGCTTGTTAGTTCAGTATCGTAGATGCAAATTACATCATCTACGTATCTTTTCCATATTACTATTCCCTTTGTTGAAGTCTTTTCTAAGAACGCATTTTCTAGTGCATTGATGAAGATGTCAGCGATTAACCCACTTAGTGGCGATCCCATTGCTAGGCCTTCTCTCTGTGTGTATATTTTATTGTCGAATTGAAACACGTTTTGGGTGGGAACGACCCTCAGTAATCTCACAATCTCTTCAATTTCTTTTACCGAATTGTTGGATTTTAAGTTGTTTTCGATAGTGTTGATTGCTTCAATAATCGGAATATTGGTGTACATGTTAGTTATGTCGAAGGATACTAGCCTGAAGCTAGGTTTCATTTGTAGGGTGTTCAATGCTGTTACTAGTTCTGTTGTGTTCTTTACAGAGTTGTTTTTGTCGTTGGAAAGACGGCATTTTAAGATTTTTAGTAACTCTTTGCTGATTTTGTAATTAGGGGCATTCCTACAATTGACTATTGGTCTCATTGGGCATTCCTTTTTGTGTATTTTTGGTTGTCCCCTCAATGAAGGTATTTTCGGGTTCATGTTTATTAGTTTTGATTTTTCGGCTTTGGTCAGTATGTATTCTGTTTCTTTTAGCGCACTTTTTATTTGTTTTTGGAATTTGTTGGTGGGGTCTTTTGTTAATTCCTTGATTTCGTTGTTGTTTAGGAATTCGACTGTTTTTTCGATGTATTCTGTTTTGTTCAAAATTACTGTAGTGTTTCCCTTATCTGCTTTTGTGATGATTAAGTCATGTTCTTTTATTTTTTGTTTCAACGACTTTATTTCTTTGATTTGTTTGTTGTTTTGAATGTTATTGCTATCGCCCTCTCGTTTGAGGATTTTTTTGGCTTCGTTGGTGGCGAGATTTTTGGTTAATTCCCTGTCTTCTGCTGGGAGCTTGTGACTGGCTATCTCAATATCTGTGATTAACTGTTTTATATTGTGGTTCGTGTGTGCGTCTGTGCAGTTGTATTTCAAACCTTTGTCTAACATATTCATTTCACCTTGAGAAAAGGTTACGTTCGTTCTGTTGTTTACTCTGCTGTGGAAATTGAATTCATTGTTATTCGTGTGTTGTTCGTTAGATTGATGGTTCTGTGTTTCTCCTAGTTTTCTTAATTTATTTTCTAGCGTTTCATGCTTCCTCGTTGCTCTGATTTTGATGGTGTCATGTAGGTGTTCGGTGAAGCTGTCCCATTGGGCTGCGTGCCAGAAATTACTTAGTTGCAATTGAATGTCGTATAATTGTTGGTTAATTTTTTGCTTTCTTATGTATGCAAATCTTAATTCGTTTTTTATCCAAAGCGCTTTGGCTTGTTTAGTTGAAATGATCGAGGCTGGTGTGTTCGGTACGGTTTTAATTGGTACGTATTTAGGGGTGAGGTTTAGTTCTATACATTTTTTGTTGAACCAAATTGACTTGTCTAAATTCATGAGTTTAAGCCTGAGTGATTTGAATTTCTTGGCTTCACGATTTGCCTGACTAGCCGTGAACATTGTGGTGTTTGAAGCCATATTTTCAGTGTTGCCTTAGTAAACAAGAGTTTAGTGCTTTTCAGTCGGTCAACACGAATGTACCCAAAAGAGATGGGTTATGCCCTAATCCAGAAATAAATTACATGAGATTAATAAAACACTAGGATGACCAGTTTCGATCGTCAAGCGATCATCATCAGATCCAATACACTTAGGCTATAAAATCTATGTTTGAAATACAGGTGAAAATAGTTACAATATGTACAACTATTTAGTTGCAGTATTGGTACTGCAACTGTCAGTGTATGCTAAATGCAGTATATATGTTAGGTGAAATGCTAAATGGTGATGGCTATCCGGAGATTGTACTTAAGAGAGATTATATGGTTGTAAACTATGGTTAAACTATAAAATTTTAGGCTAACTACTTATCTGATTGTCTTCCGTACTACAGCTATTCGCAGTTTCCGTGCTCACTTGAACTCGCTGTGCGGTCGACTGCGGTGGTTATCTTAACGACTGGTTTTTCCCTGCCTTCCCCCCCTGTCCCTACGTGCTGTGGGGAGTGATCGCGATGTGTTTATGTGAGGTGTTGCCAACCTAGATAAGATGTATGTTATTGAATGAGGTGGATCTACAACTATTAAAGACCGTGGATTAGTCCTCGCCACGCGTGGAGCATAACCCATTCGAACTAAGCGTTGACGGTCTTATGAGGACGTCCCGGCACCTTTAATACTGCCTCTAATATGGGCCTTGGTTTATTGCAGAAGAAAAGTACATCGTACACCTGATCCAGATAACTTTTACCTATTAAAAACCCCCTAATTTCCCACCTTTTTTATCTAGCTTGGCTGTGTCGCTAAATTGTGTTTTGTTTCCGACAGGGTGTGCTTTTTAGTAGCGTGAAGAGGGGTGAGCTCTCCATGAACGTGTGTTCATTTAGATTGTTGGGATTGTTTCGTTTGGCTAGGTGTATCTCGATTGCTTCCTTTATGTCAAGAGCTCTGCCTTTCGATTCGTGATGGATTATTTTAAGGTCCGACTCTATGTTGGTAAAGCTATGCCCTGCGTCACACATATGTTCGCACACGGCTGAATGTGTTCCGTATCTTATCGCATTTCTATGTTCATTATAACGTGTGTCTACTCGCCTTCCACTCTGCCCGATGTAATTAGCTTGACAATCGGTGTCTTGGCACGTTATAGAATATACCCCTGACCTTGAATACGGGTCACGTTTATTTAGATTACTATTTAGGAGGTGCCTAGCGGTTGTGTTTTTCGTCGTGAAAGCTATCTTTATGCCTTGCTTTTTGAATAGGTTAGTGATTTTATATGTATTCGCATTCACATAGTTGAAACGCGCAAATTTTTTCTCATTACTGTCCGGTTTGGGAATCGTTTTATCTTTATTTTTATGTTTGGCTATAATTTGATTTATTTTGCTTGGCGAGAAGTTGTTTTCCTTTGCTATTTGCATAATAGTTCTTATTTCCTTATTATAGTTGTCTTTTGACATGGGTATGTTTAAAGCCCTGTGCACCATTGAATTGAAACCCGCTAGTTTATGCGTACTGGGGTGATTAGACTGATTGTCGATTGCATGCGAGGTTTGTGTTGCTTTCCGGAATATGGAATATGAAAGGTCGTTGTCTTTACGTTCAATAGTTATATCGAGATAATTTATTTTCCGGTCTATTTCGGATTCCTTAGTGAATTTGATAGAATGGTGAAGGCTATTAATGGATTGGAGAATTGTTTCTTCGCTTGTTAGTTCAGTATCGTAGATGCAAATTACATCATCTACGTATCTTTTCCATATTACTATTCCCTTTGTTGAAGTCTTTTCTAAGAACGCATTTTCTAGTGCATTGATGAAGATGTCAGCGATTAACCCACTTAGTGGCGATCCCATTGCTAGGCCTTCTCTCTGTGTGTATATTTTATTGTCGAATTGAAACACGTTTTGGGTGAGAACGACCCTCAGTAATCTCACAATCTCTTCAATTTCTTTTACCGAATTGTTGGATTTTAAGTTGTTTTCGATAGTGTTGATTGCTTCAATAATCGGAATATTGGTGTACATGTTAGTTATGTCGAAGGATACTAGCCTGAAGCTAGGTTTCATTTGTAGGGTGTTCAATGCTGTTACTAGTTCTGTTGTGTTCTTTACAGAGTTGTTTTTGTCGTTGGAAAGACGGCATTTCAAGATTTTTAGTAACTCTTTGCTGATTTTGTAATTAGGGGCATTCCTACAATTGACTATTGGTCTCATTGGGCATTCCTTTTTGTGTATTTTTGGTTGTCCCCTCAATGACGGTATTTTCGGGTTCATGTTTATTAGTTTTGATTTTTCGGCTTTGGTCAGTATGTATTCTGTTTCTTTTAGCGCACTTTTTATTTGTTTTTGGAATTTGTTGGTGGGGTCTTTTGTTAATTCCTTGATTTCGTTGTTGTTTAGGAATTCGACTGTTTTTTCAATGTATTCTGTTTTGTTCAAAATTACTGTAGTGTTTCCCTTATCTGCTTTTGTGATGATTAAGTCATGTTCTTTTATTTTTTGTTTCAACGACTTTATTTCTTTGATTTGTTTGTTGTTTTGAATGTTATTGCTATCGCCCTCTCGTTTGAGGATTTTTTTGGCTTCGTTGTTGGCGAGATTTTTGGTTAATTCCCTGTCTTCTGCTGGGAGCTTGTGACTGGCTATCTCAATATCTGTGATTAACTGTTTTATATTGTGGTTCGTGTGTGCGTCTGTGCAGTTGTATTTCAAACCTTTGTCTAACATATTCATTTCACCTTGAGAAAAGGTTACGTTCGTTCTGTTGTTTACTCTGCTGTGGAAATTGAATTCATTGTTATTCGTGTGTTGTTCGTTAGATTGATGGTTCTGTGTTTCTCCTAGTTTTCTTAATTTATTTTCTAGCGTTTCATGCTTCCTCGTTGCTCTGATTTTGATTGTGTCATGTAGGTGTTCGGTGAAGCTGTCCCATTGGGCTGCGTGCCAGAAATTACTTAGTTGCAATTGAATGTCGTATAATTGTTGGTTAATTTTTTGCTTTCTTATGTATGCAAATCTTAATTCGTTTTTTATCCAAAGCGCTTTGGCTTGTTTAGTTGAAATGATCGAGGCTGGTGTGTTCGGTACGGTTTTAATTGGTACGTATTTAGGGGTGAGGTTTAGTTCTATACATTTTTTGTTGAACCAAATTGACTTGTCTAAATTCATGAGTTTAAGCCTGAGTGATTTGAATTTCTTGGCTTCACGATTTGCCTGACTAGCCGTGAACATTGTGGTGTTTGAAGCCATATTTTCAGTGTTGCCTTAGTAAACAAGAGTTTAGTGCTTTTCAGTCGGTCAACACGAATGTACCCAAAAGAGATGGGTTATGCCCTAATCCTGAAATAAATTACATGAGATTAATAAAACACTAGGATGACCAGTTTCGATCGTCAAGCGATCATCATCAGATCCAATACACTTAGGCTATAACATCTATGTTTGAAATACAGGTGAAAATAGTTACAATATGTACAACTATTTAGTTGCAGTATTGGTACTGCAACTGTCAGTGTATGCTAAATGCAGTATATATGTTAGGTGAAATGCTAAATGGTGATGGCTATCCGGAGATTGTACTTTAGAGAGATTATATGGTTGTAAACTATGGTTAAACTATAAAATTTTAGGCTAACTACTTATCTGATTGTCTTCCGTACTACAGCTATTCGCAGTTTCCGTGCTCACTTGAACTCGCTGTGCGGTCGACTGCGGTGGTTATCTTAACGACTGGTTTTTCCCTGCCTTCCCCCCCCCCCCCTGTCCCTACGTGCTGTGGAGAGTGATCGCGATGTGTTTATGTGAGGTGTTGCCAACCTAGATAAGATGTATGATATTGAATGAGGTGGATCTACAACTATTAAAGACCGTGGATTAGTCCTCGCCACGCGTGGAGCATAACCCATTCGAACTAAGCGTTGACGGTCTTATGAGGACGTCCCGGCACCTTTAATACTGCCTCTAATATGGGCCTTGGTTTGTTGCAGAAGAAAAGTACATCGTACACCTGATCCAGATAACATTTACCTATTAAAAACCCCCTAATTTCCCACCTTTTTTATCTAGCTTGGCTGTGTCGCTAAATTGTGTTTTGTTTCCGACAGGGTGTGTTTTTTAGTAGCGTGAAGAGGGGTGAGCTCTCCATGAACGTGTGTTCATTTAGATTGTTGGGATTGTTTCGTTTGGCTAGGTGTATCTCGATTGCTTCCTTTATGTCAAGAGCTCTGCCTTTCGATTCGTGATGGATTATTTTAAGGTCCGACTCTATGTTGGTAAAGCTATGCCCTGCGTCACACATATGTTCGCACACGGCTGAATGTGTTCCGTATCTTATCGCATTTCTATGTTCATTATAACGTGTGTCTACTCGCCTTCCACTCTGCCCGATGTAATTAGCTTGGCAATCGGTGTCTTGGCACGTTATAGAATATACCCCTGACCTTGAATACGGGTCACGTTTATTTAGATTACTATTTAGGAGGTGCCTAGCGGTTGTGTTTTTCGTCGTGAAAGCTATCTTTATGCCTCACCCCTCTTCACGCTACTAAAAAACACACCCTGTCGGAAACAAAACACAATTTAGCGACACAGCCAAGCTAGATAAAAAGGGTGGGAAATTAGGGGGTTTTTAATAGGTAAATGTTATCTGGATCAGGTGTACGATGTACTTTTCTTCTGCAATAAACCAAGGCCCATATTAGAGGCAGTATTAAAGGTGCCGGGACGTCCTCATAAGACCGTCAACGCTTAGTTCGAATGGGTTATGCTCCACGCGTGGCGAGGACTAATCCACGGTCTTTAATAGTTGTAGATCCACCTCATTCAATAACATACATCTTATCTAGGTTGGCAACACCTCACATAAACACATCGCGATCACTCCCCACAGCACGTAGGGACAGGGGGGGAAGGCAGGGAAAAACCAGTCGTTAAGATAACCACCGCAGTCGACCGCACAGCGAGTTCAAGTGAGCACGGAAACTGCGAATAGCTGTAGTACGGAAGACAATCAGATAAGTAGTTAGCCTAAAATTTTATAGTTTAACCATAGTTTACAACCATATAATCTCTCTAAAGTACAATCTCCGGATAGCCATCACCATTTAGCATTTCACCTAACATATATACTGCATTTAGCATACACTGACAGTTGCAGTACCAATACTGCAACTAAATAGTTGTACATATTGTAACTATTTTCACCTGTATTTCAAACATAGATTTTATAGCCTAAGTGTATTGGATCTGATGATGATCGCTTGACGATCGAAACTGGTCATCCTAGTGTTTTATTAATCTCATGTAATTTATTTCAGGATTAGGGCATAACCCATCTCTTTCGGGTACATTCGTGTTGACCGACTGAAAAGCACTAAACTCTTGTTTACTAAGGCAACACTGAAAATATGGCTTCAAACACCACAACAATCTAAGTCCGAAAATATGGGTGAAAATATTTACAATATATTCATTTATTTACGTAGTTGCAGTATTAGTAATGCAACTCGCCAGTATGTGTTAGTTGTAGACTATGTGATGTTTTGTTGAGATACTGAAAGTGGTGATTGACCTCCGGAATTTGCTTGTTTGGAGCGAATATGTGGTTGTGGTAAATGGTCAATTCTTATTGTACTGTATTGTACAGGCTACTTATCAGGATTTGATGAGTTTTTGAGTGGTATGGACTCCGTATTGAGGAAAGAATTCATGATGAAAATTAATGTATGTAAAACAACAAGAAGTTCCGTGACGAACTAAAGAGCCTACTTTTCATAAAATTTAAGATTCATGCCAATGATTAATCTATATGGATCTATCTAGAACAATGACGAAATTAAGTTGGCAATATCAAAATTTCTAATTAGTTCGAAATACTGTACAGGCTACCTGGCAAAAAGTAGCCTAATAGAGAACTACAGTTGGCAGCCCAGGTGACTGAATATATTCTTAGTGCCATCTCTTAAGGTACAGAATACAAAATTTGGTTGAATTCCAATGGATAGCATGGACGTTACATGCAGTTAAACATTGGATCTAACAGCGTGCATAAAATCATGTCGGCAACAATGACATACATGTATTGGTCAGAAATACTCTGAAATAATATGATCTATTGTTGTGTCAATTTTGAATGAAATCCATTAGTTAGTATAGAAGTTACATTCATTTTAAAATTAGACCTATCAGCAGGCTTAGAATCATGTTGGCAGCACTGGCCTAGGCCTATATTAGTTACTCCAAATTAATCTAGAATGCGAGGAACTATTCGTGTGCAAAGTTTAGAGTTATTGGCTTGTATACTTTCTGATATATTGATATTAGGGTAACAAAAATAGAGACAGTATTTATTAACAGTTGGCAGCCCTGGTTACTCTTAACAATCGGCATAGTCATATATGTTAACGAAATTTGGTTGAAATCCAAATGATAGTATAGAAGTTACATGCATTTAAAGTTGGACGTCTCAGCAGGCTTAGAATCATGTTGGTAGCACTGACGTATATAAGTTACTCCAAATTAATATAGAATGTCAGGTACAATACGTATGCATAGTTTAAAGCTGACGGCTTGCAATACTTTCTGATATATAGGTATTTGGATTAAAAAATGAGAGCATTTATTAACAGTTGGCAGCCCTGGTGGCTCTTAAGAATACGCTCGGCCATATCTGTTTACGTACACTTAGCACATACGAAATTTGGTTGAAATCCAATTGATAGTGTAGAAGTTATATGCATTTAAAGTTTGGATCTATCAGTAGGCTTATAATCATTTTGGCGACACTGCCATATATGGCCTTCTGGAAATTATACTGCAATATTATTATCTATATGTGTGCCAATTTTGAAATAGCTCCCATTCATACCTTCCAAGATATCCAACATGGAGCTCAAATTTCAATTGCGATTTTTCAGCAGTTGGTAGTACTGACACCATTTTCAAATATGGCCGTGAGATATTCAGGTATAGATCTTTATTCATACCAAATTTTGTTTCGATTGCTGCAGCCGTTTAGGAGTTGATAGGGGGGGGGGGGGGGACACACATACAGCCAGACAGACAGATGGACAGACAGACCGATAGACACACATTTGCCCGATCTCATAAGTCTACTTTTTCCTCATTTTTGCAAAATGTGAAAACTAGGCTAAAAATATTGGAATGCAGCCGCAATAAATCAGAAACCTCTATGGACATCAAATTGGTAGGGGAGAAACTAAAGGAAGTAGGCGACTTCTATTACTTAGGAAGCAAAATAACCAGTGATGGACGAAGCAAAGAGGATATACAACGTAGGTTGTCTCAGGCAAGGAAAGCATTTCTACAGAAAAGGTATATCTGTTGACATCGAATATAGATTTAGGTATTACGAAGTCATTTTTGAAAACCTTTGTCTGGAGCGTCGCACTCTATGGAAGTGAAACTTGGACTATTGGTGCAGCAGAAAAGAGGAGAATTGAAGCGATTGAAATGTGGCGTTACATGAGAATGATGAAGATCAGATGGGTAGATAGGGTTACAAACGAAGAGGTATTAAGACGAATGGGAGAGGAGAGATGTTTCTGGCGAATGCTAATGAAGAGAAGAGATAGGTTGGTAGGACACATACTAAGACACGCAGGAATAGCAAGCTTAGTTATGGAAGGAAGGGTCAAGACAAGAACTGTAGGGGTAGACCAAGGTTAGAGTATGTTAAACAGACTGCCTCGGATATAGGGTGTGGTAGCTATGTGGAGATGAAACGATTAGTTCAGGACAGGGAGGCATGGAGATCTGCATCAAACCAGTCAAAAGACTGAAGACTCAAACAACAACTTATCTGGTTATGGTCTTGTGCAGTCCTGTTGAGAGCAGTTCACTTGGACACTTATTGCACTCAACTTAATAAGTGTACATATTGTAAATATTTTCACCATATATTTTATAGCCTAAGTGTAATGGATCTGATGATGATTGCTTGACGATCGAAACTGGTCATCCAAGTGTATTATTAATCTCATGTAATTTTTTCAGGATTAGGGAATAACCCACCTCATTTGTGTACAATAGTGTTGACCGACTGAAAAGCACCAAACTTTTGTTTATCCAACCATGTCTTTCATCCTGGTCATAATGAACAATTCGTCCCATGTACATGGGTGTAGAGTACGTCTGAAACTTGTGTTACTCTAGTGTGTTTACTTTAAATGACCAAAGGGTTAGGTAGGTGGCTGCAATGGTCTTCAGTTAGGAACCATCCTGGGAAGGGCCTGGAGTAGAAAAGGTGTAATTTGTAAGACCGAGGCTGATCTTGGAAGGTACAATGTCTGTTTAACCTATTCGAACCTTGGTCCGCCCCTAAAGTTTTCGGCCTGGGGCCTTCTTTCCATAGCTAAGTTTGCTATTTCTAGGTGGGTTAGTGTCATACCATCCTATCTCTCCTCTTCGTAAGCAGTCACCAGAAACATCTATCCACTCCCATTCGTCTTAATACCTCTTCAAATGTTGCCCTATCTACCTATCATCATTCTCTTGGAACACCACATTTAAAATGCTTGTATTCTACTCAATCTTGCTGCGCCAACAGTCCACGTTTCACACCTATGGGTGAGAAGGGCCTTTAAAGATGTGCTCAGCAATCTTTCTAGGTTTGCTGTGTGTCTTGTGTGGGGTTTCACCTAGGACACCAAGCTGGCTCATCAAAGGGCTATCGGTGTCCTCGCCCGAACCTCCACAGGAGTAGCGAACTGTGCGCTACCTCCCTTTTTATGAAGCACACCTGCGCTACTCCACTGCGAGAACTAAAAGCTCAAGCAGTCCTCACCTCCCTATGAAGGCTTCCAAAAAGATGGTATATTGCCTTTCACGGCCAGTGAATTAATACTCAGCAATCATTAGGTAGATTTCATTAGAAAGCTAATTTTAAGTTTGTACCGTGTCTTGTGTAGGGTTTCGTCTACGACACCATGCTGGCTCATTAGCGGGCGGGAACACCAAGAGCCCGCTGATTGCCGAGTTTTAATTCACTGGCCGTGAAAGCGAATATACCATCCTTTTAAAGATGGTATTCTTATACCTAAATCTGCATTTGACGTCTACAGATTTCAACAGAAATGCTTTCCTTGCCTAAACAAATCTACTTTTTATAACCTCCTTGCTCCGTCCATCACTGTCTTACTAAGTAGAATGTCTCATACTTCCTTTGAATTTTCATCTGACAATTTGACGTCAAAGGGGTTTCCGATTTCTTGTTTCACATTTATTGATTTTCATCCATGAACAGCCTACTTTCCTCAGGACGATGTCCATACCATTTAAAAACCTGATTCAAATCCTTTGGTGAATCAGCTAATATGACACTGTCATCAGAAAATCCCAGTGTTTAAATGATTTCTCCTTGAATCATTACTCCAACTTAAATGTTTCCCCTGATTTCCTTCATTGCTTGTTCAATGTACAGATTGAAAAGTATGTGCAGCTGGAGTTGGAGTGTGGTACCATACCGGCAATTGCTTGGAAGGAGTTTTGAAAATGAACGAAAAATGAACACTCAAGATGGCCGCTGTCAGTTTGTGTTCCAACTTCCATCTCCAGACTTCCAGTAATCTCCTGAGACACGACTAAACTTTGGGATGTTCTGTTCTCGACGTTGACCTTAATATTGCACCAACTCTCCTAATTTGGCTAAGTATTAGAAGCCCCTCCCCCTATTCCGTAATTCCATCTGTTCTTTTAGGTAGATTCATTAGAAAACTACGTATTGCATTGAGCACCATATTGTGACTTCCGGAATGTTTTGGCTTATCTTCGCCTATCACATCCCCAAGACCCCAAATCCACAACCACCGTCAGTTCAAAAGATTAAATATATATGAGTATATAAAATACGCTAAGGTGTATGTTTCACAAAACTCAAGGTCCTAAAGAGAGTTAGAAGGTGTGGATTGTACCAAAATCTTCCAAATCGTCTCAATTGTACAGGAAAAATCTTCCATTTCTTGAAAAGTCAACGGAAATATATGTATTTGTTTATAAAGTGCTTCTAAACATATAAACAAGACGATAACCCCTCCCAGAACTGTGTCACGTACAGCCGCTTAGCTCTAGCGCCAGGCGGGTAGTCTGTACACATGGGGCGCACACAACCGGCAGCAGTGATGAATAACGCTCTGATTACATAAATATCGACAATTTGTTTAAAAATAGCGTTTAAATACGTAAACATATTTATAGAAGCCCGCATAACAGTAATGCCAGGTGGGTAGTTTATACACATGCGGGAGTTCTCGCACGGGTGCGCTAGTACCTCGTATAGGCTATCTCTACCTAGTATAAAACTAAGTCCCCGATTCTTGAATGTTACGGGTAAACTCTAGAACCACTGGGTGGATTTTGATGCGGTTTCACCATTTTGTAAAGGATATCTCGAGAATGATTTTTGTAGTAAATAATTTATTTATGATC
The DNA here is from genome assembly GCA_946902985.2 of Meconema thalassinum. Lineage (NCBI taxonomy): Eukaryota > Metazoa > Arthropoda > Insecta > Orthoptera > Tettigoniidae > Meconema > Meconema thalassinum. Next base: position 884,139,600 of record OX336388.2, read on the forward strand.
AAAGGAAGCCGGGCAGTATCGATTTCAGAGGGAAAGTCGAAAAAAAAAACTTGGCGTCCTAGCGCTTTGTAAGCTTCCGCTGGGCAAACCGTTAAAAATATCTGTATACTATGAGTGTAAGAATTGTTCAGCATGAAATGTTCTACAAAAAAGCCCGTGAGAGCATATGTCTATCTTCAATACATCGCCCACTATAATAGTTTTTACGTTTTATTTTCTTCCAACCATGTCCATTCAACTACTGAGGCGACAGTTTACGAGATAGCTAAGGGCAAGTCTAACAACCTTGTTACAGCCTAGCTAGCGGGCGAACCCATTGCCACAGATACAGCCAGCAGTAAACCGTTCAGTCGTGTTAAGACTTCTGAGAAGGGTGGTTGTGTTTGGAGATTCACTGGAAGTGCAACTCGGGTTTTCTTCAATTCGCCTGTGCATCACAGTCAAGTTAAGATTGGACGGATGGGGGATTTGAGTATCATTCACCTCCACATTCCCTGGAAGTGCAACTCTCATTTCGCCTGTGAACTTTTCGTTCCGCAAAATTCACAGTCAATTTAATAATGGACGGAAGGGGGATTATATTATATTTAATTGTACTGATTGGCGTATAATCTCTACTTAGTATAAGGCGCGTACAAAAATAACGAGCCGGAGGCTGGAATGCGCAATCCGGTGACTTCATCGGCTAATCGTGGCGTGTGTAACGAGGTGTGGTTCCGACCAGAGCGTGGAGGGTCACAGCCGGCGGTAGAGGGCACGCGTGCAAGTCACATGACGATACAAAGCGAGCAGTAGCATGCATCATTCGTCCAACGCTCCCAGTCATATTGCAAACAGTGACATGGAGGCGTCAACCGAAGAGTAAAGATGTGTTGTTCGGTTTCTGTCAGCGGAAGGAGTAGGGGGAACGGACATTTATCGCCGAATGTCACAAGTGTACGGTGAACACTGCATGTCCCTTGCAAGGGTCAAGGCGTGGCACAAGCGCTTCAGGGAAGGACGGGTGTCATTAGCCGATGATGCCTGGTCTGGCTCACCCCCCTGCATTACCGATGACAACGTCCAGCTGGTTGATGCACTCATTACCCAGGACAGCCGAGTGACAGTGAACGCCATAGCCGCCGTGGTCGCTCCACGACAATGCACGACCTCATACGGCCAACACAGTCGGAGGTTCACGGCCACCCTCCGTACAGTCCAGACCTCTCTCCCTGTGATTACGCCATGTTTGGTCCCCTGAAAAGGGCTCTGCGGGGCCAACGATTCGCCTCGAACGCCGACGTCCAGCTGTACGTGCGGAACTGGTTCACATCGCAACCCAGGGAATTTTATGAGACAGCCATTCACCGCCTCGTGTCACAGTGGGACAAGTGCCTCAACAGCCAGGGCCAATACTTCTAACATACAGGTATTGGTTTCTGTAATTATGCCTCCGGCTCGTTACTTTTAGAACGCACCTTCTATAAAACAAAGTCCCCGATTCTTGGATGTCACGGGTAATCTTGAGAACCACTGATTGGATTTTGATGCGGTTTTCACCATTCTGTAAAGGATATCTCGAGGAAGGTTCCTGTAGAAAATAATATATTTATGACCAAAAGAAGTCAAGCTCCAACGATTTCAGTGAAAAGGCCGAAAAAAAAACTGGCGTCCGTGCGCTTTTTAAGCTACGCTGGGCAACCCGTTACAAATATCTATATAGTATGAGTGTTAGAATAGTTCATCATGAAAAATTCTACAAAGAAAGCCCGGGAGAGCATATCTCTATCTTCAATACATCGCCTACTATAAGTGTTTTTACGTTTTCATTTCTTCCAACAATCTCCATTCAGTTACTGAGGCGACAGTTTACGAGTTAGCTAGGGGCGAGTCTATCACCCCAGGTACAGCTTAGCTAGCGGACGAGCTTATTGCCCCAGATACAGCCAGCAGCAAACTGTCGAGTCGTGTTGAGTTAAAAACTTTACAGAAGAGTGGTTGTGTTTGGAGTTTCCCTGGAAGTGTAACTCGGCTTTTCTTCATTTCGCCTGTGAACTTTTCGTTCCGCAAAATTCACAGTCAAGTTAAGATTGGACGGAAGGGGGATTTGTGTTTCATGCACCTCGCCATTCTTAAATTACGTCTGACAAGAATTTTTTGCACATGCATCTCCATGATAATATAATTAATAGTCCAATTAGTGATTTTAACCCATCATGCCGAGACGTAAAACGGATATTGGTCGTTGTTCATTGACATTGAAAAAAAAAAGCGCTTATGCATTCATAACTGTTCCCGGACGAAGCCGGGTCGGGTTGCTCGTATATATATATGTCGCTTTCTTGTGGACACGATAAATATCATAATTTAACATCAATCACTTTCATATTGATACAAAACATACAAACATTAAAAATTTCGTCCAGTTTGTTAATGGGAAAAATCAGATGAACGGGGTGGAAATATGCGGCCTTTTACGAAAAGTGAATTATCGCTATAACTCTCTTAGTATGTGAAAAATCGAACTCATTGAAAGTTTGTACTGTTCATCGGATAAGAGCCAAAAACTTATCTTAGTAAAGCTTTTTGATAGCACCTAACATTGACCAAAGGGGTGGAAAATGGAGTTTTAAGAGAAAGAAAATCATAGCTCCCGTTATAGGCACAATATCAAAACTGTTTAAAATGGTTGATATTTCTCTAAATATTACCTAATTTTTTTTTCTGAAATAATTTTTGATATGACCCACTCTTATGCCAAGGGATAAGAACATAGGGTTTCTCGAATGCTAAACATGTACAGTAGGTGTACAACAATTGGCAAATTTAGTGAAATAGAAAAAAATCTTTGAGCAGAGAAATGTACCTCCGCCTTCCACCGTGCCAAAAGGGATTTTTGCTATCGCAATCTTATTCCCTACAAACAAAAAAAACGTATCCCACTGATATACGGCACAAAGAAAGATCCGAAGATACCATTTAGCAATTTTTATCTTCATTCACATTAATTGTATTTTATCTAATTTTTATTAAAAATAATCAGACGTGTTTCAGAATCAATACTCGCACATTTGTTTGCGTATATTTGGATCAATTTAATGGATCATTTTATCAAGTAAAAGTATGTTGAGTGTGCATTGATATTCTCTGTCACACAATTCACTCAAATCACTGCATTATGGAAAATGTATTAGCTTCCAAGGAATCAAGAAAGTTACAAAAGGCTAATTCTTGATCTTTAAATTCTCCGCCCAAATCCATTCAAACCTGCAAACACTTGGTTAACAATCCCAGCATGCGAAATAATTTGACTATCATTTTACAGTTTACTAATGCGCTAGAACCGAATGGCATTCACTTACAACAATACCACAAGTTGTAAGTGAATCAGTGAACAATAAAACATTCAAATGCACATTTATATGATAAGTGGATAGAAAATAACTTTAGATTACTTACATTTTGAAGTCCTGTGTGATGAAATAGTCTCTCTTCTTTCTTGCTATCAAACTCAAAATAAACAATGAACAAAAAAGTTTATATTCACACGCAAGAAACCACACGTACGTTAATTTACGTAAGACCTAACCCAGCAAGGGAACGATATACATCACTCAACATGATCACGGTACGGCCACTGAACGTATTTTTACAGATATTTATAGTACATTTTTAACATTGAAAATTTTAATACACCCGATATTATACACACCATTTAACACGAGAGACATTCACCAAAAATTAATTTACATAAATTAAAACAAATTATTTTATTATTTTTCTTATTTTAAACAAAAGCATCACAAACATATTAACTGAAATAATTATTTAAAAATCAAATTTTATTCACTTTTTTTTTTTCAGTTTTAAAAAATTATCCCTTTTGACTACGGTTGAGTGTAACGCACTGGCATACGGACACAAGGAACACGGATCGTATCGCGCAACACTACAGATATAGAGTGAGTGGAAGAGATAGACCAGGAGGGATGGTAAATCAACCCCCAGCGACGACTGACGTCACGCGCGTACTGCACGACCCACTGACACCACCTTCACGCCAGCCCACTCCACCCCGAGTGGGGTCAGTAACCCCCTCCACCGTCAGACAGCGCTACAGTCGCCCTAGCTGCGCAAGCTACTCTTCTCACCGACTGGAGCTGATTTACAAAAGCTTACATTTCGATTGTATTCCAAGTTGTTTGCTGTAAAGCATCCAATAAATTATTTCATTTAAGTACGCCGAATTGCTTCCCTTCCAATGCGACACGTTTGCCTCTTATTAATTCTCCAGGTAAAATAAACTGGCGCCTGCCGTCTTCCGTCAGATTGCAATTAAAATAGAACTGTCAATAATAGAGAAACCTCGCAATGGCAAAATTAATTTCACTGGCAAAGTCATGATTGGAAATTATGTAATAAACTGTTAAATTAATATCTACTCCATATGAAATACTTTTTAAATTTAGGTATTTAGAGGATATGAATGAGTTTTGAAATGATACCGTATGGACTCCGTCTTGAGGAAAGAATTCATGATGGTTGGTTTTTAAGTTTAGGGGCTGCTACAACGTGGTCATGTAGCCCCGTGTACTTTGGGTGTGTGTAGAATCTGTCTGATAACCGGTGTTAATTGTGATGACTGTATTAGTGTGAGTTATCTGTTTTTTTTATTTAAGTACTGCAACTTAGAATTCTTCAAATAGTTCCCACTTTTGCCGCCAAGCGCCACCGTCAACGACTACAAGCCCAAGTTCAGAACTTAGCTACTAGACGCCACCGCAGTCAGCTCTTCGCAACGAACGTAGAAATCTAAGAGCGTAGTTTAAATTCATGATGTAAATCAATAAATGTAAAACAAACAAATGAGTCGTCCAGTTGCAAAACTCGTTTAATCCACTTGTGAATAAGAATCATTTTCATGAGAAACGTTTCTCTGGACTTTGCCTCACGTATCTTTTGTGTTTGTTGTTTTCTACTTATTGCTTTGTGTTTTTGGTTTTTGGTTTTGTGTTTGCTTTGTGCTTTTGCTTTTAAATTTCAATTATTTCTTTTCTTTCTTGGTTTTGGTTTTGTGTTTGTTTTCTGCTTCTGCTTCTTTTGAATTTTGGTTTTTGCTTTGTGTTTTTGGTTTTTGGTATTGTGTTTGCTTTGTGCTTTTGTTTTTAAATTTTTCTTTTCTTTCTTGGTTTTGGTTTCGTGTTTGTTATCTACTTCTGCTTCTTTTGAATTTTGATTGTGTTTCTTGTTTTTTGTTTTCTGCTTTTGTTTTTGTTTTAGAATTTTGCTTTTTGCTTCGTGTCTTTTGTTTTTGGTTTTGCGTTTGTTTTCTGGGATATCAAATTAAACAAAACAAAACTAAACAAAATAAACAAAACAAAATCAAAATAAAACAAACTAAAACAAAACAAAATGAAACAAAATAAAATAAAATTAAATTAAATTAAATTAAACAAAACAAAATGAAACAAAATAAAATAAAGTAAAATAAAATAAAATAATTTAATAAATAAGGAAGCATAGTGTATACATGAGAGGTTTTTGAGAAAAAAGAAGAAAGGGCCAGAGTAAAACATGAAAAATGATTGTGTTGTAACGCTCTCCTTAAGGGGAATTAACGAATAAATAAATACATAATAGTACGACATGATCCTTATTCACAAGTGCATTGACGAGTGTTGCAACTGGACGACTCATATTGGAATGCAGCCGAAATAAATCAGAATCCTCTATGGACATCAAATTGGCAGGTGAAAAGCTAAATGATGTAGTAGACTCCTGTTACTTATGAAGCAAAATAACCTGTGATCGACGAAGCAAAGAGGATATAAAAAGTAGGTTGGCTCAGGCAAGGAAAGCATTTCTGCAGAAAAAGAATCTGTTGACATGGAATATAGATTTTAGGAAGTAAATTTTGAAAGCCTTTGTCTGGAGCGTAACACTATATGAAAGTGATACTTGGACTATTTGTGCAGCAGAAAAGAGGAGAACTGAAGCGTTTGAAATGTGGTGTTACAGGATAATGATGAAGAACAGATGGGTAGATAGGAAACCTCTTCATTTAATGAAGAGGTATTAAGACGAGTCGGAGAAGAGAGATGTTTTTGATGACTGCTAATGAAGAGATGAGTTTTGTTGGTAGGACATGAATTAAGACACCAAGGAATAACAAGCTTAGATATGGAAGGAAGGGTCGAGGACAAGAACTGTAGGGGAATACCAAGGTTAGAATATGTCAACCATATTGACAGGGATGTAGGGTGTGGTAGCTAAGTAGAGATGAAACGATTAGCTCAGTACAGGGAGCCGTTGAGAGCTGCATCAAACCGGTCAAAAGACTGAAGACTCAAACAAGACGTAGACATTTCTGAAAATGAATTGGATCTCACTTAATCGATTCTAAAACTGAAACAAAAACAGACTGGTTGTTAGGTTCCTGCGACAATGCGGTCATGTAACCCCGTGTTCTTTGGGTGTGTGTAGAATGTGTCTGATAACCGGTGTTAATTGTGATGACTGTATCAGTGTGTGTTATCTTTATTTTAGGTAAGGACTGCATACGATCAATTTCAAGTAGTTCCAACTTTAGCTACCAAATGCTACCGTCAACGACACCTGGCTGTGAACTTGGCTACTAGATGCCTCCGCAACCGGCACCTGGCGGCGATCGTTGGAACTTAATAGAGCGTTAATGAAATCTAACATACAAATTTATCTTCACATAATTGTAGTTAATGGAAGGTTATTTTACATGCCATAAACCTATGACATGGGCCCGCCGGCTTCACTTCCCCTCCGAAGGAAGAGGGATTTTTAACGCTCTTAAAAATCCTACGACTTCGGCTGGGTTTGAACCCGCGATCATGGGCATGGAAGCTCAGCTTGCTTACAACCACGCCACCGAAGTCACGAAAATGAATTGGATCTCACTTAATCGATTCTATAACTGAACCAAAATCTGAAATCGATCTTTTGAACCAAATGTATTTTAGGACCTGAAACTATAAAAGCTAAAGTAATGTTAGGGAAACAATCAATGATCTGCACCACAGGCAAGTTATCCATCTACAGCCTGTTTCGATTCAACACGAAACTGTAAAATGGGTTGCCTACCCACCCGCAATCGGTTTGAAATCTGCTTGCAGCGCACTAGCGACGGGTCTGAGTTCGATTTCACCGATTGCCGCCTTCTTATGCAGCATTGCAAAGTATTTTGCTGTTTCAAATTATATTTAGACAGGCTTCACAATAAGTTTGAACGATTTCAGTTTCAGTACTTGTTATTTTATCCTTCTGTTAATGGCTCTTGGAGAGCATTTCAATGAAATAAAATGTTATTATGAACATCGTTTATTACAACACAGTGTATTTTTGTGTTGTAGTTTAATTACAACACATTTATTGCTTTTTAACCAAATACCGCAAAACGAGATACAATTTGGAAATGATTTGTTACAAAATTGCAATCACTCTTCGACGCGACATATTGTGAAAGATGATAGTAATGATGATGATAATTGTTGTTTTAAGGGGCCTAACATCTAGGTTATTGACCCCGTATTGTGAAAGAGCAAAATACTTTGCAATGCTGCACAAGAAGGCGGCAATCAGTGAAATCGAACTCAGTCCCGTCGCTAGCGCGCTGCGACCAAATTTCTAGCCGATTGCCGGTGGCTAGGCAACCCATTTTACAGTTCTGTTTTGAATCGGAACAGGCTGTACATATAAATCTAGTGGCATCCGTCTTGGTGTCATCCTGATACTACCAGGGTGGTTTATTTTTCAAATTATGAATTTGACGGTAAGTTAGTTAGTTATTGTTGTTTTAAGGGGAAGAACTACGAGGTCATTGTGGCGGTAAGCAGCCAATCGAGTGATAGACGGTATGCTCGAGGGGTGACTGCTGTCTCCCTTACTTATTAACCTTTGCCACTTCCAACGTCATTGCGCCATCTTGAGCTGAGTGCTTTTACATTTATTGATTTTCATTAAGAATTCTTTCCTCAGTACGGAGTCTATACCATACAATAACTCATTCAAGTCCTCTGGAGAATCGGCTGAGATGACAGATTCATCAGCAAATCTTTCAGCTGAAATTAATTCTCCTTTAATCTCTACTCCTACCTTAAATTTGTCTCTAATTTCCCCCATTGCTTGTTCTGGGTATAGTTTGAAAAGTATGGGTGATAAGTTGCAGCCGAAAAAAATCAGGAACACCTTTTGACGTTGGTTGGTTGGTTCCTCAGTTTAGGGGCTGCGACAAAGCGGTCATGTAGCCCATTGTACTTTGGATGTGTGTCGAATCTGTCTGATAACCGGTGATAATTGTGACGATTGTATTAGTGTGTGTTATCTGTTTTTTAATTAAAGAAAGGACTGCAGACTTTGAATTTTTCAAATAGTTCCTACGTTTGGCACCAAACCCCAATGTCAACGTCTACTAGTTCAGAACTTAGCTACTAGACGCCGCCGCAGTCGGCTCTTGGCAACGAACGTAGGAACATAAGAACGTTGTTTACATTCTTAACCTATATAATTTAGCTTCACACAGGTGTAATTAGTGGATGGTTCTTTAACATGCCATAAATCTATGAAATGTGACCGCCGGCTTTACTCCCCTCCGAAGGAAGGCATACTGAGGGATTTCTAACGCTCTTAAAAAATCCTACGACTTTGGCCGGTTTTGAACCCGCGATCTTGGGCACAGAAGCTCAGCATGCTACCAACTACGCCACCGAAGCTGCTCCGTTTGATTTCAATTGGTAGGTGTAAAGCTAGAGGAAGAAGGAGAGTTCTGCTGCTTAGGAAGCAAAATAACCAGTGATGGACGAAGCAATAAAGAACCAGTACAACAGGTCAATCGTTTTAAATACCTTGGCCAGATCTTCACAGAAGACCTACGATGTGAAGTTGAAATCAGGAGCCGTATAGCCATGGCCAAGCAGGCATTCCGTGAAAAGCATTCTCTAATTTGTCAACGCTCGATGTCCCTCAGCCTTAGAAAACAACTGGTTAAGACCTACATATGGCCAGTTGCAATGTACTGCAGTGAGACCTGGTCAATGAATAGAGGTGACATTAAACGACTAGAAGCGTTTGAGATGTGGTGTTGGCGCCGAATGGAAAAGATCAGCTGGGTAGAGAAAATGACCAACATAACGGTGCTGGATCGAATAAAGGAAAAACGGCAAATGATCCGCCAGATATATAGAAGGAGATCCACCTGGCTTGGCCACAGGTTACGACATGGTGGCCTGATGATCGACATTCTAGAAGGAAAAATACCCGGAAAACGCCCTCGCGGGAGGCCACGGAACACTTTCATGAGATCTTTCCTACATAGCTCTGGCCTACGAAATTATGAAATGGTCAAAAGGACAGCACAAGACCGAACAACGTGGAGAAGACTCATTGTAGGGGCAGACCAGTCGCTTGACTGAAAAACATGATGATGATGGACGAAGCAAAGCGGACATATAGAGTTTATAGCGGCTTTGGTGGCGTAGTTGGTAGCATGCTGTGCTTCTATGCCCATGATCGCGGGTTCAAACCCGGCCGAAGCCGTCGGATTTTAAGAGCATTTAAAATCCCTCAGTATGCCTTCCTTCGGAGGGGAAGTAAAGCCAGTGTTCCCATGACATAGATTTATGGCATGTTAAAGGGCCATCCACTAATTACACCTTTGTAAGCTAAATTATAGGTTAAGAATGTAAACAACGCTCTTAGGTTCCTACGTTCGTCGCCAGGAGCCGACTGTGGTGGCGTCTTGTAGCCAAGTTCTGAACTAGCAGTCGTTTGCGGTAGCTTTTGGCGGCAAAAGTAGGAACTATTTGAAAAATTCAAAGTCAGCAGTCCTTACTTGAATTTGTTTTTAGTCGTTTCATCCATCAATGGACCACGATGTTCTTCACTCATATGATCTCTGTAATGCTTTTTTCTTGTCTGCCAGTAGATCTTCATTCTTGACGAATGTTCAGCTCTCCTTTCTTCCGTCCACTTGCAGTGAGGGCGAGGCATCACAGTTGTTAAAGGGTGTAGATTACAGGCTGATTTAACCGCCTTTCTGAACAGGATAGTATCCCAAACCAGAGCTTGATTGATTCGAGCTTCTGTTAGGTCCTTTTTAACTTGCATCGACCATTTACAATAGGATTTTTTTTAGAGATTGATGAGTGTATTCGATATTAAAGTCGATGATGCTCCATCCGTTCCAAATGTCCAAAGAAAGACATTCTCCTTTTTCTCATCACATTCACCAAATCTTATATATGTTAAAATAATGCATTGTTATGTCTTCTTCTGTAAGCACCATTATCATTAACAGGTCCTAATATTTTCCTTAGAATTTTCCGATCCTTAAGTTCTAATTTTTTCAATGGGGCTTTGTTTGTCATCTGTAAGCATTGTGCGGCATACAGTGCTGACGGCCTAATTACTGTGTTATCAAGACAAAGTTTGACATTCCGGGACAAGCTTTTACTTTTGTAAATGTTTTTGCAGGTTTGAAAGGCACCTTCCAATTTGTTACATCTGCTCTCAATGTCAGCTATATCTGAATTATTAGGGGTAATCCATTTCCCTAGGTATTTAAATATTCGGACTTTTTTGATTTTTTGCAGACCAATCGTGATGATTTTTGAGGCATCTTTGACATTTGTGATGAAATTAGTTTTATGGAAGGTCTCTTTAAGTCCAGTTTTAGCAGCTATGATTTGTAGTTTATTAAGTTGGTCAGTGGCCTCTTCCATTGAATTAGCAAACAAAGCAATGTCATCTGCAAAAGCGAGACAGTTTATATTCAGGTCTTCTTTTTTATAACCAATCCTTACTTGAATTAAAATACAGATGACACACACTAATACAGTCATCACAATTAACACCGCTTATCAGACAGATCCTACACACACTCAAAGTACACGGGGCAACATGACCGCGTTGTCGCAGCCCCTAAACTGAGGAACCAACCAACCATCCATTAATTGTTTACCATTTCTTCTTCAAGTATGTAAGTCTGTAGTTAATATTAGTTATAGTTTTCATTCTCATCTCATCTTTCACCATCACCCAAACCATTTGGGGCCGATAACCTAGATGTTAGGCCCCTTAAAACAACAATTATCATCTTTATCAAATAAGGAACGTAAATCTAACATATTGAATGGGATAGCTAAGCATACTGAGGCGCTAAACTATTTTCGGGCGGCTTCGGTGGCGTAGTCGGTAGTATGCTGAGCTTCTATGCCCAAGATAGCGGGTTCAAACCCTGCCGAAGCCGTCGGATTTTTTAAGAGCGTTAAAAATCCCTCAGTATGCCTTCCTTCAGAGGGGAAGTAAAGCCAGCGGTCCCATGTCATAGATTTATGGCATGTTAACGAACCTTCCACTAATTGCACCTGTGTGAAGCTAAATTGGATAGGTAAAGAATGTAAACAACGCTCTTAGGTTTCTACGTTCGTTGCCAAGAGCCGACTGCGGTGGCGTCTGGTAGCTAAGTCCTGAACTTGGCCTAGTAGTCGTTGACGGTGGCGCTTGGCAGCAAAAGTAGGAACTATTTGAGAAATTCTAAGTTGCAGTACTTAAATTAAAAAACAGATAACACACACTAATACAGTCATCGCAATTAACACTGGTTATCAGACAGATTCTACACACATCCAAAGTACACGGGGCTACATGACCGCGTTGTCGCAGCCGCTAAACTTAAGAACCAACCAACCAAACTATTTTCGAAGAACGAGGTTTTCGTAGTTTACTATTCTGAACTCTAGACATGTGGTAGGACGGTAACTTTAATTAGACCAAGGCCACATCTCTCCATTATCATGCCTAGATTCATTCACTTCACTTCACTTCTCATTGACTACGCGTCTGAAATCCAGAAAGAACTCAACCACTGGAGGGAACACCAGAGTCTAATCGCATCACCAGATGGAAGAGTAAACTGCCGCTGGATATCCCTGCAAAGCATATCGAAATGGCGGCCCACGAGTCTCGTGTGGCCCACGAGGCAAAATTTTGCGGCTCGGGAAAACTTTTAGAAAAAAAAAAGGAAATATTAAAGAAAATTATGAAAGTATTCCTATGATTGTTTTAAAGAACAGTATATTTCTATTCGGCAAAAATGAACAAAATAATTTGATAAGGAATTGATGGCGAACCGTTATACAACGCACCGCATCACACAGCCGGTCACTGACCTCCCTCCCTTTACCCACGGAATAACCAACCCAATTTTAATATTGATTCAAAGAAAAATTATTACTACCGAATTGTCCTATTATAGGTATTGTTTTGATAACTTTATTATTTTCAGTGTGTCTAGTTAGCCTACTTTCGATTTTTGCAAAAAATGAAAGTAGACTTATGAGATCAATACAGGGCGAAACAGTGTCTGTGTGTGTGTGTGAGTGTGTGTGTGTGAGTGTGTGTACTCTGAATGTCTGTCCCCCCCACTTCCCTATCATTTCGAACACGGTGAAACCGAATTGAACGAAATTTGGTTCAGGGGTAGCACTAGCAAAGGGCACCTCAGTGTGATGTTTTATATCGCCGCCATCTTGACGGAAACGTAATGGCGGCCACCCAAATGTTCAAAGCTTAAATCAAATTACGACCAACCTAATCATCCCATCTCTGCCAAATTTTTCAACAACTTATACTGATATGACCAGCGTCTTTTGACTAAACGACCTTGATGTTTAATATCCGTATAACACGTTGTATTTCAACAAGTTAAGTTACTACAACCAACATTCAATTATACTCCTTGAAAAGGACAAAGAGTTATAACAATACCCATGCACTTAAGAGAAATGAGAATATATGTTCTTTACAGAATATCTTGTTTTTTGGCTCTGTTAGCCATATTGTTGAGTGATCTTCATCAAAACTAAATTTTCCTTGGTATCTATAATGTCACTCCTTAGCATAGTTTTTGAGCAATAAAATCGAATCCAGCTGATTGCTGAGGTTGGATGTTCAGTTGAAAAATGCTGTGGTATAAGGAAGGCATGCAGCCTTAAGTTTTATGTAAATTAACCTATTATCAAAGTGCGGGGTCGCCTCCGTTGCGTAGTGGTCAGCATGATTAGCTGCAACCCGGGAGGTCCGCGGTTCGATTTCCCGCTCTGCCACGAAATTTGAAAAGTGGTACGAGGACTGGACTGGGGTCTACTCAGCCTCGGGTGGTCCAAATGAGTAGAGGGGGTTCGATTCCCACCTCAGCCATCCTCCAAGTGGCTTTCCGTGGTTTACCACTTCGGGTAAATGCCGGGATGGTATTGTACCCGTATCCATGGTCTTACCTGTTGAAATCCTCTGGAAAAACTGGATCGCAGAATCTGGAAGCACCCGGCTGAGAAAACCCCCAAAATTATACCAACTAGGATCAACCAGGGATAAGGTCATCTCAATATAATATAATGCGATAAGAAAATGCCAGTGGTGAAAGAACAAAAATAAAAATTAGCTCTAAATGAACTCGAAAACCCTTAAAATTATCTCGGGCGTTGGACTAAGCATTGACAAAAACTGCCCACTGGTTCTCCTAGCACATTCTGTTTCTAATATAAATCACCAAATCAATGTACCCATAAAATTAAAATTAAATAAGCAGTTTATTAACTGAAAAATAAGGATTGTGGACCTGCACCCACTCAACAAAATGTATATTCTTATTCATAGTGGCATATTATAAAATGAATATGCAAGTAGCCTACAGCAGGCTAGAATATACTGTAAAAGTTGCCGTATTAAATACTGTTCAAATCGTGAACGATGTAGGCATGGTTAATCATATTAAAAATTATTTTACAGAAATACCCTCATTAATTAATTATTTACAAGATTTACATTTTAATTCATTTACTGAATTTCGCCATGGTTTCTATCATTCCAAAGACTAGTAATAAATTATTTATAAATGTCAAAATATGTCTAATTCGACGAACAATTAAGGTAATCGAAAGTGTGGTCAATCCAATTAATATTTAATTTATCTTGAATTAATATTCCAATTTGTATTGCAATCATTTTATCAATTATTCTTACGTTTCTCAGATCAGTTTCACACTAGATAAATGCGTTATTATTAACAATCAAATTCAAGTGAATTGTTTTGTACATTAATGAGATTTTTAATGGTGGGTTAATTCAGTTACTAGACTTCTAGTTTCGATGTTCGTGACTATCTCACGTTTATATACACTTCCATGTAACACATTTCGTCGATAGCTCAATAGCTTGTACAATACTCAACATTCGTAATAAATACGATAATATCTCTACACATGAGATTCCAAAAATACACCATAATAATTTCAGACCATCCATTGATGTCGAAATATTCTTCAAAAAGCTGTTATATTATCAAAAATTGCAAAGTAGCTCTCAATAGCTGTTAATAGTAATCCACACCTTTCCAAAAACTCATACACGTATCTTACAAATACCCAAATATATCATGGTTCATAATTTAAACAAGCATCGAAGTGTCAATTTGCTTCCACAGAAACTGTATTAAATAATTATATTTATAATTATCCCAAAATGTCATTCTGATATATGACGGAATATAATTATGTACAAAATTGAGCTTCGTTCTCAATTATACTTCGTTTCGTCTTAATTTCAATGTTCACAAATATCACAAGATATTATAAGTTATTACTGTTAAATAATTAATTCCGATTCACATAAACAAATTCCGAAATGGGTCCTCCCCTTAAGAAATACGTATGAATCTACGCCATGGAAAAGTGTCTAGTATGAGTAGAATACAAATAATCCATTAGATAGTCACACGTTATCAAAACAGGAGTATTCCAAAAGAAATAATGAAAATAGAAATTTGAACGTACTATAACTCAGTAAAAATATCTAAATTCAAAACGTGATTCAAAAGTTTGGCTAATATTGCCTAATTCAAAATCTACAATGTTCCATTTTAAAATATCATGCTAGATTCAAATGTCAATTACAAGCTCGACGATAAATATACAGTCATTCTAAATGATATGCTGTATGAACTGTCGAAAATATTCTGTTTCCTTATTCAGAGTCAAACAGAAATAATGCAGAAAAATGTTCATGTATTCGTGGTTGGACATCGTCTTCCTAATTCTTATACTTATATAAATATAGCGTAGTCTTGTTCCTAAATCATCTTAAATGTGCTTCTTCTCAACGAATTATAATGCTCAGAATTATTACCAAAATTAGGAAAAGTAATGTGCTTAAAAATAGCACTGCGTTTAAAATTAACTACTGAAATATCAATGTAGGTGCATCCTTAAATTGGATGAAAACCTAAAATAGACCATCGAACAGAAGTGATAAAAGTATCAGATCTAGTTCTCAAATCTATTTCCTAACTACTTAATAAAAATTTGTGAAAAGGACATTCTATAGATATGACATGATTCATACCGTCTACGTATAAAAAGATTTCCAGCTACCTTAGTCGTCTTGATGAACGTATAATGTATGTTGGAACATACATCCCTTGTAGAGATCGAATCCTGATCCATAGCGTTGAGTAGTTGAAGTGTTGGTTAGGACCGTCGGTACTCGACGTACTCTCCGCTCGAAACTGCTATCCGGAACACAATGTTCATTATATGGAAACTGACTAAGTCCATTCGTAGAAACGAGAAAGATGCCACTTTTATTCTCTCTAGAAAATCTATATCGTGTAGGTAATTATCTCAGTGTCATTATAGATTGCCTTCAGCCTTCTCTTGAACAGCCTTTTGCTAGTAAGATATATTATTATTAAGTGGGAATCATTTCTATTTGTGTAATTCTGTTAGTGTGTTACATTTCAATTCATTGCCTAGCCATTCATAGCTTTCCGTGTATTAGACTGAATAATTCCTTCCATCATAACGTTAATATCTATGTAGTATCGTTGAATGATCACTGGATAAATCAGAAGTCTTTCGGTAATGGCAATAGCGTTGTAGAACACACTATGCGAAATGTGAAGTTCACTGTATCCTCTGTCATGTTGCACCAAGTTATACACTGGGTTACCACTCGCCCCCGTGTTTCTTGCCTGATAGCAAGACGAACCGTACCGTACCGTACTCACACAACGCACTAGGTAAAATTTGTACATGGAATAGTTGCATTGGCGAAGCCTACTAACGCGACAGTAAGTCAGAATACAAGTGAGTCTCTCTCCGTGCCGGGCGATTCACAGCTGGACGAGACCCTACCCAGAATACCACTGTCTAATCGATGTATGAATCAATATTGACGTGGCTCAATTGCGATAAACATCTGGTGTAATAATAAGAGTATTAATAATTCCTTAAATGTCTTCATATCATTTCCTCTTATGTTACAATGTAGTTTCAAATCGTCGATCCCCTCAGTAATCTCAGTAATAGATTGTAACTGTATGTATGAATGCCATGCTTTCAAGGCAGCCATCTTGTGAAGTAACTGTACTCTGCAGATCATATGGTCTGGGATGCGTCGCAGCGTTGCCTGCCATTTCCCTAACTGAGTGACCGCTCTCGTCTGCAAGACGGGGTGTTGACATTAAAATGCCAAATATTCTTCTGAAACAAGTCAGTATTCCAGGGCTACACAAAATACTGGGACAGTATCTACTGTAAGGCAACGACCGCCTCCTTCCCTCTTCCTTGCCTATCCCTCCCAATCTTCCCCTCCCATCCCATTCCTCATGAGGCCCCTGTTCACTTTGCAGTTGAGGCCACCTGGGCGAGGTGCTGATCACACCTCCCCAGATGTATCCCCCCTACCAGAATTTCCAAGCTCCAGGACATTGCCCTTAGAGGTGGTGGTGGTTGGATACCTCGTTGAGTCCGTGGAAAAAACCAACCTGGAGGGTAAAATCGACAAAAAATAAATAAATGTCATGTACATTTATATTGCCCTGGGGGTTGATAGCTCGAGTTAGGGTGGTTTTGTCTTAAAAAGACGATGTACTTGTCTGCAGGGCAATGACTCGAGTTTAGCGAGGTGTGTGAGGTCGAGGATGAATGGAGCGAGCAAGCGGCGAGCGGACCGTGCTTACTGAGCTAATGCTGACCCGTGTTTTCCAAGGTTAAATGCCAGACGAGTAAGCCAGCTACATAGTAGGAAGCTACCTGTTTAGACTTATGTTGTAAGAGATTACCACATGTGTGTGTGGTTGGCCTGCCAAGCTGAGTGTATTTGCAATGGCTAGATGTTTCTTGTTGTTGGTTCCTCTAGGGGCTGTGGCATGAAATGTGGGTGGAAGGTGATGAAAGGGGACGATGGGGGGTGGCCATACCCTGTGGGAACCCCAGAGTATAACAATATTGCATTTTTATTTCTGTTTGACCCAATTTTGTATTTAGAATATGGCTCCTCCCATTTTAGGACACCTCCGAGATATGGGCAAATTATTTCGTCCGACCAGTGTCAGCAAATTGAGAGGATTCACTGTACAAATAACGAAAGAAGGAGGTGTGAATGCGTGGTATGCAGTAAGCGGTTCAAACCCAACTGGCTTCTTCTGGCGTGCAGACAATACACGGGGCTAAATGCTCACGTTGTCCAATTTTGTTAATTTTAATATCGTATGGCCTCGGGTGGCAGGTGCAATCTTTGTTATTTGACGCCCAGATGGCAGCTTGCATGTCGAATTTTGATGTTCCTTGGAGCGTTACGAAAGTCAAAGAGATTAAATATCTAAGCTCTTTGACACTATAGCACTTTCTAGTAGAGAAAGGAGGAACTTTTGTGTTGGCGGAATATCCTGAGATTAATTTTGCCATTATGAACACGTTCTACTGAATTCAAATGGGTTCATTAACATGCCAACAACGTATGACATGCGAGTCGTGATTTTTGTCGCCTTTCAAACATCACTTACCACGGACATGAGCGAACCTGCAAGTTTGGGGTTGGAAGACCGACACGTTAACCATTAACCCACTGTGGCAAGCTACGATGTCCAAATGAAGCAACAACTACAACATAATTTCCAACCCCGTGGTAAAGGGAATAACAAGGAGTAGATACAGAACCATTATCCGTGCTCTAACGTCATCAATAGCGTGCTAGCGACTGATGACACAGCCAGCTAATGCGTGTTCAGTGAGAATTTCTATGAGCCTCCATTAGTCAGTCGTTTCATTCTGCATTGAGTACACGCCCCACTGGCTAAATAGCGCCCTCATTGAATACTACGCTCTGCTTAAGAGGTAAGTTTCCTTGTCCAATTGTTTGTAGCCATTGGTGCTTATGAAGGTAATCGCATTTGCTACTCACAGAGATAGCCTTGTTTGAGTTTCCTCACTGTAAATTGACGCCTACACTAAATTCTAAATGGAAAGAATTGAAGTCTACCAGTAAAAGTGAGGGAATATTAAGAGGATTTTTTTTCAGTTGAGTGAGTAAAGCTTAAATATACCCTGTGCAGTTTATGGGGGCGAGATAGCGCAGTTATTAAGCTGCTTGCTTCCTACCAAAATTGACTCAGTCGATTCCTGGATAGTGTATGTGGAAATTTCGAGATGAAATATCACGCTCGGCGATTTGGATTCCACGTAAAGCGAAGGTTCCGTGACTTATGACCGCGAGAATGATGATTTCGTACGTAGACCATAATAACAAGCTTCATTCCTTCCTTTTGGCGGCTTCGATGAGTAGTTGGTAGCATGCTGAGCTTCTAGGCCCAAGGTCACGGGTTCAAACCCTGCCGAAGGAGTCAGATTTTCTAATAGCGTTTAAATTCCCTCAGTATGCCTTCCTTCGGTGGGGAAGTAAACCCCGTGGGCCCATGCCATAGATTTATGGCATGTAAAAGAACATTCCACTAACTAAACTTGTGTGAAGCAAAATTTGAAGGTTAGGTTTGATTAATGCTCTGAAGTTCCAACGTTCATCACCGGGCACTGGTTGCGATGGCATCAAGAAGTAGCCAAGTTCACAGCTAGGTGTCGTGGACGGTAGCTTTTGGTAGCGAAAGTAGGAACTACTTGAAATTATTGTCTGCAGCCCTTACCTGAATTAAAAACAGATAACACACACTAATATACCTTACCTTACCTAGATGGCCACTCAAACCTAAGCAGGTTTTTGGCCTCGCCAACAGCACGGCGCCATCTTTCTCGATCATCAATTATGTCCTCCGTGACTCCGATTTTTAGCCTATTTTCAATTTTGAAAAATTAGGCTTATGAGATCACCTTTTGTCCGTGTGTGTGTGCGTGTGTGTGTGTGTGATTCGTGTGTGTGTGTGTGTGTGTCCCCCATTAAAATCTAAACGGCAATAGCGATTTCAATGAAACTCGGAAAGTTCATAGCACTATTCCCGGCGACCTCGACCGTGCCCTTCAAATTTTGTTACGACTCACCAATCCAACATGGCGGCTGTGCGAATTATTTCACCAGCATTCAATATCTCCGAAACTATTACCGATATTACCCTGACATTTTCTATGGTGATAGAGGGAACTACTATAAGTTCACTTATGTGACTTTTGAAAATCTGGTAACTACAAAACCAACATGGCGGCCAAGCGAATTTGCGACTTTTAAATAGACGTTTCTCGCGATTTGACCAACCAAACGCAATGAAACTTGGTACAGTATATGTTTATATACATTGTAATGCACCGACATCTAACTTCGTTCAATTGTTTACATAATCACAAGATGGCGGATGTGCGAAATATTTCACTGGCATTCTATATCTCTGAAACTATTAGCGGTATCTCCCTAAAATTTTGTACGGAGATAAAAGGCACTACTGGAAGTCCATCTATAAGATTATCAAAAACCGGTTAACTGCAAATCGAACATGGCGGCCAAGCGAATTTGAAAATTTTAAATAGACCTTTCTCGCGATTTAATGTTCCAAACGCTATGAAATCTGGTACAGGAAATGTTTATACACATTGTAATGCACTGGTATCTAATTTAGTTCAATTGTTCATATAACCTCAAGATGACGGCTAGCGAATTTTAAAATTAAGTTTTTATTTCATTTGTCCTAATCATGCGATCGAACTGAAAGTTTGAATAATGAACCTACGCAATAATTTTCCTTTAATGGTAGACGACTCTATGGCCTATACATTTAACAATCCAACATGGCGACCATCCGAAATATTTAGACGGCTCTGAATATCTACGAATCTATTATAGCAATCATACTGAATTTTTTTATGTTCATAGGGGCTATGAACTTAAGTTCACCTATAGGACTTTAAATAACCTGGTGATCACAAATCCAACATGTCTGCGACGCGAAGTATAAATATTCACATGGACGTTCCACGCAATTTAACCATCCGAGTGCAGTGAAACTTGGTACAGTAAATCTGTATCCGAATGTTAATCCACTGGCATCTAATTTATTTCAATTGTTTCCATAACCTCAAGATGGTAGCTGTGAAAATGTTTTAAATCTCCATGTTTTTTCTTGTGTCCTAATTATGCGATTGAAGTTTGAATACTACACGTTCACAATAATCTGCATGTAACAGTAAACTCTAGGACCTACATATATAAAATCCAACATGGCGACCATCCGAAATATTTAGTCGGTTCTCAATATCTACGAATCTATTACAGCAATCAAACTGAAATTGTGTATGTTGATAGTGGCAATTAACATAAGTAGGATATATGAAAATAGGCTGAATAGTTCTTCACGGAACTACTTGTTCTCATATCTTTTTGAACTTGGTCCCACCAGCGAAGTCTCGGTCGTCCCAATGGTCGCCTTCCTCTGGGTATACCTTCCAAAACTGCCCTTAAATTCAATTCTCTACTTCTTCTATGTACATGACCAGCCAAGCGCAGTCTTTGGCTTTTGGCACGAGCGACGATATCCGGTTCTTTGTCATATAGTCATCGAAATTAACACCGGTTATCAGACAGTTTCTACGTAAACCCAAAGTACACGGGGCTACAAGACCACGTTGTCGCAGCCCCTAAACTAAGGAACCAACCAACTTCCTTCGTTCCTTCCTGTGTAATGGAGGGTTTGAATCCTCGTTGGGATGAGAGGATAAAATAATCAGAGATGTTCGAATTGTTTTTCTGTGATTTCTCAATTCAACTTCAGGCTAATGCATTAGTGCTGTCTAAATTAAAGCAATGGCCCTTTTCAGGCTATTTTCATTTTCTGAAAAAAAAAAAAGTCTTATGATATCGCATTTTGTCGTGTGTGTGTGTCTGTGTGTCCCTAATAAATTCTATACGGCTGGAGCGATTTCAATGAAACTCGGTAAGTTCATAGCACTATTACGGACGACCCCGACCGTACCCTTCATTTTTTTACGACTCACCATTCCAACATGGCGGCTGTGCGAAATATTTCACCAGCATTCAATATCTCTGAAGCTATTACCGATATCACCCTTAAATTTTGTACGGTGATAAATGGCACTACTAGAAGTTCACCAATGTGACATTTGAAAACCTGGCATCTACTAAACCAACATGGAAGCCAAGTGAATTTGCGACTTTAAATAGACGTTTCTCGTGATTTAACCAACCAAACGCAATTACACATGGTACAGTATATGTTGATACGCATTATAATGCACCGACATCTAACTTCGTTCAATTGCTTATATAAACTCAAGATGGCGGCTGAGCGAAATATTTCTCCGGCATTCTATATCTCCAAAACTATTACTGATATCACCCTAAAATTTTGTACGCAGATAAAGGGCAATACTCAAAGTTCACCTATGAGACTTAAAAAAACGTTAACTACAAAACGAAAATTGCGGCCCTGCAAAGTTGAAAGTTTCAAATACACTCTTCTCGCGATTTAATGGTACAAACGCAATGAAACTTGGTACAGCATATGTTTATACACATTGCAATGCACTGGTATCTAATTTAGATCAATTGTTTACATAACATCAAGATGGCGGCTGTGCGAATTTTAAAATTAAGTTTCGTACCTTGTGTCTTAATCTTGCGATCGAAGTGAAAGTTTGAATATTGAACCTAAGCAATAATTTTCCTTTAATGGTACATAATTCTATGACCTATACATATAACAATCCAACATGGCGACCATCTCTACATACAGGGTGTAATTGATATGATGGAAGTCCGTTACACTGGTGATAGAAGAGACACTTGTAAGCTTCCTAGGTAACAAATTTGTCACCTATCTTTAAATTGAAAATTTGTCATTAAAAAGTCAATGTTTTTAGATTTTTCCGAAATTCTTCAAACAGAATGTGAGGCAGCAGGCTGGGGGAAACGAGGCGGAGCTACTGTAGGTGGGACGATGTGTGGAGGAGAAGTTGTTACGTAATTGGAGCGTTGACCTTACTAGTTGAGGGGAGGTATCAGCTGTTACGAGGAAAGCGAGCGATACCCTTCTCGTAAGAAAATTTGTATTGCTGTTGTTGTTGTTGTTGTTGCTGTTGTTGTTGTTGTTGAAATTGCACGCAATGTCTCGGGACGTTATGACCGGTAGTATTGTGTAGCCTACTTTGTAAGTGTCTTTGCCGTCCGGCACTTTAATGAAATACAGTGTGACAAAATTCCGACATCCCGTATTCTGTTCAGAATTAGCATTTAAGACGAAAGGAATATACTTGATGTTTTGTTTGAGAGGCTTGGCAATTTTGGTCATTTAGCCCCATGTGGTTGGGTGTGGGAAAAATTTGTCTGATAACCTGTGTTATTGTGGTTTCTTTAGTAATGTGGGTATTTGTAATTCAGGTGAGGATTGGGAAGGGGGTGGCCGTGGACATAAGTTAGGAACCATCCCAGCATTTGCCTGGGGTAGAAGTGGGACACCAAGGAAAACTAATTCCAAGATTTAGTACTAGTATGGTACCACATATACATAATAATAATAATAATAATCATCATCATCATCAGCCTTGTGGTGTTGGGGTAGCGCACCTGCCTCTCACCCGGAGGCCCTGGGTTTGATTCCCGGCCCCGTCAGGGATTTTAGAAACTGACGTGAGGGCTGGAACGGGGTGCACTCAGCCTCGTGAGGACAATTGAGTAGCTGTCTGACAGTGAGGCAGGACCCCGATCACGAAAACCAAGATTTACGGCCGAAGGAACCCGATGCGCTGATCACGCGTCACCCCAATATCTGCAGGCCAAATGGCTGGGCAGCGGTCGCTTGGTAGGCCTAGGCCCTTCACGGGCTGTAGTGCCAGGGGCTATTTATTATTTTAATAATAATAATAATAATAATAATAATAACGTTAAAGCAAATATAGCGAGTTTGTTGGCCCTATCAAAAGGCAATGGCATTTAGAACGGGTAAAGACCATAC
The DNA here is from genome assembly GCA_946902985.2 of Meconema thalassinum. Classification (NCBI taxonomy): domain Eukaryota; kingdom Metazoa; phylum Arthropoda; class Insecta; order Orthoptera; family Tettigoniidae; genus Meconema; species Meconema thalassinum. Next base: position 884,162,851 of record OX336388.2, read on the forward strand.
CTATCATTGTCTCAAATAGGGGCGTGATCCCAAGTACCTTGCTCCAAGACCTTAAAGAACTGGTTCTGGATACTCAAATGGATAAACTAATGCAGAAGGCAGTAGCCTAGTTCTCTCAACAACCCGAATCGTCTGGAAATTCATGGGTAGCGATTTCGACATTCCAGCTTAGAAGTGGCTGTTTCAGTAGCAATACTTTGGTTCCCTGAAGCCCGTATAGTTATGTTGTGATGTACCAGCAATGCGTTATATGTACTGTATAAAACAATAATAATAATTAAATGATAGTGAGGCTGTGTAGCTCAGGTAATAGAGTGCTATCCTTCTCGAGGTTTCGATTTAGTCTGAGTCACGTAATACATGAAGGTGAACAAATACGACAGCCTAATATCGAAGGATGTAATGGCACGTACAGGAAATTCTGTGAGCACAACATTCCGGAATATCGACATCCCCGCTAAAAATAAAAATAATGTGTCCAACAACATATTATTGTGGGAAACGGTTTCCAGTTCATGACACTCACAAGCATCGAATATAGGACTGAATTATTTATTTAAACAAAGAAACTTATTAGAATACAATATATAGAATTAAGGGAATGTGTTTCGCGTCTCATCGGAACTCGGAATATTGCTTCCCTTCTTTTTATTCTCAGACAATGGCGCTGAGCTTACTCCTGCGCCCGCTAGATCCCATACTCGGCCTTCTTGATCCTCATCCGGCTCCCACATTCGGCCGTCCTGATCCTCATCCGACCCGGATGAAGAAAATCCGCCCGGCCAGGGCCTCATGAACTCCGCACAGGACGATGTGATTCTTGGTCCAGCATGGTCTTCTTCTCTGCTGACGTCATATGTGTCGTTGAGTTTTACTCAAGTCAGTCGATAAGGTCCTAGACTTTTGGTTTTTAGTTTCAGATGTGGACCGATCTGAGTGCGTTTGATGGCAGCCAGGTTGTCGACCTGATACTTCTTAGGCTCCATACGTCGTCGGTTGAATTCAGCACGATTTTCAGATTGTACTTTTTCTATCTGCTTTTTTGCATCTTCTCTCATCTGATCACGTTTTTCGTTGAACGAATCGATCAGCTCCTCTTCGATGAGTTGCACTATACGTAGATCATTTTGGTTGTGCATTCTGATTCCTGTCAGCAGCTCGAAAGGTGACATTCCAATGCTCCTCTGGAACGTAGAGTTGATAGCTCGTTGGACGGATGGTACAACCTTGTACCATTTTGTTGGATCGTCAATGCTAAGTTTAGCGATGTTCTTGGTCACTGTTGAGTTGACTCTCTCGATTTGACCATTGGCTCTTGGCAGTCCAGCTGTGATCAAGATGTGCTTGATACTCTGCGATTTACAGTAGTCCTGGAACTCATGGGAGGTGAACGATGGCCCCCTGTCGGTGATCACTTGAACTGGGTTTCCAAAGTTCGTCCTCTGAAACTCCATCTTTTCAATCGTCTGGGTCGATTTGGTAGTTTTCACAGGATACAGCCAGGTGAACTTCGTGAAGGCGTCTATCACACAGATGATGTGTTCATATCCCTTGTGTGTAGACTTAAGTGGTCCAATGTGATCCATGTGGTAGGTGTGCAATGGCACACTCTCCTTGAACATCGGATGTAACCAACATTCTTTCTTACCTGCCTTCCTGTTAACCACCAGACACTTCACACAGTTGGCTATGACTCGTTTCACCTTGTTGGCCAAGTCTGGAATATAATATTCCTGCTTCACGTCTTCTTCAGTCCTTTTAACAGCGTAGTGTCCCTTCTCATGTGCATCTCTGATGATTTCATGGTGCATTGCCCGCGGGACCACCAACGTCTCTCGCCCGTCAACTAATTTAAATAGCAGTCCATCTCTGACGATGAAGTTTTCGTAAGGCCCTTTCTCCAGTGTCGCTTTTATCGCTGTCAATCCTTCGTCTTTTCTCTGGGCGATTTTGATCCTCGCTGCAAGGCCATCAGGGAATCCAAACATCACTGCTGGACATCGGCTCAGGGCGTCGACATGTTTCATCCTGGTTGCAGTTCGGTGTTCGATGGTATAGTCAAACTCCTCCAAGGCCATAGCCCATCTAGCTACTCGTGGGACCAGGTCCCTTTTGTGCATTGTCTTTTGGAATGCCATACAGTCAGTTACGATCTTGAACGGAATTCCAAGCAAGTACACCCTATACTTTTTTAATGCATTCACCACAGCTAAGATCTCGAGCTCGTAACTGCTGTATTTTTCTTCCTGTATCGTCGTCTTTTTACTCATGTATGAGACTGGATGTAGTTTGTTGTCCTCTGGGTACTTTTGCAACAACACAGCGCCATACCCACTCTTGCTGGCGTCAGTGTGCAGCTCCGTCTCGTATTTCGGGTTGTATATCTTCAACACAGGTTCTGAAGCGAGAAGACGTTTGAGCTCAACAAATGCACATCGTTGTTCCTCACCAAACTTGAACTCCGGCTTACCTCTCAACAGATCGCTCAGTGGTTTGGCTACAATCGAGAAATTTGGGATAAATTTTCTAAAATAGCCAGCCAATCTGAGAAAGCTCTGCAGCGCAGCGATCGTCTTTGGCTCAGGGAAGTTTAGTACAGAAAGGACCTTCTCAGTGGCGGGTTGAATCTGTCCACGTTGAATAGTGTATCCAAGGAACTGTACCCTCCTCTTCAGAAACTGGCACTTCTCGAAGTTGATTTCCAGCCCGTACTCTACAGCTAATTCCAACACTCGTCTCAATCGTAGGAGTGCCTCGTCGTCATCCTTCGCTGGGATGATTAAGTCATCCATATACGTAACCACTATGTTCTCTCGGATTAACTCCCAGAACACAGCTTTAATAAAGCGTTGGAAGACTGCAGGTGAGTTGGTAAATCCAAATGGAACTTTTTTGTACTGGTACTGTCCAGAACGCGTTACGAATGACAAATATCGTCGACTTCCTTCTTCGACTTCCACGTGAAAGAATCCGTTCCTGAGATCCAAGGTGCAGAACACCGTAGCATCCTGTAACTTGTCCAGAAGTTCCTCTATAACTGGCATGGGAAATAGATCCCTAACCACGATTGAGTTCAATGGACGAAAATCAGTACAAAGTCGCTTTTTTCCATTTTTATTTTTGACTACCACCACTTGGCATGTATATTCTGATTGACTCGGTTCTATGATATCTTCCTTCAGCCACGCCTCGACTTGCTCATCGACAAACTCGTTCTCAAGCGGTGCCATTCGTCTGGGCCTGCTAAATATCGGTTTTTCTTCTTTCAATGTGATCTTCATCTTGACATCAGTAGATTTCGTCTTCTTTGGTACATATCTCGCTACCAAATCCTGGATCTGTTCCCCTTTTTCCTCATCAACGCAGTTCTCGATATCCAATTCCTGTTCGTCGGCTACCCTGATCAACATCATTGGGACCTCTAGTTTCTTGATGGTAACTCCTTGCTTGCTCAGGATGACCTCACCCTGATCCAATAGATCGTTACCAATAACCATGTCCCACTCCATAGTATCATCAGAAATAACATAAAAGTTGCTTTGGAACTCCAGCTCGTCTACCTCAACGACTGTTGTGAAGTAACCTTGAGGAGCAACAAAACCATTACCGAATCCTTTCAAAACAAGATCCGTGCTCTTCAATCCTGGGGAACCCATGGTCTTATGGATGTTTTGTCGCAGTAGGTTATAAGGACTGCCACAGTCGATAAGTGCCTGAAGTTTCTGCTGACCCAAACTAACCTCTTTGAACTTGAGGCAGCTTTTCTTTTCATCAATAAGATTGATACATTCATTATTCCACTTATCGTTCTTCCTCTCTTTTTGCACTCGGATGAAATGTGGCCAAACTCATTGCAGTTGAAACATCTCTTGCCTTTATCCTTGTGCTCACATTCCTTTGAACTATGACCAGATCCACCGCAATTATAACATCTATCTACACTACTCGCCTCTTTCTTCTTTGTACTGCCCCAGCACTTTCCGTCCTTCTCGTTGGCACTCTTGGCACTTCCTTGAAAATTACTGTTATTATACTTTGGGCTTTTCTTTGGGAAAGACTTCACCGCCATCTCATAACTTCTCATTTTCTCCTTGAAATCCTTGGAATTTTTTGCTCCATAGAGAAGAAGTTTTGATCCTGAATCGTCTTCGATCCCATCAATCACGTACTGACACAAAGAAACTTGCTCAACATCACCTCTACTGGCGATTTCCTTCAAGGTTTTCATAGCGCCCTCTACGTCGCGGAACGACAATGAAAACTTATGCTGTTCTCTATACCTTCTGTGCTGGTCTTCCTCTTCGTCTTCTTCGTCTTCTTCATCTTCGTCATCATCGTCTATTATAGTTGCGAGTTCATCCAATTTCTCAAGTAATAACAAATGGTGTTAATCATTACCTCCTTTGTCCCGATCTCGGTATTAAGAATCTCAGAAACACGCAACAGATCAGCCTTGGAAAATGTTTCTTCGATAAATTTCTTCTTAGCTTCCTCTTCAATGGAATTTTCGTCAAAATCGAATCCAGGAAACTCTCGCAGTCGCTTTCGATTCTTCCTGTCGTCTGGTATATGCTCGAAAATGAGGTTATGTAAAACTTTGATTGCTTTGACCGGAGCATCACTTATGTTCTTATTTATTTTCTCTATTGCACCGAGTGTAGTCATCTTATTTGTTTACTCACGTCTATCAAGTAGATTTCGGTCAATATCGCATCCTCAAAACCTCGCTATCAAACCTGTTTAACCTCATTCACCAAACCGGTGATATTTGTAGGTGATATCGTTGGATACCGCTTCCCGTCGTTTCTCTCTGACGAGTCGCTGTCCTCTTACCACATCCACAATCCTCTGTCGTCGTTTAGATTCCGACCCTCGTCGTCGTCGTCACGGCACCACTAATTGTCACCGAAACTGAAGAACAAATTTTGCTAGCCTATGAATCCTCGTCGTAGATTCGCACGTCGTGGGCTCACAAAACTGCACGTCGTCTCGTCGTCAGCGTCGTAGGCAACAGCAACAAATATGATTAGCCGTCCACTTCGTCGAAAATAGCGTCGTATTTTGCGTCGTACTTCATATCGTGGATTGCGTCGTAACTCGTTGTTTCAGTCCATCCCGGACGAGCCCCCATTTGTGGGAAACGGTTTCCAGTTCATGACACTCACAAGCATCGAATATAGGACTGAATTATTTATTTAAACAAAGAAACTTTTTAGAATACAATATATAGAATTAAGGGAATGTATTTCGCGGCTCATCGGAACTCGGAATATTGCTTCTCTTCTTTTTATTCTCAGACAATGGCGCTGAGCTTACTCCTGCGCCCGCTAGATCCCATACTCGGCCTTCTTGATCCTCATCCGGCTCCCACATTATTATTATTATTATTATTATTATTATTATTATTATTATTATTATTATTATTATTATTATTATTATTATTATTATTATTATTATTATTATTATTATCATTATTGAAGCCTCCGTGGCTTAGGAGGCAGCACGCCGGCCTCTCACCGCTGGGTCCGTGGTTCAAATCCCGGTCACTCCATGTGAGATCTGTGCTGGACAAAACGGAGGCAGACAGGTTTTTCTCCGGGTACTCCGGTTTTCCCTGTCAACAATTCATTCCAGCAACACTCTCCACTATCATTTCATTTCCTCTGTCATTCATTTAATCATTGCCCCAGAGGAGTGCGTCAGGCCTCGGCAGCCGGCACAGTTCATATCCTCGCCGCTAGATAGGGGCTTCATTCATTCCATTCCTGACCCGGTTGATGACTGGAAACAGGCTGTGGATTTTCATTTCATTAACATTATTATTGTTATTATTATTAATATACACATTATAAGAGATTATATCTTTACTGAATGTTATTTATTTTTATGTAGAGTTCCAATTGTTTAGGACATTCAGTAAATAAATATTGTTGGTACCGGTAACAATGATGATGGAAGAGACTTGAAAGCTTGTTGTGATGGTTGTTGTTAATTGATTTTAAGGGCTTGGGGCATTTGTTCTTAGAAAGCGCGTGGAAGAATCCAGGGAAATCCAAACTCAGGATAGCCACTGTCGGTGCTGAGTTTGGACCTCCAATCACCGGACTTGCTGCGATCGTGGTGTACGATTAAACACCCCGGGGGTAGGAAGGAAAGCAGCCGTGGTCTTATGAAGGGACATTCAAACTTAGTGCTCGTGGGATGCCACGGGAAATCATCTTGTGGCTGCAGATGGTGGGAAGTAAGGAAGCTTGTGGTTTTACATGACCTTACATTTCCTTTTTACGTGGAATCCGAACCACGAGACATGGCATTTCACTTCGAAAATCTCATATGCATTGACCGGGAAACAAACCGGTCCGCCGTGGTGAGAGGCCAACAGCTGGACCGCTGCGCCATCTCGCCCCGACTTGCATATCGTCCGGTGATGGTAAGCTGCCTCAATACTAGCACCCCATGTAGATGATGATAATAATAATAATAATAATAATAATAATAATAATAATAATAATAATAATAATATTAAGAGTCAGCATGTGTAGCTCTGGTGGTAGAGTGATAAAAATGAAAGTCCGGCAAATCGACATACCAAAAAAACAAAACATAAAGGAACTAGGTTGGTTCCATAGTTTAGGGGCTGCGACAACGTGGTCAGGTAGCCCCGTATTAAAGAAGTTAGTGTGTCGAAAATTCTGTTATTACTATTATTAGTACAGTAGTAGTATTAGCCTAGTATAATAATAATAGTGTTATTAATATTTTTGTTACAGTCGTTGCACTGTCTTCACACAAAGATGGACCAACAGTTTCTAATTAATTTACAAAATCTTAAAAAATATAACCCCTGACACTACAGCCCTTGAAGAGCCTAGGCCTACCAAGCGACCGCTGCCCAGTCATTTGCACCGCAGATATGGGGTGGCACGTGGTCAGCACATCGGGTCCCCTCAGCCGTTAATCTTGGTTTTTCGTGACCGGGGCGCTGTCTCACTGTCAGACAGCTGCTCAATTATCCTCACGGGGCTGAGTGCACCCCGTTCCAGCCCTCACGTCACTTTCTAAAATCCCTGACGGAGCCGGGAATCGAACCCGGGGCCTCCGCGTGAGAGGCAAGCGCGCTACTCCAACACCACAGGGCCGGCACCAAATCTTTAGGATTTCCATTTTCTATGCATAGGCCATGAGGATGGCAACATCCTAAACAGATCCACCATCACTAGTCCTGTAGCCACTCCCCATGAAGGTGTGAAACAGCTGTTCATAGGCTCGGTTTGTGTATTTCAATGTTATTGGCAGACAAGACGAGATCACTCAACTTCAGACTCTTGTCATCATTCCTTAGCGTTGGAGGGGAGGACGACGGGGAGAAGTCAGCTGTGCTGCTGAGGAGAACGAAGTGTAAGCCCGTTTCCAAGACATTGACCGATGATTTTTGTGATTTAATTCCACCTACACTAATTAAGATTCGACTGAATTTCATGAATATATTTGCTTAGAATACCATCTTCTATCACCAGTGTAACGGACTTCCATCATATCAAATACACCCTGTATATAAAAATGAAAGTTTGTCTGTTTTTTCTGAATTTCCACGGAAATTTGCGATATTTGCGCGTATTAGACTGTTTTATGATGGATGCGCGCAAAAATATTTTTTTTGTCTGTCTGTCTGTGGACAATTTTTTGTGTCCTTATAACTCGAGAACGGCTGAGTGGATCAACGTAAAATTTGATACAGATATCCTTCAGAGGCACGACACTAATCATTGATGTAACTCTTCTCCGTACCTCTCATAAAAGGGGCCCTACCCCCTTAAAATACATGCTGAAATAGGCGTAGAAAGGTGAAACAAAGCTCATTTTCAGCCCCTCAATGTGAAAAATGAAAAGGCCCCCAAAAACCACATTTTAAGGCCCTAAAACCGACAGTTTTTGAGATATTTCCAGAAAACTAATTTCACTTAATAAATAATAAAAGAATGCATGCCGGTAACGATGGCAATTGAACCCCAGAGGTCCATCTATTTCTGTAAGACGCAATGCAATTCCATTTATTACATTACTGTGAAGGTTTGCAAACGGCTATAAGGTTATAACGGATCCAAATTAAGCTGAAATATTCATCAATACATACAAAGCGCTTAAGGGGCAAGGGATACTCTAGATTTTTTTCACGCTATTTACACGTGCGGGTGTGGTACGGAAGGTCTATTATATCCCTTCTCTATTATATAAAAATGAATGTTTGTCTTTTTTCTGCATTTCCGCGGAAATTTGACTTATTTGCGCGTTTCAGACTGTTTTGTGACAGATGCACGCAAACATTTTTTATGTCTGTCTGTCTGTCTGTTTGTCTGTGGACAATTTTTTGTGTCCTTATAACTCGAGAACGGCTGGGTGGATTAACGTAAAATTTGATACAGATATCCATCAGAGGCACGACACTAATCATTGATGCAACTCTTCTCCGTACCTCTAATAACAGGGGGCCTACCCCCTTAAAATATATGCTGAAATAATCGTAGAAGGGTGAGACAAAGCTCATTTTCAGCCCCTCAATGTGAGAAACGAAACTCGGGGGCCCTAAATGTACCCTGAAAATCACACGAAAAGGCCCTAAAACCAACAGTTTTTGAAATATTCCCAAAAAACTAATTTCACTTAATAAATTAATGAAGGAATGAATGCCGGTAACAATGGCAACAGAATCTCAGAGGTCCATCTATTTCTGTAAGACGCAATGAAATTCCATTTATTACATTATTGTGAAGGTTTGAAAACGGCAATAAGGTTATAAGGGATCCAAATTAAGCTGAAATATTCATCAATACATATAATGCGCTTAAGGGGTCAAGGGGTACTCTAGATTTTTTTACGCGATTTACACGTGCGAGTATGGTACGGAAGGTCTATTATATCCCTATCCCTATATTGTTATATTATTATTATTATTATTCTTTTAATTATTATCATTATTATGGCGTACAACGACGAGAAAGAGCTCATTTTCAAACCCTTGGTGTCAGAAACAAAACTCGGGGCCCCTCTAGAGCCAAAAGGGTCCCCGAAAAATTATTTTAAGGCTCTAAACTCAACAGTTTCTTAGATATTCCCTGAAAACTAATTTCATTTAATAATCTAAAGAAGGAATGCAAGCCACTAACCATGACAACAGTATCTCAAGAGGTGGCATCCAACTTTCCATCAATTTCAGGAATAAGTAATGCCACTCCATTTATTACATTTCTGTGAAAGGTTGCAAATGGCTATAAGGTTATCATGGAACAAACTAAAACTGTAAAATTCATCAATGCGCTTAAAGGGTTCAAGGAGTACCCTAAAATTTTTCACACGACTTACACGTGCGATATGTCGTACAGGAGGTATATTATATCTCCAAACAGCAACATTATTTTCAAAAATTCCTGATTTGATAACTTATAGTAGACTGCGTTTTGCTGATTTTAGGAAATTGGGCCATTGGAGGCAAAAAAAAACCTGAATTTTCATGCACCACAAGCCTTTACCTTATATATAAAAGTGAAAGTCTGTATGTATGTGGGTGGGTTTGTCTGTTCCGTATACAAATCTACACCGTTCCATCAAGCTCAACCAAATTTTGCATACACATAGTTTAGGACCCAGAAGGAACCGCTGGCTACATGAATTTTCGATAGTCTTTCTCATTCTTCTGATTTCGGCCCTTTTACACTCAAGCACAGGCTAATAAAATCATAAAATATACTCATGAAGGAATGGCAAGGCAGATCATTTCCATGGCAACATAGCTCAAGTCGAGACACGGCCCACTGGATGCAAGTTGCGCTCTGCTCTACCGGTATAGAAAATGAGGATCTTTACTTGAAATCTCGTTAGTTACTCAACTGCTCACTTAGCACTGTCAACCGAGTTTAGCATAACGAAGACTTGACACTATCTACGGTACTATATATTTGTCAACTCACTCAATCACTCATTCATTCATTCATCATTCATCACGAAATCTCAGAAACCACCGAACGGATTGGAATGAAATTAGGTATACAGCTTCCTCAAGGGATGAAAATGCCCACGAAGATAGGATTTTTGGATATTCAGGTTCTATAGGGGTGTTAAGGGGGTAGACCTGCATTTTATTGAGTAGCAATATCTCCCGATTGGTTTCATTGGGGGATGTGATACTCGGCATATAAACTCATCATTAAAAATAAGAAGACACGTGTCTGAGGGTTTTTCGATGTGGTGAACAAAATGAGGTGAAAGGGGTTAAAAGTGGGGGTTGAAGGAATCCTAACGGAGCGTGTATCTCTTAAAAGACATAGGCGAGGAGTTTGAAACTCAGCGGAAAAAATCAGCATAAAAAAGAAGTAAATATGGGTTTGACCGTTTATACATAAATCCAATTTAAGGGGCCCATGGGGAGGGGTGAAATTCTGGGGGGGGGGACAGGAAAGGAAGTGTCCTAACTGATTCACTCATCAAACTCAGGGGGGAAAAATGCTTTAAAGTAAGTAAATAGCTGTTCGACAGTTTTTTTTTCATAAATCAAATTTAAGGGGTTCATGGGGAGGGGTGAAATTCTGAAAAAAGAAAATTGAAAGAAAATATCCTGGCTCACTCACTCACTCACTCACTCATCATCGCCCAGCCAAAATTATTGAAGTTAGAAACATGACAGTTTGGGGATATGCTCATTGTATGTCAAAACCGTCTACTAAGGGAGGATTTTCGGATATTCAGGTTCTAAAGGGGTCTTAAGCGGGTTAAACCTGCATTTTATTGAATAACAATATATCACGAGTGGTTTCATTTGTTGATGTGATACTCGGCATATAAACTAATCATAAACAAGAAGTTCCGTGACGAACTAAAGAGCCTACTTTTCTTGAAATGTAAGATTCCTGCCAATCTATATAGACCTATCTAGAATAATGACGAAATTAAGTTGGTAATATCGAAATTCCTAATTAGTTCGAAATATACCTTATATAATGTAGCCTAATAGAGCAGTACAGTTGGCAGCCATGGTGACTGTATATAGGCTATTGTTAGTTGCATCTTTTAAGGTACAGAATACAAAATTTGGTTGAAGTCCAATGGATAGCATGCACGTTACATGCAGTTAGACCTTGGATTTATCAGCGCGCGTAAAATTATGTTGGCAACAATGTCTTGCATGTGTTGGTCAGAAATAATCTGAAATATTATGATCTCGTGTTGTACCAATTTTGGATGAAATCCAATTGTTAGTATAGAAGTAACATGTATTTTAAAATTGGACCTATCAGCAGGCTTAGAATCATGTTGGCAGCACTGGCGTAGGCCTATGTTAGTTACTCCAAATTAATCTAGAATGCCAGGTACTATAAGTGTGCAAAATTTAGAGCTATTGGCTTGCATACTTTCTGATATATTGATATTAGGGTAACAAAAATAGAGACAGTATTTACTAACAGTTGGCAGCCCTGTTACTCTTAAGAATCGGCATAGTCATATCGGTTATGGTACACATAGCACACACGAAATTTGGTTGAAATCCAAATGATAGTATAGAAGTTACATGTATTTAAAGTTGGACCTCTAAGCAGTCTTAGAATCATGTTGGTAGCACTGACGTAGCCTATATAAGATACTCCAAATGTTCTAGAATGCCACGTACTATACATGTGCATAGTTTAAAGCTGTCGGCTTGCATACTTTCTGATATGATGGTATTTGGATAAAATAAATTGAGAGCATTTATTAACAGTTGACAGCCCTGGTGGCTCTTAATAATACGCTCAGTCATATCTGTTTATATAGACATAGCACATACGAAATTTGATTGAAATCCAATTGATAGTGTAGAAGTTATATGCATTTAAAATTTGGACTTATCAGCTGGCTTATTATCGTTTTGGCAACACCGCCATGTATGGCCTCCTGGAAATTATACTGCAATATTATTATCTATACGTGTGCCAATTTTGAGTTAGCTCCCATGTATACCTTCCAAGATATCCAACACGGAGCTCAAATTTCAATTGCGATTTTTCACCAGTTGGTAGCACTGACATAATTTTCAAATATGGCCGTGAGATATTCCGGTATAGATCTTTACTCCCACCAAATTTTGTTTTGATTGCTGCAGCCGTTTAGAAGTTGATAGGGGACACACACACACACAGCCAGACAGACAGAAGGACAGACAGACAGACAGACAGAAGGACAGACAGACAGACAGACACACATTTGCCCGATCTCGTAAGTCTACTTTTTCCTCATTTTTGCAAAATGTGAAAAGTAGGCTAAAAATAAGCAGACATGTGTCCAAGGTTTTTTCGATGTGGTGTATTATTATGAGGTGAAAAGGGTGAAAATTGGGGGTTGAAGGATTCCTAACGGAGCGTGTAGGCCTATCTCTTAAACGACATAGGCGAGAAATTTGAAACTCTGCGAAAAGAAATCAGCTTAAAAGGTAAGTAAATCGGTGTTCGATCGTTTTTTCATAAATTAATTTAAGGGGCCAATGGGGTGGGGTGAAATTCTGGGGGGAAAAAGGAGAGAAAGTATCCTAACTGACTGACTAGCTCACTCACTCATCAAATTAGGGGAAAAAGACAGTTTAAAAAATAAGTTAATAGGTGTTCAAGCGTTTTTCCATCATTCCAATTTAAGGGGCCCATGGGGAGGGGAGAAATTCTGGTAAAAATAACTGAAAGATAATGTCCTGTCTGACTCATTTACTCATCACGCCCAGCGAAAACTATTCAAGTCGGAAACATGAAATTTTGGGAATATGTTCGCCCTTATGTCGAAAACGTCAACTAAGGAATGATTTTTGTTTATTCGGGTTTTAAAGAGGTGTTAAGGGGGTAAACGTGCATTTCATTGAATAACGATATCTCATGAGTTGTTTCTTTGGGTATGTGATATTCGGTATATGAACTAATCATTAAAAATAATCAGACATATGTCTAAGGGTTTATCGATGTGGAGTATATTATGAGGTGAAAGGGGTGAAAATTGGGAGTTGAGGGATACTTAACGGAGCGTGTATCTCTGAAACGACATAGGCGAGAAGTTTGAAATTCGTCGGGAAAAACAGCTTAAAATACAAGTAAATAGGTGTTCGACCGATTTTTCATAAATCCAATTTAATCCTTGGAGAGGGGTGAAATTATGGAAAAAAAAAACAGGAAAGTAAGTGTCCTAACTGATTGACTCTCTTACTCACTCATCAAACTCAGGGGGAAAGCAGCTTTAAATAAGTAAATAGGTGTTCGACCGTTTGTTTCATAAATCCAATTTAAGGGGTTCATGGGGAGGGGTGAAATTATCAAAAAATAATGAACGAAAATGTCCTGACTGACTGACTCACTCATCATCACCCAGCCAAAATTATTCAAGTTAGAAACATGAAATTTTGGGGATGTGTTCGTTGTATGTCGAAAACGTCCACTAAGGAAAGAGTTTTGGATATACAGGTTCTAAGGAGGTGTTAAGGGGGTAAACGTGCGTTTCATTGAATAACAATATCTCACGAGTGGTTTCATTTGGGGATGTGATACTTGGCATATATACTAATCATTAAAAATAAGTTGACACATGTCTAATGGTTTTTCGATGTAGTGTATATTATGAGGTGAAAGGGATGAAAAGTGGGGGTTGAAAGATGCCTAACGGAGGAGTTTGAAATTCGGAGGTAATCAATCAGCTTAAAAATAAATAAAAAAATAAATAAAATAAATAGGTGTTCGACCGTTTTTTCATACATCCAATTTAAGGTGCCTATGGGGAGGGGTGAAATTCTGGAAGAAAAACGTCCACTAAGAAAGGACTTTTGGATGTTCACTCCCATCGACCAACCAAATCTGTTAAAGTTAGGAGAATGATACTTTGGGGATATGTTTGTTGTGTGTCGAAAACGTCTACTAAGGAGGGATTTTTGGATATTCAGGTTCTAAAGGGGTGTTAACGGGGTTAAAACTGCATTTCATTGATTAACAATATGACACGACTATGACGCGAGCGAAGCGAGGCCAAAAATGAGATCGTGTGTGTCTATCACTCAATCACGCAAGTACCACTGGTCCGATTTACATGAATTTTACATGGAAGTAGCTGATTTACCTGGCTAACATATAGGTTACTTTTGATTTCAATACTTTGCACTATTTAAAGATGGCGACCATTTTAGTAACGTCTCTACACCCTTTGGTTTCAAACTTTCATATTTCCAATTCAAATAAAAAGAGAACGTTAAGAAATAGCAAACTTTTGATGGCATATACGAGGTTTAAAATTACATTTTCTATCCGGAAGGTATCTCCAACGGTTAGCGAGTAAAACCTAAATGTGTGCTATAAAACACGGTCAACGCCGAGCGGTGTAGTTGGACAAAATGTTCCATCCTTAATCTCCCTCTGCGTAGCACCTCGCCTATCCCCTGTTTTAACTGTCACCTTCACATTTTAATTTATTTATGACGCGTAGCTAGTCCTAAATATTTAGACGGTTCTCAATATCTATGAATCTATTACAGCAGTCAAACTGATCTTTTTAATGTTCATAGGGGCTATTAACATAAGCTCACCTATAGGACTTTCAATAACCTCTTGATCACAAATCCAACATGGCGGTGACGCGAAATATAAATATTAACATGGATGATTCTCGCAATTTACCTTCCGAGTGCAGTGAAACTTGGTACAGTAAATACTTATCATCATCATCTTGCACAGTTTCCAGCCACTGGCCGGTTCTGTTTGGAACACAAGCCTCTCCATCGTCTTCTGTCTTCCCACCATCTCTCAGCCTCCACCCTTGTCCAGTCTTCTCCTCTCTTCTTCACGCTTTCTTCCACCCCCTTCAGCCACCTGTCTCTCGGTCTTCCTCACGGTCTCTTTCCTTCCCACTTCGTCTCGTGTACTCTCCTGGGTATCCTCTTCTCCTCCATTCGTTTTACATGTCCATACAACCTAAGTCTAGATTTCTCTATACCATCCTGTAATGGTTCCTCCTTCATTAATTCTCTGGTTCTCTCATTTCTTATTCTGTCCATCTTTGTAGCTCCAATACTGCTTCTCAAGAACCTCATCTCACTGGCCTGTATTTTCCTCTTCTCCCTTCCTTTCATAACCCAGGTCTCCGAGGCATACGTCAGGATAGGGACATAGTACGTCCGATATATGATCTTTTTGCTGTTCTGAGGGACATCTTTGCTCCATAACATGCTTCTCACACTCCTCCGAAATGCTTCTGCCTGCCTCCCCCGCTCATTTATTTCTTTATCGATTCTTCCATTATCTTGTATCAGGCTTCCCAGATACTTGAAACTCTCCACATTCTTCAGCTGTTCCCCACCAATTGTTATTCCCGTTGTGGTTCTTTCCTTCTCCCTTGTTGTGATCACCATCTCACTCTTATTTATGCTAAATTTCATCCCATATCTTGTATTATTCCTTCCCACACATCTAACTGTTCCTGTACCTCCTCCTCCTTGTTTCCCCAAATCATCAAATCATCTGCAAACACCATTGCTATCATCTTTCCTTCCCCAATTACTTGTGCCACTCGGGTCATTGTGTCATCCATCACCAAAATGAAAAGTAACGGTGACAGTGCACTTCCTTGTTTCAGGCCGTTTCTCTGTTCCAACCAATCTGATCTCTCTCCTCCCACTTTCACACAGCTCACGCTTCCCTTGTACATCTCCTTGTACATGTATGCAGAAACAAAGTATGGAAGTCCCTGGAGGATAGAGGAGTAGAGAAATGGACTATAAAGTAAATACTTACACAAATGTTAATCCACTGTCATCTAATTTAATTCAATTGTTTCCATAACCACAAGATGGCAGCTGTGCGAAATTTCAAAATCTCGTTTTTAGCCTATTTTCATTTATGAAAAATATAGGCTTATGAGATCACCTTTTGTCCCTGTGTCTGTCTGTGTGTGATGGTGTGTGTGATGGTGTGTGTCCCCCCTAATAACTTCTAAACGGCTAGAGCGATTTCAAAGGAACTCGGTAAGTTCATAGCACTATTCCGGAACACCCCGACCGTGCCCTTCAAATTGTGTTACATCTCACCAATCCAAAATGGCGCCCGTGCGAATTATCTCACCAGCATTCAATATCTATGAAACCATTACCGATATCACCCTGGAAATTTTTACGGTGGTAAAGGAAACTACTAGAAGTTCACTTATGTGACACTTGAAAACCTGGTGCCTACAAAACCAACAAAATTCGACAAGAGAGCTGCCCTCTGGGTGTGAAATAACAAAGCTCGCACCCGGTATCCGAGGCCATACGATATTATTATTATTAACACACAAGTGCAGATACCACACACTTACACCGATTAATAATATCAGACATTAGAGGGTAATGTCACGTTTTTTACTTCTAATTCCACGTAAAGTGGAGGTTCTGTGGCTTATTATCAAGATGTCCTTTCAGGTTCCACGCGTACGGGGCTGATTGCCACCATGTCTCCAACCCCAAAATGAATCAACAATCAAAGCCAAAATATATTCGACTTAGAATTTTTCTCGAGTTTCAGTTGTAGTTGTTGTTTCATTTGAGGGGCTTGGGCATCGTGGTCATTTAGCCAAGTTTACTTGGGTGTGTGTGATTTAGTCTGATAGCCTGTGTTGTTCTGATGACTGTATTAGTGTGTGTATTTGTAATTCAGGAGAATATTTGGTAGGAAGCTTTCATGGCCTGAAGATAGGAACCATCCCAGAATTTGTCTGGAGTAGAAGTGGCAAACCACGGAAAACCACTTTAAGGATGACTGAGGTGGGAAATAAATCCACTTCTACACAGTTTTCTTTCACGAAGCTGAGTGTGCTCCGTTCCAGCCCTCAGACCAGAATTAAATTTCTAGGAAGTGGCGGGAATCGAACCTGGACCTCTGGAGCGACAGCCAGGAATGTTAGCCACAACACCAGCTTTATCAGTGAGCGTATTTGTAATTCAGGTTATGATTAGGAAGGAGGCGGCCATTGCCTTTAGGAAACATCCCAGCAATCGACTGGAGTCGAAGTGGCGGCTTCACTGACGTAGTTGGTAGCATGCTGAGCTTCTATGCCCAAGGTCGCGGGTTCAAACCCGGCCGAAGTCGTCGGATTTTTAAGAGCATTAAGGATCCCTCAGTATGCCTTCCTTCGGAGAAGAAGTAAAGCCGGCCGTCCCATGTCATAGATTTATGGCATGAAAAAGAACCTTCCAGTAACTACTCTTATGTGAAGCCAAAATTTGTAAGTAAGAATTGGTAACGCTCTATTAGTTCCAACGCTTGCCGCCAGGTGCTGACTGCGATGCCATCTAGTAGCCAAGTCCGCAAGTTAGGTGTCTTGGACGGTAGCATTTGGTAGCAAAAGTAGGAACTACTTGAAATCACTGTCTGCAGTCCTTACTTGAATTATTAAAATACAGATACACACACTTATACAGCCATCACAATTAACACCGGTTATTAGACAGATTCTACTCACACCCAAAGTACACGGGGCTATATGACCGCGTTGCCGCGGCCCCTAAACTAAGGAACCAACCAACTTTCTGGATAACTGAGGTGAGAATCGATGAACCCACTTCTTCTCGGTTTTGCCTCACAAAGCTGAGTGTATTGCGTTCCAGTCCTAAGAACAGAATTACATTCCTTGAAAGAGCCAGAAATCGACCCCAGACCTTCAGGGCGACAGCCAAAAATTGTAGCTCCTACACCGCGAGGTTGGGAAGAGGCTATCCGTTAGGTTGTAGGGAGCGAGAGATTTTTGTATTTATTGATAGACGGTGATGTACATTTGGTTGGTAGGTTGGTCCCTCAGTTTAGGGGCTGCGAAAACGCGATCATGTAGGCCCGAGTACTTTGGGTTAGTGTAGAATCTGTCTGATAACCGGTGTTAATTGTAATGGCTGTATTAGTGTGTGATATCTATTCTTAACTCAAGTAAGGACTGCAGACATTCGATTTTCAAGTAGTTCCAACTTTTGCTACCAAACGCCACCGTCAACGACCAACTAGTTCTAAACTTGGTCACTAGATGTCACCGTAGTCGGCTCCTGGCGACGAACGTTGAAACCTAAGAGCGTTAGTGAAATTTAACCTTTAATTTAGCTTCACACAAGTGTAATTATTTGATGGTTCGTTATCATGCCATAAAATTATTACATGGGACCGCCGGCTTTACTTCCCCTCCGAAGGAAGGCATACTGAGGGATTTTTAACGCTCTTAAAAAATCCGACGACTTGGCCGGGCTGTACATTTGCAATCAGTGATAAAGGAGTATTGATTGCAGTAAGTCCCCTCCATGAACACAATGTCGGTATGAATGTATGGGATGGTCAATGACGAAGAGGCATTCTACCATGCGCAAACGAATCTTGGAAAGCAGTGTTTGTAAAAGCTAAGACATACGGTACTCGTATTTATTTCGTGCCAGCCATCTGCTTTTGTTCATCTCGCACGTCCGTAGTGGGTATTCTTGTGGCGGCTATCTTTCAGACGGTGGTCTTTTATTTTATGGGTTCGTGCCGTGTCGCTCCTATTGAGAATGAGTGGCCTTTTTAGCCTATTTTCAATTTTGAAAAAATAGGCTTATGAGATCACCTTTTGTCCGTGTGTGTGTGTGCGTGCGTGTGTGTGTGTGTGTGTGCGTGTGTGTGAGGTGTGTGTGTGTCCCCCCTAATAAAATCTAAACGGCTGGAGCAATTTCAGTGAAACTCGGTAAGTTTATAGCACTATTCCCGGCGACCTCGACCGTGCCCTTCAAATTTTGTTACGTCTCACCAATCCAACATGGCGGCTGTGCGAATTATTTCACTAGCATTCAATATCTCCGAAACTATTACCGATATCGCCCTGAAATTGTGTACGGTGATAAAGTGCACTACTAGAAGTTCACCTATGAGACTTTCAAAAACCTGGTGACTACAAAACCAATATGGCGGCCAAGCGAAGTTGAGACTTTTAAGTAGACTTTTCTCGCGATTTAACTATCCAAACGTAATGAAACTTGGTACAGCAAATGTTTATACACATTGTAATGCAATGGAGTCTAATTTAGTTCAATTGTATACATAACCTCAAAATGGCGGCTGTGCGAAATATTTCACTGAAATTCTATATCTCCGAAACTATTACAGATATCACCCTGCAATTTTGTACGGTGATAAAGAGTACTGATATAAGTTTATCTATGTATAATTCATAAACCTGTAAAGTACAAAACGAACATGGCGACCAAGCGAATTTGAAATATTTTAATAGACTTTTCTCGCGAGTTAACTCTCTGAGCGCAGTGAAATGTGGTACAGTAAATGATTTTGCAGATTGTAATGTACTGCCATCTAATTTAATTCAATTGTTTACATAACCTGAAGATGGCGGCTGTGCGGAATTTTAAAATTAAGTTTCTATTTCTTGTGTCATAATCATGCGATCGAAGTGAAAGTTTGAATAATGAACCTAGGCAATAAGTGTCCTTGAATGGTACATAACTCTATGGCCTATACATATAACAATCCTAAATGGCGAGCTTCCGAAATATTTAGACGGTTCTCAATATCTAAGAATCTTTTACAGCAACCAAACTGAAATTATTATGTTCATAGAGACTATGAACATATGTTCACCTATAGGACTTTCAGTAACCTGGTGAGCACGAATCCAACATGGCGGCGACGCGAAGTATAAATATTTAAATGGACGTTTCTCGCGAATTAACTATCCGAGTGCCGTGAAACGTTGCACGTTAAATGCTTACACAAATGTTGATCCACTGGCATCTAATTTATTTCAATTGTTTGCATAAACACAAGATGGCTGCTGTGAGGAATTTTAAAATCTCGTTTTTACTTCTTGTGTTCTAATCATGCGATTGAAGTTTGAATACCATACGTACACAATAATCTTAATATAATAATACAAAAATAAAAATCCAACCTGGCGACCATCTGAAATATTTAGACGGTTCTGAATATCTACGAATCTGTTACAGCAATTAAACTGAAATTTTGTATGTTGATAGAGGCAATTAATATGAGCAGGATATATGAAAATAGGCTGTATAGTTCTTCACGGAACTACTTGTTTCTTTCACAGATGACTAAAAGTGTGTTCACGCCTGCTCTATCTGGCGAGAAGATTATTATTATTATTATTGCGTGGGTTACGTCTGCCTCTTTGTTTTAGCTCTGGTTGAGTGCCCCTGTTTTAATTTTAGTGACAGTAAATCTCTTGTTCTTGTTGCTTATTCTAAAGGCTGCGACATCATGGTCACATAGACCCGACTATTTGGGGGGCGGGGTGGAATTTGCCTGATAACCTGTGTCATTGTGATGGCCGCACTAGTGTATTTGCTACATGTGTATTTTATGGCTCTTCTTGTTTCCTTGCTCCTCAATCCTCACTCTTCCAGTGTTGGAAGTATTGTTGGCTAAGGCCGCAATTCGAATCTACTGTATATAGGCCTATATACAATAGAAACTCGATTTGAAGTGATATATCGATTTGAAAGGCTGCCCATGATTGGTTTGTTAAAGTGTTTTCAATTCTGACCGCTAGATAGCTCTAGTGTTGCTCTAAAACATCATGCCAAAAGTTACGTTAATTTTACTGTAGTCATGTTGACAATGCATTTGGTAAATAGCCACTGAATCATATTATACTCATTAGTCATTACATTGCAGGATTATAATTAATTTAAGCCTGTGTGGGTTTGATCTCACTTGAATGAAAATAAGATATCGCATAAAGATGTCAGTGATATTGTAACTAAGTATGGAATTAATTTATTCCAGACTACAACCTCGGTAACAACTATGAACGTTTGGCTCGGAGCTGCCCTGTACAACGGAGTTTCAGTGAACTCTTGTTGTGTTGTATATTACTAGATATAATGGGGTTCACTGCACTCAATTATTCAGTAAAATATCTCTTTCTGGCCTATTGGCGAATGGGGGTGTGCTGGTTAAAGCTCTACAGTTTCCCCACTCTGGCCCACATTAGCTTATGTTTTGCGAAACTCTTATTTTACAACATTCGTGTTCACTTCATTCCTTTTATTTGAGATTCATACTTAGTCTATATTGTGCATTTTCTACTTCTTTATTTGTATCACCTAACTTTGGGGTACATGAAATCAATCATTTTTAGCCTTTTTTCATTTTATGAAACAAGTAGTTCCGTGAAGAAATATACAGTCTAATTTCATATACCCTACTTATGTTAATTGCCACTATCAACATACAACATTTCAGTTTTATTGTTGTAATGGATTCGTAGATATTGAGAACCGACTAAATATTTCGGATGGTCGCCATGTTGGATTTTATATATTTAGGTCCTAGAGTTATGTACTGTTACATGAAGATTATTGTGTACGTGTAGCATTCAAACTTCAATCGCATGATTAGGACACAAGAAGTAACAAGGAGATTTTAAAATTTCGCTTAGCTACCATATTGTGGTTATGGAAACATTTGAAATAAATTAGATGCCAGTGGATTAACATTCGTATAAGGATTTACTGTACCATGTTTAACTGCACTCGGATGGTTAAATTGCGAGAAACGTCCATGTGAATATTTATACTTCGCGTCGCCGCAATGTTGGATTTGTGATCACCAGGTTATTTAAAGTCCTATAGGAGAACTTAGGTTCATAGCCCCTTTGAACTTAAAAAAATACGAGCCTTACAGTAGTCGCATATGATGTGTAACATCTAACACAGAAGAAACCTCACGTGAAATTGTTGATATTCCGGTATTTTATACTATTATTGGCACAAATATTAATCTATTTTAAAAGAGACGGTTTTACAGATATTGTAGTTTATAATACGGAACTCATTTTATTAGATGATTTGTAGCTTCCATCAGCACTGGCCAAAATTAAGAATACGATATGGATCAACTAGATTAATAGACGCGACACCGCACATAACCTTGAATTCCTTATAAACAGGTCCTCTTCATTCACAGACCAACACGTAATTTCATATGGATTCTGTTAAAATGGGTCATATTGATATGATAAATATCGTTTAAAATGATAATCTGGTAGCAAAAATACCTATCCCGTCCGGGATTCGAACCCAAAATCTCTAGATTCACAGTCATAAGCACTAACCCCACGGCTCTTTCGACTACGCAGATTTTGTGCACAAGATGGTGACTTATTTCCACATTCCAATAATACTGCATTGCGGAATTAAGTTTCATTTATATTTTGCTTGATTCGATAATGTTCCTGCGTGAAATTGAGTTTAAAATGCCTTATGAATAGGCCCTCTTGTGAGTAAGGAGAATGTATTCAGTAATAGTTCATGAAGGCTTGCTCAATTCTCGTATAACCACAACGATTATATTATATTGATGACTGCATTACCGTTATGTGGGTTATTATTTGAATAGCCATTGTGCAGAAACATAATACCGACAATGCCGACTACTTACAATGTTTGATATTAAGGCATTTTACCATTTAAATACTGGTACGAAGACTTCGAACATGTACTATGTCATTTGTTTCAATCACTTGACACCAGAGTTCGCATGATAGCCCAAAAGTTACACTTCTAACATGTGCAGATAACCTTGCCAGCTGATTGAAATCGAGTTCGTAGTTGTCAGCGCGAACCGCTAGATGGCATGCATAATCAGTGCCGCCAGTTTCTCGTGGGAGTTTCCACTGTTATCATATTACGCGTCAACTCCGTAGCGTAGCGGTCAGCATGGTTAGCTGACGCCCCGGAGGTCCTGGGTTCGATTCCCGGCTCTGCCACGAAATTTGAATAGTGGTGCGAGGACTGGAACGGGGTCTACTCAGCCTCGGGTGGCCCAAATGACTAGAGGGGGTTCGATTCCCCCTCAGCCATCCTCGAAGTGGTTTTCCGTGGTTTCCCACTTCGTCTTCGGGCAAATGCCGGGATGGTACCTTCTTCAAGGCCACGGCCGCCTCCTTCCCTCTTCCTTGCCTATCCATCCTCACCATCCCTTACCTTCCCTCATGAGGCCCCTGTTCGTTTTGCAGGTGAGGCCGCCTTGGCGAGGTGCCAATCCCACCTCACCAGTTGTATCCCTTCCAATTCGATGTTCCCAGCCCGTAGCGGCGGTAGTGGTGAGTTCCCTCGCTGAGTCCGTGGGTTCCACCAACCTGGAGGGTAAACGACGAAAAAAAATCATATTAAGCTATTTGGACCAAAGAAGTTTCAATTATTGTTAGCAGTCGGTGTTAATATACTGAATTCCTACGTTGTTTGGAGTGTTGGTTGATGCGATATAGCACTTAAATAAGAATAGAATAAAAGTATGAAGATCATAATTGTTTTCAGCAAATAAGGTATGATGAATATTTTCACACCAAAGAACGACAACTTGAAGATGATTTATTGTAAGAATTTCTTTAATGGGGCCTCCAAACCTTGAGGTAAACCGTATGCGATTTACATTCCACATAGTCACATGGCTTACAGTATGTCGTTGTACCGATCTCCGCCACCGCGCGCACTCATTGTTTCCGTCCCATGCACTTCCGTCCCATCCACTTCCGTCTCTTTTCCAAAATCACTCCCACAAAAATGTCCAACTACCGAATGCCACATAAATATCCAGATACCTAGTGGAAAGATGTTACACATCAAAAATTCAGTTTGATTGCTATAATAGATTCGTAGATAATCAGAGCCGTCTAAATAATTCGGATGGTCGCCATGTTGGATTGTTAAATGTATAGGCCATAGAGTCAAGTACTATTAAAGGAAAATTACTGCGTAGGTTCAGTATTCAAACTTTTACTTCGATCGCATGATTACGACACAAGAAATAAAAACTTAATTTTAAAATTCGCACAGCCGCCATCTTGAGGTTATGTAAACAATTGAACTAAATTAGATACCAGTGCATTACAATGTGTATAAACATTTCCTGTGCCAGATTTCATTGCGTTTGGAACATTAAATCGTCAGAAAGATCTATTTAACATTTTCGAATTTGCTTGGCCGCCATGTTCGATTTGTAGTTAACCGGTTTTTGAAAGTCTTATAGATGAACTTCCAGCTCCGTACAAAATTTCAGGGTGATACCGCTAATAGTTTCAGAGATATAGAATGCCGGTGAAATATTTCGCACACCCGCCATCTTGTGGTTATGTAAACAATTGAACGAAGTTAGATGTCGGTGCAATACAATATGTATGAACATATACTGTACCAAGTTTTATTGCGTTTGGTTGGTTAAATCGCGAGAAATTTCTATTTAAAAGTCGCAAATTCGCGTGGCCGCCATGTTGGTTTTGTAGTTACCAGTTTTTCTAAATTCACATAGGTGAACTTCTAGTAGTTCCCTTTATCACCGTACAATATTCCAGAGTGATATCGGTAATAGTTTCGGAGATATTGAATCCTGGTGAAATATTTCGCACAGCCGCCTTGTTGGATTGGTGAGACGTAACAAAATTTGAAGGGCACGGTCGGGGTCGCCCGGAATAGTGTTATAAACTTACCGAGTTTCATTGAAATTGCTCCACCCGTTTAGATTTTTTTGGGGGGTTGGGGACACACACACACACACACACACGAATCACACACGCACACACAGACAAACACACGGACAAAAGGTGATCTCATAAGCTTATTTTTTCAAAATTGATTATAGGCTAAAAATAGGCTTATGAGATCACCTTTTGTCCGTGTGTGAAAAAAATGAAAATAGGCTAAAATAGGCTAATGAGATCACCTTTTGTTAGTGAGTGTGTTCGGTGTGATGGTATGTGTGTGCCCCCCCCCCTAATAACTTCTAAACGCCTCGAGCGATTTCAATGAAACTCGGTAAGATCTTAGCACAATTCCGGACGACCCCGACCGTGCCCTTGAAATGTTATTGTGTCTCACCAATCCAACATGGCGGCTGTGGGAATTATTTCACCAGCATTATGAATCTCCGAAACTATTACCGATATCACCCTGAAATGTTTTACGGCGATAGAGGGTACTACTACAAGTTCATCCATGAGACTTCCAAAAACCTCGTAACTACAAAACCAACATGGCGGCCAAGCGAATTTGAGACTTTTAAATAGACTCTTCTCGCGATTTAGACATCCAAACGTAATGAAACTTGGTACAGCAAATGTATATACACGTTGTAATGCACTGGCGTGAAATTTAGTTCAATTGTGAATATAATCTCAAAATGGCGGCTGTGCGAAATATTACACTGGCATTTTATATCTCCCAAACTATTAAAGATGTGACCCCAAAATTTTGTACAGTGATGAAGGGACCTGATGCATGTATATCTATGTAATTTTCAAAAACCTCTACAGTACAAAACGAACATGGCCGCCAAGCGAAGTTGAAACATTTTAATATACGTTTCTCGTGATTTAATCATTTGAGCGCAGTGAAATGTTGTACAGTAACTGATTATACGTATTGTAATGCAATGGCAACTAATTTAGTTCAATTGTTTACATAACCTCAAGATGGCGGCTGTGCGAAATTTTAAACTTAATTTTTATTTCTTGTATCGTAATCATGCTATCGAAGTGAAAGAATGAATAATGAAGCTACGCAAAAAAATCCTTTAATGGTACATAACTCTATGGCCTATACATATAACAATCCAAAATGGCGAGCATCCGAAATACATTTGACGATTCTCAATATCTACGAATCTTTTTTATGTACATAGAGGCTCTGAACATAAGTCACCTATTGGACTTTCAGTAACCTGGTGAGCACAAATCCAACATGACGGCGACGCGAGGTATACATATTTCAATGGACGTTTCTCGCGATATAAACATCCGAGTGCAGTGAAACTTTGAACGTTAAATGCTTATACAAATGTAAATCCACAGGCATCTAATTTATTTCAATTGTTTTCATAACCACAAGATGGCAGCTGTGCGAAGTTTTAAAATCTCGTTTTTACTTCTTGTGTCCTAATCATGCGATTGAAGTTTGAATACCACACGTACACAATAATCTTCATGTAATAGTACATAAATAAAAATCCAACCTGGGGAACATCTGAAATATTTAGACGGTTTTCAATATCTACGAATATATCACAACAGTCAAACTGAAATTTTGCATGTTGATAGAGGCAGTTAACATGAGTAGGATATATGAAAGTAGGCTGTATAGTTCTTCACGGAACTACTTGTTTTTTTGTTGTTTTTTTAGATTTTCTTTTAGCCCAGTATTGCTTATCTTTTGAGATCTTGATTCGTTTTCTTCGGCAGAGATGTGGATCGTACTCTTTTGTTTGATTTTAACTTGGAACCGTTGCTTCTTATTGGTGTATTCTTTGGAATACACGTTAAGACAGAGCAAGCTTTTGCTGCTCTTTGCTTTATTTCATTCCTTCCTTTTTTTTGCAAACACCAACAGTGATCTCCTGGTTTCTCTTTGTTTGTGTACTTTGCTTATATTACCTGTGAGTCTGTTCTAGATATATATCTTCCATGACCCACCTAGCGTCATCTAGCAGCGAATCTCTGAAGTTCCACAATTTTTCCATGTACAAGAGGATTTCCTTACCAATCTAGCCACCAGATCTCATCGCTGTCGCCAGCTATCATCTCTGTGATCAAGAGGACTTCGTCTACTTTCTGATCCACCAAGCTTCGCTAGTGACGCCTACTATCAACTCTTTGAAGACCATTTCATCAAGATACTTAATTTTTATAATGTTGGTTATTCTTATGTTAATTCCTTTGTCTCCTACCCCCACTCGTTTTCCTTCACTGGTCCCTCCGCGCTTCGTTGAGCTGGCCTCACTTGTGCGTCAGTCGTCAAGACTTCCAGTTGGAGCTTTCCTAGAGCTCGTCTCCTTTCCTCGAGAGACAAACTTTTAAATCGGACGCCATGTCCAGATCTTAAATAACGGTCAACAAGGGAATCGCCGTTCATCAGAAATGAGCTAAGTACTACTTCAACGTTCCTCAACTCATTTTAATTGTTTTAAATAGCTACATGCTTTTAAACCATCATTTTACAGACAGTGTGATATTGCAAAATGTGGGGCATTAACCATCTTCGCGGAATGTTCGATGTTGGCCTTTGTCTATTTAAGCTAATCTTAAAATGAAGCAGCATTTCTTATGCATATTAACTGAGATATTTTCTCACAACGTGGGACATCGTTGAATTATTCACTATCTGTAGGAAACTTAGCTCGTTCCACCGCTGGACTTTTTTTTGCCCCTTTCAACAGTTATGATTGTTCTGGAATTTTCCATGCCAAACAATTCATCTACAAGTTAAACCTTCTAGTATTTTCCACTCACATATGGGAATACTTTTTCTAACCAAGGAATTTTCCTCATGAACAGCTAATCAACACCTAATTTTTCTTCCTTCGTGGGAATTTGTCTGCTGCATTCAACTATAACCTACAAATTTTTCAACGCAATAGACTCTCGCAGATCAAATGCAACTAGTTTTTTTCACCACCGCAATAACTTTCCTTTCTATACACTTTCTGTGCTACAATAGTGAACTTTTCAACCACGTCAATAGACTATAGTGAAACAGTGCTTGTTCGACTTCTCATTCGCGTCACGCACGTCCGAAATAAATAAAATAGACCAAGAACTTTCTCCACAAAGTTCATATTTCTTCTTCCTCACCACTCTTTACTAACAAATTAGGTTAATCTTTAAATGTATATCTTTTTCAACGAGGCTTCGCCAAACTATAGGCACCCACCCAACTTTTCTCCATTTATAACTTATTCACTCTGTTTAAATATCAGCAGTTAGAAACTGCTTATTAATCTATTTTCTTTTCTTGCTGGTGTAAGAATTGGTTATGTTCTAAGTACTAATCCTTTCATTAATCTCATTAATCCAGGTTTCACGAAAGGGTAACTGACCCCTTTTCTTCCTCGTGATCCTGTTTAAATATAGAAGCTCTAGAAACTCCTTCTTAATTTTTCTCTTCAGGTTTCACAATAAGTGACCTGCCCTATTTATATAAACTATAAAAGTAATTCTGCATCAATATAAGAAGTTATAGAAACTTCTATTTCACTTCTCCCTGTTTTTGTTGTTGTTACTTTCGAAGCTGTTATTTGTTCATATTTTTAAGATGCCCATCTAGGAATTCTTAAAGTACACACATTGTACTTGATTTATTATTTAACTTTAACTACGTTAATTATCTTTAAATTTTCAATTTCTTAATCTTAGCACTATTTCAAAACCTTATGAGGATTTTAGTGCTTATAAAAGGTTCCAAACCAAAAAATTGTCAATTGTCTAGTGCAAGCTCTAAATGATTTTAGGTAGTCTGCGACCCCAATGGTTTATAAAATCAAATTATATACGTATTAAATTGATCATATTTTATGCATTGTTAAATAAATCCAACTATATCCTTTTGCTTTATCATTTTCTATAAAATAACGATTAGGCACGAGCCTGTCTTCCCCTACTCTTCCTATGGGCTTAAATTTAAAAAACTTACAAATCAAATTAATAACGGTTCCACTATTTGTTGCATTTGAGCAAGAACTCTTAGTCACAAACTTATTAAAGCCTCTCTTAGCTTTGATAGCTAATTCTAACTAGCTAGTAAGGCAAGCATAGCTCGCTCCGCCAGCTTCCTGCTTGTTGAGATTTTCTTTACAACTTATGGTTGGTTTTCCAAATTTAAGTTTTTCTCATTGTCTAAACTTTTAGTCGGCTCTTTGCTGGATAAAAGCTTAGCCTTTCCTAAATGCAACTATTGGTGCTCTTACCAAAATTATTCCCAAGGGTATATTTGCTTCATCCCTACCCTTCTTGGAAACATTCGGTCGCTTTTTAGAAATTCTACAATTTCAAGAATTAAAACATCACGGCCAATTCAAACTATTTGTATTTTTCAAAATATTTGTTTAAAACAAACTCCTTTGAAAGATACATAGTAAACTCATCATTTCCTTCTTTTCCAGACCACCACCCTTCCCCATAGTAGCCGAATCTTGGCTTGGAAGGGAAGGTACCACCTCCTCTCGCCCGCAAATAGCCCAAGTTCTAGCTGCGTTTCCTGTTAGCTGTGTTCAGGTCCCCACTCACTTTGGTGATTTCACGGGCTTTGCGGTGACACTCTTCTCTAAAATTTGTTTTTGATTGGTGTTGGACTTTCGTCCTATTATCCACACTTGTTCCTCAGTCCGAAACCCACTTCCCTTTACTTGTCTCTTCATCTTCCCTTGTGGGTAAGGTTAATTCCTAGCAAAAACCTACCCAAACTTTGGTCCCAGAAACCCGGAAAGTCCATTTGCCAATATTTTCAAATTATTAATATCTACTCTGAATTTTTCAGCTATAACGTCGCAGTGCAAAGCTGGTGAGGTGGAAAGGGGTTGCTTCTGTCTCCTTTGGTGCATTTCTCCCTTTCAACTTGTTTGCTGCTGCCAGTCTGACAGCATTTCCAAGATTCCACAGTTTCGTAAGTTATACTTTAATTTACCTATTTCGCCATGGCTCCTACAGAAAAAGATAAGGATGGTAAGGATGTAAAACTTACTTCCAAACGAGCTTCTTATAAAGGGCATATTACCAGATTCAGAAAATACATTAAAGAGCTAGATCCTTCACAAGCTCAACTAGATTTGTTAAAACATCGCGTAAAGGATTTTGAACGTTCTTATGAGAATTATTGCAACATTCAAACTGAAATCGAAACTTGTATGCTCAACCAAACTGATGATCGAGTAGAGGTAGAAGACCAATATTACGAGGGCATAGGTTCTGCTTTTAAAATAATACGCTAACTCGAAGAAGAACAGAAAATGGACGGTTCTGTTCTTGGTTCCCTTCACGAACAACAAACCTCTTCTCGTGAGGGCACTTACAAGCCCAAACCTTGCTCTCTTGTTCATGACAATGAAGATATTCAAGTCATCTACAAGTTTCGTTATTTGCGATCTATTCTCCGCCGTCAAGCCCTGTAGCTGGTTGAAGCACTCCCATTAAATTCTGAAAACTACCCCATTGCCTTTAACATGTTGAAGGAAAGATACGGTAATTTACGGCTACGTATTCAACGCCACATGAAGGCTCTATTCAATTTGCCTGCGTCGCAGCACAATGACGTCACTAGTTTGCGTACCTCCACTGATACAACACAACTTCACGTGAAAGCTTTGTCCCAATTAGATCAACCCACTGACCACTGGGACACTTTCCTAATACATTTAGTGGTTTCTAAAGTCGATGTTGTTGCCCTCAAAGCTTCGGAAATGGAACTTTCCAAGGATGACGATTACCCTTACGAGCATTTAGTCGCTTTCATAAATGCTAGATACACCTGCCGCGGTGGCCGAGAGCGCTAAGGCGCTACCTCGTGCCTCGCTGGCATCGGGAGAGCATGGGTTCGATTTCCACCTCGGCCGTCCTGAAAATGGTTTTCGTGGTTTCCCATTTTCATCACCAGGCAAATGCCGGGACGGTTCCTTTCAATAGGTCCACGGCCGATTTCCTTTCCAAATCCCTTCCCTGACCCGTCCTGAAAAGAAAAGTACATGGCCACTGGCTGCATTAATAAAATTATTATAAATGCTAGATGCCAGCTCTTAACTGCTTTAGCTAATCAAAGTGAACCCTCTTCTCCTAGCTCTAAACTTGAATTGCTGTCTCTTAAATCTAAAACCGAACACGTAGCGTCAGTACCCAAAAACCCGGGTCCAGCTCGTCTAAACTAAAGTCAAACGCTACTGGTTACCCAAATAGGTCTAGTGAATGCCGTATTGTTAGTTCTCTCGCTTTAAACACTCGGAGCGAACCCCGTAAAAGTTTAAATGAGCCATTAAAGTGCATACTTTGCAAAGATTCCCACGCCTTGTATCTATGTAAATCTTTTAAACCTATCACCCAAGCATTCTGCTTCTAATTGTAAGTCTTCAAGACTTTGTTACCACTGTGAAAAATCGCACCACACTTTACTGCATCGTAATGATCAATTGAGGTCATCAGCAGCATCTACTTCTCAGAAGAATGATAATACTGGCACTCCTAATGTTTCATCTTTCATTCAAAACGCTAAATCCTTGCGCAGTGCTCAAGTACTCTTGTCCACTGTCCAAATTGAAGTCAAGGACAAATTCGGCAACTGGGTCAGTGCTCGCGGTCTTCTTGATTCAGCGGCAACTCATGATTTTGTGTCCAATTCTTTGATTAGAAAATTAGGCCTACCTGAAAACCCTACTTCTATCAATGTATCAGGCATCAACAGCCTAAAATCGCAAGCTTTGCAGTTTTCAAAGCTAACCATAAGAGACACTTGTCACAGAAATAACTTTCTCAAACTGAATTGTCTCATTCTCAATAGCATAGGAGAAGACACTCCGAGTAACTCTGTCGATATTTCAGGTTTAAACATTCCCTCGCATTTAAGTTTAGCCGATCCTCTGTTCAATGTACAAAGCCCCATTGACATACTCTTTAGTGCCACTGTTTTCTGGAATTGCCTTCGTAAACAGGTTCGTAAGTTATCCTCAAACGTGGTTGCCAGAGACACTAATTTTGGATGGATCGTTACTGGTCAACTTTCTCATTATTCTCCCCAACCCGTATCGCAATGTTATTTTGCTAATACTGATTTGGAACAGTTCTGGAGGCTCGAAAGCGTTGAATCTCCTAACGTAACCTCTTCAGAAAACGAATTCTGTGAGCAACTTTTCTTGAACACTACCACTCGTTCTCCTGAAGGCCGGTTCATTATTCAGATGCCAAGATTACTCAATCCCCCCAAAGTTATTAATTCTCAACCTAAAGCTCGAAAAGCTCTCTTTGCTATCGAGAGCAAATTCAAGAAAGAACCTCTCGTTAAACAACAGTACACTGATTTCATGGATGAGTATGAAAGCTTAGATCATATGGAAGTTGTCAGCAAATCTGATGACGAATTGCACCCTCCAATTGAAAGGTTTTTTAATCATCATCCTGTGTGGAAAAACCCTCTTGTAAAGGATAAAATCCGAGTCGTTTTCAATGGTTCATCACCTGACGTTAATGGCAACAGTCTTAACAATACTCTTTACTCTGGTCCCGCTATTCAGTCAGATTTATCTGCTATACTCTTAAACTTTCGATTATTTCCCATAGCTGTTATAGCGACAATCAAACAGATGTACCGTCAGGCTTTAATTCAGCCTGAACAACAAGATCTCCAAAGAGTCTTGTGGCGCGACGAAATTAGCAAGCCCATTAAGATATTTCGCTTAAAGACGGCCACTTATGGCTTAAAACCTTCCGCTTTCCTTGCTATCCAATCCCTACATTTGTTAGCCTCTCAAGATGGTCACTTATTTGATTCTAAAGCTTCCGAAGCATTAACTACATCATTTTATGTTGACGATTACCTTCAGTCCTTCCCCACTTTGGAGGAAGATTCTTTCGTGTCACTAGAACTTCAGGCATTGCTAATGAATGGAGGTTTTCCACTTCATAAATGGAATTCCAATTCAGCGAAATTTCTCGCCCTGTTTCTTATTGAAGATGTTGTTGACCCCTCCTCCGTCGAAATTTGTGGAAATTCCGAATCCATAAAAACTCTTGGAGTTCATTGGTGCACTCGCACTGATACTCTCATCTATAATGCTTCGCTTGCCGAAGAGCTCCCTAACACAAAAAGGCAAATTCTCTCTGAAATTGCAAAAATTTTTCATCCGCTTCAATTCCTTGCTCCGGTTATTGTTATAGCCAAGCTTTTCATACAAGAGCTATGGTCGCTCAAATGTGAATGGGACGAAACTGTTCCCCTTTCTTTTCTTAAAAGATGGCTCTCTTTTCGTAGCAATTTGCTAGATCTTTCTCTTAGAGAAATTCCTAGGAATTAAATGAACGCTCATCGTAATACATCTTTTTTCCTTCATGTGTTTGCCGACAGTTCCGAAAAAGTTTACGGTTGTTGTGCATATTTGGTTTATCGCGGTTCGTTAAATGAATCTTCAGTTTCCAACCTTGTATGTGCCAAATCGAAGGTTGCTCCTCTTAAAACTATTACTTTGCCTAGGCTTGAATTGTGTGCTACACTCATGGCCGCAGAACTTGTTATGAAATTACGGGAAGTCTTAAATGTCGAATTTTTGCAAATCTATCTGTGGAGCGATTCCATGATCACTCTTTCTTGGATCGCCAAAACCCCGTTCATTGGCAAATTTTGTTGCAAACAGGGTTTCCAAATTTCAAACTCTTTCTTCGGGATGTCAATGGAAACATGTGCCCAGCGCTGACAACCCCGCCGACATCATTTCTCGTGGATGTTTACCTTCTCAATTACTAGCATCTCAGTTATACTGGCATGGGCCCTCGTGGTTAATCGAAGACTCTTCTTGTTGGCCTTCTAAACCTCCAGTTACAAACTCCAACTTGCCTGACGCTAAAGTATCTAAATCTATTGCTTCGTGTCTTGTTTCCAACGTTTCGCATCCCTTGCTCTCCTGCTATTCTTCCTTTCACAAATTAATTCGATTTTTTGCATATCTTCTCAGATGGAAATATCTTGTGGTTGACCAACCTCTTCTCCCTAAACCACACCTTACCAATCATGAATTGAATCTCGCTACCATTAAGGTTTTGCAACTAACACAGCAAGAAACCTTTTCTTCTGAAATTTCTTTGCTTTCTGCTAAAATGGATCATCCGAAATCCAGTCGTCTTCGTGCCTTAGCCCCGTTCCTTGATGACAATAGGTTACTCAGGGTAGGTGGTAGGCTCTCGCAATCTTTGCTTTCTGAGGACAAAAAGCATCATGTTATTTTGCCTTCTAAACATCACGTAACTTCTTTAATTATACGTGACTTTCATTATCGTAATCTGCATGTTGGTACACGCACACTGCTTTGCTTCTTAAGGGAAAAGTACTGGATCATAAATGGAATTCATGAAGTTTCCTCTGTAATTCACAAATGCATTCCTTGCTTCAAAGCGAAACCTAAAGTCAATACTCAATTAATGAGCGATCTGCCCTCTTTCCGCTCTTCTCCTATACGTCCTTTTGCTTTAACTGGTGTGGACTATATGGGTCCGTTCCAATATCAATGCAATTCCCCTGAAGCTAAACGCAAATTGTTTGGTAAGCTCTATGTTTCCCTCTTTGTTTGCATGGTTACTGGCGCGATCCATTTGGAACTGGTAACGAATGCCTCCACTTCTTACTTTTTGTCAGCCGTCTCTCGCTTCGCTGCTAGGCGTGGTGTTCCCTCTGAGATGTTCTCTGATAACGCTTCCACTTTTCAAGGCGCAGATTCCTTGTGGAAGAAAGCTCTTACATCTTCTCCTGCCATGGAACAGATTTCTAATTTCTCCTACTCAAAGGGTTTCAAATGGCGTTTTATACCTCTCTACGCCCCTCATCATGGTGGTAGGTGGGAATCCTGCGTAAAGCTTACTAAACATCATCTAAGAAAGGTTTTAGGTAGTCACATTCTGACTTATGAAGAATTTAATTCGCTGTCTATTCGGATTGAAGGTGTTGTTAAATCTCGCCCCTTAACTCCGCTTTCGATGACCCTGATGACCTGCTTCCACATACACCTGGTCCCTTCCTTATAGGCACTTCTCTTTCTGTACCTCCTCCCCTTCCCAACTCTTACAGAGATTCTAATTTATCTATTGTTTGACGTAAACTTGAAGCCCTCCGTAATTCATTCTGGAAGAGGTGGGAGTTGGAATACTTAACTTCTTTGCAATTGAGACAGAAGTGGTATCTTTCTAATCCCGACATTCAAGTGGGGGACTTGGTCCTGGTTAGGGTGATTGTTGATCGAGATGGCCTTGACTTATCACGTATTGCTAAACACTACTGGTATAACCACTGGAAAAGGAAGGAAATATTGAAGAAATATACACAAGGACTAGAGCTCGGTTGGAAGGTAACTTAAATCTATTAAAACATTACTAGTTACAATATAAATACCATATACAATATCGAAGAAACCACATATATTACAAACGGCATCATCGATTGGGAACGGCGCCAATTTGTTACATTTTGCGGTGGAGAACTCCATAGAGTAGAAAGAGTGGAAGTGTCACATAGCGACCTACGTCGTGTGAGGTTCCGAGTTTAGCCGCGAGGTTAAGACGTACTCGGAAGTGCTTACCGTGAGAGGGTATTGTATTTTTGAACTAGTAAAAATGGCGAATGTCAGGAAAAACACTATTAAATGCGCTTTTGAAGAAAGAAACAACAGACCGACACCACTTGAAATACATAGGTGGATAGCAAACGACCTGAAGCTTAATAGAGATCAAGTACTAGCGATTCAACTAAACAACGGGGAAAATACAATGTACATTAAATTAGTGTCCACGTTACTTTATGAAAACATATTATCTCGACCTGAAGGTGTGAAATCCTTCCGGCTAACTAGCGGTAACACCACGAAGATAACTATCACTGCTGCAGACTCATTGACAAAACGTGTACGTGTATTTAATCTACCTCCCGAAGTCAACAACGAAAGGCTCTCTCGCGTGCTTTCTACGTACGGAGTTGTCAAGGACATACGGAACGAGTGCTGGAATGATGCATATGAATTTTTTGCTGTAAGTAATGGCATACGTATCGTAACAATTGAACTTAAATACCCCATACCATCATATTTGACGGTCAAT
This sequence comes from Meconema thalassinum, assembly GCA_946902985.2. Lineage (NCBI taxonomy): Eukaryota > Metazoa > Arthropoda > Insecta > Orthoptera > Tettigoniidae > Meconema > Meconema thalassinum. The sequence goes on from OX336388.2 coordinate 884,198,464, forward strand.
GATTATAAAGTTGTGTTGACATATGAAGGACAAGCTAAGTACTGCTTTTATTGTAAAGAAACCTCCCACTTACAAGTAGACTGTCCGAACAGAAGGAATCGCCCAGTACTTCATGTCAGACAGCAAACATACAGCACGGTGCTGGGTGAGTCTGATGGGAGTAGTACGCTAAGCAACACTACGGACATGGAAACTGCAGTACTTTCCCCTGAATATCCAACCATATCAGAGGCCCTTCATAACAGGCCCCATTCCACAAACACAGATAGTTTTGCAGAAGTATCTCACCCATCAAATAACGTAGTTGAAACATCCCTGATTACTTTACATAGTAATGTAGAGAGAACTATGACGTCACGATCGGACAGCACGGGAAAGGGACACACCAGCCATCAAACAAAGCAGTCTGTGCAGCAGCCAGATACTATTGACGGACCTGTCACTACTGACGTACCCAAAACCCAATTTACGTGGTCGCAAGACATGGAATTTCAGGATGTCATACAAGAAGAACGAGAACACACACAAGTAATAGGCTTCCCAACAGTCTCAGTTCATTCGAAGCACCCTCCAGCTAACAATACCGTTCGCTCCCAATTACTTCACGTGCAAAGCACTGACATAGTTCAGGAAACCATATCTGCTACATCGGGGGCAGAGTTCACTTCCACCTCTGATGCAGCAATCAGAGTAAGTAAAAAGAAAGTCACGGACGTCAGTGGAAGTGCCCTACATCCACAAACAGGAGCAATACCCAAGGTCACAGATAAAGCCAACATTAAGGACACCCATAATCTTCCCATAAAAACTGTCAACAAAAACACTGCGAGGGAAGAAGATAAATTATATAACACACAAACACGAAGTGCATCACGTAGTCGCCGTAAATCACCGGAAGTGCACACCAGTAAAACATCACTCCAATGATCCCCTCAAATAATTGCTCATCGTCAGTCAAATGCACTCAAACATACTGATGCACGTCACCTTCATCCTATTGTTCTTTGCATATGAGTGTCTTGCGTTGTTTTGCGACTTTAAATATCAATGGCATCATAAGTTTAACGACACGTTTTCTACTTCAGGATTTTCTCAGGACTTATGATATTGACATTTTATTGCTTCAGGAAGTAAATGATCCAAACTTGGACTGGTTGAGTGGGTACGAATACATAGCAAATGTTGGCCCATCTCTCCGAGGCACAGCTGTCGTTTACAGATCAGGGTTAATTGTTTCGGAAGTGGAGTTACATCCGAGTGGCAGAATAATTGCTCTGCAATGTGATGACACATTAATTGTTAATGTCTACGCCCCTTCTGGATCACAAGGTCGTCTGGCAAGAGAACATTTATTTGAAGATGACATCAGATACTTTCTCCAGGGCCCGATCAATAATATCATATTAGCAGGCGATTTTAACTGTGTTTTAAACCCTCGAGATCAAACCGGCGCTTTCAACAACTGCCGCAGCCTCAAAAGTCTCGTAGACGGATTTAATCTCCATGATGTGTGGGAACTTAAACATGGAACCGACGTCCAATTTACTTTCTATCGTGCTGGATCAGCATCTAGAATAGACAGGGCATATATAGCACGAGGAATGCGAGATAGCCTGCATAGTTCCACAGTAGTGCCAGTATCTTTCAGTGACCATCACGCACTGTACTTTAAGTATTTAACAACGTCACGACCACCTATATATGGACACGGTTATTGGAAACTAAACGCATCCCTCCTTCACGACCAAGATGTGCGAAACAAATTTGAAACCCTTTGGATGAAGCTGCGCAGTAAAAGGTCGCAATATCCATATCATATGACTTGGTGGATCGAGGTTGTAAAACCTGCTATTAAAAAGTTTTTCCAGCAAATTTCAAAACAGCGTGCCTGGGAGAGGAGAAGTACTTTAAACTTTTATTATGATGTATTATATGAACTTCAGCAAAAGCAAGCAAATGGCGACGATGTCCTTGGTGAAATGAAAGAAGTTAAGCATTCAATTTTAAATATTCAGGAAAATTATTTAAAGGGTGCATTTATTCGAGCAAAGATTCCCTCAGTCATAGAAGAAGAACGTTCATCACTGTTCCACATCTTAACAGAAAGGCGTAAAGGGCAGCGAAAGACCATTACTAAACTTCGGGACGAGCATGGCAGCACTCAGTCGAACATGGATGATATCCTTCAAATTGGTGCAAAGTATTTCACAACTTTTTTCGCCGACGTCCAACTAAATAGCGAGCAAAGCGATGGGACCTTACAACAAAACCTACCCAGACTGACCGCAGAGGATGGATCGATGCTGGTAAGTGATATTACCTCGGCGGAGATTTTCACAGCACTAAGCCAAACTCAACGTCACCGCTCTCCTGGACCTGATGGAATACCATATGAATTCTATCAATTAATGTGGAATATACTAGGAGAAGATCTTCTTCAAATTTACCAGGAGATTATGGGAAACCCACAAATCATAACTGAAGAATTCACTGCTGGAATTATCATTTTAATTCCGAAGATCAGAAGACCAATTGGAATGGAGGATTTCAGACCTATCACACTTCTCAATACAGATTACAAAATCTTTACAAAAATCATAGCATCCCGAATCAAACCGCAACTGCTACAAATTATAGGGCAGTGGCAATCCTGTGCGACTCCAGGAAACAATATCATCTCGAACTTGTTGGTGTTAAGCAATATTATTATTCTACATGAGAAAACTTCTTCTAATCTTCCCCCTACGACACTAGTCAGTCTTGATTTTTAAAAGGCCTTTGACAGAATAAAACATTCATATCTATGGTCTACACTGCAAACCTTCGGGTTTCCTATCGGGTTGATTAAATGCATTACAGGACTGTACAGAACAGCACAATCTAGAGTAATCATTAATGGACATCTCACATCGAAAATACCCATCCGTAAATCGGTTCGTCAAGGATGCCCACTTTCTATGATCCTGTTCATCATAGGACTGGAACCCTTCCTCCGGAGGATAAACCAGAATGTAACAGGTCTGACGATCAATGAGAAAAAAGTGGCAGTAAGAGCATATGCCGATGATGTATGCATTGTTCTCACAGAGGAAAACGACGAAGACCGTATGCTGACTATCATAAACGAGTTTCAGCAAACATCTGGATCCCAAGTCAATCCATCAAAGTCTGGAATGATGTTGCTTGGGCAACATCCGTTACCCACACCTACTCGATCTTTCCCTATTGTGCAAAAGCTGAAGATTTTGGGAAATATTTTCCAGAACAAATTTAAAGATATGATAAGTCAAAACTGGGCGATGGTAATCAATAAAGTGAGGCATACCTTATTCCAGCAAAATACCAGGTCCCTAAATCTCATACAGAAAGTATGGCACATTAATGTGTTTGCTTTATCCAAGATATGGTATCTCGCACAATTCTTACCTGCAACGAAACAAATTAGCCAACGTTTAGAATTGTGTATCGGTCACTACCTCTGGAGAGGATCGCTGTACAGAGTCGCCCGCGACCAATTATACTTGCCAAATCTCCAAGGAGGCCTCAATCTAACCTGTGTCGATATGAAATGTAAAGCCCTCTTAGGTCGCACCATCCTCCGATATATGTCAGGAACGCGGAGTCAAACAGAATTGACTTTTCTTCACCCACCAGCACTTATGACGATAAATGGGCGATATAGACACATACACCCGGCTTTTCGTGCCGTTATCAATGTAATAGACAGTTTACCTCAGGAAAGGAAAAATCAGGGGGAATTTAATTCAACGAAGAATCTATACACATATTTGCTGAAGGGGCAACAGAAGCCGCTATCAATAGAACATAAATTCACCCAAAGACATTGGAGAACGATTTGGTTGAACGCCTCAAATAAATACATCCCAACACAGTGGAGATCCACACTCTACTCTGTGATCAACGACATTGTGCCTACAGCGACTAAACGCATACGTCACAATATGGCTGAAGATGCTCAATGTAGACGATGTGGAGATGTCGACACATTAGTGCATCGAGTGACATCCTGCCAAGGGGCTCGAACAGTTTGGACTTGGACGACTGCTATACTGCGGAGAATACATCCGGGGATAGACCACCTACCAGCGGAGCGCATAATGGTTTGCGATTTTGAACTTACTGGGAAACCAAAACAAAACGCTGTAACCTGGTTTATAGCGGCAGCAGTGGACTGGAACATAACAGCGCACGAAAGAGGTGGGGGCACCTTAAGGGATTTTGTAAGTTCCATCAGAAGAATACGCTGGACAATGGTACAAAGCAAAAGTGTACAGAAGTTTGCAACGCATCTGTTTCAGTTTTGATTGTCGGATGTGACGGCTAAATTTTGAAACAGTACTGATGGGATGTTTCGTTACAAACACTGAAAACTGCCTCTCAAAAACCAACACAACTCGGAAAGATTTGACCCAGTTCTATGAAGATGTTAGATGCAAAGATATACAAAACAATACCAAATGATTTATTTCGTGCATGATGCAAGCTTTTAACGTGATGGACGACGACGGAAATGTAAACATAGAACAACTGAAGAAGAAAGCTCGTTTCGATCTACAGTGACGTCATCAGGGCGGACTTCATAAATGAGCTCAGTGATATGGCTAAGAAGAGCAACGAAGGGTCTGGTCCTTGTGAGAGAGCATTCCTATTTATAATTTCAGGTTATAAGACACAAATGGGGAATATGGATACGCAAGAAATGATTACAACGGTTCAGAACATGAGTGGAGAACTTCTGGTGAACTCTTTATGTGAACTTTTCATGAAAAGTGACCAATATTTTATTTCATTCAGAGATATAAAACTAATGATACATACTGTAGGTCAATTGTTTACCAATAAATAAGAATTCTGAAAAAAAAAAAGGGATGCTTCCCCTCCCTTGGTCTGGATCTCCGGTAGAGTGACCGAGTGTTACCCGGGACGGGATGGGAGAGTTAGGGTAGCCAAGATCTTTACTACTAATGGGCATATTATAAGACCACTGCCTTTAATTGCTCCTCTACCTTTAAATCTTTAATATCATGTTTCTTGTTCTCAGTTGGTGTTTGTCCCTCCCAGTTTGGTGTATTCCATGGAATACACGTTAAGACAGAGTAAGCTTTTGCTGCTCTTTGCTTTATTTCATTCGTTCCTTTTTTCGCAAACACCAACAGTGATCTCCTGGTCTCTCTTTGTTGGTGTACTTTGCTTATATTACCTGTGAATCTGTTCTAGATATATATCTTCCATGACCCACCTAGCGTCATCTAGCAGCGAACCTCTTAATTTCCTCAAATTTTCTATGTACAAGAGGATTTCCTTACCAATCAAGCCACCAGATCCCGTCGCTATCGCCAGCTATCATCTCTGTGATCAAGAGGACTTCGTCTACTTTCTCATCCAGGCTTAGCTAGTGACGCCTGCTATCAACTCTTTGAAGACCATTTCATCAAGATACTTAATTTTTATAATGTTGGTTATTCTTATGTACATTCCTTTGTCTCCTACCCCCACTATTTTTCCTTCCCTGGTCCCTCCCCGCTTCGTTGAGCGGGCCTCACTTGTGCGTCAGTCGTCAAGACTTCCAGTTGGAGCTTACCTAGAGCTCGTCTCCTCTCCTCGAGAGACAAACTTTTAAATCTGACTCCATGTCCAGATCTTAACTAACGGTCAACAAGAGAATCGCCGTTCATCAGAAATGAGCTAAGTACTACTTCAACGTTCTTCAACTCATTTTAATTGCTTTTAAATAGCTACATGCTTTTTAACCATCATTTTACAGCAAGGCTTCTTAACTTAACATAACGAAAATGGTTGTTTGGGTAGATTGTGTAACAAAATGGGTCTTGGTCACATTGTGGTCGTTACGTTTCATATCCGGAAGTCATTTGTATCGTATGGTAACGTTATTGGGCCATATACCGTTATTCTGATATTGGTTATCGTAGAAACGAAATAGTATTGTCCGACAGAAATAACGTTATTTGAATAAGTCTCTCGAAAAATATCCCCTAATACCGTTATTTGGACTAATAACGTTCTTCGGATATCGGTTATCGTAGAAACGAAATACTAGTGCCCACCTGAAATAACGTTATCGGAATACATATCTCGAAAAAATCTCCTAATATCGTTATTTGGACTGATAACGTTATTCGAATATCAGTTAACCAAGGAACGAAATGGTAGTGCCCGCCTGAAATAACGTTATCGGAATACATATCTCGAAAAATATTCCCCCAATACCGTTATTAGGATTAATAACGTTATTCGGATATTGGTTATCTCAGGAACGAAATGGTAGTGTTCACTAGAAATAACGTTATTTGAATAGATCTCTCCAAAAAAATCCCCCAATACCGTTATTCGGACTAATAACGTTATTCGTATATCGGTTATCGCGGGAACGAAATGGTAGTGCTCACTATAAATAACGTTATTTGAATACATCTCTCGAACATTATTCCCCCAATACCGTTATTCGGACTAATAACGTTATTCGGATATCGGTTATCGCAGGAACGAAATGGTAGTGCTCACTAGAAATAACGTTATTTGATCTATCGAAAAATATTCCCTCAATACCGTTATTCGGACTGATAACGTTATTCGCATATCGTTTATATATTACAAACGGCATCATCGATTGAGAATGGCACCATTTTGATACATTTTGCGTTGGAGAACTCCATAGACTAGAAAGAGTGGAAGTGTCACTTTACGACCTACGTCGTGTTAGGATCTGAGTTTAGCCGCGAGGTTAATAAATACTCGGAAGTGCTTACCGTGATAGGGTATTGTATTTTTAGCCTACTTTTCACATTTTGCATAAATGAGGAAAAAGTAGACTTATGAGATCGATCTGGGCAAATGTCTGTCTGTCTGTCTGTGCATGTCCCCCCCCCTTATCAACTCCTAAACGGCTGAAGCAATCAAAACCAAATTTGGTATGAGTAAAGATCTATATCTGAATATCTCAAGGCCATGAAAATGAAGTCAGTGCTACCAACTGCTGAAAAACCGCAATTGAAATTTGAGCTCCATGTTGGATATCTTGGAAGGTATGCATGGGAGCTATTCCAAAATTGGCACATAATTATATAGATAATAATATTTCAGTTTAATTTCCAGGAGGCCATACATGACAGTGTTGGCAAAATGATTCTAAGCATGCTGATAGGTCAAATTTTTAAAATAATAGAACTTCTACACTATCAATTGGATTTCAACCAAATTTCGTATGTAGTCTACTATGTGTACATAACCAGATATCACTATGCGTATTCTTAAGAGCAACCAGCTGCTGACAACTGTTGATTGCTGTCTCTACTTTTTTACCCTTATATTAATATATTAGAATGCATGCAAGCCAACAACTCTAAACTTTGCACACGTATAGTACCTGACATTCTAGATTAATTTAGAGTAACTAATATTATGTCAATACCGCTAACATGATTCTAAGCCTGATGATAGGTTCAATTCTAAAATGCATGTAACTTCTATACATACAAATGGATTTCGTCCAAAATTGGCACAACAATAGATCATAATATGTCAGATTATTTCTGACCAAGACATGCATGACATTGTTGCCAACATGATTTTACGCGCACTGATAGATCCAATATCTAACTGCATGTAACGTCCACGTTATCCATTGAACTTCAATCAAATTTTGTGTTCTGTACCATAAGAGATGGAACTAAGAATATATTAAGTCACCAGGGCTTCCAACTGTAGTGCAGGTATATTTCGAATTAATTAGAAATTTTGATATTACCAACTTAATTTCGTCATTAACTTAGATAGTTCCATATAGATTAAACATTGGCATGAATCTTTAAGTTTAAGAAAAATAGGCTCCTTAGTTTGTCACGGAACTGCTTGTTGAACTTGCGAAAGTGGCGAATGTCCGGAAAAACACTCTTAAATTCGCTTTTGAAGAAAGGAACAACAGACCGACACCACTTGAAATACATAGGCCTAGGTGGATAGCAAACGACCTGAAGCTTAATTGAGATCAAGTACTAGCGAATCAACTAGACAACGGGGAAAATTCAGTGTACATTAAATTAGTGTACACCTTACTTTATGAAAACATATTATCTCGACATGAAGGTGTGAAATCCTTCCAGCTAGCTAGCGGTAACACCACAAAGATAACTATCACTGCTTCAGACTCTTTAACAAAACGTGTGCGTGTCGGTTTAATCTCCTCCCGAAGTCAACAATGAAAGGCTCTCCCGCGTGCTTTCTACGCATGGAGTTCTCAAGGACATATGAAACGAGTGCTGGAATGAAGTATATGAATTTTCTGCTGTAAGTAATGGCATACGTATTGTAACAATTGAACTTAAATACCCCATTCCATCATATTTGACGGTTAATGATTGTAAAGTTCTGTTAACATGAAGGACAAGCTAAGTATTGCTTTTATTGTAAAGAAACCTCCCACTACAAATAGACTGTCCGAACAGAAGGAATCGCCCGGCACTTCATGTCAGACAACAAACCTACAACACGGTGCTGGGCGAGTCAGATGGGAGTAGTAAGCTAAGCGACACTACCGACATGGAAACTGCAGTACCTTCCCCTGAATATCCAGCCATATCAGAGGCCTTTCATAACAGGCCCCATTCTACAAACACATATAGCATTGCGGAAGTAACTCAACCATCAGATAACGTAGCTGAAACATCCCTGACTACTTTACATTGCAATGAAGAGGGAACTGTGACGTCACGATCGGACAGCACGGGGAAGGGACACACCTGCAGGCAACACAGCAGTCTGTGCAGCAGCCAGATACTATTAGGACTAAATGCCCCGATTTTTAGTTTGTAATTGTGACACCACGTAGCAGCACCAAAGTGAGGCTCGTATTTGCGATGTCAAAACCACTATGTATACTAGAGTGCAATAAAATTAATATCAATTCAATGCATTTTCCAAAATGTGAAAAACAATGACGTTACTAGCAGTTTTTTTATATTTTTGCTTAAAATATGAAAAAAATACTGGTAATACGAAAACGGAGATTTATTTCCTGATTCCAATGCATTTTTCATAAATAAAATCGGGTGAATGGAATCGTCGGCATTAGTTTGGGAATTGTTTTGAAAAGGGTGGTAGGAGTAGCGGCGCGGCTATACAAGATCTCTAGCGCAAGGAAAATGAACACGTCGAGTTGACGAATATTGTAGTTCGGCGAGTTAGATGTACAAGTGCCTAGGCGAGGAACAATATCTGAGCAATAAAATTATAGTAATGTCACGCTTATGTAACGTTGACACAATGTGTTTATACAGATACTTTCTTACTTCCTCAAACATTCTTGTTCTTGTTGATAATAATACATTGTAGGGGCTTGGGACATCTTGGTCATCAGTCCCATGTAGTTGACTATGTGTGTTACTGTATTAGAGCCAGGGATGGGGCAGGTGCCCTGAGTCTTCAAGTAAGGTACTATCTCGGCATTTACCTGGAGGGAGTGTGGAAAACCCTGCGAAACACAAGACACAACTGAACTTCAGATGCAACCACAATGGTAGGTTGATTGACAGGTGAACTAGTCAATGAGAGATGTTGGACTGATGACAGTTTCCTAGGAAAAACATCATAAAATAAGAAGGAATTTCTGAATGGCAATAAACATCTGCTGAAAGAAACATTGTTTCAGTTCCTTACCTTTTATTTCGTTCAATACGCCAATACACAAGCTCTGCTGGGACTTTTCTTCGTTTTCTGTGAGCGTACAAAGGAAGTGGATATTTATGCAGGACGCTTGCACCTAGAGAACATGCGGTTGACTGTCGTCAGTATCTATGGAGACCAATTTTCCATTTTCACAATGGCTGCGTCTTACTTTTCCACACAACGCATTGTTTCCGTTTGAATTCGAACTCTCTTCTCTGAAAAAAGTTGTCACTGAATAGTTCGTGGTATTGTACTCTTACACTTATATATTAGAAGTTCAAAAAAAGACTAAACCCGTGGAGCGACAGCCGTTGAATGGCCTAGTTCTACCAAGCAACCGCTGTTCAGCCAAGTAGCGTGCAGATTGTGGGGTGACGTTCAGTCATCCAACTTGTACCAATAAATTTAAAGTGAAATCAAAACTGCTCAGTACTTTACACATTCTCTAATGCAAGCGTAATTTCAAATATAAACTAGGGAAAAAATCTTAAGTATGTGTAGAGGTTTTTCTTAGGCCCTGGCTTCCTTTTCTTAGTACAGTACTTACTGTCGACCAAAATATTATGTGCACTCGAGTTTGAAGGTTGTTTGTGAAGTAACCAATAGACCTATATAAAATCCACTAACATAATAATTTTCGTCGTTCTATTTTACGTTAGTTCATGTAGGTTTGGAATTTTTTATTTATATATTTTTTTTATCGCAGTTGAAACACAAAAGGTGACCGTTTTAAGCGTTTTTCAACCATGCGTCACATATAATAATTATTATCTCACAAACCCGTCATCAGATCGAATCCAAATTTCAGCACAATATAGTAAATTAATTCACTTATTTTATATCGGTTTGTATTTATACGGGGAATTAAGACATGGTTCACCAGCTAGACGCTCCGGGATATTCTGTACAGCATTGCTGATATGGAGCCCATTACTTCCGAGCGAAGCGCGCCTTGACGCGTGATGGAGACCATCTTGGCAACACTGTACAGCTTTTACAGGAGCGGCCAAATGCTGAACCATGTCTTAATTCCCCATACAAATACAAACCAATATAAAATAAGTGAATTAATTTACGTATTTTTCAATCATACAGCATACCTTTTTGATGTATAAGGATTACAACGCGACCAAGAACTACATTTTCAAACCAACCCGAGCCGAGAAAAAGTTACCTTACCAAAATGATAACAACTTTGTTTCTTGGCCATACAAAATTTTAAAATTAATGAACCAGTTGTACAACATTCCAATGTATATTGTGTTAAAATTTGGATTCGATCTGTTGACGGGTTTGTGAGATAATAATTCTTAAATGTGACGCATGGTTGAAACACGCTTAAAAACGGGCACTTTTTGTGTTCCAACTGCGATAAGAAATATTAAAATAGATTTTAAAAATCCAAATCAACATGAACTAACGTAAAACAGAACGACGAAAATGATGATGTTATTGGATTTTATGTAGGTCTATTGGTTACTTCACAAACAACCTTCAAACTAGAGTACACATAATATTTTGGTCAATGGTAGTCGCAATTCCCCCTGGGATTTAGTGGTATGCCCTTGAATCAGGGCTGGCATGCGAAACGAAATGTATGGCTCTGGGGGCGAATATATTTGAATTTCGCCGTGAGCGCGATACTCGGGAGCTAAATGACAATGATTGTCGGCGGGAAATTAAATCGAAGCGAAACTTAATTCGAAGCGAAATGACATAGCGAAATCAACGCGAAACTTAATAGCAACGCGAAATTGCATTGTACAATTGAATAAAATTTCACTCACGGCGCGAAAAAAAATCGTTACAATCTTTTAATTTCGCTCCCGGCGCGAAATACAATGCATTACAGACTTTTAATTACACTCGCGGCGCAAAATAAAATTCGATACAGACTTTTAATTTCGCTTCCGGTGCGAAATAAAATTCGTTGCAGTCTTTTAATTTCACTCCCGGCACGAAATACAATTCATTACAGACTTTTAATTTTACTCGCGGCGCAAAATAAAATTCAATACAGACTTTTAATTTCGCTTCCGGTGCGAAATAAAATTCGTTACAGACTTTTAATTTCGTTCCCTGCGCGAAATAAAATTCGTAACAGACTTTTAATTTCGCACCCGGCGTGAAATAAAATTCCCAAACGGTATTTAGTTTCGCCCTCCGATGTGAATTTAAAATGAATGGAACATTTCATTTCGTAGTTGAAATTAAAATGTATTCGTTTCGAGAGTGAAATTATGTTCGGAGCGATGTTCAAAGTCCTGACGTTGGCAGCAGTAGCAGTCTTATTACCATTCACCGCCTGCACAATCTGCAGGGCTGCAACTGCAACGTGAGTCATTCAATGGTCATCACTCCAGTAGAGGAGAAAGTGAGTGCTATGGCATCAACATCACCATCGTCGTTGACTGCACCTCGGACTCGTGGCTGGCCCTCCAGGACGTTCATAACGCAATGGGGCAACAAGTACCTTTACTTATTCTATAGCGAACAAGAAGACGAATGTGCTGTGTGGACAGACATTCAAGATAAGTGACGAACTCCAATTACAATACAAATTGTCAGTTGTAACTCTTCAGTCAGTCAACACTAATTTGCCCAATAACTGGGAGGGGTACAATGAATATACAGTAATATGTAAATAACATTATATGTATTAGTTTATGGTCACGATTATCATGCAGCAATTTTAGTGATCTTAAATCTAATGAATGAAAATCCACTGCCTGCTTCCAGTCTCCGACCGGGTCAGGAATGGAATGAAGGAAGCCCCTATCTAGTGGTGAGGATATGAACTGTGCCGGCTGCCGAGGCCTGACGCACTCCTCTGGGGCAATGATTAAATGAATGACAGATGAAATGATATGATAAGGGAGAGTGTTGCTGGAAAGAAATTGTGACAGGGAAAACCGGAGTACCCGGAGAAAAACCTGTCTGCCTCCGTTTTGTCCAGCACAGATCTCACATGGAGTGACCGGGATTTGAACCACGGACCCAGCGGTGAGAGGCCAGCGTGCAGCCGCCTAAGCCACGGGGGCTTCTTTCTTAAATCTAATACATGTATTTTTTTTTTCAGGAGTGTTACTTACATCTTATATACGTTGTACCCCACCCAGTTATCAGGTAAATTAATGTTGACTGACTGAAGAGGAACAAATAACAGAAAATCGTCTGTGGTAGTACCGCGGCGTATATGGAATTCTGTTTCGGAGGCGGGTTACTCGAACAACAGGGTTGAGGGGTCATTCCTCTCATTTCTACATTCTTTATTCTTACACTTCCGGAAATTTCGGGGGGGGGGGAGGGGTTGGCATTCCTTACTACTTCCTTCTTACCCTCAGCGCATTTATACTGACCATGGCACGAAAGCAAACCCCTGTGCCACGTACAGTATTTCGTTTCGCACTGCAATTAGTTTTGCGTCGCCTTTCACTATGTTATTGTGCTTAGAATTACATTTTGCTTCCATTTTAATTTTCGCGCTTACAATCAATACCATTTCGCACCCGAATATCACGCTCATGGCGAAATTAAAATGTTAACGCGTCCACAACCATTTTGTTTCGCATGCCAGACCAGATTTAATTTCAGACATGAAATGATATGTTCCATGCATTTTAAATTCACGCCGGGGGCGAAACTAAATGCTGTTTGGGAATTTTGTTTCATTAAAATAAACCGTGGCACTACATCCCATGAAAGGCCTAGGCCTACCAAGCGACCGCTGCCCAGGCATCTGCAGATATTGGTCAGCGCATCGGGTTCCCTTGGCCGTTAATCTTGGTTTTCGTGACTTTCAGACAGCTACTCTCGAGGCTGAGTGCACCCCGTTCCAACCCACACGTCCGTTTCTAAAATCACTAACGGAGCCGGGAATCGAACCCGTGGCCTCCAGGTGAGAAGCAGGCACGCTATCCCCAACACCATGGGGCCAGCAATTTTTGTCATACCGGGAGCAAAATTAACAGTCGTTAAAAATGTTATTTCGCGCCGGGAGCAAAATTAAGAGACTGTAGCGGTTTTCATTTCGTGCCAGGAGCGAAATGAAAAGTCTTGTATCGAATTTTATTTCAGGCCAGGAGCAAAATTAAAAGTCTGTAATGAATTTTATTTCGAGCCGGGAGCGAAATTGAAAGTCTGTATCGAATTTTATTTCGTGCCCAGAGTGAAATTGAAAGTCTGTAATATTTTATTTATTTCGCGCCGGAAGCGAATTTAAAAGACTAACGGTTTTTATTTTACGCCAAGAGCGAAATGAAAAGTCTTTAATGAATTTTATTTCACACCAGGAGCAAATTTAAAACAGTCTGTTAAGAATTCTGTTTGTAGCCGGGAGCGAAATTAAAAGTCTGTAACGGATTTTATTTCACGCTGGGAGCGAAATTTAAAGTCTGGTACGAATTTTATTTCGCACCGGGAGTGAAATTAAAAGTCAGTAATGCATTTTATTTCGCGCCGGAAGCGAAATTAAAAAACTAATGAATTTATTTCGCCTCTGCAGCGAAATTAAAATTCTGTTACTAATTTTATTTTGCGCCAGGATTGAAATTTTATTCCTTTGAACAATTTAATTTCGCGACGCTAATTTAAATTGATGATACATTTCGTTTTGCATGCCAGTCCTGCCTTGAATCGGTTTTGGTGGTGGCTCCATTTTTCACCTAAAATGTAAAATTAACTGCACTTGATGACCGTAATGCTCTCCATCAGTCGTACCTATATGTACATCGTACATGTATATGATCTACCAGAGATACTGTCCAAAAATAAATTGCCGAAAATAGAACACCTAACGAACACTAAAAACAAGTAGTTCCGTGAAGAACTATACAGCCTATTTTCATATTCCCACTTATTGCAACTATCAACATACACAATTTCAGTTTGATTGCTGTAATAGATTCGTAGATATTGAGAACCGACTAAATAATTCGGATGGTCGCCATGTTGCATTTTATATATGTAGGTCCTAGAGTTATGTACTATTACATGCAGATTATTGTGTACGTGTAGTATTCAAACTTCAATCGCATAATTAGGACACTAGAAGTTACAAGGAGATTTTAAAATTTTGCACAGCTGCCATCTTTAGGTTATGGAAACAATTGAAATAAATTAGATGCTAGTGGATTTCCATTCGTATAAGGATTTACTGTACCAAGTTTCACTGCTCTCGGATGGTTAAATTGCGATAAATGTCTATGTGATTATTTATACTTCGCGTCGCCGCCATGTTGGATTTGTGATCACCAAGTTATTTAAAGTCCTATAGGTGAACTTAAGTTCATAGCCCCTATGAACATTAAAAAAATTAGTTTGATTGCTCAAATAGATTCGTAGATATTCAGTATCGTCTAAATATTTCGGATGGTCGCCATGTTGGATTGTTAAATGTATAGGCCATAGAGGCATGTACCATTAAAGGAAAATTATTGCGTAGGTTTATTATTCAAACTTTCACTTCGATCGCATGACTACATCACAAGAAATAAAAACTTAATTTTAAAATTCGCACTGCCGCCATCTTGAGGTTATGTAAACAATTGAACTAAATTAGATACCAGTGGATTACAATGTGTATAAATATTTCCTGTACCAGGTTTCAGTGCGTTTGGAACATTAAATCGCGAGAAAGGTCTATTTAAAATGTTCAAATTCGCTTGGTCGCCATGTTCGTTTTGTAGTTAACCGGTTTTTGAAAATCTTATAGATGGACTTCCAGTAGTGGCCTTTATCTCCGTACAAAATTTTAGGGAGATACCGCTAATAGTTTCAGAGATATAGAATGCCGGTGAAATATTTCGCACATCCGCCATCTTGTGATTATGTAAAGAATTGAACAAAGTTAGATGTCGGTGCATTACAATGTATATAAACATATACTGTACCAAGTTTCATTGCGTTTGGTTGGTCAAATCGCGAGAAACGTCTATTTAAAAGTCGCAAATTCGCTTGGCCGCCATGTTAGTTTTTTAGCTACCAGGTTTTCAAAAGTCACATAAGTGAACTTATAGTAGTTCCCTCTATCACCATAGAAAATATCAGGGTAATATCGGTAATAGTTTCGGAGATATTGAATGCTGGTGAAATATTTCGCACAGCCGCCATGTTGGATTGGTGAGTCGTAACAAAATTTGAAGGGCACGGTCGAGGTCGCCGGGAATTATGCTATGAACTTTCCGAGTTTCATTGAAATCGCTCCTGCCGTTTAGATTTTATTAGGGGAGGACACACACACGAATCACACACACACACACACACACACACACACACACGCACACACACACGGACAAAAGGTGATCTCATAAGCCTATTTTTTTTAAATTGAAAATAGGCTAATAATGGTGTTGCAGGTAAAATAAACTAAGTAAAAAGTAATTAAAGGGATCGATGAACTAAAAACAGGAAAAACAACATGAAAAATTAGAAGTCGTAAGTACAAACTGGTAAAATTTCAAAGGATCACTCAGAAATATCCAGAACTGAACAATAATTCAGAACTAGCCAACATCGGACTAGATGCTCAGGAATCCCATACCGTCAGGTAAGGGGTAAGGTCATCACTCTCTCACTTGACTTTCGCTCCCCTTTCCTGCTGCTGCGGTGGCCTTGGTCGAGCTTGTGGCGCGCCGTGGCCGCCTGCTTTAAGCGTGTGTACAATCCTGTATGAAATATTACCTTATAAGAGATGCTGGAAGTGTCGTCCTTCCTGGGTTATACAGGCATTGTATCCGGTAACCACATCTTGGCTCACGCGAGTGAGTTCTGCCACTGTAATGATTCTGATTTTGTATTTTATGTTCTTTATTGAGCACTGAGTCAGTAGGCCTAGTGGCAAACTTATTTACAATTACGTGAATCTGTGCTAGTGAAGGTGACACTTCATCAGGAAATTGCTGAACTTACCCACCGGGCCGACTCGTACTTAAAATACGTTTTACATACAAAAATACGATGTTGCAATGATAACTGTCTGAACATGTTACCATCTGAGGTTCAGACTGGCGACTGACAACACCTGCACGCTTATTGCAAGGTCAAGTTTGTACTATGCGCGCGCTTTCAATACTACAGCAGGGGGCCGTGGGGTGCCAGAAACTCGGCCAAGCCCGCTGCAGTAGCGAATAACAAAACCGCCGCTCGTCGTTCTTACTTAATATGAAAGACCCTATATGTAGACAATAGAGTTATGTACTATTAGATGACTATTATTGCGTAGGTTCATTATTCAAACGTTGATTTCTATCGCATGATTGTGACACAAGAAATAAAACAATAATTTTAAAATTTTGCACAACTGCCATCTTGAGTGTATGTAAACAATTTAACAAAATTAGATATCAGTTCATTACAATGTATATAAACAATTGCTGTACCAAATTTCACTGCGTTCGGATGGTTAAATCGCCAGAAAAGTCTATTTAAATGTTTAAATTCACTTGGCCGCCATGTTCGTTTTGTACCGTACAAAATTTCAGGGTGATATCGGTGACAGTTTCGGAGATATAGAATGCCAGTGAGATATTTCGCACAGCCACCATGTTGAATTGGTGAAACATAATAAGCTTTGAAGGGCACGATCGGGGTCGGCCAAAATAATAGGCCTACTATGACCTTACCGAATTTCATTGAAATCGCTCCAGCCGCTTAGATTTTATTAGGTGGGGTGTGGGGGAAGAGGGGGGAGGGGTGGGGATGCACACCAAGGCCCGGCGTAGGTGCGTGACGTCATGTCATGTCAGTAGGTAATCTGTGTCCTTGACTCTCCCCGCCTGCCGCTAGCTACGTGTGCGAGTGAGCTGTGTATAGTATGTCATGGTACCCTGCAAGCCAGGCAAGTGGTTTTAGGGCCATATGACCCAGGCGCACACTGCCAGCACTGTCTACGCTGGAACTCTCAGTTCAGGGGCGCGTGGCCAGCCAGTCGCGGCTGGATTTCTCGAAGTCGTTCTTCTCTTCTCGTCGTATTATTATTATTATTAGTATTATTAGACTATTATTATTGGCAATAAAATGTTATTGGATAGCAATAGACTACGTCCATACTGTTCCCGAGTACATTGTAGATCAATTCTCTATTATTGAATGGATTCATTTGATAGCAAAATTATGCCATTTACACTTAAGTTAGGCATACCCAAACACGATAAGTTATTAAAAAAATGTTGATGTTGTTTCTTTCCCTTATTCGAAACGTACCACAAGCTTTCAATTCTCTTTTAAGCCTATCGTTAGCTCTAAACGACCTGTCTTGTTATGCCGATAGTTACTTCACATCTGATGATGGTGTCCAGCATAAATCTTGTATCCTTCTTACGGCCAATAACAATTATTATTCTATTGTACTTTTGCTTCTAACACGAAGAAGACACGAAAACATGGATCGCGTAACATTTCTGAAATGTTACAGACGCATCTTAGATCTATGTCGGTGATTCCCTTCTTAATTTTGGTGTTTGAACGGAGCTAGGTTATCAGACACTCCACAGTGGTTGCAGCATACAGTCTCACACAAGAGCAACCTTTGCCTCCACCTATTTGAGCTTGACTACTCCCTTTCATGTGTACTTCTGGATAAATTGTTCTCCATAAGATATGGTGATTAGACACTTTCGCAATCAACCAGCAAGTTCATTGTGTTTTTTCCATACATCCGCTTCAGGCTTAATTCTCAAGTATTCATTTGGTTCCTAACTAGTAAATCACCGTCTTCATCGTTACCACCATCTTCATCATCATCACCGTAATGAAAACCTCATTCGTTGTACAAACACAAATTACGCACCATGTCACCTTGCCTTCAAGCAATTCTTGCACTCTCTGTATATATGTGGCACGGTGTCCCTACATGATGATTACTATACTTTGGATGTTCATTCACTGAAAATTGCGAAATTAGCTTCGAGGTTTTCCTATGCCCAGAACATAGAATGGTATAAAAATCAAATGTTCTTAAATACGATGTGTGGATTACATATAAATATGCAATTGGATTAACTCACGACAGCTACTTGTAGCATTGGCCTTTGAGAATAATTTACGGAAGCTATTCTAACAACTCTACGAGGTGAGTTTCTCTCCGAGTTCCCATATGAATGTTCGAATTGCAGAATAAGAATGTAGAAAAAAAAAAGGAAAACGTGTGCTCACTGACCTGGTGCAAGTCCTCAAAATCAACACCCCTTTGATGACTTAGGTATCATTCGTACCATTTCAGTACCTCAAACCGAAATTAAATTCCTTGGCAGGCCAGGGAATCAAACCCGGACCACCGGGGCGACAGCCAAGAATGTTAGCCGCTACACCACAAGGTGTTCTCTTTCATTGTCAGCGCAATCTATTGCACGATGCCATGTAATTTCAGCACGAACTATAATAGTACACCTTTCTTCTTATTTTTTTTTGGCATTACATTGCCCCTGGTAAGTTAGAGAGATGGTTCGCATACCATAACCAAAGAGCCGAATAGTTCCAAAAACCAACAAACAACCGAAAGAAATACCGACAAGCTGGTAGAAAGACAGACAACATATTTTGTAATTTTCAGAGCAAAATTGTTTTACAAGGAATAGCTCTCTTGGTGTCCATACTGTTGAAATAATGAAAATTGTCCTAAAACTTCAAAAGTTAGAAGGATTTCATGTCAACTCGCTTATTTTGACCAATATGCTTGATTCCATTTTTAGGATTATTATATCTCGCTGCACCTGCTACATCACCCAAAAAGTAGGGGCAGAAGACCTCGTAGTTCCGCCCCTTAAAACAACAATAACTAACCCAACAAGTAGTTCCGTGAAGAATTATACAGCCTATATTCATGTATCCTACTTATGTTAATTGCCTCTATCAACATACAAAAGTTCAGTTTGATTGTTGTAATAGATTCGCAGATATTGAGAACCGGCTAAATATTGCGGATGGTCGCCATGTTGGATTTTTATATCTGTAGGTCTTAGAGTTGTGTACTGTTACGTGAAGTGTATTGCGTGCGTGTAGTATTCAAACTTCAATCGCATGATTAGGACACAAGAAGTAAAAACGAGATTTTAAAATTTCGCACAGCTGCCATCTTGTGGTTATGGAAACAAATGACAAAATTAGATGCCAGTGGATTAACATTTGTAGAAGGATTTACTGTACCAAGTGTCACTGCACTCGGATGGTTAAATTGCGAGAAACGACCATGTGAATATATATACTTCGCGTCGCCGCCATGTTGGATTTGTGATCATCAGGTTATTGAAAGTCCTATAGGTGAACTTATGTTCATAGCCCCAATGAAGATTAAAAAATTTAGTTTGATTGCTGTAATAGATTCGTAGATATTGAGATCCATCTATATATTTCGGATGGTCGCCATGTTGGATTGTTATATGTATAGGCCATAGAGTCACGTACCATTAAAAGAAAAATATTGCAAGGGTTCATTACTCAAACTCTCACTTCGATCGCATGATTACGACACAAGAAATAAAAACTAATTTTAAAATTCGCACATTCGCCATCTTGAGGTTATGTAAACAATTGAAAAAATATAGATACCAGTGCATTACAATGTGTATATACATTTCCTGTACCAAGTTTCATTGCGTTTGGATCATTAAATCGCGAGAAAGGTCTATTTAAAATTTTCAAATTCGCTTGGCTGCCATACTCGTTTTTTAGTTAACCGGTTTTTGAAAGTCTTATAGATGAAATTCCAGTAGTGCTCTTTATCTCCGTACAAAATTTCAGGGTGATATCGCTAATAGTTTCAGAGATATAGAATGCCGGTGAAATATTTCGCACAGCCGCCTTCTTGACGTTATGTAAACAATTGAATGAAGTTAGATGTCGGTACATTACAATGTGTATAAACATATACTGTACCAAGTTGCATTGCGTTTGGTTGGTTAAATCGTGAGAAACGTCTATTTAAAAGTCGCAAATTTGCTTGGCCGCCATGTTGGTTCTGTAGTTATCAGGTTTTCAAAAATCACATTGGTGAACTTCTAGTAGTTCCCTTTATCACCGTGAAATATTCCAGGGTGATATCGGTAATAGTTTCGTAGATATCGAATGCTGGTGAAATATTCGCACAGCCGCCATGTTGGATTGGTGGGATGTAACAAAATTTGAAGGGGACGGTCGGGGTGGTGTGGAATAGTGCTATGAACTTACCGAGTTTCATTGCAATCGCTCCAGCGGTTTACAAGTTATTAGGGGGGGGGGGGGGCACACACCATATCACACACACGCGCACACAGAGACAGACTCACAATCAGTGTCCAGGCTCTGCGCTCAGTACTAAACGTACTGCAGCACCCCGTCAAATGGAAAGTGCTTGTGCGACTAAGTGCTGCAGTGCTAGTCTGATGTCGTTCTGCACTGCTCAGAAATAGGCAGAATAGGGCTGCGCTTCACCTGCTAGCACTGCTTCACCTTGCCCATTGCACGGCCCTGGTGCACACACACGGACAAAAGGTGATCTCATAAGCCTATTTTTTCATAAATGGAAATAGGCTAAATACGAGATTTTAAAATTTCGCACAGGCGCCATCTTGTGGTTAGGAAAACAATTCAGTTTGATTGCTGTCATTGATTAGTTGACATTGAGAATCGTCTAAATATTTCTAAATATGTGTAGACCATTGAGCTATGTACTTTTAGATGACGATTATTGCGTACGGTAGGTTCATTGTTCAAACGTTGGCTACGATCGCATGATTAGGACACAAGAAATTAAAACTTAATTTTTAAATTTCACACAGGCACCATCTTGCGGTTATGTAAACAATTGAGCTGGATAAGATGTCAGTGCATTACAAGGTGTATAACATTTGCTATACCATTTGACGGCGCTCGAATGGTTTAATCGCGAAAAAAAAAAGATATATTTTAATGTATCAACTTCGCTTGGCCCCCATGTTCGTTTGTTACTTAACACGAATTTTGAGAGTCACATCTAGTAGTTCATTTTATCACCATACAAAATGTCAGGGTGATATCTGTAATAGTTTCGGAGATATGGAATGCCAGTGAAATATTTCACACAGTCGCCATGTTGGATTGGTGAGCTGTAATAAAATATGAAGATCACGGTCGGGGTCGGACAAAATAGTACTATGACTTTACCGAGTTTCATTGAAATCGATCCAGCTGTTTATATTTTATTAGGGGGGACACACACACACATACGCACACACATGGACTAAATGTGATGTCATAAGCTTATTCATTCATAAATGAAATTAATAAAGAAAGCTTTTCATTCGGTCTACGCGAATTTCGTGTTGACCGACTGAATAGCTTTCTTCATTAGAAATAACCATCACTGAAAAATGGCTTCTATCACTACTAAATGAAAATAGGATACCAAGTAAACGAAAAGCAAGAACGGGAGGTTTCATTTAGGAAAGAAATACTCTTATTGGTCACAAAGGAGTGAAAGTTTGGAGTGTAGGTTACACTCTGCCTTATATGGCAACACTGCGAGAAGGTGAGTTCGATTCTCGTCTTAGCTATCTTAGAGTGTTTTTCTGGGGTTTCCCACTTCCACTCCAGGAAAATGCGTGGATAGTTCCTAAGTCAAGGCCATTGCCAACTCCAAAAATAACCAAGTTTATCAGACTTCAACTACATGGAACTGATGAACAATAGGCTATTTTCCAAACCCCTATATGAAGCAACAAGAATTATTTCGAATCAATGGGATCCATCGTATTGATTTTAGGAAACATGTTTCTAACGTAGGCTACAATATGACCGTGATCGAAACGAGCAAGGTGCCTTGCCCTGTCTGATGGGGCACGCGCTCAGATTGAAATCATTATGTTGATTATTATTGATATTTCAAGAAGTAATTATCTTATGTTTGAATAAATAATTGGCCTGGAATTACATATGGCCCAGCATCGTCAGTTCACGGTCACCTTCCATGCTTGTCCGGGAAGCGGGCAAATAGACACTTCCATAACGTTATTGACGAGATTCTTTTCTGAAATAAGGGAATCAATTTCTCCGCTTAGAATAATATTACTGATAGCGCATAGCTGCTAAAAATCGCCTGTATACCGTTATTAGACTTATAACGTTGTAGGTGGGTTCGCATTTCAAAATAACTGAATTAATTTTTCTGCCCTGAATAACGTTATTGACAGCGCAAAGCTCGTAAATATCGCTCGTATACCGTTACAAAGCTTATAACGTTATTGGTGGCTTCACATTTCTAAATAACGGAATTAATTTTTCTGCCCTGAATAACGTTATTGATAGCGTATAACAGATTAAAATCTCTCGTATACCGTTACTAGGCTTATAACGTTATTAGTAGGTTTGCATTTTGAAATAACCGAATCGATCACTCTGCCTGAATAACGTTATTGATGGCGCGCAGCGGGTCAAAATCGCTGTCATACCGTTACTAGACTTATAACGTTAATAACGGGAGCGCATTTTAAAATAACGGAATCTTTTCCTCTGCTGGTTATAACGTTAATAGCACAAACCAGGGAAAATTATAACCCCTTATTTCGTTGCCGCACTAAAAACGTTATTCATATACCATTTGTTTTGGGTACGGAATCAGTAACGTAACAAAAATTAATTCGTTATTTCTGACAATTCTGTTACGTTATGAAGCCTTGTTTTACAGACAGTGTGAAATTGCGAAATGTGGGGCAAAACCATCTTCACGGGATTTTCGATGTTGGACTTTGTCTATCTAAGATAATCTTAAAACGAAGCAGCATCTCTTATGCATATAAACTGAGATATTTTCTCACAACGTGGGACATCGTTAAATTACCCACAGTCTGTAGAAAACTTAGCTCGTTCCACCGCTGGACTTTTTTTTGCCCACTTCAACAGTTATGGTTGTTCTAGAATTTTCCATGCCAAAAAATTCATCTACAAGTTAAACCTTCTAGAATTTTCCACTCACATATGGGAATACTTTTTCTAACCAAGGAATTTTCCTTATGAACAGCTAATCAACACCTAATTTTTCTTCCTTCGTGGGAATTTGTCTGCTGCATTCAACTATAACCTACAAATTTATCAACGCAATAGTCTCTCGCAGATCAAATGCAACTAGTTATTTTTCACCACCGCAATAACTTTCCTTTCTATAAACTTTCTGTGCTACAATAGAGAACTTTTCAACCACGTCAATTGACTATAGTGCTTGTTCGACTTCTCATCCGCGTCGCGCTCGCCCGAAAAAAAAAAAATAGGCCAAGAACTTTCTCCACAAAGTTCCTATTTCCTCTTCCTCACCACTCTTTACTAGGAAATTAGGTTAATCTTTAAATTTATATCTTTTTCAACGAGGCTTCGCCAAACCAATGGCGATCTCCCAACTTTTCTCCATTTATAACTTATTCACTCTGTTTAAATATAAGCAGTTAGAAACTGCTTATTAATCAATTTTCTTTTCTTGCTAGTACAAGAATTGGTTATGTTCTTAGTACTAAACCTTTCATTAATCTCTTTAATCCAGGTTTCACGAAAGGGTAACTGACCCCATTTTTTCCTCGTGATTTTGTTTAAATATAGAAGTTCCAGAAACTTATTCTTATTTTTTTTCTTCAGGTTTCACAATAAGTGGCCTGCCCTATTTGTATAAACTATAAAAGTAATTCTGCATCAATATAAGAAGTTATTGAAACTTCTATTTCATTTCTCCCTGGTTTTTGTTGTTGTTACTTTCCAAGCTGTTATTTGTTCATATGTTTAAGATGCCCATCTAGGAATTCTTAAAGTACACACCTTGTACTTGATCTATTATTTAACCTTTTTTTAAGATTCGAATTGAGCCACTATGGACTACGGAGTAACAATCAAAATCAATGTGTCGTTCTAGATCGTCTGCCAGCTTTGATGTCCTGCCAGTATCTCTTGAGCCCATCACTCGGCGCCACCTTCCGATCTTCTGAAAGAGGTCCCCTCCGCCTTTTGGGTTCTGCCCCTACCTTAAATCCCTGGTAATTTTTGATTAGGTGTCTGAATTCACACCTGTTCATAATTTTGCAGTTCGGAATACCAATTTCTAGAAGGTCTTTGTTACATTCTTCAAACCATGCCAATTTTTAGCCTACTTTCGATTTTTGCAAAAAATGAAAGTAGACTTATGAGATCAACACAGGGCGAAAAAAGTGTGTCTGTCTGTGTGTGTGTATGTGTGTGTGTGAGTCTGTGTGTGTGTGTGTCTGTGTGTGTGTGTGTGTGAGTGTGTGTACTCTGAATGTCTGTCCCCCCCTATCAATTCGAACAAGGTGAATGCGAATTGAACGAAATTTGGTACAAAGGTAGCACTAGCAAAGGACACCCCAGTGTCATGTTTTATATCGCCGCCATCTTGACGGAAACGTAATGGCGGCCACACAAATGTTCGAAGCTTAAATCAAATTACGACTAACCTAATCATCCGATCTCTACCAAATTTTGCAACAACATACCTTTATGGGGGAGCATCCTTTGACCACACTAATAAGTCATCAGCGTAATAGTTTGCGGATGGCGGCCATCTTTGTGTGAAAATCGATTCCCCCTATTAATTCGAACACGGTGCAACCGAATGGAACGAAATTAGGTACAGAGGTAGTACTAACAAAAGGCACCTCAGTGTCATGTTTTATATCGCCGCCATCTTGACGGAAACGTAATGGCGGCCACACAAATGTTCAAAGCTTAAATCAAATTACGATTAACCTAAACATCCGATCTCTACCAAATTTTGCAACAACATACCTTTATAGAGGAAGCATCCTTTGACCAAATAACTAGGTCATTAGCCTAATAGTTTGCGGATGGCGGCCATCTTTGTGTGAAAATCAATTCCCCCTATTAATTCAAACACGGTGAAACCAAATGGAACGAAATTTGGTACAGAGGTAGCACTAGCAAAGGGCACCTCAGTGTCATGTTTTATATCGCCGCCATCTTGACAGAAACGTAATGGCGGCCACACGAATGTTCAAAGCTTAAATCAAATTACGATTAACCTAATCATCCGATCTCTACCAAATTTTGCAACTACATACCTTTATGGAGGGAGCATCCTTTGACCAACCTAATAGGTTATTAGCCTAATAGTTTGCGGGTGGCGGCCATCTTTATGTCCAAATTGATTCCCCTATTAATTCGAACACGGTGGAACCGAATGGAACGAAATTTGGTACAGAGGTAGCACTAGCAAAGGGCACCTCAGTGTCATGTTTTATATCGCCACCATCTTGACTGAAACGTAATGGCGGCCACACAAATGTTCAAAGCTTAAATCAAATTACGATTAACCTAATCATCCGATCTCTACCAAATTTTGCAACTGCATACCTTTATAGAGGAAGCATCCTTTGACCAAATAACTAGGTCATTAGCCTAATAGTTTGCGGATGGCGGCCATCTTTGTGTGAAAATCAATTCCCCCTATTAATTCAAACACGGTGAAACCAAATGGAACGAAATTTGGTACAGAGGTAGCACTAGCAAAGGGCACCTCAGTGTCATGTTTTATATCGCCGCCATCTTGACAGAAACGTAATGGCGGCCACACGAATGTTCAAAGTTTAAATCAAATTACGATTAACCTAATCATCCGATCTCTACCAAATTTTGCAACTACATACCTTTATGGAGGGAGCATCCTTTGACCAATCTAATAGGTTATTAGCCTAATAGTTTGTGGGTGGCGGCCATCTTTATGTCAAAATTGATTCCCCTATTAAATCGAACACGGTGGAACCGAATGGAACGAAATTTGGTACAGAGGTAGCACTAGCAAAGGGCACCTCAGTGTCATGTTTTATATCGCCATCTTGACTGAAACGTAATGGCTGCCACACGAATGTTCAAAGCTTAAATCAAATTACGATTAACCTAATCATCCGATCTCTACCAAATTTTGCAACTACATACCTTTATGGAGGGAGCATCCTTTGACCAATCTAATAGGTCATTCACCTAATAGTTTGCGGATGGCGGCCATCATTGTGTCAAAATCGATTCTCCCTATTAATTCAAACACGGTGAAACCGAATGGAACGAAATTTGGTACAGAGATAGCACTAGCAAAGGGCATCTCAGTGTCATGATTTATATCGCCGCCATATTGACAGAAACGTAATGGCGGCCACACAAATGTTCAAAGCTTAAATCAAATTACGATTAGCCTAATCATCCGATCTCTAGCAAATTTAGCAACAACATACCTTTATGGAGGGAGCATCCTTTGACCAAACTAATAGGTCATCAGCCTAATATTTTGCGGATGGCGGCCATCTTTGTGTGAAAATCGATTCCCCTTATCAATTCGAACACGGTGAAACCGAATGGAACGAAATTTGGTACAGAGGTAGCACTAGCAATGGGCACCTCATATTCATGTTTAATATCCCTATAGAACGTTGTATTTCAACAAGCTACTACAACCAACATTCAATCATACTCCTTGAAAAGGACAAAGAGTTATAACAATACCCATGCATTTAGGAGAAAGTAGGCTATATGTTCTTTACTGAACATCTTGTTTCTTCTTTGGTTTCACGAAATTCCAAATGTTCTTTGTTAGACGATCGTTGGACATTCTGAAAATATGTCCATAGAACAACAACCTTTTCCTTTTTATTGTTGACCTGACTGGTTCTATCTTTCTATATAACTCTTCGTTCGACTTCAAACGTATGTGCTCGTCAACCCATCTCTTGCCTAAAATTTTTCTCAACACCCTGCGTTCTCTTTTGACCAACTGGTCAACTAGTCTCCGCCTGTTCATAGTCAAAGTCTCCGAAGCATATAATGCTTCAGGTTTGACAACCGTACTGTAGTGTCTTAATTTGGCTCCAATGCTCAGCGACTTCTTATTATAGAGATTTTTCGTCAGGTGATAGGCTCGGTCTAATTCCCAGATTCTAAGATTAATTGCTTCCTGTTCCAGGCCATTTTGTTGGATTACCTCACCCAGGTATTTAAATTTCTTTAGATGTTTAATCTTTCCTTGGTTTGTTTTCATCCATTCTGGTCCATCACTGATGTTTGTCATGTACTTTGTTTTCTCAAAGGAAATCTGTAAACCTACTTTCTCAGCCATCTCTGACAACCGATTAATCTTTACAATGGCTGATTTAATATTGTTGGCAAAAATATCTAGGTCATCTGCAAAAGCCAAACAATCAACATGCACCCCTTTCAGTTTGGGCCCTAGCCTGAATCGTTCTTTATTCCCTTCTTCCCGACTCAGTGTCTTCCTCCATTCACGAATGACCTTTTCTAATACACAGTTAAAAAGGATTGGAGATAATCCATCACCTTGTCTGACACCAGTTTTGATTACAAAGGGATCTGAGATCTCGCCAATGAATTTTACTTTTGATACTGTGTCGGCAAAGTCTGTTTAATCAGATTTCGAGACGTGTCATCCACTCCAAATTCTTCCAGAATATTCAGTAGCGACTCGCGGTCAATTGAGTCATACGCTTTCCTAAAATCAATGATTACGACCACATAGTCATACCTGCCTATCATCTTATACCTAATGATGTTTTTCAGGTTAAAATTCTGTTCCGGACAAGAACGTCCCATTCTGAAACCGGCCTGGTACTCACCAATCTGATTATCAAGATGTTCTTCAATTCTGTTCAGGAGTGCTTTGGATAGGATCTTGTAGGGAACAGATACAATTGATATACCCCTGTAATTATTAACGTCCTTCTTATCCCCCTTTTTTGTGGAGAGGGTGAATTAATGCAGACTGCCACTCTGTGGGTATCCTACCAGTTCTCCATATCTCCGCAAAGAGCTCAGCTAATATATTCAGAGTATCTTCATTTGCCAGTTTTAGAAGCTCTGCCACAATGAAATCCTCTCCCGCTGCTTTATTATTCTTTAGACCATCGATAATCATTTTAATTTCTGTCTTAGAAGGTGGATGCGAGTTGGCCATTACTTGAGTAGGACGGCCTATGAGTAGCCTATGTTTTGGTTCATCACAATTGAGTAATTTCTTAAAGTACTCAGCCAAGATACGACAGTTCTCCTTGTTGTTCAGACCTAACTTTCCATTTTCATCTCTGAAGCACAAGCTCGGTGCTTGATACCCTTTCAGATTAGACTTGAAAGTTTGATAGAAGTCCCTGACATTATTCTTCCTGAAATCCTGATCAATCTGTTCCATCTGTTGTTTTTCATATGATCGCCTTGCAATTCGGAAAACCCGGGCTGCATCTCTCCGACTGTCACAAAACGAGTTATAATCTTCTTGTCTCTTCGTTGAGTTCCATTTCTTCCAGGCATCTGTTCTTTGTACACATGCACTATCACAGGTCTCGTTCCACCATCTGTGTTTACGCTTCTGTGCTGTCAAGATTGAAACATTGGCTGCTTGTTGAATTGTGGAGGCAATGACAGTCCAATTCTTAGATTTAAATGTTAATTGCTGGTGGTATTGCTCCAATACTTCTTGATCAACCTTAAGTTTTGTCACATCATATCTGTGAAGTTTATTTCCAGCTTTCGGAGCCTTTCTAAAAGGAATGAAATTCATTTTAATCTTGGAGAGATAATGATCTGAATCAAATTTGGCCCCTCTCTGTACTTTAACATTCATAATCTCCTTCATTGCTGTCCTGGATATTGCCACGTGATCAATTTGTTTCTATCCGTTCAAATTGCCAGGTGAACGCCATGTCTTCTGTTTACTTGGTTTGTGTTTATAGAAAGTTGACATTATCTGAAGATCAAACGTTCTACATAGTTCGACAAACCTTGTTCCATTTTTGTTGGTCATTCTGTGAGCAGTATATTTTCCTACTGTCGATCTATATCTTGCTTCTATTCCCAGTTGAGCGTTGAAGTCGCCCAATAAAACCTTGATGTTCTTTATAGGTATTTTCTCCATCTCCTCCTCTATAAGGTCCCAGAATTGTTCCACTTTCTCGGGATTACGCCTGTTGTCTTCATTAATTGGCGGATGTGCATTGATCAGGGTATAGCCTTTGTTACCACAGCGTAGAGTTAGGAGTGATAGCCTTTCTGATGGGCTAGAGAAGTCCACAACTGCACTGATTACCTTCTTATTTACAGCAAAAGCTGTTCCAAACATTGGCATATTCTTGCCTATCTTCACTGCTCTCTGTCCTTTATAGACCCTATAGCCCTCAATGTCCATTACATCTTCGTCCTGATACCGTGTTTCCTGCGAGGCCAGGATTGAGATGTTATGTTCGTCCATCATATTTGTCAGTCCCTTGTGTTTACCAACTTTGAGTAATGCGTTGACATTTAACGTTCCAAAATAATATTTCTGTTTCGTCTTCAATTTAGTATTCTTTAAGCATCTACTTGCAAGCTCCCCAGAATCCAAAGGCTTGCGTGCACTCCTAGGAGCGGTGGATTCCCTTAAACAGTTACCACCTGGGGTAGTGTCTTCCTTTGGACGACTTTCCATGATGCTTGATTGTTAAGAAATATGTGGGTTGGATTGCTCCTTCCCGTTAGTAGAACCAAGGTTGTAAGCCCCAGAGCTTGAAGATAGTTCCTCCGCTTTATCCGCCATTGGGACGCGAGGTCCTCTTCCGCCTTCTAAACCGTTGTCTATCTTCACCTGTAACCCCGGCAGGGACCCATAACTTTAATTACGTTAATTATCTTTAAATTTTCAATTTGTTAATCTTAGCATCTTATCACCCATACTTTTCAATCTTTACATTGAACAAGCAATGAAGGAAATTGGAGAAAAATTTAAAGTGGGAGTGAAGATTCAAGGAGAAATAATTTCAACTCTGAGATTTGCTGATGACATCGTCATCTTGGCCGACAAGCCTGAGGATTTGAATGAGTTTTTGAATGGTATGGATTCCGTGTTACGGAAGGACTTCATGATGAAAATTAATAAATGTAAAACAAAAATACTGCAATGCAGCCGAAATAAATCAGAAACCTTTATGGAGATCAAATTGACAGGTGAAAAGCTGAAAGAAGTAGGAGACTTCTGTTACTTAGGAAGCAGAATAACCAGTGATGGACGAAGCAAAGACGATATAAAAAGTAGGTTGGCTCAGGCAAGGAATGCCTTTCTACAAAAAAGGAATCTGTTGACATCGAATATAGATTTAGGTATTAGGAAGTCATTTTTGAAAGCCTTTGTCTGGAGCGTGGCGCTCTATGGAAGTGAAACTTGGACTATTGGTGCAGCAGAAAAGAGGAGAATTGAGGCATTTGAAATGTGGTGTTACAGGAGAATGATGAAGATCAGATGGGTAGATAGGGTTACAAACTAAGAGGTATTAAGGCGAGTGGGAGAGGAGAGATGTTTCTGGCGACTGCTAATGAAGAGAAGAGATAGGTTGGTAGGACACATACTAAGACACCCAGGAATAGCAAGCTTAGTTATGGAAGGAAGGGTCGAGGACAAGAACTGTACGGGTAGACCAAGGTTAGAATATCTTAAACAGATTGCCTCGGATGTAGGGTGTGGTAGCTATGTAGAGATGAAACGATTAGCTCAGGACAGGGAGGCATGGAGAGCTGCATCAAACCAGTCAAAAGACTGAAGACTCAAACAACAACAACAACAACAACACAGCACCATTTCAAAATCTTATGAGGATTTTAGTGCTTATAAAAGGTTCCAAACCAAAAAATTGTCAACTGTCTAGTGCAAGCTTTAAATGACTTTAGGAGGTCTGCGACCCCAATGGTTTATAAAATCAAATTATATATGTGTTAAATTGATCACATTTTATGCATTGTTAAATAAATCCAACTATATCCTTTTGCTTTATCATTTTCTATAAAATAACGACTAGGCACGAGCCTGTCTTCTCCTACTCTTCCTATGGGCTTAAATAAAAAAACTCACAAATCAAATCAATAACGGTTCCACTATTTGTTGCATTTGATCAAGAACTCTTAGTCACAAACTTATTAAAGCCTCTCTTAGCTTTGATAGCTAATTCTAACTAGCTAGTAAGGCAAGCATAGCTCGCTCCGCCAGCTTCCTGCTTGTTGAGATTTTCTTTACAACTTATGGTTGGTTTTCCAAATTTAAGTTTTTCTCATTGTCTAAACTTTTAGTCGGCTCTTTGCTGGATAAAAGCTTAGCCATTCCTAAATGCAACTATTGGTGCTCTTACCAAAACTATTCCCAAGGGTATATTTGCTTCATCCCTACCCTTCTTGGAAACATTCAGTCGCTTTTTAGAAATTCTACAATTTCAAGAATTAAAACATCACGGCCAATTCAAACTATTTGTATTTTTCAAAATATTAGTTTAAAACAAACTCAATTGAAAAGATACATAGTAAACTCATCATTTCTTTCTTTGCCAGACCACCACCCTTCCCCATAGTAGCCGAATCTTGGCTTGGAAGGGAAGGTACCATCTCCTCTCGCCCGCAAATAGCCCAAGCTCTAGCTGGGTTTCCTGTTAGCTGTGTTCAGGTCCCCACTCACTTTGGTGATTTCACGGGCTTTGCGGTGACACTCTTCTCTAAAAATTGTTTTTGATTGGTGTTGGACTTTCGTCCTATTATCCACACTTGTTCCTCTGTCCGAAACCCACTTCCCTTTACTTGTCTCTTCATCTTCCCTTGTGGGTAAGGTTAATTCCTAGCAAAAACCTACCCACTTATCCTTGTTGATAGTTTTGGCTGTTTTGACAAATGAGCATGGTGTATATAATTTGGAGTTTTACGAGGTCTTTCTCAGTTTCCTTAAACCAAAGAGTTTTTTTTATTACGAAAGTAGTCGAAGATCTTTTTGGTTAGTCTATTTGAATTCATTCGGAGGATGTACCCATAAAAATCAATTCTCCGTTTATTATTGTGTTCGAGAGTTTTTCAGTCTTCTGGTAAAGAGTTTCGTTCCCCACATGGATTTATTTTTGTTAAGGAATTTTGAATTTTATTGATATAAATTTTGAAATAATTATAAACTTCATATAGCCCGAAATCACATCAAATAAAGAATTCTGGAGAAGAACAAATCAACCTCCCAACACGACAAGAAGTAAGAGGAAGATATGGAGACGGCTAGGCCATACTTTGAGAAAGCCAGTAGGATCTATAAAACGAACAGCATTGGAATGGAACCCTTAAGGTGCACGGAGCATAGGTCGCCCTTGGAAGACTTGGAAGAAAACTGTAGAGGAAGATATACTTGAAGTCGGAAAAACCTGGAAGGAAATTAATGCATTGGCTAGTCGACGATCACGATGGAGACAGTGGGGACGAGAGGAATTAAATCAGAATAAGCCAAATTAAAAATTGTTTATTTACTTTTTATTTTTAATTATAAAATTTTGTCGACATGTTTTATATATATTTTTTGAATTTTTAAATTATGTTGGTATAATTTCACAATTATTTTGAGTTTTTGATTTATATTCGATCTCCTAATTTATTTAAACCAATGCTCTTTGTTGTGAGTATTCATTATCTTCGGGGAGCCTAAATTTTAAAAATGTCAGGTACGGAAGATGAAGGCATTTTAGTCATCACTGCGTCTTACTTCACCTTTATTTCAAAGGGAATCCAACGATGTAGAAAATCCTTCCAATACTCATTTTACAGTTGGAAGAGTTTATCGAGAGACCCTGGAAGACGCGAAATGCTCAAACTCTATGCGTCTACTGGGAATGAAAGCGAATGCCTCCGCCGTGACGCAGACAAAGATCAGGGTTTAATTGAAATTTTCTGGAGAATGAGGTATGGTCGTGATAGATGCTTATAGGCATAGAATCATAGAGGACAGCTTCCCCTGACTCCATTCTACAATGTCATTCAGGAGCTTGTTCATATGGGAAGACTGAAATGTTTCCATTCTGTCAGAAGCGCCTTAAACTATGTTACTTAATACATTTAATTAAAGAATTAAACAGGACCTATTCCAACGCAGTCAATACTATTTATAAAAGAACATTTATATGTGTACTAATTTATTAGTTCATATTTTGATTTGAATGAAATTCTCTTCCTTGTTTGAGTCTTCAGTCTTTTGACTGGTTGGATGAAACCCTCCATGCCTCCCTATCCTGACCTAATCGTTTCATCTCTACATACCGACCTCACCTTACATCCGAGGCAATCTGTTTAACACCTTCTAACCTTGGTCTACCCCTACAGTTTTTGTCCTCGACCCTTCCTTCCATAATTAAATTTGCTATTCTTGGGTCTCTTAGTAAGTGTCCTACCAACCTATCTCTTCTCTTAGTTAGAAGTAGCCAGAAGCATCTCTCCTCTCATCTTAAAACCTCATCATTTGTTACTCTATCTACCCACCTGATCTTCATCATTCTCCTGTAACATTATATTTCAAACGCTTCTATTCTCCTTCTTTCTGCTGAACCAACAGTCCAAGTTTTAGTTCCATAGAGTGCCACGCCCCATGCAAAGATTTTCATAAATTAATTCCTAATACAGTAGAACGTCGTTTATCCGGACGTCAAACAACCGGAACGTCAATTATCCGGACGAGCAAAAAAATAAAAAATCGGAGCTGCGAGCGCTTTTTGTTATTATGTGGAAGTGCGCGCTGCCTACAGTAGTGTGTCGGTTCTAGTTTTAAATTGTTGTCTCCTACCGTTTGTTTGCTCTATAATGTTTCAACGTGTTACAGTAGACTACATACTGTACTGTATTACGTTGTGTAAGTGACTTCTACGAGTGGCAAAAGGGAAAAACGAAATCGCAATGTTTTATCGATTGATTATAAGTCGAAGATCATTAAATAAACTGGATAAATGTGAGAGTGTACAGTGACTAATGGAAAATTACAGTGTCGGAAAATCACAATATTTATGATCTGAAGAACCGAAAAGGTGAAAATCTGAATTATGCCTTGAAGTTAGATAGTGAAGAAGGGTCAAAAAAGAAAAAAAAAGAAAAAAAGGATGAGATCAGCTACGGATGAAAAATTGGAAGACGCAGCGTACTTATGGTTTATTCAGACAAGAAGTAAGGGATATCCCATTTCTAGACTTTAGTTGTGTGAGAAAGCGTTGCACCTAAATGAGGAGCTTCGTGGCACACTTTCGGTCCCAAATAGTCCGGATAAACGACGTTCTACTGTACCTAAATCTATATTCGAACTCAACGAATTCCTTTTCTGTATAAATGCTTTCCTTGCCTGAGCCAAACTAAATTTTATATCCTCTTTACTTCGTCCATCACTTGTTATTTTGCATCCTAAGTAACAGAAGTCTCCTACTTCCATTAGCTTTTCATCTTCCAATTTGACATCCAAAGGGTTTATGATTTCTTTAGGCTGCATTCCAGTATTTTAGTTTTACATTTGTTGATTTTCATCATGAATTCTTTCCTCAAGACGGAGTACATATCTTTTAAAAATGCACTCAAATCCTCAAGTATATAATAATATCGTATGGCCTCGGGTGCCAGGTGCAAGCTTTGTTACTTGACACCCAAAGGGTAGCTTGCACGTCGAATTTCGTTGTTCCTTAAAGCGCTATGAAAGTCAAGGAGGTTAGATATCTAAGCTCCTTGAACACTATAGCGCTCTCTAGTAGAGAAATGAGGAACATTGTGTTGACAGAAACTCCCGAGATTAACTTTGCCATTATGAACACGGCCTACTGAATTCAAATGGATTATTTGACATGCCAACATCGTATGACATGCGTGTCGTATTTTTGCCGCCTTTCAAAAATAACTTACCACGGCCAGGAGCAAACCTGCAAGCTTGGGGTTAGTAGACCGACACGTTAACCACTCACCCACCGTGACAAGCTAATTAATAATAATAATAATCCTTAAGTGAATCAAATAAGGTGACGATGTCATCAGATCATCTTAGAGTTGAAATTATTTCTCATTGAATCTTTACTCCTGCTTTCAATTTTTCTCTAATTTCCTCCTCAGCTAATAATAATTGAAATTGGATATGTAACTCTACAAATGTAATGTTATAACATCGCTCCAATTAATTTTATATTATTAAGACCACGTTTATAAGAAGATAATTGATGTCCCTCACTACAGTAGCTTAATTCTCATTATTCAATTGTTTGAATAAGGAACGCGATATGCATGAATGGAAACGTTTTAACAGAATGATTACTGGAATGAAAGTTGAAGTTTTGGTTTGAACATTTTGGCACTGCAT